>CM060357.1:14301121-15501121 GCA_030545235.1 Helianthus tuberosus
TATTTGGGTTGGGTTTTACCATAAATTTATTCAATTGGGCTTGATGTTGGGTTATAGGAATACAAGTTTTATTTAAAGAGATTAGTGGGCTAACTTGTTTACATAATTGGGTCGGGTTTAAATCCGTGTTTACAAATTTTTTTTATATAAATTCTAACATTTTTTTCTAAGGGGTGCGGTCAGAATTTTCCAAGGGGTGCGGTCGGGATTTTTCGCGAAAAAATAACACTAAATTTTTTTTTTCAAGGGGTGCGGCCGCCCACCCACGGGCTTATGTAGGTCCGCCCCTGGTTATATCTTATTAGCACAGCAGACCAATGTATAATGTTTTTAGTAGTTTTTACTTCATATTGATTTGTGTTAATCTCGAAAAGAGAAAAATGCCCGGATAGTCCCTGTGGTTTCACATTTTTTCACCTATAGTCCCTATCTTTCTAAAACTACTTGAATAGTCCCTGTGGTTTTCCGTTTTGTTCTTGGATAGTCCCTGGGTCTAACTTCAGTTACTTTTCTCTGTTAAGTGGGTGTTGAAATGACCAAAATACCCTTTCCTTAAAAGGCCAAACCATAGGGACTATCCGAGCATCTTCTTTACCTTCATAGTTTTCTACTCCCTCACACATCCAGAACTATCACCAACACCATTACCACAACCATTCTCCTTCACTATAACCCCCCCCCCCCCACTCTCGCTCGTCTCTCTTAATCATATGGCCGACCACCACCGAGTGGTGGTGGTGGCACACGATGTACGGCGGCGGCCGCTTTTTCCGATGTTAAACAGCAACAACAACGTCGGGGACGCGTGACAGCGGAGGTGGTGGTGCACGACGGTAGTAAACCGTCGGAACTGATAACGGTGGTGGTGCTGTGCGACGGCTCACGGTGGTGCTCGGTCCGGTTCAGCCTGGTGCACTCATTCCATATGCGGATCAGATTCGGGTTTGGTTTCGGGTAGTGACGACAGGCCGGCGGAAAGCTTCTTCCCTTCATCTTGTTTTTTCATCTGTTTCAACTCACACCTGTTTCAACATCTATACACACAAAAATGTTTGAAGAATTTGAAGGAAAATCGGTTGAATTTGCAGGTACGATTAGGGCTTCGATTAGGGATGAGGGCTTCGATTAGGGATGAGGGGTTGCGAGGCGGCGGTGTTGTGGTGGTAATGGGTGTCGGGTGGTTTGGCTCGAACAAGGGTGGACGGCGGCAGCTCGGTCGTCCGATGATGGTGGTGGTGTTTCTAAACCACAAAGCAGCGGTGATGGGGCGAGTTGGGGTCACGGATGAATCAGCCTTCAGTTCGAGTGTGCTAAGATTCGACCAAATCTGGAGTTATGTTGGCTGAATCGGAGTCGTGTCAAGCTTACCAGTAACGGGCGTCCATCTGGTGAGTAGATCTGGGTCATATACTCCTGTTTTCATAGGATGCTTTACATTCAAGTTAGATCCAGCGTTTTAGTGGTGGTTTTGATGTTACTGGTGACAAGGATGATGATTACAGGTGGTGACGATGGCTGTCAGCCATTTTCATTTTTAGATCCCGCTGCCATTTTTTGCTCCGTGTAGTCAAACAGAGTGTTTGTTTATATTTATTCGATGGTCTGTGGATGGTGGCGGATTAAGTGGTGGTTGATTGGCTGAAGAGGCAATGATTGGAGGTGGTAGGCGGCGGCGGTGGTGGTGGTGGTGGTTCTCCGGTGGAGGGTAGTGGTGGGTGCTGGTGGGTATAGTGAACGAGAAGATGCCCGGATAGTCCCTATGGTTTGGCCTTTTAAGGAAAGGGTATTTTGGTCATTTCAACACCCACTTAACAGAGAAAAGTAACTGAAGTTAGACCCAGGGACTATCCGAGAACAAAACGGAAAACCACAGGGACTATTCAAGTAGTTTTAGAAAGATAGGGACTATAGGTGAAAAAATGTGAAACCACAGGGACTATCCGGGCATTTTTCTCTCTCGAAAATGTTTATAACTCTTATGTTTGAAGATTGAAATCACTCGTTGTGGGTTTCGTATATGCACATGGACCGAAACATATCATATTGTATTTGGGCTTATCGTGTACCTAGGCCCAACTACCTACATGTTTTTGGATATCTTAATGAAATACATGATTATTAATTAAAAAATGTATTGCTTTATAAGTTAGCATATTAAATAAAATTAAAATTAAAATTATATTTTTATTTTATTTTATTGTAAAATAAAAAGAAAAGAAACACAAAACCACTAGATTCTCTAGAATCTTGATTCTTAAATTCAATCTCACACATCTTGGATGGGTTCACTTTGAAAACCACTTTTCTTTTAACTATAAAAGTTACAAACACAAAACCACCCTTCCTATCTTTCTTTCTTTTTAAAATCTAACCATATAAATTTCTCCTTCTAATAGCATCTACAACAACAACCGTGGTCCATACGATAGACTACCTAGTCAGCATGTCACATACCACTACTACCAGTCCAAACCCTCACTTTTTTCTCCAATAATAAACCACAACAAACCCCCACTTAATAATTATTTAAATCGGGTTTTTTTATTTAATTCAAAGTGTCACACACAATGGACCCACCCTCTCCCCACCTCGTCCACTCAAGCGGACTTCCTTCGCCAAACTGCGCCTTGTCATCAACCTCCAACACACGTCGTCCGGTCTTCTCCTCGTCCGTCCACCGGACCACACAAGCGGACGAGCCGTTATGAATGCTCTAAGGGGTGGTAGATTGACGATTTTTTAAAACAACTTAGAATCAGTAAAAGAAATCGGAATTTAAAGAAAAATTACAAGTTGTGATGCATTTGGTTACAAAATAATCATGTTTGCTTTGTAAATTTTCTTACAACCTGAAACGTAGTAGGTGGTGGTGGTGGTGGTGGTGAAGACAAATGACGATATCCTTACAACTTAAATATCCATAAGATAAGATAGTTTATTTTACATAGATCTAGGAGAGGGCTCAGGTTTGAAACAAGTGATCCGTGTCCTAACATTATAAAGACAAAGATAAAAGCCGTTTAAGGAAACTCGTGCTGGAGTGCGCTCCGACACACAAGTCAATAGTTACTAGTTTTACATCTACTCCCCATCATATCTATGAAAACTAAACACTAGTTTAACAAACACATGATTAAAAAGTTGAAGTCACTCAAAATGAATGTACACCACTTTCCTAAACAAGGAAACATATGATATTAAGTGTTTGGTAATGAAAGCCCTTTTCATGAACCCATTCTTATAAAATCAACTCAAACCTTGGCTCTCAACCACAAACATGGCCAACTTATTGTCCCTCTTTACTCTTTCTCTTCTCACCACCATGTCACTAACCATTCCCGCCGCGGGACACTTTTGGAAATCCGTCAAAAACAAACCATTTAAGCTCGGAACAGCTAAACTAAGCCGCTTTCAATTCTACTGGCACGACATCCAAAGCGGATCAAACCCGACCACCATTAACATCATCAAACCACCACCTAGAAACACCTCATCCACCACCGGATTCGGCATTGTTAACATGATAGATGACCCATTGACAGATAGGCCCGATAACGGTTCAAGGATGTTGGGCCGGGCCCAAGGGTTTTACGGGCTGGTTTCCCAAGAGGAATATGTGTTGTTAATGTCGATGACGTTTGTGTTTACGACCGGGAGGTATAGTGGGAGCACGTTGACGGTGTTGGGGCGGAATCCGGTGTTTCAGAAGGTGAGGGAAATGCCGGTGATCGGCGGTACCGGGCTGTTTAGGTTTGCTAGAGGGTATGTTCATGCGACCACTCATACATTCAATATGCAAACACGAGATGCTATTGTTAGGTATAATGTTTATGTGTTACATTATTGAAAGTGTAGTGTTGATATTTTTTAATAAGGGAATAAATAATAAATATAGATCCTATATAATAATAAAAGAGTCACTCTTTTAGACAGTTGCAACAACTTCAACGTGACCATATATGATAATCAATGTCTATGAATAGTCAAATAAAAATTGTTAAAAATCGAATAGTATTGGTTCTTTCGACCCGTTAAACCGAAAAAAAAAACTCAAATTTATAGTAAAATTTAAAAAAAATGTATAAAGATTATTTGAGTTTAAAAAAATTGACGGGACCAGTAAATGGACAAAAATACCCTTGCACATAAAACTCTCGTTGCTTTTCACACTTTTTAGGCTGAATCTATTTCGTAAAAGAACCAACCCTTGCACTTGGACCCATTTTGATTAACCACCCCGGCCCTTTGACCTTCATCTGAATCTTAAGATCGACTTAAAAATGATAAAAAAGAGTCATAAATCGTCAATCACCAAAAACCACTTCAAAACGGAATGATCCTCGTTATATACGATACAATCTCAATCTTTTAGAAGAAAGGATTCGACTCATGAAAGTGTCACAATAATACATCATCATACTCAGTAAATCCCACAAATAGCAAAGCTAACATAGGGTCTGAAGAGGATAAGATGTAGACAGTCTTACCTCTATCCCATAGGAATAGAGAGACTGCTTCCTGTTAAACCCTCAACTCGATAGTAGTTTTGTATCAAACCTTGGAAAGTGTCCCAGTAATATTTCAAGAATATTACATGTATCAAAACAAGTCCACTTGCTTTCTTTACACCAAAACACCACTCACAAATTTCACTACAATTATTCATTCTCTCATTCTCCAAGGTTCTTGTCCCATGGTCGGTGTTACGTGGCATCCTCTTATTTGTCAACTCCATTATCTTAAAGAATCTTAAAACCTCGAAACACATACAACTCTTAATTGATAAACGGAATCCCTTTAACCAAAACTAAAGTCTCTACTTTCCCAATGCCAAGCAAAGCCACATATATATAAAAAAAAAATTGTATCGTTTTCGTCCATGAGGTTTGGTCAGTTTTATGAATTTCGTCTAAATGTTTGTTTTTTTGGATTTGGATCCAAAAGGTTTGAAATCTTGTCATTTTTATCCAGCTCGTTAACTTTATTCACTTTTCTCCATTAATTCAGAGGTATTTCCATCTTTTTTTGTTAACTTAAAAGACAATTTGGTCTTGTAAGTGGTATTCGGTCTTTTTACATAAAATGAAAAAGACTAAATTGCCCTTTAAGTTAACTTAAAAGACGGAAATACCCTGACTTAACGGAGAAAAACGGATGTAGTTAACGAACTGGATGAAAATGAGATTTCAAACCTTTTGAATCCAGATGCGAAAAAACAAACATTTGGACAAAAGTCGCAAAACTGACCAAACCTCAAGAACCAAAATTGCATTTTACTCTTATACAAATCTATTTATTTTATAACAAGATTTTCTTCTATAAATACTTGATATTCTTTTGGCCTATAAAACACAAACTCTTCTATCCTCTCTTATATCTTAAGCCAAAGTTTGTTCCTCAAAAAAACATGACTAGGTACTACAATAACAACTACAACAACAATAACATATCATACTATGAATATATCCGACAGCTCTCGATCCCGATCCACTTCTTCATCTTCTTATGTGTTATTTTCATCTTCATGTGCGTTACTTGGTACGTTAACTACGAGTCGAAGGTTGAGAGCTTCATGCGCAACGTGAAGATATTCCTCTTGCTCACCCCCGTAGTGATTTTGGTAATTGTGCATTGGCTTTCTAGCCGCGAAAGGTCATGGTTGCCGTCGTTGGTGCCATTGCCTGAGAAAGATTCTTTTCATCGAGCCGGAGGGTCTCCATGGGGTGTAGCCATTGTGCTTGTTTTCCTTATGTATATGGTGTCTTACAAGTCTTCTTTTCATGAACGTTGGTTTCCTCTAGGTAGAAGATGAGTTATTGTTGGTGTAAATCTTTTTTTTTGTTTGGGATTTTATAATTATTAAGTGATTTTGTTTATGTTTGTTTATATGTGTGATTGGTATAATATGTGGTTGGATCTTCATTTATATTTATGTTTATATATATGGATAGTGAACCGTGATATTATATTTTGACAAGAGTTGTTGATTTGATTGTATTTCAAATTTCAAATAAACTGCAGAGGTTTGGTACACCTCTTCAGCTACAGATGTCTGCAGATGTGGTCCGCAGACTGCAGACGTTTTACCTCTGAAAAAACAAACAGCACCTAATTGTAAGTGTGATTGTAACGTTTAATATGTTACTAACTTGAAAGAACCAAAGGTATATGCTTTGTTGTGTAGGATAACTAGGACAAAATATGGGACATGAATAATGATATATGATGTCTCACACATTACATAATTTGAATTTTACCAAAATATTAGGTCAAGGTATAAAAGAAAAGGATGATGTGGAAATACTCTTTGTTAATTAAAAATTTACCAAAATATCCAGTCACCAGTCACCGTATAAAAGAAAAGAATGATGTGGAAACACTCTCTTTTAATTAAAAAAACGAAAACTAATCAATAAAATAAGGAGAATCATTAAAGTTGACATTTTAAACATGTTTTAAGCTAAAATAGACATCGACTTTTAGCTCACTAAAAATAAACATAACCCAAAACCAATTGCTTAGAAAAGTCGGCTAAGGAGGCAAGCTTTTAGCCGGCCGATTCGAGGGGTACCATGATAAGAATGGCGTTAAGTTTTTAGAAAATCAGAAAAACTTCAATTCATCGATCATGAATCATTTGTAATTATTTCTAAAATCTTTTTTATTCAAAGGGCTTTTACGAAAATTTGCACCCTAACTATATTTGGTAGTTAATTTTATTTTTAATCATATCCCTTAGTTTACTCTCCTTCATAATTGGTTTTATTGATTTGAAAAATTACCAATTTCACTTCTATCTTTTCAATGTGTGTAAATATATAATTTATTTTCATATTTTTGTTGTTCTTTCAGTTATTTGTTTTTTTTTTAACGGCAACAACACTTTATAAATATAAAGAGCCAGCAAGAAACTGGAAGACAAACAAACGAAGCGAAAAACATTTGTTAATGTTAATGTAATAAATTTCACAAGAATAAAATCAAGTATATAACTCTTTCTAGCTTGGACTTACATTCTCATCCTCAAACAACTTGCAGAAAACACAATGATCTCACAATTTCACTAAAGTCATCCAAATTGTTTATACATTTCCACAAAATAAAAATAAAAAAAAATCATTATTAACTTAAAGTTGACTTATTGACTCTTTTTGTCAAGACATGAGCCTAACAAACATAATTACAATTCAACAACAAAAAGAAATACACATCTGGTTCATGAACCAACCCACTCATGGGTCACTATTGGGAAGCCTGGTTAGAACCGAGTGCTCCGGTTTGTGATCACATTCAAAGTCTAGATGAACAAATGCGCGTTCAACCTCCACAAGTTTTTCGATATTTATTTGCAGCGATTCCCCGATCGCGTGGGCTTCTTTTAGTGACAAATCCTCAGGGAGTTCAATATCAACCTGACTCAAAAAGTATAGTCATTAATTAAAAACTTTCAAATTAAAATAATGAACTTTTGAGTAAAGTACACGGATGGTCCCTGTGGTTTTCATTTTGAAACATATTTAGTCCCTAACTTTTGCCAAAAGCACACGGATGGTCCCTATGGTTTGCATTTTGTAACGTAGTTAGTCCCCAACATTTAGTGACTAAATGCATTACAAAGTGCATACCACAGGGACCATCCATGTGTTTTTGGCAAAAGTTGGGGACTAAATGTGTTACAAAATGCAAACCACAGGGACCATCCGTGTACTTTAAAAAAGCTGAGGACTAAATCCAAAATTTTGTTAACCACATGGACCATCCGTGCAGGGGCGCAGGATTTAAGGGGCGGGGAGGGGCGCCCGACCCCCCGAACTTTTCGGTCAGTAGTGTTATATAGGTACGTATCGTATAGGATTTTGTAGGTTTATATGTTTTCGACCCCCGGTTTTATTTTAGGTATATACGTTTTCGACCCCTCGGTTTAATTTTTTTTATTTATATAGCCCAAATAAAATATTTAATTAGCCCAAATATTATAGTCCAAATCATTATATTTGGTAGAATACTAGAGAATGTATATTATATAACCCAAATCAAATCATTATATAGCGCAACTTCAAAGCCCACCCTATCAAAAAAAAAAAAAAAAACAAATTTGTTTACTTTGGAACATCGACCAGAAGAACAGAAGCCACAAGCCAGAACTGCAGAAGGGGGGAAACGTAGGTTCCAGAACTGTTCGACTTCAGCTTCTTATTCGAGAACAAAAGCCAAAACGCTGCTCGTTGTTGTGGTCTTGTACTCTTGTTCGACTTCTTCAATCTTCATAAGGTTAAAGGTATGTGTTTTTTATCTTTAGGTTTAATTTAGGGCCGCAATTTATGTGATTTAGGGTGAAATTGGTCCAAATTTTTGCCCTAAACTTGTTGAATATTTCTGTAACTTTGTCTAATTTTATTTGTTTAATCTTATTGTGATTTGATTTAGATAGAAATTAGGGTCTGAAATTTAGGGTGATTTGTTAACTTGTTTTGTTATTAGATTATGTTATAGGGAAAAATAAAATGATAACTTCTTTTTTAATGTTTGAGAACGTTTTTTATTTGATATTAATTTTGACCCGACCCGACCCGAATCGAATCACCGACGTTCGACCCGAACATACACCTCAAAACTACGCGATAAAAAATTTTCTTAGGTCCGTTACCTTCCGACCCCCCGAACTTCTTTTTCAAGCTTCGCCACTGCATCCGTGTACTTTACTCTAAACTTTTACTAACCGAAAACACTAACCTCCACGAAATACAAAACTCCGAATGTGTATGCGCGAACTGTGTCGACTCGCTTCACTTTCGGATGTCGTGTAACAAGATAAGTTAGCTTTTGCATGATTTCAGGTGGTGCTGATTGTCCCACTAATGAAACTGTTTAATCAGATCATATTAATATCAATAAGTAGTTAATTATAAGTAAATTATGTGGAAACATTGAATAGTATGTCTCAACATGTTACTATGAACAGGTCCATTTGGGCTGCGTTTTATCTCAAATGGGTCAAATGAAAATACGAAAACATTTTTTGATGCATACAACCTTTGAAATCGTTTTTTTTTTTTGTAGGGGTGGCCCGGCTAGGGCCTAGGGGTGTTAACAAGCCCAGAGGCTCAAGAGCTACTCAGGATCGGCTCGGTTAAAAGCTCGAACGGGCAGAACCTTAACGAGCCAGAGCCCGAGCTCGAGCCTGAAATACAACTCGCTTAGTTATCAAGCCTGAAATACAAAGCTCGTTTTGGCTCGCGAGCCTAAACGAACCCAAACAAAATCTTAGTTTTTTTAATATATTATAATGATAATGATAATTATAACCCAATCAAGTCGGTTTCAACTTAGGCCCATATGACTTAAACTAATAACATTGGTGAGCTGAGCTCGAACCGAGCTTTTGCTTGTTTAAGCGAGCTCGAGCCGAGATTCTAGCTCGTTTGAGATTGTTCTCAAAATAGCTTGAGCTGAGTTGAGCTGAGCTCGAGCTCAAATAAGTAGACTCGAACTGAGCTGAGCTCGAGCTTCATAAAAACATGACGAGCCGAGCTCGGGCTCGGCCCGGCTCGTTTACACCCCTAGACCCGACCCGCCCATTTAGCCATTGTTGTTTCATATTCAATAATAATAAAAATAAAAAGTAAAAACCGGAATGATCCTGCAGCAGCTACCTGCATTTTCCTTGACAGTTCCAGACCAGTTTACAATCGTATAAACTGCGAGAATAATCGCACCAACCGGGTCGATCCACCAGTTGAATTTATCACCAAGAACCGCAGCAACTAATCCGACTACATTTGTTACCACATCAAAGTAATGATCCTGTTAACAATACACATTTGTGTTAGATACTGCCTAAAAATCCCACATCATCACGTTATTTTCGACAATTTCATCGTCAAAAAATTAACCTTTGCATAGGCTCGAACAATCTCGTTCCCTGAACTTCTGCAGTATAACCATAACGCGAGTTTAACAACCGTTGCGGTTAACATGATTATGTATAACCATAACAGTTGAAGAGATGACATCTTTTCTGCAGGCTTGTTTTCCATAAGCTGTTCTACAGCCTGAATCAATACCTGAAAGCCTAAAAGAATTCAAGAATCAACTTTCTTTATCATTTTATATATATAGAGGCCGGTTAACGTACAAGAGTGCTTAATGTGCGAAGCGTACGCGAGTAAATTACGCATGTTATAAAACTCAAACCTTAACCACGCATGACCAAATCACATAATCATGCATGACCAAAATAACATGATCACACATGATCAAATCACATAATCACGCACAATCTCCTACTCGCATACGCTTGGCACGATAACCACTCTCTCTCTATATATATATATATAGGGTTACGGTAAAATGAAAACTCCTATGAGTTGTGAGAACTTAGAGAACTCGGCCAAAACGAAAGTTTTTTCAAAAAAAAAATTTACCAAAAATCCTAAAACAAAATCAACTTTTCCAACAGAAAAAAAGAAAGTTTTTGTTGATTTACACCACCGTAAAAAACCCTTACAGTGAGTGTAAATGCTCATGTCAGCAACTTTTTACATCAAAGTAAAAAGGCTGAAAAACACCGCTCGGATTTTTTTTTTTACAGCTGTCTTTGTAACATTTTCATCTACGTGTGGCAAAAAAAAATTGTGGCAAAACTCGCACCAGAAGTCAGAGTTCTCTAAGTTCTCACAACTTGGGGGGTCTTCTCTTGATCCGAAGCCTATATATATCTATCAAGATCATGAAAGAAACAAACAATAAACCAGACTAGTGGTGTTTATTGCAACGTGTAACGTACCGAGTGTGGCCATAATTGCAGCAAAGATAATGATTCCGACAGGCTGCACCCTGAGTTTGCCAATAGGGTACTTGTATAAGTTGATGCTTTGCATTGAAAGGTGAGTGAACCAAAGGATGCCACCAGCCATTAGATCAAGCAAGGAGTCCAGTGTGGATGCCGCTATCGCAATGGATCCGGTCTCTATTGTAGCAAAGATCTGTATTATGCAGTTGTTATTGACATAAATAGTTAAGTAGTGCAATTATTAGAACACAATAATCAACATTTTTTGTATTCTATGGATCATATATTTTGGATGTATTTTTGTTACCCGACACACATCATGGAATGCACCCGCTCAAGCACGCTTAAGTGTGGATTTTGCGTCTCCCTATGCGCCTAAACGTGTTGGTGATAGTTGAGGCGGGGGCCTAGAGGTGCACAAATCATGTTTTTGGGACAAACTGGTTCTGGTTGAAACCGGGTCGGGTTTGGTAAAAGTTGATCAAAGCCGGTTTTGTGGTGAAACCGGATCTGGTTTCAACCAGGGGCGCAGCTTTGTAGGGGCCGCGGGGGAGGGGGGGCGCCCAACCCCCCGAACTTTTCGCTCAGTAGTGTCCGGTATGTAGTTTTCGTATAGAATTTTTTAGGTATATACGTTTTCGACCCCCAGCCAAAAATCTCAAGCTTCGCCACAGGTTTCAACCGTGTTTTTTTGGAGAGAAAAAAAACTGGGTTTGACTGGGTTTTAACCGGTTTCAATGTATAAGGTTGCAAACCGATTTGAGCCCTACAAGTTGGTTCGGGTCCAAACCGGTTCAAATTTGGGATCAAAACAAGGTTTGGTTCCCAACCCATTTTTTTTTTTTTTTTTTTGCACACAGGGGTATTCCTTATGGCCCGGTATCTTATATTATTTTCCAAATGTGTCACATAAGGAATGTTCGACCTTAAATACCCGTAACATGTTTTGGTCACATTGACTATGGATGAGTGGATACTTCACAGTTAAGCGTACTCGGGTGAGAGTAATTCCAAGATGGATAACATCCCGAGAGTCTCTACTCATGAAACCAAAAAGTGAGCATTAGGCTCTTTGCAGACAATATTGGTTGGTATAAAGAGCGGCATCATTACTTCTGAACATGATTTAAACCAGCAATAAGAAAATACCTTAAATGCCAGTAACAGAATGTTGGCATAATTAGAGATCTTCATAGCTCTTTCTTGCTGAATCTGTTCATCCATATCTTCCTCACCTATCCCATGATCAGATGATACTATAGCATCAACCTCCTCAAATGACTTCAATGTTGCAAATTGTTTTTCATAATACTCCTTTTCACCTATAAATAAATAAATAAATAAAACTCCAAAACAAATATAGATTTATCCGGTGGCGGACCCAGAAAACTTTTTCACCAAGGTTGGTTTTTTACTCGGATGTCTCTTAACTCGACATCCGAATTTTGGGGTTCGAGTCAAGTCGAATCACATAAAGAATGATATTTTGTCTTTCTACCCGGTAGAACTAAGAGTTACAACGAGGTTTTTGAGATAATAATGATCACAAAAAAGTTATCGATCGTTCAATAACTGTTTATAAATAATGACTTAAATATTTAGTCGAACTCACACTCATATCTTTTTTGTTTTTCTAAGTAAGTTAAAAAAAAAATCTCAGTGGTCGGTAGGAAAACAGTAATATATGTTACACATAAAATAAAATAAAAGCTATAGGGTCGGTTGACCTGCACCCTATTATCCGTCTATAGGGGGTCGGTTGACCTGCACCCTATTATCCGTCTATGGATTTAAGATCAAACCTTGAGTTAAGGAAGGTGATGACTTAGACGATATCGCAAAAGAGGATGACTCGATATCGATAGCAGACCGGATCTTATCGGGCAACCGAGTCAAGAACTCAGTTCTGAGTGAGTTCACCGAGTACACCCGACTCAACCGCCGTCCCCGACGAGGTGTCTTTGGAGACAACAGGGCCTCTTTTCCCTCCTCCATCTTCTCTCTATCTTTGATAGAAAGAAGATGTTTATAGAGCACTCAATGACATATAGAAACTATCTTAGTTAGATTCTGTATATCAGTTTCAAGTTTTTTTATAAAAAGAAAAGGACAGTGATTCATGCCATTTTTGTAGTTGACCTTGCACCTCATGATTGTAGGCTTTGTAGCTTCTTTTAAATTATTCTAAAATGGCTATTGCTATATTCTTTTATGATTAGCTTAGGGGCTGTTTGTTTACCTCTTAATGAGGCTCTTAATGGTTCAGACCTCTTACTGGTTCAACACTTAATGGTTCAGACTGTTTGTTTCACGAGCAGATGTCTGAATGGTTCGGACATTTGCCTCTGAATGGTTAATCATTATACAGAGTCTGAATGGTTAAGACCTCTAATCTGAATTGGTCAGATATTTGCCTTTGAACGGTTAAGCATTATACAGGCTCTTAATGGTTCAGACCTCTTACTGGTTCAGCACTTAATGGTTCAGACCTCTTACGGGTTCAACACTTAACCATTCAGATGTTACCAAACAGCCCCTTAGTTTTTTACCTTTTTCACTTTTTTTCCAGATGATATGTGTTTTGTTTTTTCTTTTCAATTTATATTTGATGTGTTATACCAGGATTTTGAAAAAAAAAATTACTAAAACAGGCAAATGACTTTAAACTTCAAGAAATAAATTCAACTAAATCTTTTATATCTCATTCATTTAAAATTTATATTTTTCTCTAAAATTAAAATAAATGTGAAATTATGTATAATAATATGATATTAAAGATGTGACTAAAATATAAAATTGACAATTTAAATTTTCGACAAATTCATTTCAACTAAATCTTTAATATCTCATTCATTTAAAATTTATATTTTTCTCTCATAAATGTCATCTATGACATCAATTGAGAGAGTCGACTATATTAAAAAATAAAAAAAATAAAAAAAAAAGGTGTGTAGAAACTAGTTTTGGGTCAACCCCCTTTTGTTCATGGATTAAAAACTGAACCCTTACCATCCCAAGTATATAAAAAATGTTTCAAACACTAATTACATTGATTAAACTCATTTTTAACATTAGACGATGAAGCAAAAAGCTACAAGTATATAAAAAAGCTAACACCTTCATTTTTGCTCACCATCATACTCATCCATAGTTTTCCGCATGGGTAACGACAAAAAGAAATGACTTAATAGCTAACGGATGAGAAGTTATTTTGTAGGGATGGTGAACAAGACTTGGAAGTCATTGGAATAATACGAAGGTATACGAATAACAAGTCTAATCGTCCATATAGTTAGTACGTTAAACTAATCGTTGTTCATAGTTGATACATGTGTTACATTAATCAACGGCCATGGTTTTTTTTTCAAACAACCAATTCACACACCTACTAGTCTTACTTTTAGATGTATACATTTTTTTTCAAACAACCAATTCACACACCTACTAATCTTACTTTTAGACGTATACATTTTTGTTCACTGTAAGACTAGAACCCTCCACAAATGAAAATCGACACTTTTTGTCAGTCTATCACACCTTAGTACTCTAGACCACAAGCCATTTGGATTTGTCCATGGATATGTATTGCTCATCTTTTGTTGCATCAAGTTGTTATAGAATAAGGTTTTACCCACTTTTAAGTAACGAAGGGAAGTACAATACGAAACCAACCATCTATCTTTCATCACCTTTTGCATTCTTGTATATTATTACATCCAACCAAGAACCCCTAGACCCCTTGCCACTTAATGTCTTTTTAATAAAATTTGGATTATATATTATCATATACTTCAACACGCAGTTGTTTTATAAAGTAGCGGCCTACTTAGACCATCTAAAGTGTAACATATGAGGCTGGTTTATGAATAGAAATAATCTCAATTTTTTATTAAAGAAAAAACCTTTAAACTACGCAAAGAATATAAAGCCGCTGGGGCTTACAAGTTAATTTATTTTTATTTTTTAAATTAGTAACCAAATAGTGTAGCAAGTAGCAACCAATTACTTGTTCAAAGGGTGTAACACCCCTATAGTAAAAGAAAGTAATTTTATAAAATGTGTGTATTATGACCAACAAGCAAAACTTTTGGAAACAAGGGTTAAAAAATGTAGATTTATAAAAATTATAAAACTTAACAGATATGCATTTATGCACAAGGTAATAACCGAGGAGCGTCAATTTCTGGTTGAAAACTAACTATTTCCAAACGAAACGGTTCAACCATTCGACTTGGATCCTTTGATTGGTTAAAGATCATATTTGATGTTCCATTCTTTAAACTGATCATTGCAATGTTGAACCCAAGCCATCAAAAGAGAACCGCACAAAATGCTTCAAGAAAAAAACAAGTAAAATGTGAAACAATCGCAACGATCTAACCATCCATAAAAAAAGAAAACAAGACATTATTTAAAACCATTTGATTTACACAAAGAGTCATTCGCATAGAGCTCACATCTAAGGTTTAAAAGAGAGCAATATAAAGCATGAAATCAAGAACTTTGAAGCTACCTGTGGATGTTCACTGTTTTCCTTGCCATCCAACATTTCAACTAAAGTGAAGCGAATATGGGTGTTGGAACAAATTGCACAAAATTGATACTTGAGTTTCTCTGCCCATCCATGTTTACTTATCGATTCACACAACTGTCTCCATTTACATGATCATCTTCAATCTTATAATCTTCGTCGACAACATTCGCGTTATCTTCAGTTTTCAGAACACCATCTTCCACATGAACATCTGCTGCTACACCCCTTTCACCATTTAGACCCATCCCATCTTCAATCTTCGCTTCCACCACAGCATTCATCTTCTCTTCGCTTTTCTGAATACCATTTTCCATATGCACGTCTACTGCTGCATCACCCTTTCCACCATTATCAGATTCTTGATTAACAACATTATTCTTGTTCTCCTCAAAAACCTCGCTATTTCCGTCAATCGACCTACCATAACCCCGACTCCCACTTTCATCCTCAGAACCATTCTCCACAACCTCTTCGACAAACCTTCGAGCTCCTGCTCCTGCTCCTTGCCTCCGCGTCTCCAAACGCTGCAAACGCGCTCTCAAATTCTCAAACTCCCTTTCCATCAAAAACAACCTCTCCTTCACCATCAAATTCTCTTCCTCCAACCGCGCTATATGAGCATCCTGATCATCCACTCTGTTCTCCAACACATGATCCGAACCACCATAGTTCGGATAAACCATTTCAAATCTACTCAAATCATGATCCAACCTCTTCTCCACCTCCAAATGCTCATGCTCATGCTCCTGTTCATGTTCCTCCACATCGCTCTCACTCGACCCGCCCTCATCATCCTCATTACCATCATCATCTGATCTAAGCCTAATTAACCCCTTCATCGAACCGTAACCATCTACCCCCCATTCTTCCTTAGCCATATCAACTAAAACCTCTCTAGACGGCGAAAAAATAGGCGTAGGAAGTACCGCAGGTGTCACCGGGCAGGGCGACACTAAAGACGTTATTCCACCGGATTTTTTAGCCCTAATTAGAAACGACGTCGTATTCCTAGGTGCAAACGGAGCAGATTTAGATTTACTACTGCTGTTATTAAACTTCTTCTTTGTAATGTACCTTTTAGGTTTTAACCGATTCTGTTGAGTCTGTTGATGTAATTCGTTCTGATTATTACCTCCAAACGACGTCGTCTTCCTCCGATTATTATTGCTTCGTGACTGAACATAACCAGAAGGCTTCGTGTTCTGTTGCCACGTCATGTAACCTCTCTGTGACTGCAACTGATTCTGATTACTCAAGTGATTCATTAACATCATCTGCTGTGAATGTGATTGACTCATCAACTGCGAATGATTCATCATCTGTGACTGATCCAGCATCTCGATTGCAAAATTCAAACCCTAGAAACACAAATTCGCTAACGAAATACGTAACAGAAACAACTGATTGCACAAAACAGACGAATCTTCCTATATATCTCGATTTCAAACCCTAGAATTCAAATTCGGTAACGAAAAACGTAACAGAAACAATCGATTGCATAAAACAGACGAATTATCCTAAATATCTCGATTTCAAACCCTAGAATTCAAATTCGGTAACGAAAAACGTAACGGAAACAATCGATTTCACAATCGATCGAAAAAAACAGACGATTAATCGTATATACCTCGATTTCAACCTCTAAAACGAAGATTAAACCTAATTTTCTGAAATCAACAAATTACAAACCCTAGGTTACAAGAAACGAAGATCGATTACGAATAATCGTGCGATTCGAACGGTTTTTGATGTTTAGATTGATGAATTGGATCGATTGTTGAAATGAATTTAAGTTTTGAATTATGAATTTGTGGATTTATTATGAGTCTCGTTGTTGTTGTTGTTCTTGAGATTCGGAAAAAGTGAAGGATTGTGTGGGAGTAATCTGTGCGGGGGTTATATAGTAGGTGAAGGATAAGATGAACGGTTGAGATGAGGTGTTGGTTTAACGGTTGAGATTGGAATACAGGGTGTAAATGCGTGTTGTGTAGATCTGGTGAGGCGGTTACGAGGGGTTTACTTGTGCTTTGCCTTTGTTACATCAACTAGATTTACCACCCGCCGCAATGCGGCGGGGATTCAATAGTTATATATCATGTTAGATGAAAGGCAAATGTTTCTCACATGACCACGAGCCTGTATGTAAAACCGAGAAAAAAATAACTAAGTCGATCTCTAACTCGCACGTTGCGACAAACCTATAAAACGGGAAAAATAGATGCGCTGCGACGGACATGTCAAACAGAAAAAAATAGATGAAAAACGTTGAACCCCACACGCACGTTGCGGCGTGTTAAGCCGGAAATTTAGAACGACACGTTAAACGGATAACTTATGAAAGATGAAAAATATATAAGAGACTAAAGTTGAAAAAGAAAAAAAAAAATGTTGATATTAAATTGCAAAAGATGAAAAGCTTTGGATTGAAAGTAAAAAAAATTAAAGGGGTTAAATTGCAAAAGATGAAAACTTTTGAATTAGAAGTGAAAAATCAAATTAATCAAAGGGGTTAAAATACCAAAGATCGAAAATTTAGATTTAAATTGCCAAAGGTTGAAACTTTAGAGTTAAAAAAGAAATCAATTAAACAAAAGAGATAAATAGAGAAACTAAGGGTTAGAAATTACTAGAGAAGAGAATGACACGTGTTCAAAAAGTATTTTTGTTTATTAATATAGAAAGATTATTCAATTTACAATTTACTTTGCGATAATTATTATTTTTTAATTATATTTTTAAACATCGATAAATTATATTAATAAAAAAATGGATAATGAATTTAAATAGGCTCAACTTTCGTCAATTATCAATTGACCGATAGTACTTTTAACTTTTGATTTGTACCACATCACTCTCAATTTTTAACTTATTGGCCGATAGCATTCCCAAACTAACTGAACACTAACCCAGTTAATTTTTTTTGTTGATGTGGCACTTGTGTGTTGACGTACATCTGACGTGGAATTTTTGATGACGTGGTAGCTGACGTGATATCTGACTTGGCTTTTTGATGACGTGGCAGCTGTTGTGGCACTAGTTTTGGAGTGTTATCGGCCAATAAGTTGAATGCTTGGATGTTGGGAGTGGTGTGGTATAAAACGAAAGTTGAAAATGCTATCGGCAATTGATGAAGTTGATCTTATTTAAATCCAATATCCCATTAAAAACACCAAACTATGTACATAGTATTTATTTGGCTAGGTAAAAAAACCCCAAAGTATGTACATATATTTATTTGGCTAGGCAATCATGTGTTTAAAATCTTAAACACGGCTTATGTATATTGTTTAGTTAAAAGTATTAATTCAATTCTTACTTGGACACGTTTAAAATCACATAATTTAAACAGGACATTGGATTTAAATAACCTCAGTTTTCACCAATTAGCTGATAACACTTTCAATTTTTGATTTATACACCAGCACTCTCAACTTTCAACTTATTGGCCGATAACATTCTCTAACTAACTGAACCCTAACACAGTTGGCTGATGTCAGTTGCCACGTCATAAGAATTGCCACATCAGCTGCCACATCATAAAAATGTCACGTCAAATGCCACATCAGTTGCTATGTCAACAAAAAGGGTCACATCAGATGACACATCAGCAAAAACTAATTGGGTTAAGTTTCAGTTAGTTATGGAGTGTTATCAGCAAATAAGTTGAAAGTTGGGAATGCTGGTGTACAAATCGAAAGTTGAGAGTGTTATTGACCAATTGGTGAAAGTTGAGGTTATTTAAATCTAATATCTCAGTTTAAATACATGTATAGCATGTTTATCTAAACAATTGATAACTTGGCAAGTGATAAACCAAAATATAACTTGACTCAAATTTTAATCAAACTTAAGGGTTGAGATACTGTACAAACAGTGCTAACTGTAAGAACCGTAAGAACAGATCTGAACCATTGATAGTTTAAATCAAGGGTTGCGGTTGATTATAAATAAAGGAATTATTGCATATTTCCCCTTAAAAACACCCTTAATTGCATATTTACCCAAACCTAAATAAAAATTGCATATTTCCCCTTCTCTATTAAAATGACAAAACTACCCTTGTCAAAATTAAAAAGATCAGAAAAATCTTCACATCATTCTAATTCAAACGACGTTCCCTTTTCTTCTTCTTCACACAGGAGACATAGCAGACACAGGTTAGAGAAAGATCCGGTCGGCGATTCTTCTTCTTCTACGGCGATTTCCGGCCGGTAATTCTTGTTCAGGTTAGTTATTGTTATATGGCCGGCGATTATAACTTTATGTAATCCATAAAGGTCTCGATTATTAAATCCTTTATGATGCCTTATCCTTTATGATGCCTTATCCAGTTAACTTTGTCAAAGTAATCCTTAAATTTGTCAAAGTTTTCTCGATTAGTAAACCCTAACTATTATTTAAGACCAATCTTTTAGCCATTTATCCATTTAACTGTTTTTAGTTTTGTTGATTATTAAACCCTAACTATTATTTAGGACCAATCTTTTAGCCATTTATCCAGTTAACTGTTTTTAGCCATTTTTCCAGTTAACAGTGACTTTGTTTTGTTTTGTTCTTGTATTTTTTTTTGTTAGATTGGATTGATTCAAGATGAAAGATGATAATATAGATGCATCAACCTGGGAGAACATGGCTCAATCACCAACACTTGAGCCAAATATTTTTCAAATAACATCCAAGATCAACCATCAACAAGTATTGCAAGATCAACCATCAACAAGTAAACGGGGAAAAAAAACAAAAACATGTGAAAATAAGTAATCGAAGTCGAGCAATTTGTTTTTTTGGTACCAAATGGTCAAAACTTTGGCATTTGTCTTTTTCATTTTTTGGATATTGTTACATGGAATTTTTGTGGTTGTTCTTTTGGGATAATTTTTTTGTACCATAATGGATTAAAGTTTTGGCATTTTGTTTTCTATTTAGATGATTGTTAATTTTATGTTTTATGACTGTTACTCTAGTTCGTGAGGAAAAAATAATGAAAAAAAAAAAAACTTAATGAAAAAATACAAGTAGTGAAAAAAGACAAAAACTAGTAAAAAGGGTAAATATGCAATTTTCTAAAGTTTAGTTAAATGAAGGGTAAAATAGTCTTTCTATAATTTAATTTTAATAAATTAAATCAAAATGGGTAAATTTGCAATTTTACTAGTCAATAGAGGGGAAATATGCAATATAATTTTTGGCTCGGGTATATATGCAATTTCAAAGTTTTTTAAGGGGAAATATGCAAAAAACCCATAAATAAAACCCTTATAATTAAAAATTAGTACTAACAAGTTAAGGGTAATTTCGTAAAATTGCTAGTCATTTGACCATTTTCAATTAAATACAAATTCCACCAACTAAAATAACTTTTATATACTTCATTATTTTTTTTTTTAAATATACCATAAAATCAAGTATTTTTTATCTTTAATATAAGTACCATATTACTAAACCTTTTTTTATTTATAAAGGTAAGTTTTAAAAAAGTTACCAAAAGTTGTTTTATAATTGTGTCGATAATGTGCTGATTATGTGTTAATTACAATATAATACAAACAAACACCAAAAGTAGATATAATCAGCACATCTGATGTGCTGATAATGGAGAACGATTGAGGATGTTGTGCTAAACTGCTAATGTCGTTTATGTTGATAATGGAGAACGATTGAGGACGATGTGCTGATAATGGAGAACGATTGAGGACGATGTGCTGATAATGGAGAACGATTAAGGATGTTATGCTAATTATATAGTGTTGTGTTGATTATATTTTTTGTGGTGGTTCCTACAGGTTCGTTCGATCATGGAGAGTTACTAGATCATGGATATGTTAAAAAATTAAAACTTTGATTTGAATTAAACTTGCATGGATTTATGGATGTTTTAATAATTAATTTTAATTAGTTATAAATAAATATGGTGAAAAGGTCTAAATTACCCATAAACTAATTTTTTATTGAGGGACACTTGTCAATTATGTGTTGGTTCTTACGGTTCTTACAAACATAAGTGTTTGTATTTGATCTCATTCCTCAAACTTAAATCACAAATTCAATATCAAGTAACAATTTTCCAATTCAAAAGATTAAATATGTAATATTAATGGGAAATGACAAATCTTTTTTTTTTTTTTTATTCTTCTACATGCTTTCATTTCTTCAACAAGTTAAAGTTTGTGTCAATCGAGATACTTGATTGTATCTTTGTCGACATTCAAACCCATTATATTTTGAGTTACTTCTTCAAATCATCGTGTGAGGTTAATGCATATGCATTAGGGGTGGTTCACTAGTGATAGATTTCTATCACTTCCACTATCCAATCAGATCATGTCATGTCATCACCCAATATTCTATCACTAGTGATAGAAATGTAGGGGGGGTATCACTAGTGATAGAATTCTATCACTCCCAAATTTTAAAAATATTTACTCTCACAAAAATGCAGTGGGTCAACACGTGTCAAAAAAAGCCAACTTCAATCCTACAGAACAATTGGTGAAGTTGGTCAACAGGACAGGTGTCAAACATGCAAACAATTGATAATTGAAGTTTCATGCGTTATGCTTTCAACTCGTTATTTTTTTAACGAGTGATAGAAGGGGAGACGGCGGTGTTCGTGGTTTTATAACACGTGGCCGGGCGTCCATCACGGACCGCCCCGCCTAGCCTTAGGAATGGTGAAATCATTTAGAAACATGAATACGGGCGAACATATAAGAGGATATATATATATAGGTAAAAAGAAGTAATAAAATGCTATCTCTTTTTTTTGGACAATCAATCAATTTTCGGTACTTTAGTACTCATCAAACCTTCAACAACACAATGTAACATTGAACCTCAATATTTAACCAAAATTCATCCACCAAGACTAAGGTGTTGTTTGTTTTTTCTGCGGGAAAAGGTCTGCAGTCTGCAGACCACATCTGCAGGCATCTGCAGGAGAAGAGGTGGACCAAATGTCTGCAGTCTGCAAGGAGAAGAGGGTTTGTTTTTTTTATATAAAAATATATTCACACACATAACACACACAAACACACACATAGACACCTCTGCTCTCTCTCTGCCTTCCTCACCACCACCAAGCACCACCGCCTTACACAACTACCGTCGTCACCACTACACCACCGCCCTTCACCGTCTCTCTCTCTCTCCTCTCACATATCTCTCTCTCCTCCCTCGATCTCTCTCTCTGCCTTCATCACCACCACCGCAAACCCTAGCCTTGAACTCTCTCTCTCTACAATCTGTCACCACCACCGCCATCTCCTTCTCTGGCGAGCCGTTTCTCCGGCACACCCATCTCCTTCTTCTCCGGCACAGGGCGGCGTGAAAGACGCGAGAAGAGAGAAATACGCGAGAAGAGAGAGAGACGCGAGGAGAGAGAATGCCTGTTGGTTGGTTGTTGTTTATTCTTAAAACCGGTAAGTTGGGGATTTTGAGTGGGTTTTTGGATTTTAGGGGTTTTCATGGTGGTTGTGGTGGCAGGTGGATAGTGGTGACGGTAGTTGTGGTGGTGGCCGGCGGGAGTAGGTGGGGGTTGTGGCAGGTGGATGGTTGTAACAACCCGCACTTTCGTGCGTTGTTACTACTCGTTACACTCGTTACGCCTAGCACCAGAGATTCAGATCATAATGTAACTATATCGTATATATCGCTATTCGAAGGATAATCGCATATTTTCAAACTACAGTATCAATTATACTACACTATTATCACACTAACACTCACGGAGACGTTGAGTGAGGACCTATTCTACCCTCCTCAGTGGCCGTGATGTGTCGAACTTAAACAATTAACGCTAACAAGGACTCTCGGGTGAGTACGGTAGCTCCAGTCGTCATGACGATGATGACAATATGAGTAAACGGTACCCCGTCAGTCTTTGTGGCACAACTCGCAATAACGTTCACGAGGACGTCGAGAGAGGACTTATACTACCCTCCTTGATGGCCGTGAAACGTCACTAATAATCGCATACTCGAATTGGAAACCGATTGTTAATTATCGAAACTTTGGATTATGGATACGTAAATACGACCCCTAGTGATATATATATATATATAATAATATAATAATAACAATATATTGATAATATAAACTAATTATGGTCATTACACGCTTCGAAAACTATCAAATCAATCAAAAACGAAGAAGTCCGGCCCGTCAGGATGGCTATCCGGACGGATAGACCATCCGGACGGATGGGCATGCGCACGGATGGCCATCCGCACGCATGGGCCATCCGCACGGATGGGCTATCCGGGCCAGACCTCTTTTCCTCTTCTCTGTTGCCTATAAATGCCATGTCACATCACTGTTCAAGTGATGTGACAGCTCCTGTTCAACCACACGCGCACCAAGACCCTTTTCTCTCGATTTCCTCGTAATTCCGGTAAGATTTCAACCTAAAACTTGTACTTCTACGATCTACACTCGAATCTACATCATTCTATCTTTCAAAACTCGAATTCTAACCGTGAAATCTACGGATTTGAGGCGTTTTGAGGTGATGTCACCCAGAGTTCTTATGAACTTCAAGTTGGGGTCTCATTTCACTATAAACGACTCAGATCCAGGTGATTTCCACATGTTTTAATGACAAATCTCACCTAAATCTGTGCGATTTTGAGTTAACCATGAAAAACCACCATGAACGGCCAGATCTGATGGAACGGGGTGATTCCCGGCTGTTAGAACGAGTCGGGATTGACAGAACTTCAGGTGTTAGTGCGAAATCCCGCTACCCTAGTAAAAACGAACGTATTCCTTCCGTTAAACACTCGAAAACAGTGTTCAGAGTGCGAAACAGACATGTCAGTCCGCACGGACAACATGTCAGTCCGCACGGATGACACATGTCCGCACGGACGACATGTCAGTCCGCACGGACGACATGTCAGTCCGCACGGACGACATGTCAGTCCGCACGGACGACATGTCAGTCCGCACGGACGACATGTCAGTCCGCACGGACGACATGTCAGTCCGCACGGATGACACAAGTCCGCACGGATGACATGTCACCCGCACGTACAGGCCACTCGCACGAACAGGTCAACCGCGCGCACAACCATCCGCACGTATCACTATATCAACCGCACGGATAACGTGCCAACCGGACGGATGACCTGTCATCCGGACGGATGGCATGTCTGATCCGTACGGATGGGGACCGATTGACCTAAACGTGTAACTTTTCAAGTTAATCTCGCTTAACCGTACTTCGTTTACTCTATTTCTTCAAGGATCAGTACAGACAACTCGTAACCGACTCAATCAAGTTGTAATCTCGCTAAATACGCACTGTGAGTATACTTGACCCCTTTTTAATCGAATTTTGGGTGTAACATACGTTTCTAACAAAACGAACTTTTCAATCGAAATATCCAATCAATCGAGCTATCACTTGCGAATAACTGTTATGCATAGATATACGTGATGCTAGTTGCATATGTGCTAGGGCTTATACTCGCGACGTCCCACCAAGACTAGTATAGTACTATTGCGCCCGACGGGGTCTAGTTATGCCATCGTACATTCGAGCATCGAGGACTTAGTTGGTAGTATCAGTTTTGTGAGTATATATGTCGTGTATTACGTTTATGCATGTGGAAATTCGCAGCACTTTTAATCTATTATGCTATACTTATCAAACCTGTATACTCGCCAATACTTTTGTATTGACAGACATTTTAACGTATGTTGCAGGTTAGATCGCAGACTATACCAAATCAAGCTAGGGAGTCTAGAAACTCAACTAAATCTAGGTTGTCGGATTTGCATTGTTCGAGAGAGCAAGAAATCTGTGATAACTTATGTGATTGTATTATTTGTTAGTATGGGATAACGAATGTATTAAATATTATCGCAATATAGTTGTTATGGATTCTCTTGAGCAATCTGATTCGCCTAGTGCCGCGCCCCGATGATTCCGCCATCGGTTGGGGTGTGACAGATTGGTATCAGAGCCATAACTATAGGGAATTAGGTCAGACTCGACCTAGTCCGGGTCGACGTCTTAGAAATTGACCTAGTCTATAGTCTAAGTACCAAAAGGCCGACTCGTATGAACCCAGTGGGGTTTGTATTGGGCTTACTTGATACTCTCGATCGAAATTGCTAAAAGCTACAACTTTGTGTGAACGCCGCATACTACAACTTCACACGAAGAAGCCTTTCCTAAGGTTAAAATGTTACTCAGCCTTTCCTAAGGCCGACACAATACACACGTTTTCGAAAATACTCGCATGACGAAACCGAGCGATCCAGTCGAGATCAGGTGTGAAAACCAAGAACTCTCGGTAGGATTGCTCACTCAGCGCATTTTTCTAGCACGAGAACCTTTCATCGAGTTAGGAGTGACATCCACATCTCGACAAAAGTCTCCATTTCTAAATCTAGTGGAACTCACGAATTTATTCGAGGAGCATAACCACAATTAGGAACGAAACTGTTAAGCCAGGGGTGAAACCCGTACCTTAATAAGTCGCTCCACTCTCTATAAAATGGTTTTCAAAAGCTCTCACCAAGGACTCGACTATTGTAACAACTCGAGCCACGCGATGACTAGGAAGGCGAATGCCATGAGCTGCATCCCAGTGGAAGCATGGAGTCTTCTAGGTCAACGCGCGCGCCCGAACTTGTAGATATAGTTGGGTTACCTTGGGTAGTCGACGCCTACACACCCAAGGCACTCTACTATACGACCCGCCAATTTTACAATGATTGGAACTTATTTACGTTTTGAAACTTCACGCTTTATCGAATTCTCGATGTAACGATTTTCACTCCCTACTTTATAAACGCACGATTCGCGCAGCCATCGCAATCTAAAACGAAACCCGAATGTTCGCAACAAAACTAATGCATAATCCCTCGCATTCGCTCTCGTTTTCTCACTTCAACGCAACCTCGCTTATTCTAAATCGACCTGTATGTGTATGATTACAAATTACATCTATATAAATATATATATATATATATATACGTATAAACAAACAAGTCATTGTGTGAGAACTTAGGAAATTCGTGTCTCCTATGTGGCTCCTATGTGATTCGTATTACTACTATACTATCGCACCAAGTTTTGAACGTGCTCAATCGCAACGCAAAACTCGAAAATCATTATGATCGAATCTCACTCCAAGTCTCCTTCTGTCTAGATGCCTTCCAACCACTCCACTTCGAGAATGATAGCAAAGAGACGAGCCAAACGAAGGAGCGAAAAGAGGATTGCTTCACTTGTGACCAGGGAAGTGGTCAAAGTCATTCCTCAGATTGCCACACGAGTTCACTCTCTCAACCATTCTCGAACTTCGGAAGACGTTAAGACAGGAGAGTCGCAATCTACTTTTCTCTACAAGCACTTCAAAGCCTGTGACCCGATGGAATTCACGGGTGAAGGAGGTGCGACTCAACTACTCCAGTGGTTCGATTCTATCGAAGTCACCCTTCGTCAAAGTGGGTGTCCCGATAGCCTCCGCACTACTTGCGCCACCGGAGTATTTCAATCGCGAGCACTCGACTGGTGGACCGCCGAACGTAACAAACGTGGGATCTCCGAAGCTTACGCTCTCTCTTGGAATGAGCTGAAAGAGCTCATGGAGAAAGAGTACTGTCCTCCTCACGAGATTCAGAAACTAGAAAACGAATTTTGGGAAATCAAGCAAACTGGAGGTGACAATACTGGCTACACAACAAGGTTCAAACAGCTTACCATAATCTACCCAGGTCAAGTCAACACTCCAGGGAAGGCCATCGCGAAGTACATTCGCGGCTTGCCTGAGTGTGTGGGTGATTTTGTCGAAGCTGCAAGGCCTGCTACCATCGAAGAAACCTACCGCTTAGCTGCAGAAATCAACAACAAGCGATTCGTGGAAGGATTATTCTCAAAGAATCCTGTCAAGAAAGCTCATCAAGCAATCGCCAGTAATCCTTCAGGCAAATATGTTGACGAATCTTCTGATGGATCTACTGACGAATCTAGCGACAAATCTGCTGGCGATTCTTCTAAGGAATCAGCTAACGATTCTTCTAATGAATCCGCTAACGATTCTTCTGACGGATCTGCTAACGAATCTGTTGCCGATTCTTCTGACGAATCCGCTGATGGATCTTCCGACAAATCAGCCAAAGACTCCGCAAGCGAGTCTTCAGACGAATCCCCTAACGACGACACTTCTTCGCAAAACACCGACGAACCCAGCCGCAAGCGAAAGACTTCAAGCCCGAACTCATCAACAACCGAACTGCTACAACCGGAAACTCTTCGAAAGGTTCCAATGTTTCCAAAACGGGCCTACACTGGATTTCATCCTCAGTGTTACTCGTGTACCTATCATCACCCAGTTGGGGCTGACTGTCGCTATTGCAATAACTGCAACCGTTACGGTCACTTCACCCGCAACTGTCGCATCGAACCGTGAACTTGAGTACGACAACAACAGCTCCAGCAAAGTCTTCAGCATCCGACATCTAGCAAGTGTAGGATAAAGTTGTAATGATACGATTTTCGACGTTAATCTCTATGTTTTGAACCTACTCTCTTACTCGATATTGTCTCTATGCGTAACGTTAACTCTCGTCTCCATTCTCTCTCTCACTCTTTAATCGCCGCACTTAGACTAGATTCACGCACATACTATATACTATACCACGGAATAATGTGTTTTACCCTCACTACACTTCTAGAACGAGGTACGATAAACGTGCAAGGAACGATTAATCACGGGTGCACACGGGATTATTTGGCTCAGTGGACGGTGATCGTAGTGAATTCTAAAAGTGCCATAGCGTTTGACAAAAGGTGACACCAAAACACAGAATGAAAGTAGTAGGGGTCGGGCGAGGAATGCCTTACCATACTACCGAAGTTCCGTGAAGAAAGTGCCACGTGGAGTTGGACGTTATTAGACCTATTATACTGTTGTAATTATTTTCAACACACTACACTCAGTCGCAAGGCGTAACAAACCGTATCCTCGCAAGACTTGTCGTAAGTCTGCAAACGCAATGCAATCGCCTCATCGATGGACTCTGGGGAGTCTACCTCGCAGGAACAATTGCATCGACGCAAGACTGGTCGTAAGTCTGTTGCAACGAATCTCAATCAAGCAAATAAACGCTCACGATATTGTTGAGTGAGGACCTATTCTACCCTCCTCGATAGCCGTGATGCGTCACAACGAAACGTTAAGCTTACTCGAAACAAGAATCGAACTCGACTAATCGAAATCGCTTACCTTGTGTATCTCGCAACCTCTATCGCTTATCACATGAGCCTATATCATTCGCTGTGTATCAATCTATCGCTATCGCCTACCGTTATCTGTGATATTTGTGCTAAGTTGGAACGCATGACCTCGCCTCACGAGAGGAAGCTCATATGGTTAAAACAAGGTGTTTTAGCTATATCAGCGGCCTTTCGTGGAAACAGGCCATGTGGGGTCTGATGTGAGTTAAATTCTGTGGTGTTAATCAATCAAACCGAACCGCGTAAATCGAAATCGCAAACCTCCATCGCTTGCACGCAACAACTGCAGCTTATCGTAATTCGTTCATCATCACCGTCATCGCAAGTGTTTCATGTTTATTCGTTGATCGTCTATTGTGTATAATCTACCGCCTATCGCTCGTATGGTACTAAGTACACATGACACCGCTTCACAAGGCAAAGCTAACCTGGTTAAGCATGGTGTTTCGCCATGTTAGTAAACCCCCGTGGAAACGTGCCATGTGGGTGTAATGTGAAATCTAATCGAAAACGCGCTATTCGCTTCTCCCTTATCAACTCGCTGGATTAATCTATTCGATCCTATCTTATGCTCGGTCCGACTTCCTATCGATTGGGCCGAGTAAACGCATTTCTATCCGAGTCATATCGGCACACCTGACACTGCCTCACGAAACGGAAGTAATATGGGCAAAACATGGTGGATACGCCGCTGGTAATTCCTATATATAAGTGTTTTAAACATATTAACGAACTTCCGTGGGAAGGTGCCAAGTGGGGCTTGATGCCAAATTACTCTTTTCAAAAGGTTAAAACTGATTTTTATAAAACTTTCATTAAAACCATGGGACAAGTGAAATTTTCTCACGACGTGGAGCTAACATCGAATCAGTTTAACTCCATGTCCAAGGTAAGCTTCGTAAGCCCAGTTCTTCCTTAAACTTTTACAACGTCAAAATAGAAATCCTTCTTTGGACATTGGTTCGACATCGAGTTCAGCTTGAATCCATGTCATAGGAGAGTTTTCGTAACCCTTGTTTTCATCTCCGAGTTCCTTAAAATATTTTAAACTTCCTTGCAACATCGGTTAACATCGACACTGTTGGCCGCACGTTAAAAGGAAAATTTTCGAAGATTTCCACCCTAAATCCCTTTTTAATGTCTAAACGAACGCTTCTTGTAACGTTGGTTAACGATCGACTCAGTTAACCCTACGTCATAAGAAACCCTTCGAATTACAATCGCATCGAACTAACGAATTCTACACAAGACAAGGTACTTTGGAATGCCAACTCGTGGGATAAATACTTTCGTCTTTGCATCGTCTTCTCGCTATCGCAGTCAATTCCTCTTATTCGAAACATTCTCGCTGTCAACCTACGATCAAATCACTCGCTGTATCGCTACTCATACTAGATCAACTCTCAAAAGTCTACCTATTGGATTAATTTCGGGACGAAATTTCCTAAAGTAGGGGAGACTGTAACAACCCGCACTTTCGTGCGTTGTTACTACTCGTTACACTCGTTACGCCTAGCACCAGAGATTCAGATCATAATGTAACTATATCGTATATATCGCTATTCGAAGGATAATCGCATATTTTCAAACTACAGTATCAATTATACTACACTATTATCACACTAACACTCACGGAGACGTTGAGTGAGGACCTATTCTACCCTCCTCAGTGGTCGTGATGTGTCGAACTTAAACAATTAACGCTAACAAGGACTCTCGGGTGAGTACGGTAGCTCCAGTCGTCATGACGATGATGACAATACGAGTAAACGGTACCCCGTCAGTCTTTGTGGCACAACTCGCAATAACGTTCACGAGGACGTCGAGAGAGGACTTATACTACCCTCCTTGATGGCCGTGAAACGTCACTAATAATCGCATACTCGAATTGGAAACCGATTGTTAATTATCGAAACTTTGGATTATGGATACGTAAATACGACCCCTAGTGATATATATATATATAATAATATAATAATAACAATATATTGATAATATAAACTAATTATGGTCATTACACGCTTCGAAAACTATCAAATCAATCAAAAACGAAGAAGTCCGGCCCGTCAGGATGGCTATCCGGACGGATAGACCATCCGGACGGATGGGCATGCGCACGGATGGCCATCCGCACGCATGGGCCATCCGCACGGATGGGCCATCCGCACGGATGGGCTATCCGGGCCAGACCTCTTTTCCTCTTCTCTGTTGCCTATAAATGCCATGTCACATCACTGTTCAAGTGATGTGACAGCTCCTGTTCAACCACACGCGCACCAAGACCCTTTTCTCTCGATTTCCTCGTAATTCCGGTAAGATTTCAACCTAAAACTTGTACTTCTACGATCTACACTCGAATCTACATCATTCTATCTTTCAAAACTCGAATTCTAACCGTGAAATCTACGGATTTGAGGCGTTTTGAGGTGATGTCACCCAGAGTTCTTATGAACTTCAAGTTGGGGTCTCATTTCACTATAAACGACTCAGATCCAGGTGATTTCCACATGTTTTAATGACAAATCTCACCTAAATCTGTGCGATTTTGAGTTAACCATGAAGAACCACCATGAACGGCCAGATCTGATGGAACGGGGTGATTCCCGGCTGTTAGAACGAGTCGGGATTGACGGAACTTCAGGTGTTAGTGCGAAATCCCGCTACCCTAGTAAAAACGAACGTATTCCTTCCGTTAAACACTCGAAAACAGTGTTCAGAGTGCGAAACAGACATGTCAGTCCGCACGGACAACATGTCAGTCCGCACGGATGACACATGTCCGCACGGACGACATGTCAGTCCGCACGGACGACATGTCAGTCCGCACGGACGACATGTCAGTCCGCACGGACGACATGTCAGTCCGCACGGATGACACAAGTCCGCACGGATGACATGTCACCCGCACGTACAGGCCACTCGCACGAACAGGTCAACCGCGCGCACAACCATCCGCACGTATCACTATATCAACCGCACGGATAACGTGCCAACCGGACGGATGACCTGTCATCCGGACGGATGGCATGTCTGATCCGTACGGATGGGGACCAATTGACCTAAACGTGTAACTTTTCAAGTTAATCTCGCTTAACCGTACTTCGTTTACTCTATTTCTTCAAGGATCAGTACAGACAACTCGTAACCGACTCAATCAAGTTGTAATCTCGCTAAATACGCACTGTGAGTATACTTGACCCCTTTTTAATCGAATTTTGGGTGTAACATACGTTTCTAACAAAACGAACTTTTCAATCGAAATATCCAATCAATCGAGCTATCACTTGCGAATAACTGTTATGCATAGATATACGTGATGCTAGTTGCATATGTGCTAGGGCTTATACTCGCGACGTCCCACCAAGACTAGTATAGTACTATTGCGCCCGACGGGGTCTAGTTATGCCATCGTACATTCGAGCATCGAGGACTTAGTTGGTAGTATCAGTTTTGTGAGTATATATGTCGTGTATTACGTTTATGCATGTGGAAATTCGCAGCACTTTTAATCTATTATGCTATACTTATCAAACCTGTATACTCGCCAATACTTTTGTATTGACAGACATTTTAACGTATGTTGCAGGTTAGATCGCAGACTATACCAAATCAAGCTAGGGAGTCTAGAAACTCAACTAAATCTAGGTTGTCGGATTTGCATTGTTCGAGAGAGCAAGAAATCTGTGATAACTTATGTGATTGTATTATTTGTTAGTATGGGATAACGAATGTATTAAATATTATCGCAATATAGTTGTTATGGATTCTCTTGAGCAATCTGATTCGCCTAGTGCCGCGCCCCGATGATTCCGCCATCGGTTGGGGTGTGACAATGGTAGTTGCAGGTGGGGTGTGATGGCAGGTGGGTGTTGGTGACGGTGGTTGTGGCAGGGATGTGGTGGTGGCGGTGGTGGCACGGATGTGGTGGTGGAGGTGGTGGCAGGGATGTGGTGGTGGAGGTGGTGGCAGGGAAGAAGAGGTCTGTGCCAAGAAGAGGTTCCAAGAAGACATGGGTCATTGTCTGCGTGGTGAAGAGGTCTCACAGACCTTTTTTAATGAAAGGTCTGCAAGAAAACAAACAAGCTGCAACATCCAAACGTCTGCCCGCGTCTGCGCGGCGCAGACATAAGTGGCCAGAAACAAACACCACCTAAAGGTTTATTTGGATGCAATGGTTATAATTAGGACATTAATAACACTTATAACTCATTTAGCTACATCTTGACACATATATTGTTTGGTTTTCCAATAGTAAAGCATATGGATACAGGAAGTTGTTTTGGTTCTTAGCTCATAAGCTATTATGACAATTGACATTTTATCTCTACCTTAAGCACGCAATTTTATCATATAAATACAAACCCCTTTTTATCAATAATGGAATTAAAATTAGACTAGTATTTTGAATTTATACATGGTGAATACTTTTACTAGTGTTTTCGTCTCTGTTAATAACTTGTTGAGAATTCATCTTGCTACTACTATCACGAAACTAAGTTTGTTGAATTGTTGATATTATATATATTCATTAAAAAGTCCAAAAGGTGTATCCAAAACCGTTAGCAGTGGTGATGAATTTTTCACCACGAAGGTTCGTATAAATAAATTTAACAAACGAATACTTATACCGATGATCAAACCCCGCATTTATAACTAACATAAGATTAATACCAACCTAATATTTGTTGAGCTTATTCCACATTTGTTTCCCGTCTTTTCATATTGAAATTTGGACTTTCCAACTATTTAATCAACTTCAAGCAAAGTTTAAGTACGCTATCAAAATATAACTTTTAAGAAATGATAAAAAAAAAATTAGATCTATGTATAAAAATTGTAAGAAAAATCACATATCTCCTTAACCCTTTCTAATTCATATGTAGATTGACAACTTTGAAAATTAAAGTTAACGACAGAAAGATCTCAAAAACTTTAGATGTATGTACAGAAAATCGTATGAAAATCATATATCTTCTCGACCCTTTCTTATTCCTATGTAGATGGACATTTTTGAAAATTAAAGCAACCTATATGTGGAATTTCCACCTCGTAGGGACATCTTCCATCAACTTATTATTATTATTATTATTATTATTATTATTATTATTATTATTATTGTTATTGTTATTATATATTGTTGTTGAAAGACGATAAATAGTAATTTTAAATTTAAAATAATATATATCTTTTTTAAAATTTTATTATTTTATTTTAATATTATCATATCTTATATTATATTTACTTTCAACATATTTCGTTTTTTAAGGACGATAAATAGTAATTTTAAATTTAAAATAATATATATCTTTTTTAATATTTTATTATTTAATATTATAATACCTTATTATTATATTTACTTTCAACATATTTCTTTTTTTATTTTTTAAATCATATTCCCTTTTCTTCATTTACTTTTTGTTTTTCATAATTTTTAATGATATTACCATTATCAATTAATTTAATATTTTTTATTAACGGTCGTTTGTTAATTAAAAAAATAAGTACGCAATTGTGTTTATCCCCCCCCCCCCCCGAGATTCCGATACAAGTGTTGTTAAAAAATGAAGTTGTATTTAAACTAAAGTATTTATTTGGTATCGTTTTACAGTACGATAATAAACAAAACCGATTCTACCGTTTGGCTTTCGAACCAACATTCTTCATTTTCAAATATCGTTTGTTTAACATTATCATTTGTTCTGTTTCGTCGCAACGCGCGACGCCAATAAAAACTAGTTGTTATTATTATAATTATCATTATTATTATTTTATTTTTTTGCAAATTTCAATATTGATTAAACTTTTCATTTTTGTTTTGTTTTTCCTTCGTTGATAAACCTTCACACATTCTCTAACTTTATCCACAACATTTCAACAAAATGACAATAAAGTTATGAGCATGGCGTCTAAAGTGAAAATAGCTTACATCTTTTGTTTCAATACCTCAACTTTTGACCAAGCAATTAATATTTAGCTAGAGCGATAATGTTACGTATAGGAGTCATGTAAGAACAATTCAAAATTCTCTTTTTTTATAGGTCACAAATTCTATCAATATAGTGGACTTTTAAACTCAAATAATCACGTATGACAATGTCCAACAATCGCAAGTTAAAGATATTCACCACGTAAATATCTTTGACGTCGTGCAACGTTTTGTTCTACTAGGTATTTAAAGATGTTGAATTTATCATGTCAAACACCTTCGTGGTGTATTAATTATAGGGAAAATCACGAAAATGACCATTGATCTTACTACTAAACCAAAAAGAACATTGAACGCATCTAAGGGTACCACATTCACGGAAAACAATGCAATTTTTGCGTCTGGACAGGATGCAAAAACCTTACCCAATAGTAACAAGCCATGTGTCGGGAATCCAACAATGCGTCTGACAGACGCATTGACGCCGCCTTTCGTAGTCTTGCGTCTGAGGCGTGACGGCTCAAGCGGCTGTGACGCAATGGTTAGATAGGTATTGTCACCTTTTTTGACTCAAAGTATAGGGTACAGACGCCTGTAGAGGGTACAAACGCCTAGGTCTTATTTTTTGACGTAATCTTTTTGTCTGTACACGATTCGTTACACCTGACGGATTCCTATACTACACTGACGCAAAAGGGCAAATTTGACGTATTCCCCCTTATTTTGACGCAAAAATATCTTTCGAAGCGTAAGAATACCCCGTGAATGTCAAATCGATACCGTACACATCCTTCATAGACGCACTGTTTTTTTACGTGAAGTTTTTTTAAATATAAAGACCAATCGTATTTCAATTATTTCCCAATTTTTTAGGAGTTAATTGCCCGGATAGTCACTGTGGTTTTCCATTCATGTTTAGTCCCCACCTTTTCAAAATAGCATATTTGCTCTACGTGGTCTAACAAATTGTTACTCTGATGGTCCCTACACTGGATGACTGTTAAACTTTTCAGTTAAGTGTATGTAAAATAACAAAAATACCCTTACCCTAATAATATATATCAAATAGGCCCCACCCTTTTTATTTAAATATAATATACTTAACACCTATCCTACCCTACCCCGCCCCGCCCCAACCCGTCTTCTTCATCCATTACCATCACCACCACCAAACGACCACCATCCATCCATTTGCAAAGCTGGTGCTTCCTTGAGTGAAGTAATGCAAATGTCAAAACCAACAAGGAACAAGAGATTTGGTCAAAACTCAATTTATATAAAATATCTAATAGTAGTCAAAGGGCTCGATGCAATAGTTTTGGTATGTCTCTAAATGCCAAATCCATCTCCACTTTTGAAATCACATGTGGAAAAGTATTACAAGTCGCTACGCTCAAGTAATCCGGAAGGCCAACCATAAATACCTGTTGAAGACGATGAAGATGGACAATGATTATATAAAAAATAATATGTATTTACGATTTTTAACGTTTTTAAGAAATTTATGTACTGTTAATTCAAAATTCAAAATTCAAAAAATAAATAAAAAGAAGTTTATTGAATTTATGTTATATATATATATACAGTCTAGTTTGTTTGTTTGTTTTTTTTTTTTTTTTTTTGAATGGTGACTTTCTATGTACAGGACCTAGTGGTCACCGGGTTCTTGTCAAAGACAATCCCACGTCAGCCCCGCCTCCAGACGCGATGTTCTATCGGGTCCCGGCAGCCGCGCAAACTGACCTTCGCCCGGAAACCATACTACCCCCACACGAGAACCTCGCTGGGGTAACAGCTGGGTAAAACCGGGTTGCCCTCCGGATCGAACCATGCCTCGGTAGGAAACGATCCATCATTGGGACGTCCCGTACCTTTTGCTACAGCCGGGAGTCGAACCGGCGTCTCCAAGGAGAGCAACAGCCCAACTGACCAACTGAGCTAGGGTGGGGGATATACAGTCTAGTGTTTTTTTTGTTTTTTTAATGTATTTTTTTTTTTTGGTTTAATTCTATTGAATCCGATTAATTCCGTTTTTAACCAAAACCGATCCTAATTGAACTGATTTGTTCGGACTGATTAAAAAAAAGAAAAAAATCACAAATCCGAAATCTTTAACCGAACCCGAACCGTGTGCTTCAGAAAGCCAGCCGTAATAAACTTTCACGAGACCAAAAAGGTAGCAGCCCAGCCCAAATGACAAGCCCAAGTTGTAACCACCCAAAAGCCCAAATCGTAAAACAATAAAACAAAACCTCTCTCTGCGCCTCCGTTCTCCTGAACGTTGCAGCTGCTTCTGCTTTCAACATGGGTTCAAAGAGAAAAGGTTTATTCTTCGTTCTAATTTCTTCAATTTCATTGAGTTTCTTTATTTGTGGTGCCAAACAAGATCAAGAAACTGATTCTTGTTATACTTTTATGTTAATTTAAGACAAAAAATCCAAGAAACATCCGGTTAAAGATGTGCAGATTGAAGATAGTTCAGAGGAAGCACCTGTAAAGTCTGTGGATAGTGTTAAAGGGCATAAAGATCAGTTACAAAGGCTGTCAGAAAAGGTGAGCATACAATGGCTTAAACCCTAAACCCTAAGTGCAAGAATGTTAGATGAATGATATAAAGATTTGATTTTTATCACTTTTAGCACATACCCTTTTTAGGATAGACAATTTTGTTGAAGAACATTGTTAAAAAGTTTCAAATTTTGTCACTTGATATGGGTTTTGGAAGCCTTCTAGTAACATACATTTCTTATGATTGAAATTTCTAAAATTAATAAATCTGTGTGGCTTAAACCATAAACCCTAAGTGCAATGCAGTTAATGCAGTAAAATATAGGATATCCTTTTGAAATATAGGTTATCTCGGTGAGATATCGGTGGGATATCGGTAATTTTAATATAATGCAGAATTTATATATATAGCAATTTAACACCAATAATTCAGTGATATATCGGTTATGTCGGTCAAATATCGGTGATATATCGGTCAAATATCGGTGATATATTGGTCAATATCGCCGATAATATCGGTACAGATATTTTGACCGATATTTGACACCGATATTTTACTAAGGGACCGATATGACTGATATAACCGATATATCACCGATATTAACTAGATAGCCTAAGTGCAAGACTGTAAGACGAATGCTATAAAGATTTGATTTTTATCACTTTTAGCACATACCCTTTTTAGGATAGACAATTTTGTTGAAGAACATTGTTAAAAAGTTTCAAATTTTGTCACTTGATATGGGTTTTGGAAGCCTTCTAGTAACATACATTTCTTATGATTGAAATTTCTAAAATTAATGTATGGCTTAAACCCTAAACCCTAAGTGCAAGACTGTAAGATGAATATTCTCAAGAATTGTTTATTAATCAGTTTTAGCACAAACTCCTTTTAGGATTAATAATTCGTAGAAGAACATGTTAAATGTTTCAAATTGTGCGACTTGTTATCGTTTTTTGAAACCCTCTAGTAACAGACATTTTTTATGATTGAAATTTCTGAAATCAATAATTGTATTTTTCAGAAAATATATATGTTGGCTTAAACCCTAAACGCTAAGTGCTAGACTGTAGGATGAATGTTATCAAGAATTGTTATTTTACTCACTTTTAGCACAACCCCTTTTATAGGTTTAATAATGTGTAGAATATTGTTAAAATTTTCATGCATTTTTTGTTACTGAAAATAATATTTTAAATCAAGTTACATATGGTCTTAATAATCTGTCAAAAATGTTATTTTGGAGGTTATTCCTTTATAGGGTTGATTGAAATATTCGATATCTTAATATTACATTTTGGTTTGTACAGGATCCGGAGTTTTACGAATTCTTGAAGGAACACGACAAAGCGCTTTTGGAGTTTGATGATGAGGATGATGTAAGTTAAATATACGGAGCTTCTATATCACATTAGTTTAATTTATACTTTTATGTTCAATGCTTCTAATATTGTATTTCTTTTAGTGTCGTATCAGAAATATGGTTTTTATTTTCTGTATGTATTATTGTTAATTTGTTTTGATTACGCCTTTTGTATTTGTATATGATCATGTGTAGGAAGATGCCGAAACTGACATGGATGATGGTGAAGAGCCACAAGAAGGTGAAGATGAAGAAAACGAACCAATGGATCACACTGACGGTGTATCAAAAAAAGAAAACATAAAAACAATAACAAGCGAAATGGTGGACTCGTGGTGTAAAGCAATTCGCGAAGAACGTAGAATCGGTGCAATTCGTAACATAATGAGAGCGTTTAGGATCGCTTGTCATTGCGGTGACGATGACAACGAGTCAAAGTTGACGTCGATGTCATTTCCTGTCTTCAATAAAATATTGTTGTTTGTATTAAGTGAAATGGATGGAATTCTTCGAACACTCTTGAAGCTTCCACTTTCCGGAGGAAAAAAGGAAATGATTCTCGATTTGATGAACACGCGCGCATGGAAAAATTACAATCATTTAGTGAAGGCGTATCTTGGTAATGCGCTTCATGTTTTGAATCAAATGACCGACACAGATATGATTGCTTTTACGTTAAGACGTTTAAAGTTTTCGTCTTTATTTCTTGCCGCTTTTCCAAGTCTACTAAGAAAGTATATAAAGGTATGCTTCATGTTTGTATATTCTTTTTTGATTGTATTTTATATACCAGTCATTTATGAAAAGGATATTGGATTTAAATAACTCCAATTTTCACCAATTGGTCGATAGCACTCCCAATTTTCAGTTTGTACTACTACACCACTCCCAACAACCTTATTTTCCTCTGCCACTCCCAAACTAACTAAACCCTAACCCAGTTAGTTTTTTTGCTGACATGGCACTTTGTTTAGCGACGTGACATCTGACGTGGCCATTTTTTGCTGTCGTGGCATCTGATGTGGCATTTATTTAGTGATATGGCATCTAACGTGTCTTTTTTATGACGTGGCATCTGATGTGGCACTTGTTTAGTGACGTGGCATCTAACGTCAACTAACTAAGTTGAAAGTTAGGAGTGGTGTGGTACAAATTGAAAGTGGGGACTGTTATCGCCTAATTAGTGAAAGTCAAGGGTTATTTCAATCCAATATCCCTTTATGAAATACGTAAAATAGACAAAAGCATTAGCGGGTCACGTACCCTAACCGGCCCATTTTGACTTTATGTTTGAAAATACTCATTTTTGACCCGCCATCAAATCAACCCGTTTGCCATCTCTACTGTTATTATTCTATTAACCTTTTGTTTTTTCTATTATAATTTTTAGGTTGTTCTTCATTTTTGGGGTACGGGTGGAGGTGCGTTACCAATAGTTTCTTTACTGTTTCTAAGAGACATATGCGTTCGGCTTGGGTCCGATTGTGTAGATGAGTGTTTTAAAGGAATATACAAAGCTTATGTCTTGAACTGCCATTTTGTAAATGCAACTAAACTTCAACACGTACAATTTCTTGGAAATTGTGTCAATGAGCTTTTTAGGGTGGATCTTCCATCTGCGTATCAACATGCATTCGTTTTCATACGCCAATTAGCTATGATCTTACGTGAGGCATATGCCACCAAAAGAAAGGTATCCTTATTTTTCATTTTATTATATTTTCTTTATATGTCCCACAGGACCCACACACTCAAAAGAGCTGATTATCTGTCTAGAGTAAAATGCCATTTTCGCCCCTTAGGTTTGGCCAGTTTTGCGACTTTGGTCCAAGGGTTTGTTTTTCCGCATCTAGATAAAAAAGGTTTGAAATTTTGCCATGTTCATCCAGCTCGTTAACTCCATCCATTTCCTCTGTTAAGTCAGGGGTATCTTCGGTTTTTTTTGTCAACATAAAGGGCAATTCTGTCTTTTTCATTTTATGTACACGCATTTAGCATAATGTACAGGTATTCAAATACCCTTACTAAATAAAAAAAACAAAAATAATATAGTTAAAAAGACGAAAATACCTCTAACTTAACGTAGAAAAATGGATGGAGTTAACGAGCTGGATGAAAATCGCAAGATTTTAAACCTTTTGGAGCCAGATGTGGAAAAACAAACCTTTGGACAACAGTTGCAAAACTGGCCAAACCTTAGGGACGAAAATGGCATTTTACTCATCTGTTTATTACTTTTTTAAAAAATAAAACACTTCCAAACACTCGTACAAATCAAATGTTCTTATGATCTTATCTTTGCCATCTTTTTTAACAGGAAATATTCAGAAAAGTGTATGAATGGAAGTTTATGAACTGCCTTCAGCTTTGGACCGGGGCCATATGCACATACGGTTTAGAAGCTGATTTTAAACCGCTTGCGTATCCGTTAACTCAAATAATTTCGGGTGTTGTTCGATTGGTCCCAACTGCACGATATCTTCCCCTCAGATTACGGTGCATTAGGATGCTAAATCAGATTGCTGCTGCTACAAATACTTTTATTCCCGTTGCTGTGCTTCTTACAGACATGCTCGATATGAAAGAGTTGCATAAACCGCCTACTGGCGGTGTTGGACAAGCCGTTGACTTGCGCTCTATTTTAAGGGTACCCTTTTGACTTATTTATTAATTTGATTTTTTTAGGGCTGCAAACGAACCGAGCGTGTTCGTTTTGTTAAAGAATATATGTCTTCACAAAGTGTTTGTGAACATTTGCCAAACGAGATTTTTTGTTCGTGTACGTTCGTTATCGAAATGAACGTGTTCGTGTTCGTTTATTAATTTTAGGTAACAAATGCAAACGAACGGATGAACACTTACCGAAAGAGATTTTCTGTTCGTGTTCATTCGTTAAGGAAATGAACGTGTTGGTGTTCGTTTGTTAATTTTAGGTAACAAATGCAAACGAACGTTCATGAACACAAATGAAAGCAAAGTAACACAAAAAGCGTTCATGAACAGAATATATAATACACTGATACTTATTTAATATTTTATATATCTGAATTTGAAGTATCTAAATAAAATATAAAAATTAAAAACACTAATGAACTATCGAGCATAAACGAGCACGTTACCGAATGTTCACGAACATAAATGAACAAACTCGTCCTCTGTTCATGTTCGTTCATTTAACTAAATGAACCCTTGTTCGTGTTGTCTAATTTTATTAAATTAACGAACACAAGCGAACTTTCCGCCGAACGGTTCACGGACTGTTCGTTCAACGTTCAGGTTAGCAAGGCAACTATAAAGACAAGATCTTTTCAAGAAGCATGTGTTAACTCCGTTATGGAAGAACTAGCTGAACATTTATCACAATGGAGTTATTCACCTGCATTCTTCGAGCTTTCTTTCGTTCCTGCTGTTCGTTTGCGTAATTTCTGCAAATCTACAAAAGTTGAGAGATTTCGTCGGGAAATGAGGCAATTGATTCGTGAGGTAGCCAACGTTGTTCATCTGGTGGTTTTTCTTGATACGGGTGGATTATTAGAATTAACGTTTTGGTTGTTTTATCGTGCAGATTGAGGCTAACTCTGAGTTTACCAACAAAAAACGTATGTTGATTTCGTATTCGGCAAATGATCCTGCTGCATCATCATTTATGGAGGTATGCATTCTAAAAGCTTTATATATTTTTAATAAGAGTAAAGTACACATGTGGTCCCTGTGGTTAACCAAAATTACAAAGTGTAAACCACATGGACCATCCATGTACTTTTGGCAAAAGTTGGGAACTAAATACGTTACAAAGTGCAAACAACAGGGACCATCCGTGCACTTTGTGAAAAACTAGGGACTAAATCCAAAATTTTGGTAACCATAGGGACCATCCGTGTACTTCACTCTAATAATAATAATATAGTTGTTTGAATAAAATGCTATGGAGTCACTATAAGCATTAGAATACAGTTTTGGCGATCTACTACCCATTTGACTCGTTAGATATAATATAAACTTGAATCGTTAGTTAAATGATTCAAACTTGCATATCTATTGCCGTTATAGATGCAACTATTTTAATACATGTATGTGAAATCTCATTATGGATGGTTTTTTACTTGCAACAGGATGAGAAAAAGAAGGGTTTGAGTCCTTTGTCTAAATACGCTGCCACATTGCGTCAAAAAGCACAACAAAGAAACGACTCATTGGTTGAGTCCAGGTTCGTATAACTGCCACGTTTAGCGCTGCAAACGAACTCGAACAAGGTCTTGTTCGTTTGCTAAGGAAATATATGTGTTCACGAACTGTTCATGAACACTTACCAAACGAGATTTTATGTTTGTGTCTGTTCGTTAAGGAAATGAAGATGTTCGTGTTAGTTTGTTAATTTTAGGTATCGAACGTTCATAAACACAAACTAATGTTCATGAACACAATTGGAAACAAACGAACAAAAACAAGCGATCATGAACAAAATGTATAATACACTGATACTTATCAAATATTTTATTTTGTGGAATTTTGAAGTATTCAATTTAAATAATATATAAAAACTAATAACACTAATGAACTATCGAACACAAACGAACACATTACCGAATGTTCACGAACATAAATGAACGAACGCGACCTCTGTTCATGTTCGTTCATTTAACTAAACGAAAGAAATTTCGTGTTCGTTTATTTATTAAACAAACGAACACAAATGAACTTCCTGTCGAACAGTGCACGAACAGTTCACGGAACGTTCGGTCCGCTTGCAGCCCTAGTCTCATATTTTTACAATGATACACATTTCTCAGTGTGGCTAAAGTTTCGTAAATTGTTTGCAAGTGACCCCATTCGGGTGTTTCTATAGAATATAAAGAAATCACATTTTTGAGAGTTGCTTAAGATTTTAACGGTATGTTAGAAATTGAAGTTAGGGTGTTGCTAAAGATTTGGCGTATGTGTTTACAGTGTAATTGTGGGTGAAAAAGCATCAATCTTTGGTAAGAAGAGAGCAAACCGTGATGATGATGATGATGATGATGATGATGAGGATGACGAAGACGATGACGATGATCTGGATGCGGATGTGGATGTGGATGTGGGTGTGGATGGTGCTGCTGTCTTTAGTTCTTCATGGTTACCTAGTGGGGACCACAAGTACGGACTTTTTCCACTTGTCTCTGTTTCATTTTTTAATCATATTATTCTAGAGGTGGTTATTCTGTGACCCGTTAGTATACAAATGGGTTGATATGGGTTATGTTAACCTAATCGATTTAACTAAAGAGGAAATGGATCAAACCGAGTTTTGTCAAAATGGTGATTTTAGTCGGGTTGGATGGATTGGGTCGTCCCACAAAACACTTTTTATTCAAATTATAAAATTTTATTAATAACTGATATGTTAACTGCGATAAGAAAAACCATATTGTTACAATAACAATCTGATAGGTTTTTTTAATGACGTTAGACGCATTTGATCAATGCATATAACTTCATTCATAAACTATAAGATTGTTATTATAACAATATAGTTTTTCTTATCATAGTTAACACATTAATTATTAATAAAATATAAAAAATTGAATAAAAAGTGTTTTGCGGGTCTGACCCAATCCATCCAACCCGTACTAAAATCGCTATCATTATATATAACATAGTTCATGCATGTAACTAGTGAGGTGCTGCCAAAATGCACCGTATCCCTTTCTAAAATGAGCCGTCCTGTCTATGCTAAAATGAGCCCCTTTTGTGATTTTTTCCTTTTGGGTGTGTGTCTGTTTTAACTTTTAATCCCACCCGCATACTTTAATTAACTTGCGTTCGTTAATTATACCGATTCTTGGTATCATGCTTTTAGAGTTTTTCCTTACGGGGTGCTATACCGATTGTTGGTATTGTATCAATACCGTAACGAACTGAATCAATACCGGCTGGATATTTCCACCGTGATATTAACCCAAGCCGGTTGTGTTGAGTTACAGGGCGAAGAATCTTGAAGAGGACAAAAAGGAAAAGAAGGGAAAGAAACCGAAGGGCGGTAAAAAGGCGGTTGATGGTGATGAAGACGTAGTGGAGGACTTTGTTCTTAGTTCCGATGAAGATGAATCAATGAGCGATGATGATGAAGATGTTAATGAAACGAAGGATGTTGAAGTGAAACGTGGAACTCCGAAGCAAGGAAAAAAGAAGCAGAAGGCGTTTGAGAAATCGTCAAAACGGAAAGGAAACTTTCGTGCGAAGAACAAATCTAAGAAAAGGAAGAAGGCTAACTAACAAGGGGGTATTGTTTGATTATGAAAAATCGAGTATTTATATTGTTGTGTTTTGTTTCGTATTGATTGTTATGTTTTTTTCTTTTGGGATTTGAGATCCTGCAAATTTTGATCCTTGTAATGAATGCATCAAATATTGATGGTTAAATGAACTTTGCATTGTGAACAACAAGCGTTCTAAACATGAGTATGACTCGGTTAACTACTTTATATCCAACTAGGTTAGAAACCCGTGTAATACACGGGTTGAATAAATGTAATTTTATATATCAAATAATAAAAAAAAAAATATTTTTGAAACTTCATTTATTACACGGGTTGAATAAATGTAATTTTACATACCAAATAATAAAAAAAATATATCTTTAAAAAGCTCATTTATTACATGGGTTGAATAAATGTAATTTTATATATTCAATCAATCAATCAATCATACCCAGTAAAATCCCACAAATAGCAGAGCTATTGGTAGGGTCTGGGGAGGGTGGGATGTAGGCACACCTTACCCCTATCCCTAGGGATAGAGAGGCTGCTTCCAGTGAGACCCTCGGCTCCAAAACACTCAGGAAAAAAAAAAAAAATAGAACATGAGGTGTATGTGTGTGTATGAAGCTACCAATTTTATATATTAAATAATAAAAAGTTACATCTTTAAGAACCCCGTGTATTGTACGGGTTGAGTGGTGTATTGTACGGGTTGAGTAAATTTTATTTTATATATTAATAATGAAAAAAGTTACATTTTTAAGAACCTCATGTATTGTATGGGTTGAGCACATGTAATTTTATATACCAATCAATAAAAAGTTATATCTTATTATATCTTTATAAACCATGTGTATTATAAAACTTTTGGACTAAGCTGACAAAATAGCCCAAACCACAGGGACTAAAATGACATTTAACTCTTTACATTATATTAATTTATATTTAGTGTAAGGGGCTGTTTGATAGCCTCTGAATGGTCATTAAGAAGCTACCTCTTAATGGAACCATTAAGAATTTTACCAATGAGAAGGTAGAAGAATGTGACATGTGATGATTTACCATTTAGAGGTTACTTCTTAACCATTCAGACTTGAGGTTACCTCTTATTCATTCAGAGGTTTTAAACCATTAAGAGGTAGCATCTGAATGGTCATTAAGAGGCTACCAAACAACCCCTAAGTCTTTTGTTAATGTCAAGATAAATAATTTTGAAATCTAATAAATATTTCAAAAGATTATATTATCTCTTATACGAATTGTTTAAATTTAATTTTATAATTATCTTTTAATTAATATTAATTATTTATAATTAAGTAGGAGATAAAGATGAGAAAACTAAAAAATAGATGGCTCTAATGAATGACATGTGTCCCAAAGTTGGTTTTTTATTATATAGTATAGATGTTTATAACACAGTTGTATGTTTTATATACCAAGAAAAAGAAACAATGGATTGTAACATTCTAATTTTAATTATTTTTAGAAAAGTAAAAAGAATCACATGATGTATTTTTCAAGTAAACAGGTCTAATCGTGCTTATACAGGTATATGATGACCAAAGAAGAAGACTTATTTTAGTCCTTCAATCCTCTTGTTCTTTTGATTTCTACCAGGAACACCAACAATCTTCAGTCTATTTGTGATTTGTATCTTCAAGTTACCAATGGCTTCCACACCCTCGAATCACAAGATTACATTCAAATTGATGGATGATTCTAGTAGTGTATAAATATAGTTTTGATGCAATTGTTCTACGCCAACATATCCTTTGTAGCAAACTTGGTATCAATGTTTTCAGAACTGGACCAGACGTCAAACCGGTTTCCTTACTGGTCCATTGGTGCTCCACTGGTCAAACATGTTCGACTGGATGTGAGAATCGCATGACATTCTAAATAATATAAAATAAAAAAAGTAAAATGAATTATTTTTAATCAAAATCCGGTTCGACCTTTAAAAATCCTAGTCCAACCTCCTGGCTCTCATCCATCCGGTCCGATAGCCTAAACCGGTCCGGCCAGGTCTGAAAACATTGCTGGGTGACATTGCTTGGTATATCTCCAAATTTATCTTCTAAAGTCAAACCAGATAAAGGTTGACTTGAAAGACCATACTGAAGTTCAAAATTCTCTAAAATTGAGATGCCTCATTCATGACACAAATGTAGCAACAGACATACCACAGTACAAAATAAATAAACTAAAACAAACTTCTAATAGTGAAACTGTAAAAAGAAAATGGAACCTAAACAAACGCCTTAAAAAGTCATTACCGTCTAACGCTTGACACCTCAGATTGCAAAACAAGATCATGTTCTAAACAAATTATAAAGGGTCAAAACTCAAAACATCAAACACCTGATGTGCGCAACTCTTCGGCACCATGTGCAAAATGGCACTTTTCACCGAACGTACAAGACCCTTTCGCAAAGTTTTCACACAGTTTAGTCTTAAAGTTAGCCGAACCACCGCCAAAGCTCTTTTGTGGTGCATGTGGTCCAGAAGCTGACTTTATGCTCACTATAAGCTCACGAACCATCTGACTAGCTTGTTTGATCTGATCAAACGTCCCCTCAAGCTCAATGTTTTTTAGGCTAGGGTCCGACTCATGGTCTCTTATGGAAAGCTTAACTCCGGTTAACCGACAAATTTGTTTAGAGTTTACTCCATTTTTACCAATGATCGGTCCAGCAAGTGAACCATCAACGCTGATCTTCGCAGTTGCAGAGGCTCCAAAGCCTACGGCAGCTGCATGGTTGGCTGCCGGATTAAAATCCATCCGGGGCCCACCACCGCCGAATCGGTTACCGGGTGCAGGTCCCATAGCACGCGGATCTTCATAGTGAGATGGAACCGGGACTGTTGGCTTTCCGAGCTCCCATTCTCCATGTGCAAAGTTACACTTGTCACCGAACCGGCATCCTTCTGCGGTGTTGTATTTGTTGCATAACCGGCTTTTGACAGCTGGCGGCGATGAACCGTCTGGGAATGACGGTGGTAGTACGGGGTTTCTGATGGTTGCGGCCATTGCGGGATTACCACCTGTCATTTGATTGACGGATTTGATCCCACCGGGTATGTAATGTGAAAAGTGGCATCCCTCACCGAATGGACAACCTGAAGTGCTGCATATATCAAACATACAAATGAAAGATTAAAGATTGTGTCAAAATTAATTATAAAATCATGTTTAATAAAAACTTCATAAAAGCACGTGTGATAGAAAGAACACCAAAAGTGACTAAAATGAACATGCTAAATTCCTTATAAAGATCAAATACACCTATATTATATACTGCATCCAATAGCTACAAAACTTATGTAGAGAGTTTAAAATACAAAAGTCCCTTAACGTATGCGACCGTACACGACCACCCGATAATGTGCGTAATTAGGCATATAACATGCGTAATTAGGGATGAAACAACCCATGCGTAATTTTGAATTTAACATGCGTAAATTTCATGTTTGGTGGCATGCGGGTTTTGATTTTTTATAATGTGCGTAATTATGCAAATAATGTGCGTAATTAGGGTTAAACCCATGCGTAATTGTGCCACCACGTTCAATTGAAGGCCTAGGGTAGGTCAGATGTGCGGTTGAGATGCTCACGTACGCTTCACACGATAAGGTGGTCTTGTATGTTAACCTTCCCCAACTTATGTACCGTGTATTGTGCTTAATTATTCAAGTATACCAAGTAATTTTACTTGCCAAATGGTTTGAAAAATATAAATTTTGAAGTTGTAAAGATATCAAGATTTGTGTGAGCCGTAAGGTAATACGTATTGCATATCATGTACTTATTGTTCAATGCTTTCATGAAACAACCAATTCCGTAGTTCTGTTCTGTTCTCCTTGTTATCATGGTTGTTAACTTGTTATCTTGGTTATGAGAAGAATTACCTGTATCAAAATTTTAACTTCCAAGACATTAGTCCAGATGATACATCGTTTAGTTCGAAGGACCGTGTAGTAATATAGTTTCGGTTAAATTTATAGAAAAAATAACATTACAAAATACAGATAATTAACTTTATACCATTGATTTTAGCCGAGTTAGAATTTTAACCTGAAAAACTTTGTGCAAGGCTTCGATTTGCTTCCTAAACCAGATTGAAACGATTCCATGTCTGTTGCAGCAGATTAATTATTTTATTAAAATTTGTCAATTTTACTCAACTTACAGTTTTGCTTCAGAAACAATTACTTAACTACTTAATCATCATTTAAGATGAAACTTGATAGAATCATAGAAAAAACAATGGCCATCGACCGGCTGATTTCGACAACAGTTTCACATATGCATGACATAGATTAATCATTTTATTAAACATTTCCAACTAGCTCATTGTAAATTTTCGTCATACTTCACAGTTTTGCTTCAAAAACAATCACTTACCTACTTAATCACTTAACTTCACTTCACTTCACTTCATCCGAACGAAACCAAATAGAATCACAGAAAATAACGACGATGAACAATAACCGACTGATTTCAACAACAGTTTCACATATACATGACATAGATTCATCATATTATTAAAGTTTTCAACTAACTCATTGTCAATTACCTTCAGACTTTGGTTTTAAAAGGCGAGAAGCGCACAAAAAGCGACAAAGCCTAAAACCGAGACGTGAAGCGCTAAGCGCAAAAGCGCACCGCTTTTCGTGCCCGAGACCTTGGTTTAAAAAAGCGCGCCTTAAGCGCGCTTAAGCGCATCTACGCGCAAACCCCATCGCCTTGTGTGACATAAGGCGCACAATATACAAGAAGCGCAGCTGAGGCGCGCTTTTTAGGGTGAAAATCGACCTAAGGCGCACGCTTTTTGTACATGGGGTGTTTCTATGCTTCTGAGTGTTGTACAACAGGCTTTTTATGCTGTACATTTATGTTTTTTTCATTTTAAAACATATATAAAGCTTAATTATAGCTAAATCATAGGTATTGGATGCTAAACACATATGGGATATATAAAATAAATTATATAATCACTTTGCGCTTTGCGTACGAAAAGCTCACCGCTTTTGCGCTTCGCTTTTTAAAAATCGGTTTTAGACCTCATCGCTTTTGTGCGCTTCCCGCTTTTTTAAACCAAGCCCGAGACGCAAACAATTACATAATTTTTATATATTTCCTATAGGTTTCTAACATCATTTACCCAATATTTAGAGACTAGTATACTTTATATATGTTATAATATGGAAATTACATACATTTACAACCTGAAAACATGTTGTACAACAGCCTCGGGGTCAATTTTTTAAACCAACCCTCAGACTTCACAATTTTGCTTCAATTACAATTACTCAACTACTTAATTCGAATGAAACCGAATAGAATCACAGAAATAACAACGATGAACAATGACCGGCTTTCAACAACTGTTTCACATATGCATGACACAGATTGATTATTATTTTATTAAAATTTCAACTAACTTATCGTCAATTTTCCTCATACTTGCACAAGTTTGCTTCAAAAACAATTACTCAACAACTTAATTACTTAATTCTACTTCGTTCTAACAAAACTGTATAAAATCACAGATATAACAACAATGAGCATAGACCGGCTAATTTCAACAACAGTTTCACATATTCGTACTTCAAAATTTTGCTTCAGAAGCAATTACTTAACTAATTAACTACTTAATTCTACTTCGTTCGAATGAATCCGAACAAAATCTAAATCACGAAAACATCAACAATAAACATTGACCGGATGGATTCAACTTTCGACTTTTAAACCACAGTTTCAAACATTCATGACAGTTACGTAACCGAACACACAAAATCTAACGAAAAAAACGAATTTAAAAGCATTAAAACCGAATCGAAAGTTCGAAACCCTAGATCTAGATGAAACAAAAGAGTTGCAATGCTAACCTTGTTTAGATTTCTTGAATCCGGTGTTGCCGTTGAAGGTGCCGGCCGGCCGGCTTCGTTTTTTGGCGCCAAACTCCATTGAAGATTGAGGACGAGAGGTTTTCTAGGGTTTCGAAAGGTGTTCGATGAAAAACCCCAAAGGGAAAGTGCGACAGTGAGGATAACGGATCTGTGATATTGTTGTAGTGTTGGTCAAAGTCAAAGTTTTGTAAATAAAAAGTGTATGGGCCAGAATCGTATCATGCACATATTGGGCCTCAATGGGCCTCTAATGTAAGTTGCCACTTGTTTTTCTCGTAAGGTTTTATATTCTCTCAATCGGATCTCGTTTCAGGTTGGTAGGTGGGTTGTGATTCATGGATGATGGGGGTACGGTTTCAAATTTTGCGCCGGCCATACAAGTCAACTTCAAGTCGCGTGCGAGACGATACCCAAAATAAACCAAAGTGGTGGCTTCCTTGACCTTGCGCCGACTACAAAGGTGTGCCCACGGTGGCGTTGCGCCGACTACAAAGGTGTGCCTGCGGTTGCGCGTGAGGTCAGGACCAAGATAGAACCATTTCTGACACTTAGTTCCTTTGACAAAAGACCTAGCTCCCTTTATCTTGCGCCAACTACTCAGGGTTACCTCATGTCGCGCGGGGACAAGAAGCGCAAGGTAACGTCGTACGAGTGGCAGAGCACTGGACCAATAGGCGCCCAACAGACTGTATTTTATTGTGTTGCACGATGAGCAATTGTGCAGGAGACAAGAATTACACAAGGACATGTACGTGGCACCAATCAGCTTGTGCCGACCACTGCTCCAAGATCTCTACTGCACTGTTGATGACAGACCAAACAACAAGGACAACTGTCAGGACACGTGAATCCATTCAGCATGCGCCAACTACCCTCTCGCCTGAAATCACTACCGGTCGTGACAGTGGTGACATAATGGATATTCCTTGCTGTCGATCTCAGACCCAAGGCCCATCAATCCATCTCCTTCACAAATCACCTCGGCTATAAATAGAGAATTTCACCTCCAGGTTCAAGGATCACTCTTTTGCTCTCTCACTTAATACATATCACCTCGGCTATAAATAGTCAACATCAAAGTTTTTGGAATATTTTGTAATATGTCAGTAGTTAAGGGACTAGAATGGTAATATTGTAACAGAAGTTAGTTAGTAGGTTAGTTGTGGCTGTTAAATACTGTTAGTAACAAAATAAACGATACCAGTTGTTTGAGTTATTCTTCTCTGTTGTTCTTCTTCTTCTCAATTCACACGCATCACTCTCTGAGTGAGGAAAGATGAAGTGTAATTGACAACCATCAAGATGCAATCGAACGGTTAACAATGTGGTTGGTACGTTTACATTTTTTTTTTTTTGTTATTATTTTTTTTTTGTTTACCTTTTGAGAAGTACTGGTTTTGAACATCTATGTTTTTTAGTTTTATTTCATGAGATCCGGATGTGTAAAAGTATTTAATTATCTAATGCTTTTGATATGTTCAATTATTTTGGTTAGGATACAATTAAAAAAACTACAAATAACTAGTAACAATAACACATATTTCATTTGATTTTCCAAACAAAAAGGTAAACAACGTATAGTACTTTTACATCTCTCCACTCCTATTTTAGATTGTTAACAGTCACGGATCTTGAACTTTTAAACAGAGGGCCGAAAGTTTAAAGAAAAAATTAGAGGGGGGGTCTCAATACAATAAAATTTTCACTTTGAAGCGAAAAAAAAAGGAGAGGCCAAAAGCCCCAACTAAGATCCTCCCCTATATGTTAGATTGTTCCCATCTTCCACCACTCAACTTCACGTCCAGCGTTACACTCTCATAGTCTATGTTGAGTAAAAACTTGTGCAACTTGAGATTCAAAGTTAGACTATGTTGCTTGATTGACCATCACAAGATTTTCTTTGATTTACCAATTGAAAAGTTCGACCTATAGAATATTGTTTCATACTTAATCAATTTTTGGACCCATAAACAAGATCATCATCATACTCAATATATCCCACCAATAGCAAAGCTAACGTAGGGTCTGAGGAGGGTAAGATGTAGACAACATTACCTCTACCCCATAGGAATAGAGAGGCTGCTTCCAGTGAGACCCCCGACTCGATAGTAGTTTTGCATCAAGCCTTGAACATAAGACACATAACACTCAACAATTAAGACAAAGGTCGATTAATGCATGTACTCCCTTGTATTTCGGCTATCAACGCCACCACATGATGCATGATTAATCATCCCCCCTCTTTTAATGTTATTTTCAAGAAATTAGTAAAATAACGTTAAAATTAGTGCACTTTCATTTTTGCCCCCCGATCGCCCACACATATATACATTATATGCGCATACCGCAACCGGGGCTTAACCCATAAACAAGATATGATCACAATATGTTATCTTCAATGAGAATCAAGGAATTCTTGAAGAGGAAAGATGAGTTCAAAACAAAATTTTGTGGTTGATCATGCACCAAACTAAAATCGAATTAGTATGTATCTTACAATTATCCTATGCACCCAAGGAATTTAAGATATATTTTTGTTGCAACAATATATTATATTATCCTTTTAACTCGCAACACTTTCTTATCAACTAATATTGATAGAGAATTCACATCAGGTCATCCATCCAGAAACTTATTTAGACGAATAAACTACCCACACTTTTATTAAATGGACCCGTTTAGCGCGTAAGACTCTATTTATATAGGTCTATAAACAAGTTTGATGCTTACATCTCAGTTTAAAAGAGGTAGAGGGACCCGATTGTCATTTTTGTGAGATGATTTTTGTTACTTTGGGAATAAGCTATAAAAGGGAGAATGTTGAGGGGTGTAAGGCGTAAAGCGGTTATTATATTTGCATCATGCGACGATAGAGAGAACGAGCGGGAAATAAGCGAGCGGTTATGTCGCAACCCCCGATCCCAGGTTCCCCGGGAACGGGCGGCCGCGAGCCAGTTTCGGTGGTATCGATGTGTTGTCTAATTTGGCAGCGGAATTTTTTTCATCAGGACCGTAGTTAGGAAATGTTTATTAGAGTAAAATACCACATTTTCATAACATTAAACAAATGGGATAAAACCCAAGTTCATAGTACATTCTTTTTCATATGAATAAATCCTATTTATTTAATAAAAACATCTATTTTATTTTTAGGTAACTTTATTGTCACTTTTCCAAGCCTTCAGTGCTATCCAGTTGGCTTCTATTTGGCTTTCACATTTTGTTACCTGAAACGCGTTTTAAAAACATTTGTCAGTGGGAAATACTGGTGAGTGAATCCCAGTTTAATCAAGTTTAAATAAAAAGTCACAGTGTACAGTATTGAGGGCGATCTCGCAATTATATTTGTTTCCAAGACATTACAATTAACATCCATGGTACTGTCGAACCCGACTTGTGGAAATGTTACTCCTTGACCAGGTGGTAACAAATTTTGTATACAAAACCCCAACATACTCATCATAATTGTATGCTTACAAATACTCAATAACCGTTATTCGCATGGAAAAGTATTTAAGGTTTTGTAAAAACATTTAACAAAAGATTTACAAAAAGTGGATTAACTCACATTGCTGTCTTAGATTTTCCGTAAGGGTTTCCCGGTGATAATCTATAATTTACACAAATGTACACGCGTTAGTATTAATAACTCATTTTAACATTAGTAATACCCTCCCCGAGACGGCATTCCAATGACTACGTCGGGCAGAACCACGACAACCATTACGGAACCCTAGATCAATCGGGCAGCGTATCTAATACGTATCCAGGGGTTATAATACTTACAACGGAGCAGAACTTCGCTAATTAGGGGATATAATACCCGCGTATTATTTCTACTACTCAGAAATTCGCTTAAGAAAGAAAGAAATGAACGATTCTGAATGAAACCCGATAGCCTGCTTATATAGTTGCTGAAACTGGTTCCCACGCGGCCCGCGTAACATAAGCCCAGGGCTTACGCGGCCCGCGTCAACCCTGGGTCAACGCCGTAGCTTAGCTGGGTCAGCACTAGACTCAACACGCAGGAGACACGTGTCAGCACAGGGTTCTGCCGCGTTCTTGATCTCACGCGGCCCGCGTAAGGTTGAGGTGGGGGTCTACGCCGCCCGCCTCAGCTTAAGATTTCAATTTTTATTTAATATATTCGCGTATGGGGTGTATTTTGGAACATTTTGGGATATTTTAAAATATACTAGGGTGTCAGAAAATATACTTAAGGGTATCGGTTTAATTTTGAGAGTTGTTATATCCTCCCCACTTTGTTTTAGAGCTCGTCCTCGAGATCTACTGGAACAAGTGCGGATATTTCCTTTGCATTTCAGATTCAAGCTCCCATGTATACTCAGGTCCTCTTTTGGAGTCCCACTTCACTTTGACTAGAACTAATCTCTTATGCTTGAGATTCTTGACTTTCATGTCTTCGATCTGTAGAGGCCTCTCTACAAACTTGAGTTGTTCATTTACCTTTATATCCTTAAGAGGTACTACTAGTGATTCATCAGCTAGGCATTTCTTGAGATTAGATACATGAAATACATCATGTATTCCTGCCATTTCTTCTAGCAGTTGTAGCTGATAGGCTACAGGTCCTATTTTTCTAATATTCTCAAAAGGTCCAATATACCTGTCACACCCCAACCGATGGCGGAAACATCGGGGTGCGAGCACTAAGCGTTCAGATTGCTCACGAGATTCCATAACACTAGATTTTTCGATAATAATTTAAGTAGATTTCATGCATTGTCTAAATCAAGCATCACAAAATATCAAAATACAGCCAAATCATGAATTGTTCAAATTGTTCAAAGACTAAATTATCTAGGTGACGTTTTCTAGGCATCTCCTAGCTTGACTTCCATGCATTCCAAGCATCCTATCAGCCTGCAACATGTATTAAAATATCAATACAAAAGTATTGGCGAGTATACAAGTTTGATACTAGAATAATAGTTTAAAACCACTCATATCCATAGTGTAAGCAAATAAAATAGTTTCAGCCGTGCTAGTGTCGCAGTCCATGCAGTGATAGCCCAAGTTTCCAATGCGTAAAGTGCTTTTCCCAAAGTCTAACGGGAGGTTATATGTCTCCTCCTAACAATACCCCAAAGACTAACGGGGAGGTGCATTACTCCTATAGCGCTACTATTGTTAAGGCGGAACTACATACTCTGGATTAAACGTCACGTGGCACAAAGAGTCAAGAATCAAGTATCATAAATTTCACAAACACATAGGTTTGAGTATAAGTTTCAAAGATTCAAGTTTAAGTTTCATAGAATATATGTTACACCCCAAAAGCTTAAAGTAAAAAGGGGATCGAGTATACTCACAGTGATTGCTTAACAGTCGCAACTGTTATTGGATCAAAGGGAGCTCTTTTGAGATTAGCCTGATTAGATTACAATAGGGTAAGAGTCGGCCAAAGTATCGAGATCGAGTAAAGTGTCTAGCAGGTCACTAGGTCGAATGGTTGTCCGATCGGACGGCTGTCCGATCGGATGTCCAGTCGACCGGATAACACATACGAGTAAGATGGCAATGGCTGCCCGATCGGGTGACCATCCGATCGGGTTGTCACTTAGTGCAAATAGGGGAGGCTGCCCGATCAGATGGCTGTCCGATCGGATGGATGTCCGATCGGCTGGCCTTGTGTGTGAAGAAGGTTGTCCGATCGGACGGCTGTCCTATTGTGGAGCAAGGCTATCCGATCGGCTGACAGTCCGATCGGCTGGCCTATTGTTTCTTGTTCACCAATTTTCGTAAAACTGTTAAGTTTGGAATTTAATGGTGACGTCATGGCACGTATTAAGACAACAGTTACACATCATTTCTCCGACATTCTGGTCGGTCGGGAATCACCCCAGTCCGACCCGTTTGTCCGTTGGTGACGGTTTTATGCCGGAAATCATCCCGTGATCGTCTTAATCAGTGAACAATCCATTCTTAACTAACTCTAGACCACCGATCAAGTCTACAGTCCGTTCAGTCACGTTTATCACCGAAACAAACCAGAAATTTGAAGAAAGGATGACGAAACTTAAGTTTTAGTATAAAAACTCTTATATTTAACTTAGATTTAGTGTAAAATCGTATGAAATACCTTAGATCTAAGCTAGATCTTGCTCAGAATGACATCACATGGTGGTTTATCATGTACAAACCACCATGATGACATCACCCTCAAGAGCTCAGATCTGAGAGATTTCATGGTGAAAAGTGTGATTTCAAGTGAGAATCACGTAGAGAATGATGAGTAGATCAAGAAAGTACAATAATCTAGCTTGAAACGTACCGAAATCGATGAGAAAAAGAAAAAATAGCGTGTGCGTGCGTCTGGTTCGGTCAGAGCTGTCACATCACTTGAAATGGTGATGTGACAGCCTATTTATAGGTGAAGGGGAGAAAGGAGGTGAGGTGGTTCGGCTGGAGTGCCATCCGATCGGCTGGCTGTCCGATCGGATGGTCATCCGATCGGATGGCCACTCTGGCCATTCCATCCTTTTGCGTTTTCGTTTCTGATTCGTTCTTCGCGTTAGGTTAGGCGTTGCGTTATGTATAGAAAATAGAATAACTAGATTATAGCATACTCATCGGGAGTTTTCAAGATTGATAGATTCCGCCAGGGACAAGGCTCCAGTCTCTCGTTTAACCAAGAATCAAGCTTCACGAGTCTAAGGAGTCAAGTACCCATTTAAGTCTCAAGGGTCAAGAATCATCGTTTCTCAAGAATAAAGAGTCCAAGTATCAAGTATCAAGTATCAACAATAAGAATCTAGCTTTCATAGTATAAAGAATAAAGTATCTTGTTTAATCATAAAGACTCAAGTATCTAGATTAAGCATCAAGGGTCTAGTATCTGTATCAAGTCTCATAGTTTAAGTTTCAAGAATCAAGCATCTAGATTAGAGAATCAAGTATCATAGTGTTAAGCATCAAGTATCACTAAGATTCACACCAAGATTTCCAAAGTAACAACATCACATAACCACAAGGTCTAAGACTGACAAATTTACAGGAGTTCAGGGACTGATCTTGCCAAGTGTCTAAAGTTTAGGGACGTTGGGCGTTACAATACCTGGGACTTAGTTTTCCTCGTTTGATGAATCTTACCACTCCTTTCCAAGGAGAGACCTTTAGCAATACTTTATCTCCTACTTGAAATTCTAATGGTTTGCGTCGGTTATCAGCATAACTCTTCTGTCGATCACATGCTGCTTTTAGTCGTTCATTGACTTGAATAATCTTGTCGGTTGTTTCTTGCACTATCTCAGGTCCAGATAGTTGCTTTTCCCCAATTTCTGCCCAACAGACTGGGGTTCGGCACTTTCGTCCATAAAGTGCCTCGAATGGTGCAGCATTCATACTTGTATGATAACTATTATTGTAAGAAAATTCTATTAAAGGTAAGTGATCGTCCCAATTACCTCCGAAATCAATTACACAAGCTCTAAGCATGTCTTCCATTGTTTGAATTGTCCTTTCGCTTTGTCCGTCCATTTGAGGATGATAAGCTGTGCTTAGATTTAACTTGGTTCCCATGGCTTTTTGGAAACTTGACCAAAAATGAGAGGTAAATCGACTATCCCTATCAGAAACAATTGATAAAGGAATTCCATGTAATGAAACAATTTCATTAACATATAATTTAGCTAGTTGTTCCATACTGAAAGTTTCCTTCATTGGTAGGAAATGAGCTGACTTAGTTAGCCTATCTACAATTACCCAGATTGTATCATTACCTTTCTTTGTTTTGGGTAATTTGGTAACAAAATCCATTGTTATCAATTCCCATTTCCACACTGGCATTTCTAATTGCTGTAACAAACCTGAGGGTTTCTGGTGTTCAGCTTTAACTTGTGAACAAGTTAAACATTTAGAAACATAGGCTGTTATGTCTTTCTTCATTCCTATCCACCAGAAATTTTTCCTTAAATCCTGGTACATTTTATCATTTCCTGGGTGCATCGTATACTTAGACTTATGGGCTTCTTCTAATATACGATGACGTAGATTTCCTATTTTAGGTATCCACATTCTCTTTTTATGGAATCTCCAAATTCCATCTGTTCCTTGTTCTAATTCTTTAATCATACCTTTTAATTTTTCAGTATTATCCTTGATTACTGATTCTTGTGCTTCTCTTATCTGATCATTTAAATCTACTTGTAGATTTAATTTAAAAGAACGTACCCTTTTTGGCTTTTCATGATACTTTCGACTTAAAGCATCTGCCACTACATTTGCTTTTCCTTCATGATACTGGATATCACAATCATAATCACTAAGCATTTCCATCCGGCGTCTTTGTCTCATATTCAACTCCTTTTGCCCGAAAACATACCTTAAACTCTTATGATCAGTGAATATGGTAAACTTACTACCATAAAGGTAATGTCTCCAAATCTTAAGGGCAAAAATTATAGCTCCTAACTCGAGATCATGGGTTGAATAATTCTCTTCATGGTTCTTAAGTTGTCTAGATGCATAAGCTATAACCTTTTGGCGTTGCATTAATACACATCCATAACCTAACTTAGAAGCGTCACAATAAACTACAAAATCTTCAGTTCCTTCTGGTAAACGCTAGTATGGGTGTATTAGTTAATATTTGCTTAAGAATTCTAAAAGCTTATTCTTGTTTTGGTCCCCATTCAAACTTAATGGATTTACAGGTTAACTTAGTTAAAGGAATGGCTATTCTAGAAAAATCTCGAATAAATCTTCTATAATAGCCGGCCAATCCTAAGAAACTTCTAACATCGGTTGGTGACTCAGAGGCTTTCCATTTAGTAATCGCCTCGATTTTTGTGGGATCCACATGAATTCTGTAACACAAGTCTAATTTTACTTGATTTTAATAATAGACTATACCATTTCAAATAAAATATTTCTTAAGTAACATAACTTTCATTAAAGAAGTTCATAAGTAGTATCAACCTTAGTCAACTAACGACTAAGTTAAAACGTTTCAAAAGTTGTTTAGAAATTGTTTACAACCCATACACAAAGTCTAATAAAGATTTAAAACATTGCGGAAGCTTCAAAATGTAGTGTTCGGTTCTTCATCATTTGTTTGATCGCCATCCGTAAGTTCACCAACGTCACCTAATGTCAAAACCACATCAAGGATTAGTTTTGACAATAATAAAACACGTATAATTGAAATCTAGCATCAAAACAATTGAAAACAATAAAAATTTTCGGAACAGGGTCGCTCGCGCCCCGCGAGAGGTGTTACGCGGGCCGCGAGAACCCTTCGCGTGTCGCGGCGCCTGCCGGGTTTTCTTCCGCGTGGCGCGGGGGGTCAGGTTTTCCAGCAGCTTATGTTTATTGAGCTGCATTTTCTGCCAGCTCCGGAAAACTCAGATTTCAACTTCAAATGTGCATATCTTTTGACTCGTAAGTCCGTTTTAGGTGATTCTTTTTCCTATACGTCTGTAAATTCATTACCGACGTGCCTATTATGATTATCATACCAAAAATTTTATTTACGAACCGAAAGACCATACGTCATTATGTAATTATTCGACCCATTCAAACCTTACTCATTTTACTACCATTTAACTAATAAACCTATGGCGCCTTATGCCCAACATCCGGGGCTTATTATCACCCACATTTCTTACCAATTTCATGGTTTAATGTCTTTGTGATTATTATCGCCATTATCGACTACTAGAACGTTTAAAACTACAATTTTCACAACTACTAGATCCATTGGCTCATCTTGTGGAACCATCCACTTATGATGACTACCAATTGGTTCGTCGACTATACTAAGTCTATTAATTCACATTCCAACCATAATCAATATAAATTCAACGCAGATTTCGATTCAATAATAAGATTTACAAAACTTATCAACAACTCGCTTAATGTAACCAATCAAGTTACGTACCTTCAAAGTAGGCCTTTTAAACGTGGTTCACCACCCGCTTGTCCACTTGACGCTCCTGCGCCCGTTCCTATAGAGTTCATTTATGATATGTTTAGATCTCTCTTTAAATCATAATTCGCATAATACACCAAACATTATGATTATGCGTTTAAACTTGGAATTTCAGTTTTAAGCCTTCATAGAGGCATTTCAACAAACACTTCATGAGCAGATTTTTACATGATTAAACATCAAATCTCTAGTTTATCATTTAGCCCTAATTTCACATCATTCAACCTTTTTACTTGATTGATAACTTCTAATTTTCTGGAATCACTTCAAAATTGCCAAATTACACTAGATCAACAATCTATTTCCTAGTGTTCATCAAATTACACATAACCCACTAATCACCTACAATGGTGATCATAGTTTCCACTAGAATTTCACATGATTTCAGCTTGTGTTTGTCTAGGGTTTGTCCCTAGACACTATAGTTGTTCCTAAATCACATAACACACACATGCAACCATAATTTCAGATTTTTCCCAATTCATGAGAATTTCAATTTGAGAGATTTCTCAAAATTTTACATACCTTGTAATCCTCTTGTGATGAGGATCAGTAATCTATGTTCAGATTTTGATTTGGACTGAGTTTGATCCTTCAATTTAGAGTTTTTATGCTGAACTAGGGTTTGATGGAGCTTGGGTCGCTCCTGGTCGATCTCCACCAAAACACAGACAAAATGTTTGTGTTTTATTTATTTAGATTTTATTAATATTAGTTTCATTTTGAACACATTTGGTCCCTAGACTTTCCTTTGGTTCTAATTTAGCATTTTAACCCATTTGTAGGTTACTACAAGGCTTTCACCTAATTGGGTTATTTAAAATCCTAGTTAGTTAACTAGTTTATTTATCAACTCTATATTTAAATAAATGATTTGCATTTTTCGGGGTGTTACAAGTCCACCCCCCTTAAGAGGGTTTCGTCCCCTAAACCGAAGTACGTACCAAATAATGTAGGGTGGAGACGTCGCATCTCCTCTTCGGACTCCCACGTAGTGTCCGAACCTTTCCTATGCTCCCATTTGACCTTGACTTGATTAATCACTTTGTTCCTCAAACTCTTCTCTTTATGATCTAAAATCGCAATTGGTTTCACTGCATAGTTGAGACTGTTATCCACCTCGATATCATCGTAGTAGATACGAGCAGTTTCGTCTGCCAAGCATTTTCAGAGATGTGACACGTGGAAGGTGCTATGAATCCCACTCAACTCCTCGGGTAATTCGAGACGATAAGCTACTTTACCAACCCGTTCAATGATTCTGAATGGTCCAATAAATCTCGGGCTTAGTTTCCCCCTTTTTCTGAATCTAATAATGCCCTTCCATGGGGAAACTTTTAGCATAACCATGTCGCCAACCTAAAATTCAATTGGCCTATTCCTTTTATCCGCATACGCCTTTTGCCTGTCTTGAGCCGCTTTCAAGTGTGCCCGAACCATGTCGATTTTCTCATTCGTAGTTCGGATTATATCAGTAGGTGCTAGCCCTCGTGGACCCACTTCTCCCCAACATACCGGAGTTCGACATTTTCTGCCATATAACAGTTCATACGGGGCCATCTTAATGCTCGTGTGATAGCTATTGTTATATGAAAATTCGACCAAGGGTAGATAGACATCCCAACTACCCCCGAAGTCAATAATGCAAGCCCGCAGCATATCTCCCAACGTTTGTATTGTTCTTTCACTCTGCCCATCCGTTTGTGGATGGTAAGCAGTGCTAATGAACAATTTAGTTCCCATTTGTTCTTGAAATTCACGCCAAAAATTCGAAGTAAACCGAGTATCTCTGTCTGACACAATGGATATCGGTACCCCATGCCGTGCTATGATTTCATTGGTGTACACCTCCGACATCTTTTCGGATGTATAAGTCTCACGAATTGGAATGAAGTGAGCGCTTTTCGTCAATCTATCTACAACTACCCATATAGCATCAAACCCGCGGTTAGTTTTGGGTAATTTGGTCAACAAATCCATGGTGATTTGTTCCCATTTCCAAACCGGAATTTCCAACGGTTGAAGTATACCGTATGGTTTTTGGTGCTCCGCCTTGACTTGTAAACATGTCAAGCATTTTTCTACGTACTTCACCACATCTCTCTTCATCCCGGGCCACCAATAGTTTTGCTTTAAATCATTGTACATTTTGGTCGCTCCCGGATGAATTGAATATCGGGATTTATGAGCTTCCTCAAGTAGAAGCGCCTTCACCCCACAAGTATTTGGAACCCATATCCTCCCGAATCGAGTCTTCAACCCGTTATTCCCATCCGTCAAATCTTTCAACTGACCGATTATTCTTTCCTTCTTCCAATTCTCCTCTTTTACTGCTTCTAATTGCGCCTCTCTGTAGGACCGAGTTTCGTGACCGAAACCGTGATTCGTGTGAGATCGGTTCAAGACGGGAGAGATTAGAGATGATAAACAAACAACTTTGTATTAATCCGGTAGTAAAACATTACAAATCGGCCCGATTAACAAGTTAACCGAACCATACCAAAGGAGTACACATCCGGGGAGAGACCAAGTGGTGATCTCTCCCGGTGAGGTCTCAAACCTCCTAAAATCTCCAAGTGTTTGAAATGGCAAGGGTTTTCTATTTATAGTCACACCCCTTGTCTTGCAAACACACACGGTCAACCGAATAACCCTCTCGTTTGACCACTTCAAACGAGCGGGTCTATACACGTTCGATAGACCGTTTCACTAACTATTACAAATTCAGCGTAAAATAAAACTAATATATTCGACAAGCATCGGACACAAAATCTGCATCAACAAATTCCCCCTTGTCCGTTGCTGTCGAATGCTGAAAATGCAACTGCAATTGATCTTCAGTCAAGTATTTATCTTCTCTGTGTTAACAAAATTCCGCCTTGACCGATGATCCAGGTAAGTAGTATCTTGATGCTCCTTGTATAATATTTCCCCCTTAAAGTACGCGTATCCGTGTTGGGTGTTGTGCAATTTCCTCACAAGGCTTAATTGACCGATCTTCCGCTGATCTTCCAATACTCCAACCGGCATTTGATAAGGGTTCCATTCTTTAAGAACTGCATAAAGTCTTGGTCTGTCATAAGAACTTCATTTCATTCAAGCATACTACATTGATAGAGATTTCTGGTGAACTGTCTTCTGTAAACCGTCTTTGTGGAATCGACCAAGTAATGCACTTTAATCTCCAGCATCAACACTCAGGAAAGTCAGCTAGACCAAGTGTATCCCTTTCAAGCTCAACCAAATGGCACGCTTAGTTGAACTACATCCAGATCTCACTGTCTCGCCTTTGTGAAGTTGACCACGTAATGCACTACAGATCTTCAGCATCAGTACTCAGGAAGTCAGCTTGACCAAGTACATCGTTTGCAAACTCAACGAATTGAGTTACCCCCAGATCCCTGTAAAATCCTAAAGAAACATCAAACCCAAAACCGAATCCTGCAGGTCTTCAGCCTTGAACTATCAGCTTTCATAAAGATTCCCCCAGGTCTTCAGTAAACAACGCTTTGAAACAACTGTCGACTTTAGATACCTGTATGTTTCCGTGCAAAACCCTTCACGCTGGCTGGAGAATTAATTAAAACCCTCAAATATGTGTCTGTGCAAAACATTCCACGCCGAACCTTTAGTATCACCAGAAAATCACAAACTCTACCACATGTGATTGCGTTTTAGAAATTTATCGAAGAAATTCATCATACGTTTTATTCCCCCATTTCTTTGGTAAGATCTCTAAACCTTAACAGATTCCCTCCACTTCAAAGGAACTGTCGTCAACTTTCAAATGTTCACCAATTCCCTTCACTTAGCGGAACTGTCGTCAATCTTCACTGAATGTTCTCGGTTCCGAAAAATCACGAAAACGACTTTCTTCTTTGCATATTCTAGTTGAATAAGAACGTCCCCTAGTACCCCGTAGGATCCGACTTGTATCCCTCCAAAGACTTTGTGAACTCGTTAGGACCGGTATTGACATTCTAGGTTCATTCATTCGTTACCAAATGCGAGAATATGACAATAAACAAAAAGATTTCTTCGTTGCATATTCTAGTTGATAAAGAAATTTCGCCTAGTACCCCGTAGGATCCGACTTGTATCCCTCCAAAGACTTTGTGAACTCGTTAGGACCGGTATTGACATTCCAGGTTCATACGTTCATTTTCAAATGCGAGAATATGACAATAAACAAAATGCTTTCGAACATTTACGAATAACCGATAACAATCATAAATATTGACGTGCGGAAGTGAACATACCGTTCTTGGTTTTGGCCCATAGTAGTCAAGTCACCATAATTTGACGTTTGCATCGGTAACCGAGACTACCCCACATTTTTCAAAAATCAAGTTTTCATCATCTCTTGTTTTCATCATGCCGCATCATCCCGCGCGCTCCCGAACTTGTACGAATTTCGACATTGAAGCTCGATTCAAATATCCTTTGCGAAAACCCGACCCCATGTGCATGTAACTACCTTTGAATCTTGGCTCAAATAAAAGTTACCATCACACATTCACAGCCCAATCAAACTTAAATCCATACTTAAACCCAAATATCATTTTAACAGCCCACTTACTTGTGATAACCTTTTAAATTTTGGCCCAAATATAGATATTCATCATGTAATCACAGCCCATTTAAAAGGCATCCAATAAACAACTTTCAAGAAGCATCCAATATGACCCAATAGTCAACAAACCTAGCTGCCATTTTAAGACTTGCAAACCACCGTCAACATCTAGCTGGTATTTACATCTCTTTTTTTTTTCTTTTCTTTTTTTTTTAAAAAACATCACCAGCCGCTAATCATCAGTCCGAAATCTGAGGATCGATAACGAACCGAATCACTTGTTTATAGCAAACACGGTCACGTGTGCGGAATCCACGTAACTATGCCAAATCAAACATATAAAACAGTAACGACACAGTATTAATCAATGAAACACACTCGATTGATTAAACGGGATGAGAACCGATAACAAACTGATACAAACACAGTTTAGACAGAATTTTGACAGAGTTTCTTTAAGGGTATGCTCTCATATGCGATAACACTTCAGAACCTTCAAACTCACTCTTTGTTTCTTCGATACCCAAACAACAATAACCCAAAAAAAAATCAAACAACATCAGATGCTGATTATCATCTTCCAGCTGATGTCTCTTCTTCCTTATATCTGCGATGAACAAACTCAAAGATCCAAAACCCCACTAATTTCTTTCAAGCCGCCTTCATCTTCTTTGATATACAATCAGCAGCAGCCGACATCTTCATCGGAGATTCAAACTCCGATCAACTCCAAACAGCCGACATCCTCTCCGACGAAACTGAATGGCTGATGTGTGTTGATCGACGAAACAGAAGTTGAGATCTTGCCGACGAAACTGAATGATGTCTGAAGTCGACGAAAAAGGATCTGTTTCGCCGAAGGGTTTCGTTTCGTCATGGGAAGTGGGGTTTCGTCGGAAACCCTAAAATTTCTTTAACAGCCGCCAAGAACATCAAGAACAGAGCCACTGTTTATTCCCAGATCTGACGAAAAATCTTTAGAAACAAGATGTTTGATGATGAAAACTTGTTGATTTCGGTGTGAAACATAAAACCCAACACTTTGTACGGTCCGACTCAGCTCAGATCCGTATATTCGGTCTCGAATCTGGGTTTTTCTTCATTTCACCATTTTTAGATCTTGAACAAAAATCACGAAAATCACAGATCTAGAGCACATGTGATTTAGTAAACGGTTAGATTTACTAAATCGGGCACCATGGCTCTGATACCAATTGTAGGACCGTGTTTCGTGACCGAAACCGTGATTCGTGTGAGATCGGTTCAAGACGGGAGAGATTAGAGATGATAAACAAACAACTTTGTATTAATCCGGTAGTAAAACATTACAAATCGGCCCGATTAACAAGCTAACCGAACCATACCAAAGGAGTACACATCCGGGGAGAGACCAAGTGGTGATCTCTCCCGGTGAGGTCTCAAACCTCCTAAAATCTCCAAGTGTTTGAAATGGCAAGGGTTTTCTATTTATAGTCACACCCCTTGTCTTGCAAACACACACGGTCAACCGAATAACCCTCTCGTTTGACCACTTCAAACGAGCGGGTCTATACACGTTCGATAGACCGTTTCACTAACTATTACAAATTCAGCGTAAAATAAAACTAATCTATTCGACAAGCATCGGACACAAAATCTGCATCAACACTCTCGAATACGTTCAAGTATACCCGAGGTCACCACGAGCTGCATCGACCTTACTCGTACTGGGACATAGTCCGCTTTTCTGCTCAGAGCATCCGCTACCAGATTTGCCTTTCCGGGGTGGTAATGTATTTCACAGTCGAAATCTTTCACCGTTTCTAACCATCGCCGTTGTCGCATATTTAACTCCTTCTGATCGAAGAAGTATTTTAAGCTCTTGTGATCGGTGAATATGGTGCACTTTACCCCATATAAGTAGTGCCTCCATATTTTTAAGGCAAATACCACCGCAGCCAACTCAAGATCGTGCGTGGGATATTTCTTCTCGTGTATCTTCAATTGCCTCGAGGCATAAGCTATAACTTTGCCCCGTTGCATCAAAACGCATCCGAGCCCCGATAGTGAAGCATCCGAATAAACCAGCATATCTTCGACTCCGTCCGGCAATGTCAGTACCGGAGCTTGAGTTAACTTTTCTTTTAGCATTTGAAACGATTTTTCTTGATCGACACCCCAAATGAACTTTTCTTTCTTTTGGGTTAGCTTTGTTAGCGGTGACGCAATCTTGGAGAAATCTTGAATGAATCTCCTATAGTATCCCGCAAGCCCCAAAAAGCTTCTAATTTCCGAAGGGTTCTTCAGGGGATTCCATTTTGACACAGCCTCGATCTTGGACGGATCCACCAATACTACGTCGGCACTTATGACGTGGCCAAGAAATTGTACCTCTCGTAACCAAAAGGCACACTTAGAGAATTTCGCATACAGCCTTTCTCGTCTAAGTGTCTCTAACACTTCTTGTAAGTGGTGTGCGTGTTCAGCTTCACTTTTCGAATACACCAAAATATCATCGATAAACACGATGACCGACTTATCCAACATTGGCTTGCAAACCCGGTTCATGAGGTCCATGAAAGCCGCGGGTGCATTTGTTAGCCCAAATGACATCACGAGGAATTCGTAATGTCCGTATCTCGTGCGGAAAGCCGTCTTCGGTACATCTTCTTCTTTGACCTTTAGTTGGTGATACCCAGATCTAAGGTCAATTTTTGAAAACCAGTTCGCACCTTGTAATTGGTCGAATAAATCATCTATCCTCAGAAGCGGGTATCAGTTCTTTACCGTGAGTTTGTTTAACTCCCGGCAATCGATACACATCCGCATGCTCCCGTCTTTCTTTCTCACGAACAGTACCGGTGCGCCCCAAGGAGACACACTCGGCCTTATAAATCCTTTGTCAAGCAGGTCTTGAATTTGGGACATCAACTCTTGTAATTCCGACGGCGCGAGTCGGTACGGTGCTTTAGCTACGGGTTTTGCGCCCGGAATCAATTCGATCCCGAACTCTACTTCCCGTTCAGGAGGTATCCCCGGTAAATCTTCCGGAAACACATCTCCATAATCTCATACTACCGGTACATCTTCAATCTTCCGTGATTCTTTCTCGGGCTCATTTGCGTATATCATGAATGCCTTGCATCCTCGCTTCATAAGCTTGTGAGCTTTCAACATTGAACACACTATAGGGTTACCTCCTTTTTCGCCATAAATGGTGACGTGTTTCCCGCTCGGAGATGTTAGTTTTATCTCTTTACAAAAACACACGACTTTTGCATGGTGCTGGGCTAGCCAATCCATCCCAACGACTACTTGAAATTCCCCCATTAACATCGGGATTAGGTCTATCAAGTATTCCTCATCGTCGATGCTTAATTTGCAGCCTCGACAAACATCACAAACTATAAAACTTTTGTTGTCCCCTATTTCAACTTCTAAGGGCACAAGTAATTTCGTCAATACAAATGAAGGATGTCGAATAAATCCATGCGAAATGAAGGATTTATTCGCACCCGTATCAAATAATACACGTGCTGGAATTGAGTTAATTGTGAATATACCTGAAACCACATCGGGTTCTGTCTTCGCTTCAGCCGCGGTAAGTTGGAAGGACCTAGCCTTCGCTTTGGGAGCTTCTGTTGGGGATTCTTTAACATCTCTCTTTCCAACTAAGTCTGGACATTCGGACTTTTTGTGGCCGGGTTGATAACATTTGTAGCAAACAGAGACTTTTCCGGGCATAGCGAGGCCGTGTGCCCCATCTTATTACATATGTGGCATGGCTTGTCTTTGAACCGACATTCCCCTTTGTGTCCCTTCCCGCACACTTTACAACTTGGCGACCCACCTTTAGTATCCACCTTCTTTCCCGATTCTCCAGTTCGGGCTTTCTTTGTAGAGCTTGGATTCACATCATGTGCCCTTCGCTCACCTCTTTCGACTTGCTTCTTCAACTCGATTTCCCGTCCCCGAGCAATGTTAATGATTTCGGTAAGGGTCTCGTATTTTGAAGGAATCATAAACTCCCTATATTCAGCGCTCAACATATTGTAGTAGTAGTATATTTTTTGTTCTTTGTTCGTCACCAATTCACTACTAAACTTCATTTTATCCATAAACATCGCCGTGATCTTGTCTATGGTTTCACCCTTGTGCCTAAGTTGCATGAACTCCTCCTTGATTTTGTTAATGACCGCTTTGGGACTATGATGTTTAAGAAATGGTGTCTTAAACTCTTCCCATGTCATGGCCCTTGCCGCTTCGGCCCATATTTCATTCTTTTTGTTATCCCACCAATCCTTGGCTTGTCCTCTTAACTGACCCGTTCCGTAGGCAACGAAATCGCTTTCGTCGCAATGGGTCCTTTCAAACACCCCTTCAATATCGCCCAACCATCTTTGGCAAATTATCGGGTTGACTTCCCCGTTATAGATTGGCGGTTTACACGCCATGAATTCCTTGTACGAACACCCTTTGCGTTCTCCCGTTTTCTCCTTCATAAGGTTGACAATATCCTCCAACCTTTTAACTCGCTCTTCTACAAGCGACAACACTGTGCCTTGAATTTTGTCTATAAACCCGGATATACTTCCTTCAATTGCCTTCCCTACCTCTTCGGCAATTATCTCTTTCATTTGTTCAGTGCTTGTTTGCACCGGATTATCATCATTCCCATCGGACATCTTGAAACTGAAATGTTTACATCAAACGTTAAACATTTCATTCATGACATTGCTTCGTTTGTTTCGGTTTAGCCAAGTTCCTAACTTGTTTTAACCGTTCACATTTAATGCACTTTCCGGGTTTGAGTGTGTTAACACGCTCTTCCCATGCATATCAATTCGTTTCTCATTCCTTACATAAGACATAATTTATTAACATAATAAGTTAATTCTTACCGGACGATCGATCAAGCTTGAACCGAACACTTTGTTGACAACCTTAACCTCTGATACCAACTTGTAACACCCGTCTAATTTTACTTGATTTTAATAATAGACTATACCATTTCAAATAAAATATTTCTTAAGTAACATAACTTTCATTAAAGAAGTTCATAAGTAGTATCAACCTTAGTCAACTAACGACTAAGTTAAAACGTTTCAAAAGTTGTTTAGAAATTGTTTACAACCAATACACAAAGTCTATTAAAGATTTAAAACATTGCGGAAGCTTCAAAATGTAGTGTTCGGTTCTTCATCATTTGCTTGATCGCCATCCGTAAGTTCACCAACGTCACCTGTTGATGCAACAAATAAGAGACCAAGGATGGTAGCTGGACTGGTTAGGCAAAAGGGTTGAAGGGTTTAGTGTTGCCTAACGCAGGTCGTGGGGTCCCCCCACGTTTGCAAGACGTGGAAGGAGGTTCACTAGTTTATTGTTGTTGTTTGCTGAAGATCCTTCTCTGAGATATACTCAGATCTGGATGTGGGAGCAAACTGAATGTGTGTGTTGGATGTGAAAGTGAGTGACTTGCATAAAGCAAATACTCAACGTGAATGACCAGAGTTTAAGGAAACAGGCCTGGCCAAGAATGTCCCAACTCAGTTAATGAAGTGTCGATTATATAGGAGAAGACATCTCCCAAAGAGGTATTCATTTGACTAGTGTCCTTGCTTGCAGCGAGGGGCTTACCCATTTGGGGGTTAAAGCCTTTTGACCCCTGGATAATAGCGTGTGCTTTTGCAGACCTGCATTGCTTTTGCGGCTGTGGGTTGGTGAAGCAATCCCTGGATGTGACTGGCTACTATTCCCGTATTGCTTTTTCGCTCTTCACAGCTTTTTAACCTTTGAACCATTTAACCCTTTGAGCATTTACGTATTTAGTCATTTTATTTAATCTTGGGCTACCCCCGTCATCAGCCCCCCAAGTCAGAGGTTTTTGGGGAATGAGCTCAAAGACTTCTGACTTTTATACGTGTATTTTATTGCTAAGAGGTTTCAAGGATTCGATGCTTGAAGGCTTGAAGGATTGTGAGCAGTTAATATTCGAATTTTAAATAACTGACAATTAATTTGACTGATGTATGGCAGTTTAATAGGGTGGCGGTTACTGTTTGCCATTATTACCCCTATTATAGGTTATTTTATATTTACATATCTCATTTATTTACACATTTTTCTTTGAAGAAACATCACTTTGCTCCTTTTTTCTCTCCGGTATCCCCCTTTCTTTCAAAATCAGGCCAGTTCCGATTTGCTTATTTTTTCTTTAGTTGTTCATTGTAATGGGTGCTCGGAAGGATATGGCAAAATCCTTCTCTCGACTGACCCAAGAGGAAGTCGATTTATTTTGTATGGAATGGGGAATAGGGACAAAGTATAAACCGGTTGCACCGGCTTGCGATAAATCTATCAATGCCTGTCCTTCTGGTATGATTGCCTTGTATTGCCGTCATTTTGAGTTTTCAAACTTTGTCTTGAATTTTTTGGAATATTATAGGGTGTCTTTTGGTCAAGTTCATCCCCTTGGCATGGCTAGGGTTTTACACTTTGAGATTCCGTGTCGGGCTTGTGGGTATGATCCTACTCTTTCAGCATTCCGTCGCTTTTTCCGGCTTGCTAAGAATGGTGATTGGTTCACTTTTGAAACCAGTCAAGTTGACACTTGTTTAATCTCGTCCATGGTTTCTACACTTGGGGTGTGGAAGGATCGGTTTTTCTGGGTGTCGGAGGAAATTGTCCCTTTCAAACTTGTTTGGAGACACCCAGATGCTGTTCTGAACGAGCCGGAGCCCTCTGATTCCGAGATAAACACTCGCTTTTTAGAAATTCTTAGGGAGTGCCCTTCTAGGCTTCGTCCCTTCCCTGAGCATTTATTGGTGTTGTTGGGTATAAGTAAATTGTGGGAAAAGGCTAACCGGGATCTGGTGCTTATTAGAGATGGGAAGGGTATCCATTTATCCTTTTTTTGCTTTTTTGTTCCTTTCTACTTATTTGCTTATGTGCTTTCATATTTGTGTTGTAGCTATGTCACACCCCGATTTTCCACGTGTCACCGGTGGGCCCGGTGGGGGAGTATCGTGACGTGGTTGGCAACGTAATAGTCAAACAACACAATATAATAATGCACAGCGGAAGCAAATTTAAAATAAGATACAACCGAATTTATTTATTGTAACAAAGTCACAATTATCCGGTGTTTATCCACAGTAGGATCGAATTAAAAACATTGTTTATGGTTCAACAGACTTCGGCATCTAAAGCTTGCGAGACTTCTAATGATGCTTAGGAGAATCCCAGCCTATTTCGCCTAGTACCTGCATTTAATCTTTTTGGGAAAATACGTCAGTTTACACTGGTAAATACATTCAACTGACTCATTTTATAAAATGATTGAAAATTGGTTTGGATGCACATGGCATAAACATTTTATTTAACTTGGGAGAATTATTTAATATTATAATCTTGTGAACGAATTACATGTTACTTATGCGTTCAGTAGCCCGGAACGTATCCGGGTTAAAGATCAATAGACACACCACTTTAAGTGAGTTATACACGGGAGTACGCCTACACCCCGTGCTCAGGTCGTGGCCATCTCGTAAGATGATGCCAGGGATATCCGGGACATGGTCATTAACCCCCCAAAGGCTGTAAAGTAAACACATCTGTTTAAAACGAGCCGATCAAATTATTCAACTACCCACTAAGAGTGGAGATTTGATGCCCGATCAAGCGGTACGCTATGTACCGTAACCCAAGCCCGTATAGGGAAAATATGTTAAAAGTATTTACCTTGATGCAAAGTATAGTCACAATAAGCAAATAGCAAGTAGCTTTTACTGTTTCTCCTAATCTGGAACGAAGGTTAAATATAACCTATTAGAATCCTAGCGGGTCTTTAATTATGCTTAAGCTTAGACCGGCTAGTTTCGATGATACGGTTCGTACGCTCGATTAAGCGAAGACCGGATAGAATGTGATTCAGACCCGACAAGTTTGAAGACTTGTTTAATATGGGTTTATTATTCACATTCTGGATTTTGAGATAAAACCGATAAGGTTTGACCCGTTTCGGCTAATTTATGTAAACTTGTTACATAAATCGAGCCGAACGCGTAATATGCGTAACGGGTATCCGTAAGAGCCATATATAGGTTTCCTAAGTTAATATGCTTTAAATATGTTGTGACATCAGTAAGATGTCTTTCGTTATGCCCCGAACTAATTTAAACACAAACTATGCCCCGTAGGGGTAGTTTGGTCATTTTAAAGTTTGTAAAAGCGTTTATATGTTCAACTGAGTTACAGGTCTGATGTAAACAGCAAACATACTCATATTGATGGGTTATAATAGTAGGCTAAGGCATATATGTGAAATTTATCCTATTTAACCAAACTATGCCCCGTAGGGGTATTTTGGTAATTTCACATAAGCCGGAAAGCTCAAGAACGAAGTCTGAGTTTATCAACCTTTGCTTACTGTTAAAATATCATAATTTGCCTCATATATCAGTAGGCATCAACCCGGGTATGTCCAATATGATTCTAAGACATACTATGCGTTAAAAACGCTAATTATGGCGATTAAAGGCCATTTCCGGGTTCTATACTTAAATCTGATATTTTTATATTTCCAGAAGGCTTAAAATAATTTATTTAACATATGTGATCAGTAGCAAAAGGTTTGGAATCGTTTAGATAAGTAAAACTCATTTTATGGCCCGTAAGGGCAAAACCGACAATTACCGGATTAAGCCTACGACTACTAGTTATGCTCGGCCTAAAATTAATTAAAAATCTTTAAAAATCCCAAAATAATATATAACATCAGTGGGTAAAAGATTTGATATCAAAAAGTATGTTTAACTAGGCTATACGCTAATTACGCCATTTTGTTAACATAAAGCTTTAATTTAGCGACAATGAGCATAACTCTTAATCTACAAGTCAAACTGATGTCAAACTTTGTATACAAGTTTATATATTAGTAACTAAGGTTTCTACGCTTTTACATTTTCATAAATCGTGATTTAAGGTAATAAGGGCATAACGGTCAACGTATGAGCATTTAACAGAAATATGCATATTAATTGGATAACTAGTGAACCAAGGTGTATGATCACAGAGGGTTGTTCTAACATGTATCCTAATCCAATTAAAGCTCTGAGGCATTTCTAAAATATGCCCAAACGGGTCAGAACTGAAAGTCAACGGGAAAGTCAAACTATGTGACTTTCGGTTCCGAACCGGGTCTAAACAGGAAATAGTCGGGTTGAACATGTTGGGACATGTTCTTACATTTATTTCTAAGTTATAACAATGTTCAAACAGGTTATACATGTTCTAGATAGCTAATTATGCATAAATGACATTTTAAGCAATATGTTGACTTTTTAAGTAAAGGTTTGACCCGACATTTGACCTGCTTAGGATGGTGATCAGGGGAAACCCTTTTGGGGTTTTATTTCCCACATAAATACCATTCTAAAACTATTTTTAATTCGAGATAAGACTGAGTCATTAGTGACTAATCTCGAAGTCAAACCGTAATTACGACGGTTTGACTTTTAGCTAATTAACTAAGCTAAACACTACTAAACAAGACTAGCAGACTTACAAGAGTCCAATGCACGAATTATGATCAGATGGGAGAGTTCCTTAGCTCCAGAAATGCTCCAATGATCAGTTGCAAGTGTGAGAATGAATGTTGCAACATGTTGTGCTTTATATAGTGAAGAACTCACCATGATTGGTTGACAACTCACTCTAGGATTAACCACAACCATCCAACACTTGTCCTAGTGCTTCTAGGATAGTTAGGGGTCTTTAAATAATGATAAAAACCGGTTTAATGGGTTAAAATCGCGAAAGACAGGCAACAGCCCGTTTTTCTGGAACTGGGCATCTCTAGCGCACCGTTACGCTACACTTGTAGCGGTGCGCTAGCCCGCTATAAAGGGCCGTTTGACTTTACATGGTAGCGCACCGTTACGCTACACATGTAGCGGTGCGCTACCTCTTCTCAGAGGCAGATTTTGTTGCTGTTTGTTGGTGTTTCGAACAAATAATCCACTTGCACGATTTTTTTAGCCATTCTTTTACATGGAGGGGCCTCTAATAAGCGTCTACTCCTGTATATTACCCTACCATGAACCTTTGTTGAAATTGAATGAACTTACAAGACCCGAAAACAACGGTTTATCATTCGTTTTCTTCTTGGGATCAAATCATGCTTTTGCAAGTCCATTATTGACAATAATTCCCTGCAATGAGGGCATAAAAGATGTGTGTAACATTTAATCGGGTCTTGGGATTTATCTTTGAGGTCGTTCAGAGGTAACAGTTTAACATGACGCCACTTTAAATCCTGTCGACTCATCTTTATAAAATCCGAGTTTACAACGCGTTTTGTCTGACGTGACACGTGTCGTTTTATTATTGAACCCAAATTTTCGAGGTGTTACAAGCTATGTCTGCCCTAGATTTTATCAAAAGCGATGATACCTCTGACGTTGTTTTTGATGATGTTGCTGCTACCCCTGACGAGAATGCTGTTGTTAAGGGTTCTGACTACAGGTTTGAGGGTTCTGGTTATGTAAATGTTCCGAATGTTAAAGGCTTCACCAAGGTTACTATTTCCAAGGGTTCTACTCGTCGTTCCCAACGTCATCTGAAAAACGTTGACCAACCTTCTGGTTCAGAGCCCATTGATGTTAGTGATGATATTGAGGCGTCAGGGGATCAAGTTGTGGATGTTGGTAAGGGCAAGGAAAAGGAGTTGATTGTTTCAAGCAAGAAGAAGAAATTGGTTAAGAAGAGTGCCATTCCTGCTATTCAAGGCTCGTCAGCTAAAAGTGTTGAAAGCTTCGAGGGTTCAGAGGACATTTACGTGCCTAATTGGGGGGTTAAGGTTGGTGACAATTTTAAGGATCCTGCTGTGTGTGCTGAAGCCTTGGCTCATTTTGCTCCTCCTGGTGTTCGAGATGCCATATCTGAGATGGAGGGTGATCATCTTATCTCTAGGATGATGCTCAGTTCCTGCAACCTTTCTGCCCTTTTGGCTGAAGGTGTCACCCGCTTTGCTAAAGGGATGCGGGAATATGAGGAGGACTCCAAGAAGAAGGAGAAAATGAAGGCTTCAATTGCTGCCATGAAGAAGGAAATCGAGGGCTTTTCTGAGAAGGAGTTGGCTTTGAACAAGAAGATTGAGGAGTTAACTAAGAGGCACGATATTGAGATGGGTGATCTTAGGAAGAGCTTTGAAGCTAACTTACTGAAATTGAAAGCTGACCGGGAGGCCTTGGCTGTGCAACAGAAGGCTTTTGCTAAAGAGAAGGATGGTTTGAAGACTTTGGTTGCCCAGGCTACTGCAGATAACCAATGGCTCATTGAGCAGGGTTTTCACCAAGTGGTTACCTATCTGTTGCATTCCAAAGAGTTTAACTCTGCTCTTGGTGATGTTTATACTAAACTACTCAATCTGGGAAAATACCAAGGTCTTATTGCAGGTTATAAGCTTCACGGGTCTGGTAACCCTTTGGAGAAATCTCCCCTGTACCGTCCCGAGGCTTCTGACGTTTTTAAGAGTTCCGTGGAGCAAATGGAGAGGTTATCATACCCGTATGTAAGTCAAGTTGCTTCTTGTTATGGTAAGCCTCTCTCTGCTTTACATGAACTGAAGCCGGATGGTTTGAATGAAAAATTATGCGCTGAACTGCTTGGCTCCCTTTCGAGGAAACGTTCCTATTCGGGCGATAGTGAAAATACTTTTCCTGGGGAAGCCGATGCTCCGAAGGATGCCAGTTTGGAAGCTTCAGCCGCTGATGATCAAGGTCTGAAGGCTAAGAAGGTTAAGAAGACTATGAAGGCCAAAGGTAGCAGTTCTGGGGCTACTAAGCCTTCTGTTGATGCCTAAAATTCGTAGCTTTCTTAGCACTTTGTTAAAACAATTCATGGTTTGTAACCCTTAAACAATATTAGGTTTTTAGGGACCTTTAAGGTTCCTGTTGGTTGTGTTGAAGGCCTGTATGGCCGTTTGAACAATGGTTAGATTTGCAAGTTACTAGGACTTGCCTAAACTTATGTTTGGAAGTCTTTTAGGACTTTCTTTGACATGGTATGATGTTTAACTTTTTTCCTATGTGTTATATTTTTACACTTGTGCCTATTTCGTTGAGGCAGTTTGTTTGGCTTTAACCTTTCAAGCCTTTTGGCTGTCTGCTAGTAAGTTGAAGCCTTTGACGTTTCGGGTTGCTACCCGGGTGGCTTGAAGCCTTGAAGGCTTCTGACTCGGTTTGTATCTTTGTGATTTTTGTCCAAGTGATTTTGTTCTTTTAGATTTTCTTTGTCTTTTTGTAACTTTGTCTTTGTCGAGTTTGTGCTGCCCTTATGTTTTTTATACCTTAAAGGGTTCGGTGCTGCAGACACTTATCCTTGGTATTTTTAACAAGAAGACATAGCACCTATCCTTTTTGTCATTTCTTTGTTTTTCATTTGACTCTATAAGCCTGTTTGTTGATTATATTTTTAAGGCTTAGTGAACATTTAGTGTAGGCTGTTCAAACCCGTCTATGAGACAATTTTACTTTTTCTTAACAAGTCTCATGGAGTTGTATTGATTTAGGAACTCACCCCTTATATAGGATCATTCAACCTTTGAACCTATTGAGCGATGTGGCCTGGGAGCTCATCCCCTTACATGGCCCTTGCCAAGGAGTTTTTTGCTAGGTTCTCAACCTGATCTTAGGATAGAAAGACAAGTTTGATAAAACAACTTCATTCATTCAAGCAATACTTGATTTTTACAAAAAGTATTCATAGTGTTGTTCGAAATACATTTTGATACAAACCAAACTTTTCTGTCTAAACATGGAACCTTTTCAGGGTTTTGCCATTCCAATGTCTTGGAAGCCTTTTGCCTTCTGCATCTGCTAGCTTGTAGGATCCACCCTTGTGTGCTTCAAGGATGGTGTATGGACCCTCCCATTTTAGGCCAAGCTTTCCTTGATTTTCCTTTTTGCTAGCTTCATTGTTTCTGAGGACCAGGTCTCCTGGCTTGAAACGTTCGTTCTTGACTTTCTTGTTGTAATAGGCTTCCATTTGCTGCTTGTATTTGGCTTCTTGGATTGCAGCTTGATCTCGTGCTTCCTCTAGGAGTTGTAAATTCAACATGGTCTCTTGTTGGTTTGTTTCGGGATCCATGTTGACAATTCGCTGTGTTACAACTCCTATCTCAGCGGGGATCACGGCTTCTGACCCAAATACCAAACTATAGGGTGTTTTCTTATGGCTTGTTTTTTCGGTTGTCCTGATTGCCCATAGGACACTAGGCAATTCCTCAAGCCAGTTGCTTTCGTATCTTCCCAATCTTGTCTTGATGCCTTCCACTATGCTTCTATTCGTTCTCTCAACCTGACCGTTTGATTGCGGATAAGTCACTGAGCTGAAAACCTGATCGATTTTGTATTCCTTGCACCAAACGCTGAAAGGCTTCTCAGCAAATTGCCTTCCGTTATCAGTGACAGGTACTCCCGGCAATCCATAACGGCAAATGATGTTCTCCCAAACAAAGTCAATGACCTGTTTTCCCGTAATCTTAGCAAGTGGTTTGACCTCAGGCCACTTGGTGAAATAATCTACTGCCACCAGCAAGAATTTTACTCCTCCTTTGCTTGGGGGGAATGGACCAACAATGTCCATTCCCCATTTATGGAATGGCCATGCCGAGGTTATCGGGACTAAGTCATGCTTATGGCTTTTTGGGATTGGTGCATGAATCTGGAAGCATCACATTTCTTCAATTCTTCGGTTGTATCACGATGCATTGAGGGCCAGAAATATCCAAGGTTCATGAGCTTTGCAACTACCGACCTAGCTCCAAAGTGAGCTCCACATACACCTTCATGAATTTCTTTGATCAGATACTTACTTTGCTCGGGGCCGACACATCTTAGCAAGGGAGCAAGGTAACCCTTTTTGTAAAGGGTTTCTCCTTGTAGTATGTATTGCCTTGCTTTGATTTCAACCCTTTTAGCTTCCACTTGATCATTGGGTAATTCACCATTTTTAAGGAACTTTTTTATGGGAGTCATCCAGTTTGGATCTTCTTCGGTAACCACATCTTGAACCTCCAATTCATTAATGGATGGGGCCTTCAACACTTCTACCAGTACCTTCTTGGTAAGGTGGGCGAAAGTGAGAGATGCAAGCTTACTGAGGGCATCAGCCTTTTTATTTTGAGATCTGGGGATCTGTTTGATGTTACATGCTTGGAAGGTACTCATCAGTTCCTTAGATTTTTCTCTGTATTTTTTCATGTTGGGCTCTTTAGCTATGTAGCTATCATTCACTTGGCTTAAGACCAACAACGAATCTGTGAATACTTCAAGCTTTTCAACCTTCATCTCTTTAGCCAGCCTTAGGCCAGCTATTAGTGCCTCGTATTCAGCCTCATTATTGGTGGTCTGGAAATCAAAACGAAGAGCATATGTGAATTCCAGCCCTTGTGGGTTGATCAAAATTAGCCCAGCCCCTGACCCTTCAACGCTTGAAGCCCCGTCGGTAAAAAGCTTCCAGGCTTCATGGTTGGAAGGTTCAGTGGTGGTGGTGTTCACTTCAGTGATCGCTTGGTTTGGGACTTCCACAATGAAATCAGCCAAGACTTGGGCCTTGATAGCTTTTCTTGGGACATAGGTGATGTTATGTTCACCCAATTCTATGGCCCATTTGGCTAATCGCCCCGAGTTTTCAGGTTTTTCAAGCACACTCTTAATAGGTTGGTCGGTGACCACTTGTATGGGGTGTGCTTGGAAATACCTTCGAAGCCTTCTAGCTGTCTGAACTAGGGCTAGGGCCAGTTTTTCAAGGGGAGGATATTTTGTTTCAGCTAATTTTAAAGTCTTGCTGAAAAAATAAACGGGTACCTGGGCCTTGTCTCGCTCAATGGTGAGGACTGCACTGATGGCCTCGTCAGCAATTGAAAGGTACACCGATATTGACTCCCCAGTTTTTGGTGCCGCAATACCTGGTAAGGAAGCTAGATGTTGCTTCATTTGGTTGAAAGCTTCTTCAGCTTCTTCGGTCCATTTGAAATCCTTCTTGTCTGAGCAGTTCTTGAGCGTTTTGTAGAAGGGCAGAGATCTTTCGGCCAACTTTGAGGTAAAACGCTTCAAGGCTGCAAGCTTCCCGTTTAAGCTTTCAACCTCCTTCTTGGTTTTTGGTGGTTTGGTTTCGAGGACGGCTTTCACTTTGTTTGGGTTGGCTTTGATGCTTTGTTTTCCAACAATGTGACCCAAGAATTTTCCCTCCTCGAATCCAAATGAGCATTTTTCCGGATTAAGCTTCATGTTAACCTTTCTGAGGTTCTTGAAAGTTTCTTGAATATCGTCGAGCATTTGATATTCAGTTTTGCTTTTAATTACCAAGTCGTCGACATATGCCTCCATGTTTTTGCCAATTTGGCTTTCGAAGGCTTTGTCAACAAGCCGTTGGTAGGTTGCTCCGGCATTTTTGAGGCCGAAAGGCATCTTTTGATAACAAAAGATCCCTTTGTCCGTGTGAAAGGCTGTTTTTTCCTCATCCTCTTCCTTCATGAGGATTTGGTGATATCCTTTGTATGCATCAAGAAAGCATTTGAACGAGTAACCTGTGAGGGAGTCAACCTTGAGATCAATTTCCGGTAGTGGGTAGCAATCTTTAGGACAAGCCTTGTTAAGATCCTTGAAATCTATGCACATCCTCCAAGAGTTGTCGGGTTTTTTGACCATAACCGGGTTTGCAACCCATGATTGGTACTTGACTTCTCGGAGAATTCCGGCTGATACGAGCTTTTCAACCTCTTGGCAGGCTGCCAGACTTCTCTCGGGTGCCAAGCTTCTTTTCTTTTGGACCACAGGCTTGACATCCGGTGGTATCCTTAACTCGTGTTCGGCAATGTCCCGAGGGATCCCTGTCATATCTTCTGGACACCAAGAGAAAACATCGCTGTAATGTGTTAGCAGTTTTTCGAGATATGAGAGGGTTTCTGGAGAAAGGTTTGGATTGACCCTTACTCTCTGTTCAGGGTACTTGGGGTTTATGACCAACCTTTGCCTTTCTTCTTCACTGTTTGAGCTTTCACCCTCAACCATGTAAGCTTCCTGAGAAGGTTGAAGGGTTGCTATGCCCCTTTTGGTAGGAAATTTGACGTGCCATGGCCAACAGACACGGCCATGTAGAATGCACACTGCCCTGGTCTTCCAATGATCACGTCATAGCTTGAGGGGATGTTGATAACTACAAAGGTGAGCGGTTGGGTTCTTTCCTTCAAACCTTCGCTGAAATGAACATTAAGTGTCAGTTGCCCTAAAGGCTTGAGAGGTATATCGGTGATACCTTTTATAGAGGTTCCAGGGGGTTGAAGCCTTGAACGTTCTTCATTGCTCAAGCGGTTGAAGAATTTCTCGAACATGATTTCAGTGGCTGCCCCAGTGTCTATGTACGCCCTACATGTTTGCAACGTTCCCACGGTAGCTTCTACCACAAGAGGGCTAGAGAGAGGATCTTTCTCCGTTGGGGGGAAGCAGACACACTGAAGCTCCCAAGCTTCCAACCGCTGCCTTTTATGAGGAACCCTTCCGTCAAAATCCACCATATTGACTTCCTTACCTTTTCCTTCAGCCATTTTGTCCCGGACTCCCTTTTATGAGGAACCCTTCTAGCATCAAAACAATTGAAAACAATAAAAATTTCCGGAACAGGGTCGCTCGCGCCCCGCGAGAGGTGTTACGCGGGCCGCGAGAACCCTTAACGTGTCGTGGCGCCTGCCGGGTTTTCTTCCGCGTGGCGCGGGGGGTCAGGTTTTCCAGCAACTTATGTTTATTGAGCTGCATTTTCTGCCAGCTCCGGAAAACTCAGATTTCAACTTCAAATGTGCATATCTTTTGACTCGTAAGTCCGTTTTAGGTGATTCTTTTTCCTATACGTCTGTAAATTCATTACCGACGTGCCTATTATGATTATCATACCGAAAATTTTATTTACGGACCGAAAGACCATACGTCATTATGTAATTATTCGACCCATTCAAACCTTACTCATTTTACTACCATTTAACTAATAAACCTATGGCGCCTTATGCCCAACATCCGGGGCTTATTATCACCCACATTTCTTACCAATTTCATGGTTTAATGTCTTTGTGATTATTATCGCCATTATCGACTACTAGAACGTTTAAAACTACAGTTTTCACAACTACTAGATCCATTGGCTCATCTTGTGGAACCATCCACTTATGATGACTACCAATTGGTTCGTCGACTATACTAAGTCTATTAATTCACATTCCAACCATAATCAATATAAATTCAACGCAGATTTCGATTCAATAATAAGATTTACAAAACTTATCAACAACTCGCTTAATGTAACCAATCAAGTTACGTACCTTCAAAGTAGGCCTTTTAAACGTGGTTCGCCACCCGCTTGTCCGCTTGACGCTCCTGCGCCCGTTCCTATAGAGTTCATTTATGATATGTTTAGAACTCTCTTTAAATCATAATTCGCATAATACACCAAACATTATGATTATGCGTTTAAACTTGGAATTTTAGTTTTAAGCCTTCATAGAGGCATTTCAACAAACACTTCATGAGCAGATTTTTACATGATTAAACATCAAATCTCTAGTTTATCATTTAGCCCTAATTTCACATCATTCAACCTTTTTACTTGATTGATAACTTCTAATTTTCTGGAATCACTTCAAAATTGCCAAATTACACTAGATCAACAATCTATTTCCTAGTGTTCATCAAATTACACATAACCCACTAATCACCTACAATGGTGATCATAGTTTCCGCTAGAATTTCACATGATTTCAGCTTGTGTTTGTCTAGGGTTTGTCCCTAGACACTATAGTTGTTCCTAAATCATGCAACCATAATTTCAGATTTTTCCCAATTCATGAGAATTTCAATTTGAGAGATTTCTCAAAATTTTACAAACCTTGTAATCCTCTTGTGATGAGGATCAGTAATCTATGTTCGGATTTTGATTTGGACTGAGTTTGATCCTTCAATTTAGAGTTTTTATGCTGAACTAGGGTTTGATGGAGCTTGGGTCGCTCCTGGTCGATCTCCACCAAAACACAGACAAAATGTTTGTGTTTTATTTATTTAGATTTTATTAATATTAGTTTCATTTTGAACACATTTGGTCCCTAGACTTTCCTTTGGTTCTAATTTAGCATTTTAACCCATTTGTAGGTTACTACAAGGCTTTCACCTAATTGGGTTATTTAAAATCCTAGTTAGTTAACTAGTTTATTTATCAACTCTATATTTAAATAAATGATTTGCATTTTTCGGGGTGTTACAAATTCCTTCATAATTAACTAAATGTCCAAGAAACTGTACTTGCTCTAGCCAAAACTCGCACTTTGAAAATTTAGCATAAAGCTTTTCCTTTCTTAATAGACTTAAAAGTGCGTGCAAATGCTTTGCATGATCCTCTTTACTCTTAGAGTAAATTAGAATATCATCTATGAAGACAATTATGAATTTATACAAATATGGCTTACATATTCGGTTCATCATGTCCATAAATGCGGCTGGGGCATTGGTTAAACCAAATGGCATGACAGTAAATTCATAATGGCCATACCTTGTTCTGAATGCGGTTTTAGGAATGTCCTCTTCCTGTACCTTTAATTGATGATATCCTGACCTTAAATCGATTTTAGAGAAAAAACGAGCTCCTTGTAGTTGATCAAACAGATCATCGATTCTCGGTAATGGGTACCGATTCTTAATCGTGACTTTGTTCAATTCACGGTAATCAATGCACATACGCATTGATCCGTCCTTCTTTTTAACGAATAAAATCGGCGCTCCCCATGGCGACGAACTTGGCTGTATGAATCCTTTTTTCCAGCAATTCATCTAATTGTTTGTTTAGTTCCTGCATTTCGGCTGGTGCCAAACGATAAGGTGTTTTGGCAATTGGTGCGGTTCCTGGCAGTAGGTGAATTCTGAATTCAACTTCTCTATCTGGCGGTAGTCCTGGTAATTCTTCTAGAAAGACATCTGAGATACTACTGGAATGTCTTTTAGTTCTTTTCCTTTAGTGTTAGTGATTATGGAAATCAAATACACTATAGAACCTTTTCTTATATAACTTGCAGTTTTCATCACAGAGATAAATTTTATGGATCTAGATGGTTTATCTCCTTTAATTGTGATCGTTTTACCTTTTGGTGAATTTACTTGGATTGACTTTTGATCACATAAAATACTGGCTTTATTGGCTATTAACCAATCCATTCCTAAAACAATATCAAATCCTGCCAAATTCATAGGATAAAGGTTTGCCATAAACTTTTGGTTTAAAATTTCTATTCTTACTCCCTGCAAGATTTCAGAAATCCTAACAGTTTCTCCATTAGTTGTCTCTACTAGACATTCTTGTGGTAGTTTAGTTAATGATTGATTTAGAAATTTGCAAAATGATGTATTAATAAAACTTTGGTTCGCACCAGAGTCAAATAATACTTTAGCAAAAATATCATTAACTAAAAACGTACCAGCTATCACGTCTGGAATCATCTTGGCTTCATCTGCAATCAGAACGAATGCTCTAGCATTTTTAGTGTTCCTGTTGTTCACAGCTGGAGCCAATTTCGGACAGTTTGGCTTAATGTGGCCTTTTTCTCCACAATTGTAGCACAGTCCATTACTGGATTTTCTTCTGCAATCTTCTTCCTTGTGTCCTGGCATCTTGCAGAAATTGCAAAGAGTGGAGCATTTTCCCGTATGCTTTTTCTTGCAGACCTTGCAGAAAGGTGCAGAAGTAGAACTCATATTCCTACGGTTGTAATTCCCAGAACAGAATTCTTGAGTAAGCCTTTGGGTTAGGTTTTTCCTCTGTTCTTCTTCTCTAGTACGAATTAATTCATCTGTCAAGGTATTTGCTAGTTCTACAGCTTCTTCTATAGTTTGAGGTCTAGCTGCCTTGACTACATGTCTAATCTCTCCGATTAATCCCCATATGTAACAGGAGATTAATACTGGTTCAGGTGATGCAAGGGTTGGTACTATTCTAGCATATTCAAAGAATGTGGTAGTATAACCCTTACTATCTACCCCGGTCATTCTTAAGTTTAGGAACTTATTTGCTATCTGTTCCTTTTCATTGGGAGGGCAGAATTTCCTTTCTACCATATTCTTAAATTCCTCCCATTCCATGTTGTATACCCTATCACTTCCTCTTGAGTGGAGGATAGTGTTCCACCATTCTAAGGCTGAGTTCTTAAACAGATTAGAAGCAAACATTATTTTCTCTTCTTCAGCACACTTGCTTATTTTTAAAACAGCCTCAGTTTTCTCTATCCAGCGTAGAGCTGCAATGGGTCCTTCATTGCCCGAGAATTCTATTGGTTTACAGGACCAGAATTCCATGTAAGAACAACCGTAAGACATGGTTCTTCTTCTTTTGGGAATGGGCACCTGAAGTACGGGTCCATTGTTCACGTTGTTTTATGGTTCAACTGGTCGCTTGCTGCTATGTTTACTTTTATTATTCGCTTCTTGAACCGTTTGAATAATAAATGGCATTGCATCTATAATCCCTTGTGCTACTATGTGTTGAACGACACTATTATCCATTTGGTTTCCATTGTTATTGATGCTCGGATTCTCATTAACCACGTTAATGTTACTCTGGTTATCGTTATTCAGATTTCCTTGATTTCCTTCGTCTGCCATCTGAATTTTAAACATTTGCCCCGTATTAATATCACAAAATAATATTAATATAGTCAATCACATGACACGCAATTTTTTTTGTTGCCAAAATCGTCGATCATTGCGACTTTACTCTATTCATATACTATTATGCATCTATTACATACCAGTACCGAAATAAAAATTACAATACCAACTGAAATAGAATTACACTAATAGTAATAGATATCCGTACACACATATTTTATTTTATTATTATTATTATTACTATTACTATTACCGTCTCCTTCATCCCATCACGGATATGGATTCATCCAAAAATCCATATTGCGCTTATTGTATTTCCATACGAGTCGCTCTCCTACCTGTCGCATTCTCTCGCTGCTTTCTAAAATTTCCTCACCAAATGTCCTAAGTTCTTGTACGTTTTCTGCACTCATTGGGGGTGCAGGTTCTAGGACTGGGTTTGGAATCTGGGGTGCGGGTTCCTGATATGGGGGTGAAAGTGCCTGAAATCGGTAAGGATCTTCTAAAATTTCCCTAATGTATTTATCATGGTAATAGGGATCTAAAGGATTCATACCGGGGTAGGCTCCTATGTTTTGCATGGGTGTGTCTTCATGGATTGGGTAACGTTGCACATAGTCCCTAACGTCATCCTACCAGGGATCGTAATTTGGGTCTAGGGGGTTTGGTGCTGGTACCCTAGGGATTTCTTCTGGATTGAAGTCATGCATCTCTACTTGGTTTTCAGGGTTTTCTATCTCCATTGGTTGGTCAGGGATTGGTGGTTGGGGTTGGGGTTGGGGTGCTATTATTTGCTCCAGATTAGGGTCAGCTGCAGTGGTTGCTAAGATATGGATGTTGGTTATACCCCTATTTATCATATCCTGGGCATATGCATATGTCTCTCTCTTGGCTGCTGCTAGTGCTCTCTGGTCTTGCAACTTTTCCATACGCTTCCTACGCTCGTGTTGTGACAACCCTCGTAATTACATGTATCCGTACGATTAATTAATATTAAATTGTGTTTAATGATTGTGCAGAAAATTGACTAAATAGTCCTGAATGTTTTCCTAAGTTTTGGGAATTAATAATGTCACAAAAAGTTCATAAAAGATACTATACGGAATAAATTGACACTTTAACGAACCGGTATCTAACCTAACAACCGGACATTACCCGGAACACTAAAATATTGTATGAAGTATTGTTTCACTTTTCTGAGCTAGTTATGGTTCCCGAGCACTATAACACATTACATAATACATAGTACACACTAAACATTAGAGTTTACATTAAACACCTTACTAATTAATTACTTACCTCAACAAACTACAATTTGCCCCCTATAAGCTGATTCACGGTTCTAGAGCATGCCCCCCCCCCCCCCCACTCACTAATAATTGTTAAATCTCCACTAAAATATCTTGTATTGGGAGTTGTTGTAATCTTAGGTGAGAATTGCAGGGTACTTGAGATGACACATGGAGCCAAATAGAGTAGTTAATTCACAATAATTAAATGATATCTCAATTGAATGATATGGCCGACAACTATGATTTTTTTAATCAATTCCTATTGGGCCACTAACGATAGAATTGTTGAATTATGAATTAGTAGTGATGTTAGTAAGTGTTATGTTTTTCATCATAACTTGTAATCTGTGTAGAATTAGCCAATGAAATTTGTACTGTAGATGACCACTGATGTCGTTGTAATACTCCAACTGGAATTTCATCAATCGGACTTACGATGAATTTTAAATCAATTTTTCCGTAGACTGCAGTCAGAAAGTGACGAATCTGATTATAGTCCGGTAAATGATTTTTTTTATAAAATATTGGTAATAAACTGGATCCTGATATTTTTACACAATAATATTTGGATTGTTTAAAACATTCTGTAAACATTTAGGAATTTTTAGAGTAAGTTAACTATTTTATTAAAATACCCGAAAACAATCCAGTTTTGGATGTTCAATCTAATATAACAAGTGAGTGCATGTTGTGTAGTAGATATGTGTAGGAACTTTGTGCTCTATTTGAAACCACTAAATGACTAACTGGTAATCATATTAGGACGTGATTGACCGACCTTGACTGTTAGCTATTTGTGAGAGTCAAACCGAGCAAACCAAGGTGAGTTCACACATTTTCTAAGGCATGGGATTCCCGATGGTTGGGAATGGGTTAAAGAATTATAATGGAACCTACATATCCTCCTTGGGTAGGATATGTACCGCCATCCTCCATGGGTAGGATGCCAATGTTAATCCTGCGTATTCTCCTTGGGTAGAATACGTACGTTCGTTCTCCTTGGGTAGGACAACAACCTTAAACTTACTAGACAAAAATCTATCATGAAGTCCCTCATTTTTATATCGACTTAATCGCCGGGCCAATGGCGAGCGGGTCATTAGTTAATAGCGCTATTAGGTTTGACAAACCTCACACCGTGCCGGTCGGACGTGCGGGCGTGTACTAATAGATCTGGGCAAACTGTCAATGATGATAGACATTGACGTAGGGCACAACTTACTTTCGTCAGTAGTCGATATGGTAAAGGTCTAGTGGTTCACAGGGAGAAACCTCCACTAATTATGAATATGGTTTGGGATACTGGTTAACTCGTGGTTTACGAAACAACTTACGGTTTTCAAAACAAACTTGCAAAACTAAACAACCAACTGTGAACTCGCTCAACTTTGTTGTTGACTCGTTGTTACATGCCTTACAGGTCGTTAGATGCTTATGGAGCTTGCACGAGGAGGAAGTCGTTGTGGGATATGGACTGTTATGTTCCGTGTTTAACATTTGAACTTTATGAACTTATTACTTATGTTTGGGTTTCACGTTTTATGCTTCCGCTGTTTAAATTGAACTTGGTTAAGTTGTTTGTGAACACCTATTATATTGTGTGGTTGAACTTTTATTTACTTTACTATATTGTTCAATATGATTGGTGGCTTGATCCTGGTTATGTCACGCCTCCAAGCGGTGATACTCCGCATGGTGGATTTTGGGGGTGTGACAGATTGGTATCAGAGCCATTGGTTATAGTGAACTTGGTTTTAAAAAGGGGAAAAACTTTTTGATAAAACCAGATTATAACCTGTACAGTGCTCAACGATCCACAACGACGCTTCGCTCCACGTGCAAGACTCAACACCATAGGTGAAATGGTTCATGCTTACATTGCCTGTCTATTAGTTTACATAGTACATTGCATGCTTAGTTAATATAACAACTGATAATTGAAACCCTGTGTGTTTACTCTCTTCTGTCATCCCACACTTACGCACTTTCACCACACATTTCTCACTTATGATCGCTTCATTGTGAAGATCATGAACGGATGCGGAGGACGTGGTGGTATCAACATGACACAAGCCCAGCTGACGGCTCTAATCAACGAATGAGTGGCTGAGGCACTCGCAGTTGTCCCTGCAGGAGGTATAACTTGCTATTTCGACCTATCCTAGGATGTTTAGATCCTACTCTCGTGAACCAACCCTCGTGCTTAACCTTGTCTTTTATTCTCGCGCAACAGGTCAACATGCTCAGCCTCCCATATGTACGTTCAAAACGTTCATGGATTGCCGACCTAGTACTTTCAGCGGCACAGAAGGAGCTGTAGGTCTTCTCCACTGGTTTGAGAAGCTCGAGTCTGTTTTTGAGATGTGCGAATGCCCTAAAGATCATAGGGTGAAATTTTCTACTGGAACGCTTGAAGGTGCTGCGTTAACCTGGTGGAAAGCACAGGTTCAACTACTAGGGATGGCGGTTGCTAATGCCACCCGGTGGAACGACTTCAAGGAATCGATCAAAGAAGAGTACTGTAGTCGTGACGACATCCACAAGCTAGAGGTGGAATTCTTCAATCTGAAAATGACGGGGTCTGAAATCGAGGCATACACAAAGAGATCGAACGAATTAGCTATCTTGTGTCCCACTATGGTGGATCCTCCTATCAAGCGTATCGAGCTGTACCTTAAGGGTTTGGTGCCAGAAATTCAAAGCCACGTGACCTCAGCTAATCTTGGCACCATTCAACAAATCATCAAGTTGGCTCATCGTCTCACTGATCAGGCAGTTGAGCAGAACAAGCCGCCCAAGCGTAGTAGCGCTACTACTACTGATGCTCCCAGTGATAACAAGCGCAAATGGGATGGAAATTCAGGCAAGGGTTCTACTTCAGTTCAGTCTCAGCAGCGAAAGACTAATGACTACCAGAGTCCTGGTCAGCAATCTTCTGGTAATCAAGGACAGGGTGGATACCGAGGGAACCACCCCAAGTGCAACCGGTGCAACAAGCATCATAGCGGGCAGTGCAACAAGGGTCGTTGTCTGAGGTGTAACAAGTTTGGTCATGAAGCCAAGGATTGCAGAAGCACACGACCAGCAAATCAGAATTGCCAACAACAACAACAAGCTCCACAGAACCACCAGCAGCAGCAACAGCAGGGCAATAAAGGATGCTTTCAGTGTGGCGCTGAAGGCCACTTTAAGATGAACTGTCCTCAACTGAACCAGAATCAGAACAACAACAACCAAGGAAATTGGAACAACAATGGAGGCAACAATGGAGGCAACAACGGGGGTAACAATAATGGCAATGGCGCCCGAGGTCGTGCCTTCGTGATTGGTCAGGGTGATGCAAGGAACGATCCCAACGTTGTGATGGGTAAGTTTCTTCTGGATGATTTCTTTGTTACTGTTTTATTTGATTCGGGTGTCGATACTAGTTATGTGTCCTTAAAAGCTAGCCAAATGCTTAAGCGCACCCCAACACTTTTGACCACCAAACACGCGGTAGAGCTAGCAAACGGTAAAAGTCTCGAGGCCACACACATAGTTAAGGGTTGTAACCTCGTCTTAGCTGGTCAGACCTTCTCTATCGATCTTATTCCTATCGTTCTGGGTAGTTTCGACGTTGTTATTAGGATGGATTGGTTATCTCATCAGCAAGCGGAAATTCTTTGCAACGAGAAGATTGACCGCATCCTTCGTTCTGGTAAAGAACCCCTCGTAATTCGTGGCGACAAGAGTAGTACTGTGATGGGCATTATCTCTTTCCTTAAGGCCCAGAAGTGTTTGCGAAAGGGCCACGCTGCCATTCTAGCTCTCGTTACTGATGCATCAATGGAAAAGAAGAGAATTGAAACATTCCTATTGTACGCGATTTTCCTGAGGTATTCCCCGAGGAATTACCTGGTCTTCCGCCTCATCGACAAGTCGAGTTTCAAATCGAGCTAGCTCCTGGAGCAGCACCAATAGCTCGTGCACTTTATCGTTTAGCTCTATCAGAACTTGAAGAACTGTCCACGCAACTACAAGAACTCTTGGAAAAGGGTTTCATACGTCCTAGTTCTTCGCCTTGGGGAGCTCCAGTGTTATTCGTGAAGAAGAAAGACGGTACCTTCAGAATGTGTATTGACTACCGCGAACTCAACAAGGTGACCGTGAAGAATCGTTATCCTCTCCCACGCATTGATGACTTATTCGACCAGTTGCAAGGGTCGAGTTGCTACTCAAAGATTGACCTGAAGTCAGGCTACCATCAACTGAGAGTCCGAGATGAGGATATCTCTAAGACAGCATTCAGGACTCGGTATGGACATTACGAGTTTCTGGTTATGCCTTTTGGATTAACGAATGCACCTGCGGTTTTCATGGATCTCATGAATCGAGTGTGCAAACCTTACCTGGATAAGTTTGTCATAGTTTTCATCGACGATATCCTAATCTATTTGAAGAGTCAGGAAGAACACGAGCAACACCTGATGCTTATTTTGGGACTTCTTCGAACAGAGCAGTTGTATGCCAAATTTTCGAAATGTGACTTCTGGCTTCGCGAAGTCCACTTTCTAGGCCATGTGGTAAACAAGGATGGGATTCATGTTGATCCATCCAAGGTTGACTCGATCAAGAACTGGCCTGCACCCCATACACCAACAGAAATCCGCCAATTCTTGGGTTTGGCGGGCTACTACAGGAGATTTATCAAGGATTTCTCAAAGATTGCTCAACCTCTCACTTCACTGACTCAGAAGAGTGTCACCTATCGTTGGGGTGATGTACAGGAGTCCGCATTTCAGCACTTAAAAGATAGACTTTGTAGCGCGCCTATCCTCTCATTGCCTGAAGGCACAGATAATTTTGTGGTTTATTGTGACGCTTCCATCCAAGGGCTTGGTTGCGTGTTGATGCAACGTGACAAGGTCATTGCCTACGTATCGCGCCAACTTAAAGTTCATGAAAGGAACTACACTACGCACGACTTGGAATTAGGAGCAGTTGTTTTCGCACTTAAGATATGGAGACATTACCTGTACGGTACCAAGTGCACCATTTACACCGATCATAGGAGTCTCGAGCATATTTTCAAGCAAAAGGAGTTAAACATGCGACAACGTCGATGGGTCGAACTCTTGAATGATTACGAATGTGCGATCAAGTACCATCCGGGCAAAGCCAATGTTGTGGCCGACGCCCTCAGTCGAAAGGATACTATACCTAAACGTGTGCGAGCGCTACAACTTACCATCCAATCTAGTCTTCCTGCCCAGATACGAGATGCTCAGGTTGAAGCATTGAAGGCAGAGAAAATCAGGGCTGAGTCCTTACGAGGATCGAGGAAACGGTTAGAACAAAAGGAAGACGACGCCTACTATGTAACAGGGCGCATCTGGGTCCCACTTTACGGAAACTTACGCGAACTTGTGATGGATGAAGCGCACAAGTCTCGTTATTTGGTACATCCTGGTTCGGATAAGATGTACCACGATCTCAAGACTACGTATTGGTGGCCTGGTATGAAAGCCAACATAGCAACCTACGTCAGTAAATGTTTGACTTGTGCAAGAGTCAAGACTGAATATCAGAAACCGTCAGGCCTACTCCAACAACTAGAGATCCCGACATGGAAATGGGAGCAAATTTCCATGGATTTCGTTACTGGCCTGCCTAGATCTCAATGCGGAAATGACACTATTTGGGTGATAGTGGATCGATTGACTAAGTCTGCACACTTCTTGGCTATCAAGGAAACCGACAAGTTTTCTACTCTAGCAGACGTCTACCTAAAGGAAGTAGTATCAAGGCACGGAGTGCCAACCTCCATCATTTCTGATCGTGACTACTCACATTTTACATCTGAATTATGGCAAGCTATGCACAAGTCCTTTGGCTCCCGATTAGACATGAGCACGGCATATCATCCACAGACGGATGGGCAATCTGAACGCACCATCCAAACTCTTGAAGACATGCTTAGGGCATGTGTAATCGACTTTGGTAATGGCTGGGAAAAACACCTCCCGTTAGTGGAGTTTTTGTATAACAACAGTTACCACACCAGCATCCAGGCCGCTCCGTTTGAGGCATTATATGGACGGAAGTGCCGATCACCTCTTTGTTGGGCAGAGGTTGGCGACAGTCAAATCACAGGCCCAGATATTATAGTGGATACAACCGAAATGATTGCTCAGATACGACAACGAATGGGCGGCAGCTCGTGACCGTCAGAAAAGCTATGCTGATAAGCGAAGGAAACCACTCGAGTTCCAGGTTGGGGATCGAGTGCTACTTAAAGTCTTACCTTGGAAAGGTGTAGTTCGTTTTGGCAAACGAGGCAAACTCAATCCGCGTTATGTCGGACCGTTCGAAATCATTGAGAAAATTGGCAAGGTCGCTTACACGTTGAATCTACCTGAAGAACTCAGCGGAGTTCACAACATATTCCACGTGTCGAATATGAAGAAGTGTCTATCAGATGAGACCCTCATAGTTCCCTTAAAGGAGCTCACAATCGATGACCAGTTGCGATTCGTCGAGGAACCAGTTGAAATCACAGACCGAGACGTTAAGATTCTCAAGCGTACCAGAATACCTCTTGTTCGAGTTTGTTGGAATTCCCGTCGTGGCCCAGAGTATACCTGGGAACGAGAGGACCAAATGAAACTCAAGTATCCCCAGTTGTTTAAGAAAAGTGCAACCACTACTGAGGCTGAAGCTACTGCAGAATTTCGGGACGAAATTCCAAACCAACGGGGGGATAATGTGACACCCCAGGAAAACCAGGAAACCACGCAACTTAACTAGCTTCCTCAGAAACCACGTGCTAAATTTCGGGACGAAATTTTCTTAACAGGGGGAGAATGTGACAACCCTCGTAATTACATGTATCCATACGATTAATTAATATTAAATTGTGTTTAATGATTGTGCAGAAAATTGACTAAATAGTCCTGAATGTTTTCCTAATTTTTGGGAATTAATAATGTCACAAAAAGTTCATAAAAGATACTGTACGGAATAAATTGACACTTTAACGAACCGGTATCTAACCTAACAACCGGACATTACCCGGAACACTAAAATATTGTATGAAGTATTGTTTCACTTTTCTGAGCTAGTTATGGTTCCCGAGCACTATAACACATTACATAATACATAGTACACACTAAACATTAGAGTTTACATCAAACACCTTACTAATTAATTACTTACCTCAACAAATTACAATTTGCCCCCTATAAGCTGATTCACGGTTCTAGAGCATGCCCCTCCCCCCCCCCCCCCAACTCACTAATAATTGTTAAATCTCCACTAAAATATCTTGTATTGGGAGTTGTTGTAATCTTAGGTGAGAATTGCAGGGTACTTGAGATGACACATGGAGCCAAATAGAGTAGTTAATTCACAATAATTAAATGATATCTCAATTGAATGATATGGCCGACAACTATGATTTTTTTTAATCAATTCCTATTGGGCCACTAATGATAGAATTGTTGAATTATGAATTAGTAGTGATGTTAGAAAGTGTTATGTTTTTCATCATAACTTGTAATCTGTGTAGAATTAGCCCATGAAATTTGTACTGTAGATGACCACTGATGTCGTTGTAATACTCCAACTGGAATTTCATCAATCGGACTTACGATTAATTTTAAATGAATTTTTCCGTGGACTGCAGTCAGAAAGTGACGAATCTGATTATAGTCCGGTAAATGATTTTTTATAAAATATTGGTAATAAACTGGATCCTGATATTTTTACACAGTAATATTTGGATTGTTTAAAACATTCTGTAAAAATTTGGGAATTTTTGGAGTAAGTTAACTATTTTATTAAAATATCCGAAAACAGTCCAGTTTTGGATGTTCAAGCTAATATAACAAGTGAGTGCATGTTGTGTAGTAGATACGTGTAGGAACTTTGTGCTCTATTTGAAACCACTAAATGACTAACTGGTAATCATATTAGGACGTGATTGACCGACCTTGACTGTTAGCTATTTTTGAGAGTCAAACCGAGCAAACCAAGGTGAGTTCACACACTTTCTAAGGCATGGGATTCCCGATGGTTGGGAATGGGTTAAAGAATTATAATGGAACCTACATATCCTCCTTAGGTAGGATATGTACCGCCATCCTCCATGGGTAGGATGCTAATATTAATCCTGCGTATTCTCATTGGGTAGAATACGTACGTTCGTTCTCCTTGGGTAGGACAACAACCTTAAACTTACTAGACAAAAATCTATCATGAAGTCCCTCATTTTTATATCGACTTAATCGCCGGGCCAATGGGCGAGCGGGTCATTAGTTAATAGCGCTATTAGGTTTGACAAACCTCACACCGTGCCGGTCGGACGGGCGGGCGTGTACTAATAGATCTGGGCAAACTGTCAATGATGATAGACATTGACGTAGGGCACAACTTACTTTCGTCAGTAGTCGATATGGTAAAGGTCTTGTGGTTCACAGGGGGAAACCTCCACTAATTATGAATATGGTTTGGGATACTGGTTAACTCGTGGTTTACGAAACAACTTACGGTTTTCAAAACAAACTTGCAAAACTAAACAACCAACTCTGAACTCGCTCAACTTTGTTGTTGACTCGTTGTTACATGCCTTACAGGTCGTTAGATGCTTATGGAGCTTGCACGAGGAGGAAGTCGTTGTGGGATATGGACTGTTATGTTCCGTGTTTAACATTTGAACTTTATGAACTTATTACTTATGTTTGGGTTTCACGTTTTATGCTTCCGCTGTTTAAATTGAACTTGGTTAACTTGTTTGTGAACACCTATTATATTGTGTGGTTGAACTTTTATTTACTTTACTATATTGTTCAATATGATTGGTGGCTTGATCCTGGTCATGTCACGCCTACAAGCGGTGATACTCCGCATGGTGGATTTTGAGGGTGTGACACGTGTGCCCCTCGACTGAACCATCCCCTCTTTTTCTGAGGAAATGGCTCCACTGACTGAGCCTTAAACACAAAGATTCCATCTTCCGTATCAGCAGAGTACCCTGAGAGGGCAGGCTGAGAAGAGGACGTGCCTTCGCTTCTAGGCGAACCAGACAATTGACGGTACGCGTCAGATGGTCCTTGGTCGCTCATACTGTAAACTAACAAATAGTCAAATAACATATAACAATAAATACAGTTATGCACGTATTTCCGTAATTTATTTCCTAACACTTTTCATTTTGATGTCAACAGAACACCTCTGTGGCTGAATTAGTGGCTTAGCTCTGATACCACCTCCTGTCGCAACCCCCGATCCCAGGTTCCCCGAGAACGGGCGGCCGCGAGCCAGTTTCGGTGGTATCGATGTGTTGTCTAATTTGGCAGCGGAATTTTTTTCATCAGGACCGTAGTTAGGAAATGTTTATCAGAGTAAAATACCACATTTTCATAACATTAAACAAATGGGATAAAACCCAAGTTCATAGTACATTTTTTTCATAGGAATAAATCCTATTTATTTAATAAAAACATCTATTTTATTTTTAGGTAACTTTATTGCCACTTTTCCAAGCCTTCAATGCTGTCCAGCTGGCTTCTATTTGGCTTTCACATTTTGTTACATGAAACACGTTTTAAAAACATTTGTCAGTGGAAAATACTGGTGAGTGAATCCCAGTTTAATCAAGTTTAAATAAAAAGTCACAGTGTACAGTATTGAGGGCGATCTCGCAATTATATTTTTTTCCAAGACATTACAATTAACATCCATGGTACTGTCGAACCCGACTTGTGGAAATGTTACTCCTTGACCAGGTGGTAACAAATTTTGTATACAAAACCCCAACATACTCATCATAATTGTATGCTTACAAATACTCAATAACCGTTATTCGCATGGAAAAGTATTTAAGGTTTTGTAAAAATATTTAACAAAAGATTTACAAAAAGTGGATTAACTCACATTGCTGTCTTAGATTTTCCGTAAGGGTTTCCCGGTGATAATCTATAATTTACACAAATGTACACGCGTTAGTATTAATAACCCATTTTAACATTAGTAATACCCTCCCCGAGACGACATTCCAATGACTACGTCGGGCAGAACCACGACAGCCATTACGGAACCCTAGATCAATCGGGCAGCGTATCTAATACGTATCCAGGGGTTATAATACTTACAACGGAGCAGAACTTCGCTAATTAGGGGATATAATACAAGCGTATTATTTCTACTACTCAGAAATTCGCTTAAGAAAGAAAGAAATGAACGATTCTGAATGAAACCCGATAGCCTGCCTATATAGTTGCTGAAACTGGTTCCCACGCTGCCCGCGTAACACAAGCCCAGGGCTTACGCGGCCTGCGTCAACCCTGGGTCAACGCCTTAGCTTAGCTGGGTCAGCACTAGACTCAACACGCAGGAGACACGTGTCAGCACAGGGTTCTGCCGCGTTCTTGATCTCACGCGGCCCGCGTAAGGTTGAGGTGGGGGTCTACGCGGCCCGCCTCAGCTTAAGATATCAATTTTTATTTATTGTTTTATACTATTTAATATATTTGAGGCCCGTATTCACGTATGGGGTGTATTTTGGAACATTTTGGGATATTTTAAAATATACTAGGGTGTCGGAAAATATAATTAAGGGTATCGGTTTAATTTTGAGAGTTGTTATAGGTTCCAATTCAGTTATATCTAACCGGATCCGGCTAAAACCCGATCGCTTCCTTTGCAAAACTCCATTATATACATGAACTGGGTATAGCCATACCCGGTCATTTTTACCTCGATAAGTCATTAACCATACCTATAACTAGGCATGGCCCAACACCCGATTTGTGGGATATAGCATTTGCGATATGTTCCCGAGCTTATTAAAGGAAAGAAAAGAAAAGAAAGGGGATTTAGGAAGAAAATAAAGAAAAGGAAAGGAAAATATATAATTTCATTTTGTATTCAGGAGGTTTGAAGGAAAGGAAAAGAAAGTAAAGATTTTATGTGTTTCCAAGATAAAATGAAGAGAAAAGAAATGTATTATTCTATAATAATCATACCCTTGTTGGAGTTTATAACAAGATAAGTGAGAGGGTAAAATGGTAAATGCAAAAACTTTATATTTGTTTTCCTTTGCTTCCTTCCAATTCGAAAGAAAGTTTTATAAGAAGATTTTTCTTCCACTTCCCTCCACTTCTTTTCTTTAATGAAACTTAATAAAACACAAATATTTTATACTTTCCTTCCGTTTCCCATCCTTTCTAGGGCGGACAATTCCTACACGAACATGATAGCACAACACGAACCTACACGAAGTTAACATGTTTCGTGTTTAACCTTAACATGTTTTGTGTCTATTATAGGTCGACACGACACATTAAGACCTGTTTAATTTTGCGTCTTAACAGGTTGTTCCCGTTAATGACATGTGTATACTTTTTTTTTTTTGAATCGAACCAATTTTTATTTATTTATTTTTTTTATCTTTCAAAGTTTATTCCATTCACATCTAAATGCACTTTACATCAATATCGCAGGTAAGCGAGCAACAAGCTGCGCCGCTACCCCTTTCTGAATAGCAAACCCTAGCCTATTAAAGAAAAACCCTGCCCCCCTGTTGATGAGCCACTGCTGTGGACAACCTTTTGGACCCTAGTCAACAAACGGATAGCTTCTGGAGCAAGGGATCCAAAGGTGTCGAAGGCGAAGGGGACAAATGCATGTTGGTTATCAGCACATGCTTTAGCGTGTTTATCCACTTTTTTTGATAGGGTCCAAAAGGTTGTCCTAGTTTTATATATAAAATATACCTGAAAGTAAAGTTTATATAATTAATAACAGGCCGTGTTTGTGTCTTAACATGTAATGTTCATGTATTAACATAACAAGTCATACAATACGCTGGTTTTTTTTCCGTGTGTTAACATGTCATTTCGTGTAACCTGCTTATTAGTTCTTCGAAAGCCCAATCTGTGGCCCAATTCGAAAGCCCAATCCAGTTGCAAAAAGCAACCCTTTCTTCTGCCTCACCCGCACACAGCGACAGACACAGCAGATCCACCTTTGAGCTCTCTGCCAATCTGCAAAGTAAGCTCACTCTCAAACACTTAATTTCATTCAGGTACTCTTTAAATTCAAGTTTTCTATCACTTAACAATGTACTCATGTATAAACGTTAACAATTTGATCCGAAATTCTGTTCAATTTAGTCAGTATATCGTTTGTTGTTTCATAATCATCGGATTCTTCGTGTACGAGCTTGATTTCGTGCAATTTACGTGTCAGAATTTGCTGATTTTGTTGAATTGTTTGTATGGAGACTTTATTAGGCCTAATTTATGTGTGAAAAGCTTGCTTTGGGTTACATTGTTAGTAATTTTCTTATGTAACATTTGAATCTGGAAATGTTGGTTAAGCTTGCGTTAGGTTACATTATCCCTAACATTTTCGCAATAATATATGTGTTGTTCACGAACTGTGCATGAACACTTACAATTAGACTTTTATATATAAGGCCAAACAAATTACACCAAGATAGCCGGTAAGCGGGCAACAAGCTGCGCCGCTACCCCCTTTTGAACACTTACTGAACGAGATTTTATGTTCGTGTTCGTTTGTTAAGGAAATGAACTTGTTCGTGTTCGGTTTGTGTTTGTTTGTTAATTTTAGGCAACGAACGAATACGAACGTTGATGAACACAAATGAGCACAAACTAATGTTCATGAACACGAATGGAACAAACGAACACAAACAAGCGTTCATGAACAGAATATATAATACACTGACACTTGTTAAATATTTTATTTGTCGGAATTTTGAAGTATTTAATAAAATATAAAAACTAAAAACACTAATGAACTATCGAACACGTTACCGAACGTTCACAAACATAAATGAACGAACGCGGCCTCTGTTCTTGTTTGTTCATTTAACTAAACAAATGAAATTTCTTGTTCGTGTTTGTTTGTTTAATAAACGAACACAAACGAATTTCCCGCCGAACGGTTCACGAACTGTTCGTCGAACGTTTGGTTCGTTTGCAGCCCTATATATAACATTTGAATTTGGAAATGTAGGTTATGCTTGCATTAGGTTACATTATCCCTAACACTTTCGCAATAATATTTGAACCAAATGTTAACTTCTAAGAGTTAAGACCGTTTGAAAAACGCCATGCACTTTATATACCAGCTTCTTGTTGTCTGCTTGATCAACGAGTATAATGCGAGAATACTATAGTGGGTAAAATTTGTGTCTAGTTTTGAATATTCTTTCTATCTCGTGCAAAATTTCAACTTCATTTTATGTTGTCCTTGCTAGATTGCATATACCGAAAATGATGGCAGTTGGTGTGTCGGCCCTGCAAATAACTGCAGCAAGGCCGTCCGTTTTTCTTACACAAAGAACTCTCGGGGCTACAATGGCAACTTTTGTACATGAATCCGATAGAATTTTGTCATCTAAGCTTACCAGCTCTTCTCATCTGTCATCGGTGCTAAATATTAAGCTTACGTGCACAACAAGTCGTCCTAGGTTTCAAAAGCTCGTTACGAGGTCGATGTCAGAAGCTTCTGGAAGCAAGTCGGTTTCCCAGCTGTCCATTGATTTAAAAGGTTGGATCCTTGTATTACCGTAGTTTCTGAGTGAACGGTGTCCTAATGGTTGTGTTATATGTTAATTCCAATGTGAAGGTAAAAGGGCGTTTATTGCTGGTGTTGCTGATGACAATGGATATGGTTGGGCTATTGCAAAATCGTTAGCGGCTGCAGGTGCTGAAATTCTTGTTGGAACATGGGTGCCTGTAAGTAAAGTAGTAAACTTAACACATATGTTGTGTATACATAGGAGTTTTCTAAGTTCTCACAACTCACAGGAGTTTTCATTTTACCCTAACCCTATATGTGTGTGTGTTTATTTGAAACAAACAAAAAGTGTCTATGGGCCAGCCCAACCCGCCAACAATTCCGAACTATACTAAAAATGACCCATAGGACCCCCTTACTGACCCGTCTGACCCGCCCATCTTGCCATCTCTACTTATGGTAGCACTCTAGCTGAATCTTAAATACCTGTCGTCTTATCCTCAATTAGTCTCTAATTTTTCTATTTTGATGTAGGCCTTAAACATATTTGAAATGAGTCTACGCAGGGGCAAATTTGATGAATCACGGGTGTAAGATATTAACTTGTTTTCAACTTGGTTACAATTGCAAATGGAAATTTATAATGAAGAATTTCATCTTTCAGGTTGCCAGATGGTTCTTTGATGGAGATTACTAAAGTTTATCCACTGGATGCTGTCTTTGATAACCCCGAGGATGTACCCGAAGATGTTAGTAGTATATTCATTTATATATTTTTATAGTTGTCGTAACGAAGTGTTCAGACATTAAAAAGCCTTATCCTTGACTTGTATTGATGTGAATTTATGCAGATTAAAACCAATAAACGTTATGCTGGAGCAAGTAAGTGGACAGTGCAGGAAGTTGCAGAATCAGTAAAGCAAGATTTCGGTAGTATCGATATTTTGGTGCACTCACTTGCCAATGGGCCAGAGGTTGACCGGTTGACCCGTTCATGAATCTAGATATATCACATTGACGTATACACTTTATTTTGTTACTTAGCACATGCGTAATACATGATTAGGTCACAAAGCCGCTGTTGGAAACATCCCGGAAAGGTTATCTAGCCGCGGTATCTGCGTCTAGTTATTCCTATGTTTCTTTGCTCAAACATTTTCTTCCAATTATGAACCCCGGTATTTAACTTGTTACTACATATCATGATATTTCGTAACTTTGTTCTAGTATATGTTATTATGTATCACGTGTTTTTGTTACATGTTACTGATGATTGGGGCTTCCATAGGTGGTTCGTCAATATCGCTTACGTATATTGCTTCTGAGAGGATAATTCCCGGGTACGTTCCCTTTTTCAATCATTTTCTAATGAGTTAAGTACACGGATGGTCCCTGTAGTTAACCAAAACTTTGGATTTGGTCCCTAGCTTTTCAAAAGTACACGGATGGTCCTTATGGTTTGCACTTTGTAACGCATTTATTTCCCAGCTAACAAATCTAAAGGTTTCAGCAGGTCCAAGTTAGAGACTAAATGCGTTACAAAGTGCAAAACACAGGACCACCCATGTACATTTGGCAAAAGTTGGGGACTAAATGCGTTACAAAGTGCAAACAACAGGGACCATCCGTGTACTTTTGGAAACTAGGGACCAAATCCAAAATTTTGGTCAAGCACACAGACCATCTGTGTACTTTACTCTTTTCTAATTATGTTTTATGCTTACACACATCTAGGGGTGGAAATTTTGCTCCATTTACTTATGAATGTGCCAATTTGACTTTTGTTTTTCTGAAACGGGTCAGATACTTTAATTATTTTGTAATATATTGAAAACTGTACAAAAAAGCGTTTTGTGGATCAACGGAACCTATCCTGACCCGACTGTTTCGGCCTGTACAAAAATGACACGTGACCAACTGAACCTGTTTGATCTGTTTTGTACATGTATTGTATATAACACAGGTACGGTGGGGGTATGAGTTCAGCAAAAGCCGCACTCGAGAGTGACACAAGAGTGAGCTCTTTTGTCTTCATTTCTTTTTCATTATCACCTCATTATTAATTATAGAGTAAAATGTCATTTTGTTCCTGAGGTTTGGCCAGTTTTGCGACTTTCGTCCGAAGGTTTGTTTTTCCGCATTTGGATCCAAAAAGTTTGAAATCTTACCATTTTCATCTGACTCGTTAACTCCATCCTTTTTTCTCCGTTGAGTTAAGGGTGTTACTGTATTTTTATACATTATTTTATTAAACTAAAAACATTATAAGAAATAAAGATCCAACTCTATTTACTTTATTTCTTATAGTATTTTTAGTTTGATAAAACATGTCTAAAAAGACGCTAATACCCTTGACATAACATAGAAAAATGGATGGAGTTAACGAGTCGGATGAAAATGACAAGATTTCAAACCTTTTGGATCCAGATGCTTAAAAAACCCCTTGGAAGAAAGTCGCACAACTGGCCAAACCTCAGCAACGAAAATGACATTTTACTCTTAATTATAATATAAAATATAATGCATAACATCCGTCTTTTTTTTTTTGTTTAGGTGCTTGCTTTCGAAGCAGGAAGAAAACATAAAATTAGGGTCAACACAATATCCGCAGGTGATTTTATCACTTCTTTCTTTCATTTTTTTTGCTATAAACATATTCTTGCAAGTGCACACTATATTCCTGCACCTGTATCACATTGAATTATGCCCATAATTAAAAAATTCAGGTCCACTTGGAAGCCGTGCTGCTAAAGCAATTGGATTTATCGATACGATGATTGACTACTCTTTCGCAAATGCACCTCTACAGAAAACACTATCTGCAGGTAATTTATATGAAAAAAAGTTAACCACCACAAGTGGCCTAGTGGTGGAGTGACTTGGGTTCTCCAATGGAGACCCAAGTTCAATTCCCATTAGTGCCACTTTGGTGGCCACCGACACCCGCTTTAAAGCCGGACCGAGGACACTCGAGGTCTCGGGTTTGAAACATGTTTCTTACCCCTCTTTGATGGCTATGGGTATTTGCCGCCAGGGATCCTTGTCGGGTGGTGAACTGGGAAGGGAGATCCCTTCCGCGGTCAGGGGTACCGTGCAACTACCCTTTTTTTTATATGAAAAAAAGTTGGCAATCTTTGACCTAGGGCTGCAAACGAACCGGACGCATTCGTTTGTTAAGGAAATATATGTGTTCATGAACCATTCATAAACACTTACGAATGAGATTTTATGTTTGTGTTTGTTCGTTAAGGAAATGAACTTGTTCGTGTTCGTTTGTTAATATAGGTAACGAAGCAAACGAACATTCATGAACACAGATGAACACAAAGTAATGTTCATGAACACAAATAGAAACAAACACAAACAAGCGTTCACGAAAGAATATATAATACACTGATACTTAGAGTAAAGTACACGGATGGTCCCTTTGGTTTATCAAAATTTTGAATTTGATCCCTAGCTTTCTAATAGTACACGGATGGTCCCTATGACTTGCACTCTGTAACGCATTTAGTCCCCGGCTAACAAATCATGGTTTTAGCATGTCCAAGTTAGGGACTAAATGCGTTACAAAGTGCAAATCACAGGGACCATCGATGTACTTTTGGAAAAAAGTTGGGGACTAAATGTATTACAAAGTGCAAACCACATGGACCATCTGTGTACTTTTGGAAAGCTAGGGACCAAATCCAAAGTTTTGGTAAACCACAGGGTCCATCCATGTACTTTCCTCCTGATACTATTAAATATTTTATTTTTCGGATTTTTTAAGTATTTAAATAAAATATAAAACCAAAAACATTAACGAACAATCAAACACAAACGAACACCTTACCGAACATTTAGAAAATATTACATAAAAGAAAACGGGTCAAATGGGTCAAAAGTGTATTTTAATCCATAATACCCATCAACGGACCCAACCTATTTTACTCGACCAAGTAAAAATTGTTTCGATCACTAACCAATGCATACAGAATATAATTTGCTGAAGTTTAAGAAATAAATGAACAGATGAGGTGGGGAACACAGCAGCATTCTTGGCATCTCCATTGGCTTCTGCCATTACGGGTGCTCTTATATATGTAGACAACGGCCTGAATGCAATGGGCGTGGGGGTTGACAGCCCGTTGTTTAAAGATCTTAATGTTCCAATGGACAAACATTAGTAAAATGTACAAGTTGAAAGGTATGTGTTGAGAATAAAGTTTTTGAAGTTCCGGCTAGTAGATTTATATCTTAGTTGTTTGTAAGTTAAGCGAAGATTGTGACAACTTAATCATGTAAAATTAAAAGATGTAAGTCGTAAAAATATCTATCTTTCTGATTCCTTGAAATTCTCAACTGTTTGAGTTGTATATCGAGATGGTTTGGTTGTATACCATCCATGGTTTCACGTTGCATCATCATCATCTTCGACACATTCATCCAGGGCGAGATTGAATTGGTGCAGTGTTCACTTGCAGCACCGACGTGACACATCTACAGATCCGGTCCTGCATCGACTCCCCTCACCCTTCAAAAAAGTACTAGGCTAAGTAGCAATGTAAGTAGCCAAGTGTGGAAGGGGTGGTTACCCCCCTTGAACCGAAGACACCACATCGATAGCCAATAAAAACACGCCACCTCAAATCAATCCAAACAACCCTTTTAAGTATTTAACCCAATTTTCGTTGAGTGGTTAACCCCTTGAAAATGTTGATGTATGATTGGTTGGAGAGGTTGAGACCGCATTTAACTGAAATATGATTGGTTGGAGGGGGTGGTACCACACTTTGACCAACCTGGAATTCTTCATCCTCTTCTCCCCTAAAGCGAGTTTCCCAACCCGATTTTGAAACCCGGAAATTAAACCCACAACACTTGCGGCTGTGTACCCTTCGAGCTGGTGAGTTGCGCGTCCCGTCCAGTCCACCCTAACTGACTTGTTTCTAATTCAAGCTAAAGTATATCTACACCATCCATACTATATCATAATACATTTCTTTAGAATAAGTAATTGCAAGTTTTTAAAACGTATACTACAATTCTTTAATGCTACATCTTCCTAGCAAACGCAAGTCACATTCAAGTTCACCCACGAAATTTAAACGACCACAACTTTTTCTTACATTAATATTTAAAAGAAAATTACACCATAAAAATAAGCATTTTATTTTCTATACTTTTGTAATTGTAAAAAAATAATATGTTACGTGATTTTTTTTTGAATGACAAAGGATTCTACGATATACGGTAAAAAAGGGCCAACAAAGGTTGTAACTGTAAAAAAAGGGCCAACAAAGGACAAAATAGAAACGAAAGACAACAAAATAAAATAAACAATCTATACTATTACATCATTAACATTGAAATCACACTATCTCTAAAGGAAATGAATATTCTATCTTTGGCATACATTCGACCATTACTAGCTGCCTATTCCACTCCTCAATTTCAGCCTAAATTGTTGACTAACTTTTTGTATATAATATTCATCATCGTTGTATTTTTAAAACATACAATTCCAATACATACACAGTTCACAATCCATGAAATCTTTTATGGCATCAGAGCGGTGTTAGAACAAAACCAACCAAACTCAATCCCATCATTCAAAACCAAACAGTCGATCATACACCACCATGGCCGGCGGTGATTCTGAAAAAAACAAGAACCCGGAGAGTGTCATCGACCACAACTCACCCTATTACATTCACGCTTCCGACTACCCAAAGCAAATGCACGTCAATGACGCTCTCACCGACAATAACTACATCGACTGGGCTCAAGAAATGATGAATTTTTTGTTTGCTAAAAACAAAACTGGATTCATCGATGGGAGCATAAAGAAACCGGAACCGAAGTCAACCTATTACATGGCGTGGATGAGGTGTGACGCCATGATCAAAGGATGGCTCAACACGTCAATGGAGAAAGAAATCAGAAATAGCGTGAAATACGCAAGCACGGCAGAAGAAATATGGTCCGACTTGAAGGAGAGGTTTGCGAAAGAAAGCGCTCCGCGAGCGTACGAGTTAAAACAAAGCCTCACAAATGTTCGGCAAGATGGGATGTCAATCTCTGCCTACTACACCAACTTACGGGTGTTGTGGGATGAGATTCAGGCCGTCCTACCCGTTCCGAAATGTTCATGCAATGGTTGTACCTGCAACATAGGTAAGCAACTAACAGAACTAAAGGAGAAAGAGAAGCTTTACGAGTTTTTGCTCGGACTCGATAATGAGTATGCCACCATAAGAACCCAAATCCTTGCAATGAAACCGACTCCATCCCTTGCCACCGCATATCATCTCGTTGCTGAAGATGAGAGGCAACGGACAATTACTGCTACAAACCGACCAATTGGCAATGTGACGGCCTTCCAAGCACTATACCCAGGTAAGCGAGAGAGCGGTTCGGGTCAGCAAACAAACAAAAACGGGTCAAAAGAAGGAAGACGCAATGCTGGGGAGCGAGCCGAACATTGTGACTTTTGTGGAAAAGATGGTCACAACAAGGATGGGTGTTTCAAACGAATCGGATATCCCGATTGGTGGCCTGGAAAAGTAGGAAAACGTGAGAAGGCGAATCCCAAAGCAGCATGTGTTGAGGTCGATTCTAGTCCTGTACAGGGGCTTACAATCGATCAATACCAACAATTCTTGAAATTGTTTTCCAAGGAGAACAATGAACCGAAAGACATGACACCGCCGGTAGCAAACATGGCAGGTAAACCCGATCGAGGTAACAAATGGGTTATAGACTCGGGTGCCACCGATCATATAACCCATGAAGTCTCTATTCTTGAAAATCATTTTAAAAACCCTTATGAACTTCCTGTTACCATTCCAAATGGGGATTGCATTTCTGTTGAAGGAAGAGGAGATCACACTCTTCCCAATGGAGCCAAGATCAAAGGGGTTTTATATGTTCCTAATTTTAATTGCAATTTGTTGTCAGTTGGAAAATTGACAAGAGATCTTCAATGTGCCGTAACGTTTTTTCCGGACTTTTGTGTGATGCAGGGGTTGCGTTCGAGGACATTGACTGGAGTGGGTAAGTGCGATGGCGGTCTTTACCAGATGGGGATGTTAGAAGGCAAGAGACAAGCTATGATGGCGACACTTGATGTATGGCATAAACGTTTGGGTCATGCCTCAACTTCCAAACTATCTCATATTAATTTTCTTAAAAACGTTTCAATAAGGTCTAAGAACTTGGTTTGTGATTCTTGTTCAAAAGCCAAGCATAAAAGATTGCCATTTTCGGTTAGTACTACCAATACTAGTGCTTGCTTTGATTTGTTACATTGTGATATATGGGGAAGATACCGAACCCCTTCTTTTACTCGGGCAAACTATTTTTTAACTATAGTTGACGACTATAGTCGAGTCGTTTGGGTTTTTCTTTTAAGACACAAAAGTGAAGCAAGTAAATGTTTAATAGACTTTCACAAAATGGTAAAAATTCAATTTGAAAGGAATGTCAAAAGGATAAGGTGTGACAACGGAGGGGAATTCACATCGAACCATATGCGTGATTTTTATGCTAAGGAAGGGATTGTATTGGAGACCACTTGCCCTCACACGCCTCAACAAAATGGAGTGGTAGAACGCAAGCACAGACACTTACTTGAGACGGCACGTGCCCTCAAGTTCGAAGCCAACATACCCACGAGATTTTGGGGAGAATGCGTCATGACGGCCGCCTACATCATAAACCGAATTCCTTCCAAGGTGATTGATAACAAAACCCCATATGAAATCTTACATATGCATGACCCCGATTTTGAACACTTAAAGGTCTTCGGTTGTCTAGCCTACTATAGGAGCGTCGAAACTAAAGGGGATAAATTGGTAGAAAGGGGGAAACCGGGTGTGTTTTTGGGTTACCCACCTGGAACAAAAGGCTACAAAATATACGACTTAAAGCATGGTAAAATGATTATCTCACGAGATGTTAAATTTGTAGAAAATATTTTTCCATTCGCCACTGTTAAATTTGAAAATAATGAAAATGTTGATTTTTTCAAAAATCATTATGAAGGATGTGTGGATGATGTCACTGTTGCTCAAAACCCATTTGATATTGAGCATTTCTTGGACCAAAATCCAACAGATTCTTTTTTAGCCCAAGATCAAAATAATGAGACCATGGACCAACCTTCTTGTGTTGAAACCATGTCCCAACAAAACGTTGATTCTACTAATGTGGAACAAGAGTCCAACTTAGAAACCCAAACCACATTTTTTGAAGACAGTAGCCAAACCACTCAAGGAGAAACCGAGTTTGAAAACCTTGACAACACTGAATTGACTAGAGAACGAAGACAAAGATCACAACCGAAGCACCTAGAAGATTATGTCGTCAAACTTCCCCCATCTTTGGACCATGCACAACCCGCTACCAATCAGGAGTCATCGACGGTACACCCTTTAACAAATTATGTTGCATATAATAAATTTTCTGATTCTCACAAAGCTTTCCTAGCGGCCATTAGTTCAAATGATGAGCCACAACATTTTTATCAAGCTGTACAGGATCCAAAATGGAGAGATGCCATGAAAAAGGAGATGCAAGCCCTTGAAGAAAATGGAACATGGACCGTTGAGGAACTACCAAAAGGGAAACGTGCAATCGACTCAAAATGGGTTTATAAAATAAAATATAAACCAAATGGTGAAGTAGAAAGATATAAAGCCCGTCTCGTCGCAAAAGGATTTACTCAAATGGAGGGTGTGGATTTTCACGACACGTTTGCACCGGTGGCCAAACTTGTAACCATCCGAAGCTTACTCGCTATTGCAACAAAAAGAGGGTGGGCCATTCAACAACTTGATGTGAATAATGCGTTTCTCCATGGTGACTTAGACGAGGATGTTTATATGAAGATGCCCCAAGGTTTTGACAAAGGGGGAGAAACGAAAGTTTGTAAATTGAAGAAACCCCTTTATGGTCTAAAACAAGCCTCGAGGAATTGGTATCAAAAGTTCACAAGCGCTCTTCACAAAATAGATTTTAAACAATCTAATGTGGATCACTCGCTCTTCATATACAAGAAAGGTGACATGTACGTTGCAGCACTTATCTATGTCGATGATGTTGTGATTGCGGGAAATGATCTAAACAAAATACAAGAAACTAAAGACTACTTGGACAAGGAATTTAGTATAAAGGACCTAGGCCCACTAAAATACTTCTTGGGCATCGAAGTGGCCCGCACAAACGACGGGTTGATTTTGAGCCAAAGGAAGTACCCTTGATATTCTCGAAGATTCTGGCATGCTAGGATGTCGACCCAGTCCATTCCCTATGGAGCAAAATCTAAAGTTGACTAGAGACAAAGAAGAACATCGTGTAGATGCAAGTCAATATCGAAGACTTGTGGGGAGACTTCTCTATCTCCAGGCTACAAGACCCGATATCACCTATTCGGTGAATGTTCTAAGCCAGTTTGTTAGTGATCCTCGGCAAAGTCAGATGGACGCCGTGACACGTGTTCTACGCTACCTTAAAGCCACTCCAGGTCAGGGCATACTCTTACCAAAAGAGGGAGGTATGAACCTCACTGCCTACTCTGACTCGGACTGGCTCGGATGTCAATTTACAAGGAGGTCAAGGACCGGATATTTACTACTCTTGGGAGGAGCACCTGTATCATGGAAATCAAAGAAGCAATCAGTTGTTTCCCGCTCCTCGGCTGAGGCAGAATATCGTGCCATGGCCACCACGGTTAGTGAGGTTATTTGGATGAGATGGCTTTTAAAAGAACTAGGGGCACCTCCTAATTCACCAACACCTTTGTTCTGTGACAACCAAGCAGCACGTCAAATAGCAACCAACCCCGTGTTTCATGAACGTACCAAACACGTGGAAATGGATTGCTACTTTGTAAGAGAAAGAGTAGAATCACAAGAAATTCAGCCTACCCCCATTGACACCAAGATGCAGGTCGCTGATGTACTTACAAAAGCTCTTGGAACACAACATTTTCGCACGCTACTTGACAAGTTGGGCATTTGTGACCTTCACGCTCCAACTTGAAGGGGAGTAAAGGAAATGAATATTCTATCTTTGGCATACATTCGACCATTACTAGCTGTCTATTCCACTCCTCAATTTCAGCCTAAATTGTTGACTAACTTTTTGTATATAATATTCATCATCGTTGTATTTTTAAAACATACAATTCCAATACATACACAGTTCACAATCCATGAAATCTTTTAATCTCTCCCAATTAAGTTTCTTAAACCCAATTAATTTTTGTGCTCTATTTTGCAAATTTGATCGGATCGGATCGATTGTAATTCAATCCGAGCACGAGCAGACCCCCACTCGGATCAGATCGGCTCATGTCGTTTTACCAATGTCTATATGAGTGTATTGTGTTCCCGCCACATCATCTCTGGTCTATATCTTTACATATATATGGGTCAATTTATTCTACAAAGGCTTCTAATTGTAAGAAGTGTAAGAAGGATTTATAGAGTGACAAGTGTCCAATAACCTAAAACTAAACCCACTACATCATCACAAAAAACCTAAACACCCACCCCCACCTCACCCCACCACCACCCAAAAACCTAACCCCCCCCCCCCCCACCCAAAAACCTAAACCCCCCACCCCTCCGGCAAAAAAAAAAAAAAAAAAAAAAAAAAACTATACCTCACCAAAAAAACCCCCAAAAAACTTAACCCCTCCAACCCCCCAAAAACCTAAAAAAACCTAACCCCCCCCCCCCCCCCCACCCCCACACACCCCCCAAAAACCTAAAAAAAATCTAAAACAAAACTAAACACCCACCCCCACCACCACCACCACCCAAAAACCTAAACCCCCACCCCTCACCCCCTCGGCAAAAAAAAAAAAAAACATTTTTTTTTTTTTTTGGTGGGGGTTTAGGTTTTTTGTGGTGGTGGATGTTTAAGGTTTTTTTTTTTTTTTTTTTTTTTTTTTTTTTTGTAGTGGGGTTTTTTTGTGTATTGGGTTTTTTTAGGTTATTGGACACTTGTCACTCTATAAATCCTTCTTACACTTCTTACAATTAGGATCCTTGTATTTGATCCTAATCCATATCCATATATATATATATATATATATATATATATATAAATAAAGTACATGTTTTAATGCTAGAGGTACACTTATTCATTGCACATGTGGCTTACAATACAATACATATCCCCAAACCAAATCTTGATAGAAACTACTAAAGTGTCATGCCTGCAAACCGTCATATCATACGAATGACACGTTGAAGATGTCACCAATAGTTTTCACAACCAGCACCCTCTTTCGCCCCCTCTTTCCATTATATTCCCTTCATAAACTCTTCAAATTTCACCGCAAGACGACGTCGTTCTCGTTCTCCACCACCACCACCGCTTCCATGAACACATCTTCAGGTTTATCAGTTAATTCCGTCACCACCGATGCGTTAAAGAAACAGAGTTTGATGGATGATAATAAAAGAATAACAAAGTTGAGCCTTGAGGATTTGAATTGGGATCACTCGTTTGTTCGTGAGTTGCCCGCTGATCCTCGCACTGATGTCATGCAACGTCAGGTTATTAATTTCTTATTGTGTTTCTTTATTGATTAAGTTTTAATGCAATTGAATTAACCCAAACCCTAAGTGGTACTGGTTAATCGGCTACCTGTAAGCTGCGATTGTTATTATTGGCCCAAACTATCTACACACCAAGTGTGTAGATAGACACACCTAAAAAGGTGTTTTTTGTCTTATATGAACACCCTGCATTGTCGAGCTGTGGCCAAAGCGCGGCGTTTTGGTCCGGTCAACCAGACAAAGACTGACGGGTGTCTGACGGGTCTGTTGACCGGACCAAAACGCCGAGCTTTGGCCGCGTTAACCAGACAAAAGACTGTTTTGGTCCTGTCAACCAGACAAAAGACTGACTGGGTGTCAGTCTTTTGTCTGGTTAACGCGGCCAAAGCTCGGCGTTTTGGTCCGGTCAACAGACCCGTCAGACACCCGTCAGTCTTTGTCTGGTTAACCGAACCAAAACGCCGCGCTTTAGCCACAGCTCGACACTGCAGGGTGTGCATATAAGACAAAAAAACACATTTTTGGTGTGTCAATAGCCAAATGGGTGTGTGAATAGGTACACCCTTGTTATTAGGGCAGGGTTATGTTCTTGTCTTGAATTATATCAAGGGGCTGTTTGTTTCAGCTCTTAACGACCTCTTAATGGGTCAACATTTATGGGTTTAGACTGTCTTGAATGGTTAAGCATTATACTGAGTCTGAATAGTTAAGACCTCTTATCCGAATTGGTCATTATACTGTTTGTTTCAGCTCTTAACAACGACCTCTTAATGGTTCAGCACTTAAGGGTTTAGACTATCTTGAATTGGTTAAGCATTATTATACTGAGTCTGAATCGTTAAGACCTCTTATCCGAATCGGTCAGACATTTGTCTCTGAATGGTTAAGCATTATACTGTCTTAATAGTTCAGACCTCTTACCGGTTCAGCACTTACCCATTCAGAAGTTCAGCACTTTCCAAACAGCACGAGTGTTGTAAATCCGGTTAGGCAATGCCTAGGACTTTTAGAATTCAAAAGGAAAAAAAATGGGTAGAGAGCCATAACAATTAAACACAACAGATAGTAGCGGTATAACGAGATCATAGTTATTAAAGGCGCTAGGGGTACTCAAGGCGCATAGGTCTCGCCTGGGGCCTAGACGCAAGGCGCAAAAAAGGCGAGAGCCTGAGAAAAAAAAGAGCGCACAATGAAAAAAAAACTAAACATATTTTATGTATTAGAACATTTAATATCATCTATTATATAACATTTAATATCATCTATTTATTAGTGTAGAAAAGTAGTTTTCCTAAAATAAAAGTAGAATTCTAGCTGGAATATTGCCGGAATTTACAGGATTTGGCCGGAAACTCTCCGGAATCTAGGAATCTCGCCGAAATTTGCGTTTGAATCATCACCTGGAGACTTAAAGCGTAATTGCCTTGACTTTAAGCGCAATTGCCTCGCCTAGCTTGGAAAATGGGCCTAGGCGCAATAGGCGATGGCTTTTAATAACTATGAACGAGATACAAAAACACTACTCAATCACACCGTAGGGCTGCCTAAAAACGGAATTTAGGACACCGAACCACTTAAATTCGTGATTAGGGTCCAAAGAACACCACCCAAGTTGCCAAAAGTGTAGTATGTAAACCAAAAGTTTTGAAAATTAACAAATATGTACAAACCCCAAACTACCCTAATAACCCGACCCCCCAAACCGGATTGTCATATTGAACGGTTATCAGATACAATATTATACACAAAAAATCCGAATAATCCGAAACCCAAATAATAAATCCGATGAACACCCTAATTAGATATTGCTTTTTGATGGCTCATTATGAATTGGAACTTTCTGGATTCCAAGTAAGTTGTTTCTGTTGTAAATATTCACAAATTTTAGGTGCATCATGCATGTTATTCAAAAGTATCCCCTTCTGTTCAAGTGGAAAACCCTCAACTAGTAGCATGGTCGGAATCAGTAGCAGAAATTCTTGATTTAGATCATAAAGAGTGAGTTCATTTTCACTTTCTAAATCAGTTATCTATAATGAATCTACCATGATATTTGTATAACATTATATTATATTACAATCTTGAAACTTTTCTTGGTGTTACAGATTTGAAAGACCCGATTTCCCGCTTCTGTTCTCCGGTGCATCGCCTTTAGTAGGAGGGTAAGCAGTATGCACCACTTGTTACCATTTTAAAAGAGTAAAATGTCATTTTTGTCCCTGACGTTTGTCCAGTTTTGCGACTTTCGTCCAAAGGTTCGTTTTTCGCATCTGGATCCAAAAGGTTTGAAATCTTGCCAGTTTCATCTGGCTCGTTAACTCCATTCATTTTTTTCGTTAAGTCAGGGGTATTTCTGTCTTTTCTGCTAACTTAAAGGGCAATTCGGTCTTTTTTACTTTATGTAAAAAGACCGAATACCCCTGAAGAAAACCGAATTGCCCTTTAAGTTAACAGAAAAGACGGAAATACCCCTGACGTAGAAAAATGAATGGAGTTAACGAGTCGGATGAAAATGACAAGATTTTAAACCTTTTGGATCCAGATGTGAGAAAACAAAACTTTGGACGAAAGTCGCAAAACTGGCCAAACGTCAGGGCCGAAAATGGCATTTTACTCATTTTAAAATATGGAGATTTCATTGCAACTAAAAAGTAAAACATTAATTCCTTGCAGATTGCCTTATGCTCAATGTTATGGCGGTCATCAATTCGGAATGTGGGCGGGTCAACTGGGTGACGGGCGGGCCATCACACTCGGGGAGCTTATGAACTCTAAGTCCCAAAGGTGGGAACTGCAACTAAAGGGGGCCGGAAAAACTCCATATAGCCGGTTTGCAGATGGTTTAGCGGTTCTTCGTAGTAGTATACGTGAGTTTCTTTGCAGTGAAGCGATTCATAGTCTTGGGATTCCAACAACTCGTGCACTTAGCCTTGTAACAACGGGGAAATATGTTATGCGTGACATGTTTTATGAGTAAGTTTTTAGAGTAAAATTTCATTTTCGTCCATGAGGTTTGGCCACTTTTGCGATTTTCATCCAAAGGTTTGTTTTTCCGCATCTGGATCCAAAACGTTTGAAATCTTGCCATTTTCATCCAGCTCATTAACTCCATCCACATTTTAACGTCAAGTCAGGGGTAGTTCCGTCATTTTAGCTATTTGTTTTGTTTATTTATATCTAAACAAATAGCTAAAATGACGGAAATGCCCCTGACTTGATGTTAAAAATGGATGGAATTAACGAGTCAGATGAAATAGCAAGATTTCATACCTTATGAATCTGTATGCAAAAAAAAAAAAAAACAAACCTTTGGACGAAATTCGCAAAAGTGATCAAACCTCAGGGACGAAAATGACATTTTACTCTTAAGTTTTATGTAGTAAAAGAATTCCCCTTTTAAGATTGACACCAAAAGTAGAATACTTTTGACTTATTTCTCATGTGTGTAAATGCAGTGGAAATTCGAAAGATGAACCTGGTGCAGTTGTGTGCAGAGTTGCACAATCGTTTTTACGTTTTGGCTCGTTTCAAATACACGCTGCACGTGGAAAAGAGGATCTTAAAATCGTTAAAGTGTTAGCCGATTACACCATCCGGCATCACTTTCCTCATATAGAAAATATGAGCAAAAGCGATAGTTTATCTTTCTCCACTGGCCAAGAAAATGAGACCGCAGTAGATCTAACTTCAAACAAATACGCAGGTGAATATTAAATAACGTAAACAGTTAATCAGGTGTTTAGGGGTGTTCAAATAGCTCGTGGCTCGAAGCTTGCTCAGAAAAAGCTCGGCTCGAATGTAAACGAGCCGGCTCGGCTTGATTTGTAACCGAACCGAGCTCGAGCTAGGCCTGGCTCGGCTCGTGAGCTGGCTCAAATTATTTATATAATATAGGGTGGGGTTCTAGAGTGCACTAGTGTATTTGTGAACTGAGTGAACAAATCCTGGCCATTGATTTACACTTGTGTATTGATAATCAAGGGCTAGGATTAGTTCACTAGTGTTCACTATCAAGGGGGTTGTTCACAAATGAACCTAACCCTATATATATATAGTTTTAACTGTATTAAAGTTAAAAATATGTGGGAAGGGGTTAAAGTATTTACATTTTAAGTTTAATTAATTAAATAACATATAAAAATATCGTAAAAAACAAAAATAATTTATATAATATTTTAATATGCCTTTTTGTCTTTAAAATATTAGAAAAAAAACAAAAATAATACATAGTCATGTTAATTTTTATTATTATTTTTTTGTTTTCTTTATGTTACTAATACTTGTAAAAAATAAAGAATATATATGAAAATAAAAAAATTAACGAGCCGGCTCGATGGGGCTTTAGCTGACTCGAAACTTTTAACGAACCGAGCTCGAGCTTGACTTTTCAGCTCGATAAAGTAAACGAGCCAGAGCCGAGTTGAGCTGGCTCGTTTAAGTTCGAGCTCGAGCCCAACCTGGCTCGGCTTGATTACAGCCCTATGCTAATGCTATATTTCTACCTGATGGTTGAACCAGCTTGGGTGGTGGAAGTTGCTGAACGTACGGCTTCATTGATTGCCAGCTGGCAGGGTGTCGGTTTCACACACGGTGTGATGAACACTGATAACATGAGTGTATTGGGCCTCACGATTGATTATGGGCCGTTTGGATTTCTTGATGCGTTTGACCCAAGTTACACCCCGAATACCACTGATCTTCCGGGGAGACGATATTGCTTTGCGAATCAACCCGATGTTGGTTTATGGAATATAGCTCAATTTATATCGACTCTTTCTTCTGCTAAATTGATTAATGAGAAAGAGGCCAATTATGCACTTGAAAGGTATTTGACCCTTTTGCCCTTTTCTCTTTAACCTGTAGCAAAGTATTTATTATAAAGATTTAGAGTAAAATCGCCATTTCCGTCCCTGAGGTTTGGCCAGTTTTGCAACTTTCGTCCAAAGGTTTGTTTTTCCGCATCTGGATCCAAAAGGTTTGAAATCTTGCCATTTTCATCCGGCTTGTTAACTCCATCCATTTTTCTCCGTTAAGCAGGGGTATTTTCATCTTTTTTTCTTAACTTAAGGGTATTTTCGTCTTTTTTGAATACTTTTACATTATGCTAAATGCTTGTACATAAAGTGAAAAGGACCGAATTGCCCTTTAAGTTAACAAAAAAGATGAAAATACCCTTGCCTTATCAGAGAAAAATGGCTGTAGTTAACGAGCTAGATGAAAATGGCAAGAAAACTAGCCTATTTGACATCAAAAATGTCAATTTACGCATATTCTTTAGGGGCTTTATTAGCTATCTATCTGAGATTTTGATTGTGTAAAACCTTATTTTTTTATATACATTGCAGATATGGTACAAAATTTATGGATGACTACCAAACTATAATGAGCAAAAAAGTTGGGCTACCAAAGTACAATAAACAACTTATTAGTAAACTGCTTAACAATATGGCGGTTGACAAAGTTGACTACACAAACTTCTTTAGATTACTATCCAACATCAAAGCTGATTCAACACCCTCAGATGAAGAACTGTTGGGCCCACTCAGGGCCGCTTTACTAGATATCGGTCAAGAACGTAAGGAGGCGTGGATAAGCTGGGTCAGAATTTACATCGAGGAGGTAATTCGACTGCTAAACACCCGCTAAGATCATGCATTTTTATGATTTGTAGAGGTGGCAATTTGACTTGGTTTTGCCTAAAATCGGGTCGATTTGGGTTGTGTTTTTGTTTTCAATAGGTCAAACGTGTAAAATTTTAAGCTTAAAATGAAAAGGAAACAACTCGGAAGGGTCGAAAGATACCAAGCGTTAATCTTAAAACCTTCTAAATCACTTAATTATAAAAAGTTGGCTAATTTATTCGTGTAAGCAACGCCCATAGGAGCGCTCAAAACTAGTAAAAAGAGTAAAGTACACAGATGGTCCCTGTGGTTCATAAAATTTTTGGATTTGGTCCCTAGCTTTTCAAAAGTACACGGATGGTCCCTGTAGTTTGCACTTTGTAACACATTTAGTTCCTATCTTTTTTCAAAAGTACATGGATGGTCCTTGTGGTTTGCACTTTGTAACGCATTTAGTCCCTAACTTGGACCTGCTGAAACCGTTAGATTTGTTGGTTGGGGACTAAATGCGTTACAAAATGCAAACCATAGGGACCATCCGTGTACTTATGAAAAGCTAGGGACCAAATCCAAAATATTGTAAACCACACGGACCATCTGTGTACTTTACTCTTCTAAAATAATCGATTTAGGGCATTTTGTATAGGTTACGGGACAAAATGATGACGTGGCAATAATTTTGAAAATCTTGAGATTTTATATGCTATATATGCTGAAGATCATGTTGATACAAAATATTTAGAAAGTTTATGCGTTTCGTTAGGTGAAAACGTAGTTGGTTACTTGAACCTTTTATGTTATTTTTAACATCTTATTTAATGCAAACGTGTTAACGGGCTGGCTTGACCTGACTTGAACCGTTTGGACCTGTATTTCAAAGGTCATGTTGAATTGTTGATGCAATCTTATTTTATGTGATTGCTGTTTTTTTTTTTTTTTTAAATTATCATTGACGATAATTTCTTATATTCTTATTGGTGTGATATCAAACAGTTATCTGGTGGTGGAGTTTCGGATGAGGAAAGAAAAGCTTCAATGAACTCTGTGAACCCGAAGTTCATTCTTCGGAACTATTTATGTCAGAGTGCTATAGACGTGGCTGAACAAGGTGACTTTGAAGAAGTGAGACGGTTGCTTAAAGTAATCGAAAGCCCATACGACGAGCAACCTGGTATGGAAAAATACGCGCAGTTGCCACCTGCATGGGCTAACCGTCCAGGCGTGTGCATGCTATCTTGCTCGTCGTAAGGTTTCTGCATGCTCGATTTTGGAAAGCATATGTATGTGTATATATAATGTTTATATGTTACACTTGTATATCTGTGTTTGTTGTTTCGATTGCATTACACAATGAGTTATTAGACAATCCGGGTCAGGGTTTAATTAAGCTCAGTTTCGACTTGTTTAACTTAAAAAAAGAAGGTTTTAGCTTGGTAGTAAATAGCCTTGCCGAGCCGACCCTTTGAGGGTACTTTGTTCGCCCCAAGGTTCGAACCCGGTACCTCTTGGTAAGAGGTGGGTTATCAACCACAAATGAAAAAGAAAGTACACAATAGTGAAAACAAACGTCGTTGATCGGGATCCAACCAGAGTCAGGGTTAGTTTGTGCTTTGCTTGGTTTGTAAAAGAGTCTAGCCAAGCTAGCTTAGTTTGTATACGAGCTTAGCCGACTCACGAGCCAATTTCAAGCCAATCTTCTTCGACCAAAAGTCACGAGTTATATGAACATCTCTTTTGACTTGGCATTTGCAAGTGAGAAGCAATTAGTGTTAACGGCTACAATACAGCTTTTCCCAATTTCTTCTTCATATTTTTTTGAACGTCAAAGCCCCGCCACCGGATATACCCATAGGCAAAAGGCTACCAACGCTTGCAATCGCAGACCACGCTAATGACTTGGCCAATCACCAGTTCCAGGGGAAACCCACCGCCCAAAAGCCTATTGTGATAAATCCTATGGCTCACGCATCACATTTTGTCATGAACTAAACTCTAAACCGATGACTTACCTAGGGTTGCAAAACGAACCGAACGAACACGAAAAAGGTCTTGTTCGTGGTCGTTTGTTAAGGAAATAATGTGTTTACGAACCGTTCGTGAACACTTATCGAACGTGATTTTTGTTTGTGTTTGTTCATTAAAAAATGAGTGTTTTTGTTTTCGTTCGTTAATTTTAGGTACCGAACACAAACGAACATTCATGAACACAAATAAAAATAAACGAAACAAACAAGCGTTCATGAACAGAAACAAACACAAACAAACGTTCATGTACACAAATGGATACAAACGAACACAAACAAATATAAACTAATGTTCATGAACACAAATGAATACAAACAAACTTTGTAGAATAGTAACCAAGTTTTAAAAGTGTTTCAATTAGGTCACTTAAGTTTCAAAAATGTTCCAATCAGGGCACTCAACATTCATTTTTCATTAAAATTAAGGGGTTTTTCATCCATTTCATAGGTACCGTGGTTATGTGGATTTTTGTTTATTTTTTCCCTTTTATTTGATGCTAACGTCGAGTGACGACGTGAATTTTAACTTGTTTTCTTTTAATTTTTAATGTAATTAAAGTGTTTTTAATTTTTATAAATATAATTTCATATATTAAAATAATCCGACCTCAGCATCTTATGCTCCATTTTTTTTTTGACACATGTAAAAAATGACATGACTCGATTTGAATTTTAAGTTATTTAATTGGGACAAAAACGATACGAGTGACCTAATTAGAACACTTTTAAAACTTGGTTACTATTCTGTGACATTTTCCCTTTATTAAACAAACGAACTTCTCGCCGAACAATTCATAAATTGTTAGCTGAAAGTTTAGTTCATTTACAAACCTCCCTCGAGAAAGTCATCCGGATACCGCTAAAACGGTATCTTTCTTTCTTATCCATCATTTCTTTCAGCAAATTTGGTAAAAGAAATAAAACCCCCTTTTCATTGGACCAAACTTATCGCCTCATTGGATGCAATTGACGCATTAAGCTCACAAGATTCCATAAAATCTTTGTGATTTCATTACTTCAGATTCATTCTCCAGGTACCATGCTGTCTAAAGATCTTAAATTTCAAATCTTTTCGTTTCTTTTTAGATTCAAAAGTGGTTGCACACAACCTGTTTGATAAAATGTCAAAGTGAGTTTCAATTCTATTAATGTTGGTTATTTCCTTGTGATTCCAAACATGTGGGCTGTGGGTAGTATGTGTTCAATAATGTTGTTAGCTTTAAGGTTTTTGTAACCCTAGTGCTGGCCTGATTGGAAGTTAAGTTAGGAAACTAATTGGTTCTGATTGTATGTGAAAACTTGAATTCTTGAAACTTGATGAATATGCTTATCAGTTGTTTATGAATTTAGGGGTGCAAACGAGCCGATCCGAGCCCGAGCTCGACCAGGCTCGAGCTCGAGCTCGATTAACTTATAAGAGCTCGGGCTCTAGCTCGGCTCGATTCGAGCTTCGTTTTCAAAGCTCGAGCTCGGCTCGTTTGTATTTTCTCAAGCTCGAGCTCGGCTCGTTTATTATCTATTAATTAGTATATTAAATAAAAATAATATAAATAATAGACTTTTTAGGCTCGCGAGCTCGATAAGTGAAGCTCGGGCTCGTTTACTAAATAAGCTTATTTTTAGGTTCGAGGTCGGCTTGTAAACAAGTTTAAATAAGCTCGGCTCGACTTGGCTCGTTTACACTAAGGCTCGACGAGCCTAACGAGCTTCACATGCGAGGCTCGAGCTCGGGCTCGATAAACAAACGAGCTTTATTTTGAGGCTCAAGCTCGGCTCGGGCTCGATAAGGCTCGGCTCGTTTCGAGCTTTTTCTCGAGTAGCTCGCGAGCCGATCTCGAGTAGCTCGCGAGCCGCTCGGCTCGTTTGCACCCCTATTTATGATAGAAACTGTTGTATGAGATTTGAAGTTTCACAATGATTTCTGATCCAAAACATGTTATTTTTTTAAAAATGTTGTAATTAGTTAGGCTATTTTTTGGCCAGAAAAAACCCTGCATTTGGGTTTATAGCAGCTTAAATGTGCTTAAATATGTTTAACACTAAAAATCACAATTGAAGATTAGCATTTAGAACCCTAAATATGGTTTTTTTTTTTTTTTTTTTTTTTTTTTTTTGTATTAGTAGTTAAAAATGAGCAAGCAACCACGAAGAATCGAGTGTTTTACTAGATTTTTCATTTGAAAATGCAATCAAGAGGCTCGGTCTGTAACTAAATTTGTGATATTTAATTCTTTGAACTCCAATTGGGGTATTCTTGTTTTTTTATTTTTTATTTATTTATTTTTTTGAAATTGGGGATTACTATTGAATGAACATTTTGTATTTGGGAATTAAAACACCTATTAAAAATCTTGATAAACAAAATGTTGGCAATTATCGGACTGTATTCGCGAGTAGGTGAATGTGGAAGAGCCGATTTTGACAGGTGGGTCAAAATTGGTTGTGTACTTGAGTGTCATAGTTGGACTATAACGTGTAGGTTGTAATCTGAAATTCAGCAATCCTAATTGTATTCTAACGTGTTTAGGTTAGGTTAGACTATAAATATTCGAGTTCAAGGATTAAGGATTGTAATCAACCTTTGGAGTTGGTTTTCTTGATCTAATAAAGTTTGGGTGTTAGCCGAAATCTTTGGTTTCGTTTGCTTTGATATCGATTCTTGGACATGACAAAACCCTGGCGATTTATTAGGATGTTTGTTTTTTTTGCTTTTATTCTTTTCTAAAATGGACAATATTGGCCTGTACCCATTTTGGTCACAACTCGTCTTGACCCGAACCAAAATGACTCTTTTTTCAAAATAGCCCATTCTGACCCGAACCCGTTACCCCCGCCCGTTTTGCCAGGTCTATTTTTCTTGCATCATTGAAGCTAAAGACCTTTTTTGATGATCGGTCTTCAACTTCAAATGCTATATGAATCATATGATTTGAAATGAAATGGTTCAACCTGGTATGAATTTTGAACTGTCAGGAAAAGCTTAATCATAATAATGTAATATATAACCAGAAACATAATAATGCTGGTGTTAAATCCTTACAAAAATCTCTATTGCGTCAAAAGGTTTAAACCTGTAATTCCCGACGGCTGACCACAGTCTTATCTTATTTGAGCGTTTCACACTTTCACGCATAGTTGTTAAAAGAGAGCGCTAGAGCGAATAGCGTAGCGCTGGATCATCGCTATCTGATGTTTAGCGCTCAATAGCGTCAATTAGGGTTTTTTTCCTTAAAAAAAAATCTTAAAACCGAATTTTTTTTGGCATTTTATTGACCAAACAGCTGTAATCTTCACTAACTGCATTAAAAAACCTTAAATTCGTGAATAAAACCCATTTTTTTTATTTCTAAAAAAAAGTCGCTAAACATCAAATAGCGCTCGCTATCTCATCGCTACCGCTACGTAGCGTATAGGTAGCTTGTCACTATTTACCATTATTAACAACTATGCTTTCACGCTACAATTGGAACCGTCCCTCACTCTTGCTCATCCGGTTAGAAAATTGGGGTTTTTGCTTCCTTTTGAATTGATCCCCTTTTGTTTCTGTTTCACTGAAAATTGGTTTCTTCTTACTCTTGTGTGCTGCTTTTACCAATTACAGATAAAATAAGTTTTATTTTGGGATATTTCGTTGAATTTGCGAACCCTTTAGCCTTTTTTAGGGTTCTTTGTTTACATGATAATTGAAGATTTCATAGTCTTGAATTCCATAGTCTTCTCTGTATACGATACTCATGTATAGATATATGTGGTTGGTATGTTAGGATCAAGTTCGTTTTTTAAGGTTTACCAAGTTAAAATTAGGGCTGTAAACGAGCCGAGCCGAACCGAACCTGGGTGGGCTCAAGCTCGGCTCGTTTAAAAATCGAATCCAGCTGAGCCGGCTCATTTTTCTTAATGAGCTAGAAAGTTGGGCTCGGGCTCGGCTCGTCAAAAGCTCGAGCCAGCTCGTGGCTCGTCGAGCCGGCTCGTTTGTTTAAAAAGGATTTATAATTTTTGTATTTTTTAATTTTTACACATAATTATATACATAAAACCAATAAACAATAAATTAAACATTATGTAGGCTAATAGAATAGTAATTTTGGGCAAACTATAAATAAAACGAAAAAGAAAAGATTCTATGTTACTTACCTTAATATTTTTTTTTTAAATCAATATTACTAATTAAGACTTTAGCTTAACAATCTATTTCTTTCGATAAAAAATATCCATGTTGCTAATTAAACAACATGTCTTAAATATATTAGAATATACACGCACACACACATATATAATTTGGGGTTTAATTTAAATGAGCCAAGTGAGCGAGCCAACAAGCCAACTAACGAGCTAGCCACGAATCGAAACTACCTTGGCTCGGGCTCGGCTCGTTTACAAACTGAGCCGAGCCGAGCCAGCTCGTTTAAAACCGAGCTGACTTCGAACCGAGCATTTTTCGAACTTTTTTCGAGTGAGCCTCGAGCCACGGGCTTTTTGAACGGCCCTAGTTAAAATCACGAATAGCATCTTTACATTCCACAGTTTGCTTGATTTTACCACTCATGTTAGTGCAGTTATGTGCAAGTGTTTGTACTTTCATGAAACTAATTTTCAACAAATAAACATTCACAATGCTACAATACCAGATGGTGATGTATTTTTTTTTTTTTTTTTTTTGCAGGGAATGAGAATTCCACGTAATCTTGAGGTATGGAGATTGGGTACAGTCAATTACTTAAAAGCCCTTAAACTGCAAGAAAAACTCGCTTCCGATCGAAAAATCAACAAAATTTCTGACACCCTTTTGTCCTTACAACACCCACCTACATACACACTCGGCAAACGTCGAACCGATTACAATCTCCTAGTTCCCGAATCCGAACTTAAAACCATGGGTGCCGAACTTCACTACACGCAAAGGGGCGGTGACATCACATTTCACGGCCCACATCAAGCTGTTTTATACCCTATAATTTCCTTACGAGATATCGGGCTTGGTGCTAGAAAATACGTTGAAAATCTCGAGTCAACTATGATTGACTTATCGTCTTTATACGGAGTCAAAGCTCATGGTCAAAGGAAATGTGAGACGGGTGTGTGGGTTGGGGATAGGAAGATTGGTGCAATCGGGGTTCGGATTTCGTCTGGGATTACGTCTCACGGGTTGGCGTATAACATTGACCCGGATTTGACTTTTTTTAAACATATCGTGCCGTGTGGGATTGCGGACAAGGATGTTACGTCGTTGAGGCGAGAGACACGAGAGACGGATATGGTGCTTCCTGATGAAGAAGTTGTTCAGGATCAGTTGGTTACTTGTTTTGCAAGGTTATTTGGTTACAATGATATCATTTGGAATGATAAAAATGATCTTGAAATTGATAGTTGACTATTAAAGTTGACCAATGTTTGGTTATTCATTTGATACATGACAAAATGACATGTTTGTACTTTTAAATGTGTTTTTCTCATTCTTTTTATACAATATGTAGTTTCTTGAAAAAAAAAATGAAAAATACATATTTTCAGGTATTATTTATGAGCATTAGTACTTTCATATGTAAGTTAGATGTGTTACATGTGCTTCATTTATACTATATAAATGATAAATGGGAAGTGATTTGTAAATACTTTCAAGTACACAAGTACTTGATGGTGCATTAAGTACTTTTGATGGTATACCACCACCTATAGAAATGAATTTATTGTAAATGTATTGAAAATAATAATTTAATAATATATAAAAACTAAAAATAAAAAGAAGAGTAAAATGCACGGATAGTCCCTGTGGTTTTGCAAAGTTTCACCTATAGTCCCCAGATTTTGGAAATTACACTCCTAGTCCCTGTGGTTTGACAGTTTGTTACGCTGATAGTCCCTGGAGTGGATGTGGGTTAGTTTTCTCTGTTAAGTTGGTGTGAAATGACTATAATACCCCTTACTTTTATTATAATATAAGAAAAAATCATACATACACTCTGACTCTCTCTCTACTCTCTCTCAGGAAACCCCCCACACCACCTGCCGCCACCAGCACCACCACTTGCCACCACCCTCCCCCACACCACCACCTAACCCACACCACCACCACCAACCCCACACCACCACCTTCACAACCATCATCGCACCCCACCTGCCATTCTTTTGGCTGTTCTTGGAAGGTGACACAAGGGTGAGGCCCACATAAATTATACAATTTCAAGAATCTTAGATGCCCATCAAACAAATTTCAAGAATTTGTTAGTTGATTTGGGATTTAGGGTTATAATTTCAAGAATCTTGGATGCCCATCAAACAAAGTTCAAGAATTTGTTAGTTGAATTGGGGTTTAGGGTTTTCTATTTGTTGGGTATTATACGATTTCAAGAATCTTAGATGCCCATCAAACAAATTTCTAGAATTTGTTAGTAGATTTGAGGTTTAGGGTTTTGATTCTTGATGAATATTGTGGATGATTTATATGTGAAATTCATAGTGTCTGGGAATAATTATCTGAACATGGTCAAACCCTGTTGGAGGCCATCTTTGGAAGGTGATGAGGGTTGTGTAAGAAAATCTGCAGATCAAATTGGAAGAACAGATGGGTTATTATGGTATAAAGATTTAGGGGTTCATATGAGTGGTGAATTTTCAATGGCTGCTATCCAAGCAAACAATTTGTTGGAAGATCAGACCCAAGTTGAATCAGGACTGTTAAGTTCTTCGAATTCGGGCCCCAACGGAACGTTTATCGGTGTCTATGATGGACATGGTGGACCAGAGACATCAAGATTTGTGAATGAGAATCTGTTTGCTAATCTTAAGAGTAAGTTTTGTTATATATTAAAAGTACTAATTGAATTCGGTTATTAAACTTTATAATGAAGAAAAACTTTACTTTGTTTCAGAATTTGCATCCGAAGATGGTTGTGAAGGTGGTGGTGTGGGGTTGGTGGTGGTGGTGTGGGTTAGGTGGTGGTGTGGGGGAGGGTGGTGGCAAGTGGTGGTGCTGGTGGCGGCAGGTGGTGTGGGGGTTTCCTGAGAGAGAGTAGAGAGAGAGTCAGAGTGTATGTATGATTTTTTCTTATTTTTTAATAAAGGTAAGGGGTAATTTTGTCATTTGACATGGACTTAACAGAGAAAACTAACCCACATCCACTCCAGGGACTATCAGCGTAACAAACTGTCAAACCACAGGGACTAGGAGTGTAATTTCCAAAATCTGGGGACTATAGGTGAAACTTTGCAAAACCACAGGGACTATCCGTGCATTTTACTCTAAAAAGAAATATTGGATAAAACATATTTCAAGTTATAACCCAACCCCTCAATTTTATGAAAATCCTAAAAGAATATTGAAGAACATGGTTAATTCGATTATTGCGTTAAACTGAGTCGTTTTAGAAAAGTATCAATACGGTTCGGGTTTAAACCCTAAATAGGCTCAACTTGAAATGAGTTGTTTCATGGAACAAAAGGCATAAAGGTGGATTCACACTCACCCGCTGCATTCCTTTTTATGGTGGCTATTGGCCGGTTGAGATGGTCGTGGAGGTCAGGGACGACTCAAAACATTACAGGCCCAAAGCGGATTATAAAATTAGGGTCTTTTCCGTAATCCTTTTTGTTTTTGCTTTAGATAGTGTTATTCATGTATCATCTCTATGTATGCATAATTATAGATCATAATCCTCAATATCAACAATCACAAAGCCAAAATCACCTACTTATAATATGTTTTTTTAGAATTTGAGGCCCTAGAGAAGTGGAGGCACAAAGCGCTTGCATTATTACACTCCCCCTAAAGGCGGCCCTGGTGGAAGTGGCAGTGAAGATGTGTAGGTGGCCTTGGCGCGTCACAGGGGACGGTTTTGGAGTCGACACACATATGGTTGGGGAAAGGCGACGATGACGATGACAATGACAACGAAAACGACAGTGGGGGAGACAATTTGGTACATATTGCCATAATATATGACTATATGTTGTTTATATTGTACATGCACCAAACATGGTGGTGTACATACTTGTACAACATGGAGTGTTTCATATTAAATATTGTATAGTACACGGTGACATTGACAACCCGTCATACATTGTACCAAATCTATATTTGACTGCTAAGATTCTTTAGATATGTATGTACATAAAGATACATACAAAATGAGCCCAGGCCCATGCTGAACCACCTGACCCATTTGTCTATGTTCCCACAAGGCCCACAAGCCACAATGCCCATACCAAACTCCCTTGTATAAAATGAAGAATTTTAACTCATAGAAAGTTATAAACCATGGCTTACAAACTACTTGTTTTTATAACTTCATTGATTTTCTTTCATTGTCTTGTTACATGCTCTCCTAACTTTATCGCGTTTTCGGTCAAGGTTAGAACTCAACCAAGAAGATTGTTGGGTACTTCTAGCAATTCGGGCCCATTAGGTGCGGCATTGAACGAGTATGTGACCGGCTCGGTGGAAGCTAGTTTAAGGAAACGCCCACCAACTGCTCCAAACCCGACACAAAACTAGTGATCGATCAATGTTGAGATTTGAGAAAGTGTAATCATAATTTTTCTTTGATTCTAGTCATAGTTATCTTTTTAGTTATGATAGGAAGGTGAGTATAATGTATAAAGTCTTGATTGGAACTAATATTATTCCTCACAATGTGATTTTGCTAATGCTAAATACACCTGTAAAAGAAAAAAAAAACGACTTTAAAAAAAAAAAAAAAACAACGCCAATTATAAACTTTTTAGTTTATAATTGTCGGTCCCAGGCCCGGATAAAGGAGGAGGGTTTTGTTACTAAATATGTTGAAAATGATAATTTTGCAAAAGGGCTTCCACTTCGTAGTTCGATTAGGGCCTCCGAAAATGTAGGAACGGCACTGCACCTGTTGAAACTAACCTACTGTCATTTTAACAACCGAAGCTTTCGGTTATAGCGAAAATTCACTTTTAATAATCTGTCAATGAGCTGGTGGTGGAGTGATAAAGGAGAGACATGGGTTTCCAAGAGACCTAGGTACGATTCCTGCTCCCCCCCCCCCCCCTCCGCCACTAGTTTTGGCGACACCGGGTGATGATGGGGGGAGACTAAGCAATTAGGCGGCGGTCTTTTACTTCACCGCATTGTGAGGGTTTTTCCCAGTTCGGGCGAGTGTTCACGGGCTTCAGCCTTAGGTGAGGGTTTTTCTCAGTTCGAAGGCGAGTGTATCCCGTTGTGAATTTCGCCAGTATCCCATTTTGTAGGATTCTTTGGCCGTTTAGACCGTGGGGTATGGGGGGCTTGGGTTGGGGCTTGAGTTGGGGCATTTGTTGACACGTGGAATGAGAGCCCCCCACCACCAAAACCCACGCCCATGGGGTATGGTGGGGCTTGGGTTGGGGGCATGAATTTGGTTTGGCCATTGAGAGCCTGCCATGTCACTTACTAGCCCGCCCCACGCCCGGCTTCAAACCCACGCCAATGGGGCCACGCCCAAACCCACGCCCACCCGGGGTGGTGACTTGGGCGTTTTCCCCCAACCCACGCCCAAACCCCCGCCCATACCACATGGTCTTATAACCTTAATAATCTTTATTGTTTGTGCTTTTTCTGCAACTTCTGAAGCATATTTCAGACTTGTCTATGACATAACCACTCTCTCCATACCAGGCATAACTTTAATCCAAGGTTTTATAAAGTGTAGAAATGGACAAATCATGTAAAGCTATGCATCTCATTCATTGCTTGAATTACAAGTAACTATATTTTTTAAAAAGAGTGTTTACAGTAAATGGATGGTTTCTTTATTGGGAAAATCACTAAATATTTACAAAAAACTGGCATTGTCTTATTTACTTCATATTAATAAGTTTGGCTTAAAAATTTAATGCGAATGGGGACCGATGGTACAATAAAAACCAATAGGATTCAATATTTTGTGCATGAGAAAAAATTATAATAATTATTAAATAAAAAATCAACTTCTTTTACGTAGGACAAGTATTGAGAATTCTGGTGCGCTGTTTGAGCCCAGAAAAACGTGTCCCTTAGACCTTAACGAAATATATAATGTAAACAAGTTTTTTAAACAACGATTAAAGTTATAGCAATCAACAATGCAATTATCAAAATGACAGAATCATAGTGTTTGAATGATTGAATAACATACAGTATTTAACCGATGATTTGTGAAGCTCTCCTTGCATTCTTGATAGCTAACCAGTTTGTGACTTGACTTCTTCAACTCATTTTCTCTTTTTACGTTTTTGACATTAAGAGACGTTATTTGTGAAAATTAAAAAAAGCCAACAAGTAACAATTAACAAGACTATTAGACTAACAATTTGTCGATTAACAAAGTCTAACAAGTTTAATTCAATCAACAAAACCCCAATTTCTAACAAAGTTTCTAAGTTCTAACAATTAACGTTCACCTAATTCTAACAAACAACACTCAAATAATTGACAATTAACAATTAAGACCAAATAATCATACGTGTATACTTAGTGCTGCAGAGCCTTGCGAGTTACGAGACTGTGAGTCACTAAGTCAGAGTTGTGTGGAAGACGACGGTTTGCGTCGGCCCTGGGGTGTTTGTGGAAGACGTTTGAGCCTGTGGTGCCTTGCGATCGCCAGTTAGACAGAAGAGTGGGACGGTGGTGGCCTTGTGTAATTTTAGTGTTTCAAATTTGATGTTTGCCGCCCAAAGAAACTATGTTATTATTATTTTGAAAATCATGTTATTATTATTATTTCGAAAATCAAATGGATATTCAGCTAAACCTAATTGGCTAAGTTATAAAAATTAAGATTGATTTTTAAATGGACCTAACGTATTACTTGATGCTTTTTTTTTTAAATTGTGCCCCTTGGAAAACACGTGTCTTGTCTGGTCGCCACTGCACCACCAACTCTTGAGCTGATTTTTAAATATTCTATGGACAACACATCTCCTATGCTGACTTGGACAACTCTTGAGCTAATAAGACATCTTTAGCGTTGACAAATGACCCAAAGTCGCCACTACACCCAGTGGCGAAGCTTGAATTTTTCGGCCGGGGGGGCGAAAACGTATATACCCAAAAAATTCTATAGAACCGGGGGGGGGGGGGGGGGGGCAAAAACGTATATACCCACAAATTTCTATACGAAAACTACATATATAACACTACTGAGCGAAAAATTCGGGGGGGGGGGGGGGGGCGGGCGCCCCCTCCCCGCCCCTCTTATCCTTCGCCCCTGACTACACCACCAACAACTTTGTCTCTCGTTGTAGAATAGGTTTGTGGAATACTCATTCAACTACATTACTACACCACCAACAACTTTGTCTCTCGTTGTAGAATAGGTTTGTGGAATACTCATTCAACTACATTAGTGGAGAGTTTATAAAAAAACAAGATATGCAAATAAAGAGCATTTTGGTTTGTTTTAAAATGGTTTCGGCTTGTTAATCAGTTTTAACCGAATATTGAACACCCATAAATCACGAATTTAATCGTCACTCAAATGAACTCAGTAATTCTACGCTTGTGTTTTCTCTCTACTACTTTGACAAACAGTTGAAAGTACCGGATGCGAAAAAGAAAGGTCATGTCACAATTTTACAATAAAAAAGTGTATATGAAAGTAGGGAACCAGCCACAAAAAGGTCTAGATGTTTTACTTACACATAAAAAGTATGGATAAAGACAATGAGACTTGAGAGTACAAATCTATAGATAGTGAAACAAATGAGTGTGGAAATATATTTTTCAAATTATCTGTAACAATTTTTTTATGTAGGTTTCAAATTATTTGTAACAATTTTTTTATGTAGGTTTCAAATTATTTGTAACAATTTTTTATATAGGTAAAAAATAATACTTTTTACCATCTATACTATATAATAAAAGAAACTTGTTTTGGGACACTTGTCATTCTCACATTTAATTGATTAAAATTATTAATAATACTAATAATAATAATATTTAATCTAAATTAATACGAATTTTTATTAATAATAATATTTATCTAAATTAATTCAAATTCTTATTATTGCAAGCTTTTTAAAATGTGTTGTTTTTCTTCCGAAGCCTAATCCACCGTTTTAACTTTTAATTAATGAAAATGGTCCATGTGAGCATGAATATTATATAGACACCATATAAATAGATTTATTCGAATGTAAAAAAAAAATATAAAACCTTAATATATCAAAAAATTTATAATCAAAATAATGGATCAACAATCTTGTGAGCATGAATATTATATACACACATCATACAACCTCCCACCTATTCAATCATATGATTTTTCAATCTTATATTAACTAAATAAATAAAGATTAATATTCAATCTTATCCTACTTTAAATATAAAAAAATCCGTTAGTTCAACTAATATTCAATCTTATCCTACTTTAAATATAAAAAAATCCGTTAGTTTTTTTAAATATATTTTTATTTATTATTTGGTATATAAAATCATATTTATTCAACCCATGTAATACACATGGGTTTTTAAAAATATAACTTTTTTTTATTATTTGGTAAACAATATTACATTTATTCAACCCGTGTAATACAATGGTTTTAAAGATATAATTTTTTTTTTTTGGTATATAATATTACATTTATTCAACCCGTACAATACATATGGTTCTTATAGATATAACTTATTTTATTATTTGATATATAAAATTACATTTCTTCAACCCGTGCAATAAAGGAGGCTTTTAAAAAGATAATGTTTTATTATTTGGTATATAAAATTCATTTATTCAATCCGTGTAATACACGGGGTTATAACCTAGTACATTTATAAACGTATCGCTACAAACTCATGCATAGTAACACTTCTTTTCAGTAATTCAGTGTCACTCTTAACTACCAAGTTGCACTTTCAATATAGTGTCATGAAACATATAACTTTGTTGGTGACCATCGTATTTGACAAACTTAAGAATAGGGTTGGTCACGTGTGGAAAACCATAAAAAATGTTAGAAGAGTAGAAGACCCATGGGGTGGAGCCCTGGCAAATACTCCGACGATCAAGTCATTATACGTATACAAAAGATAAACAAACAATATATGTAGTATGTACGTATGATCTCTATAAATGTATGTAAATAGTTTCCATCGGTTAATTTCAACAGGTCGGGACCGTCCGGGTTCACCAGTTTCACATAGAGGTGTACAAAAAACCGGTTTTAGGACCAAAACCGGAAAAAAAAACAACCGAAACCGATTTTTTTTTAAACCGGTTTCAACCCGAACTGAACCGGCGGTTTGTATACCGGTTAGTACCACTCTTGATCTTTGAAACTGATTAAAAAACCGAAACCGGTTTTTTTGGCCTAAATCGGTTTTTAACCAAACCAAACCGAATCGATTAGTACCAGTTCGGGTTCCTACTATGTAAAATCGGTTAAAAAACCGAACCGGTTTTTTTTTTCTTTCAAAAAACGGTTAAAAAAACCGATTTAAAAAATAAAACCGATTTGTACACCTCTAGTTTCACATCTGTTTTTTCACATCAAAAATACAAAAATGTTTTTGTTTAATTTTGGCAACCGTCCAATAATTTGGGGAACTAAAAAATCATCACATTAAATGTACTAAATACAAATTGACCAAGAAAAGATAGTGTTGACTATAGATTTATTACATGTCTATTACTTAAATTGATGAGTTTATAATAAAAACTAATAAGCCAATGAGGTGGTGATGTGGTGATAAGAGAGAGATTTGGTATTCTAAGGACTCAAGTTCGATTCCTGTCCTCCATATTATTTTCGCTAGTTTGATCCTTGAACTGAGCGGGTTTTACCTCACCGTACTGTCGTGCCTTTGGGCGAGTGTTCACGGGCTTCGGCCCTAGGTGAGGGTTTTCCCCGGTTCGGAGGCGAGTGTATCCCGATGTGGTGAATTTCACCAGTAGTCCATTTGAAGCATTAGTTGACCGTTAAAATAAATAAAAACTAATAAATAAAATATTTATTAATTAAATAATAATTTATTTATTATTACATCAAATCTACCATAGTAAATATGTCCAAGATTCACCAAATCTACCCCTATTACCTATACCTTGTCTTTAGATTTGGACTTAACTAACACCCCTTTCATTTTCCAAACTAATTTCCCATCTACACATTCATTAACCAATCAAACAACACAACACATATCTTCTTCCTCTTCTTCATCATTACACTTCAACAACACCTACTTTCCCAAAATCACCATCTTTCTTGATCTATTTTCCAAGACATGCTTCTTTATTAACTACAAACACTCTATTCCCTCACATGGTTAGTAGTTCTTGACCATATTCTAGTATCTTGGATCTTGTTTTTCCCTTCTTGTTTTTCATCTTTATGGTTCTTTCTACTTTAAGTTGTTGAAACTTGAAACTAACACTTGTTTTGGTTATCTTGACAGAAGTTGTTACTAGTTTTATAAGTTTTATAAGTTTCTTGATTGGTTAACAAATGGGTAGGGGTAGGGGGAAAGGGAAGAAGTTGAGTTTAACATACAACAATGGTGATCTTGCAAATGAAGAAGATAAACAAAAGGGTAGGCTTGAAAAGTCATTAATGAATGAAGATGATGAAGATGTTGAAGATGTTGAAAAGATTGAGGAAAATGATGATGATTATGATAGAGATGATGAAAATGCAAGTTCTAATGTGAATGGGAATAATAAGAGGAAAAGAGACAAAGTGGGAAAGAAGAAGGGTGATTTGGTAAAAGAGGAAAGCGCGAGTGGGGCCCAGTCTAAAGGTTTTCGTCATGTCGGGAGTCGAAGGAAAAACAAACCTCATCGAGCAGCCGAAGTTGGTGTCGAATGCACGTGAAAAAAAAAGACCAATTTACCCTTCGTTTGTGGTCTATCGTCGGTTTTAAGTCATGTTATGTTTTCACTTTGATCTTTAGGAACCGGTTTCTTGCATCGGTTATCGTGTATTATGTTCGTGGGACCGATGAAATATCCCATTATCTTGTTTAGTTTTTGTTTTTCTTTTCGGGTTTTGTTCCAAATATCTTGTGAATTTATGTATGATTTTAGCTAGAGTTAAACTTGTTGGGTATGAAACTTGATTTGAAGGGACATTTTGTAAAATATTTTGGTCAAATAATAATAACAGTTTTGGTTAAATATTTAGTGATGGAGGTTGTTGTTGTTTAGGTGAGTAATGGTTGGTGTTGTTGAGATTTCATTCTCAACTGTGGTCCAAACCAGTGGGCTGTAGGCCCGGTTAGTGATGAGGACCAACTTGTAGTACTTTTTGTGGCCCAGCCCATCATAGCTGTGTTGATGTAAGACGAATAAGTTACTGTCATCCATCCTGTTGCTAGAGATGCACAAAACTGGATTTTAGGCTAAACGGGTTCGGTTTTTGGTTCGAGTCAAAGAAAGTCAAACCCAGAGATCCCATTTGGTTTGGTTTGGTTTGGTTTTAACCGGTTTCAACGGAGAAACTCTCAAACCGATTCAAAACTGGCGGTTTGGTTTCACCCAAACCGGTTTATTCAGTTTTAGAGCCGGTTTCGGATCGAGATTCGGGTTTCGAGATGCACCTCTACCTGTAGCTGAAACTGGACACAATATGCATGGGCGAAGCTTTTAAGGGGCGGGAGTAGAGGTGTACAAATCGCTTTTTTTCAAAAACCGGTTTCGGTTATTAACCGAACCGGTTTTTTTCACCCAAAACGAAAACCGGTTTTTTTATAACCGATTTCGGTTACTAACCGGTTTTTCAAGTCCAAAACAATAACCGGTGTAACCGGTTAGGACCGGTTTTTAACCGGTTTTTCCCAAAAAAAACAGTTTTTTTTTGTTTTAACCGGTTTTTTTAAAACTGGTTTTTCAGATCAAGATTAATAACCGGTCACAAACCGGCGGTTCGGTTATAAAACCGGTCCGGTTATAAAAAAACCTGTTTCGGTTCTAAAACCGGTTTTTTTGTACACCTCTAGGCGGGAGGGGCGGCCGACCCCCCGAACTTTTCGCTCAGTAGCGGAGAGTATGTAGATTTCGTATAGAAATTTTTGGGTACATACGTTTTCGACACCCCGATTTTCAAAAAATTTTAGGTCCGGTGATTTCCGCCCACTCGGTTGGAAATATCAAGCTTCGCTACTGACCAATAGGGTAAGAAACAAAATAAATGTTTTTTTTTTTTTCTTTACAAATAATAAATGTTTTCCATACAACTTTTTATGGCTTTAAAAAATGATGTTTCCATAAAAGGTATAGTGGTATGTTATAAACAATTTCTGTGTTATTATAAAAGTTAAGTGGTCAGCTACATACAAAATATATTTTGTAAAAAGAACTAAATAAATTTTGTTAATAAAATATATAGTCTATTAAAAGTTTAAGACATGTTGGAAATGATTAATTTTTGGGGGTCGTCATATTTATCTCGTTTACTAAACATTTCATGTTTAAGTTGACTCGTTTGATCTGCTTAACTAAATTAATCATGTTCAGATGGCATGTTTAATCCATTTAATTAAAAACAATTGACCCATCATCTTATTTAATTAAATAGGTCAACCTATTTACAACCTGTTTAACTCATTTATTACAACCTGTTAGCCCGTTTATAACCCGGTTATAATTTGACTCTTTAGATGAATGGATTAAAGTATTTGAGGGTGTCTATGATGAAGCTAATTTCTTTGACACAAATAAATATAGTTAAATGTCATTTTAGTCCCTATGGTTTGGGTTATTTTGTCAGTTTAGTCCAAAGGTTTCATTTTTCACCTGTGGGTCCAAAAATGTTTCACCGTTGCCATTTTTGTCCACTAGGTTAACTTCATCCATTTTTTCTGTTAACGAGAAGGGCAATTCGGTCATTTTATATGTAATTCTGTTAACTAGAAGGGCAATTTGGCCATATAAAATGACCGAATTACCCTTCCCGTTAACAGAAAAATGGATGAAGTTAACCCAGTGGACTAAAATGGCAACGATGAAACCTTTTTAGACTCACAGGTGAAAAATGAAACCTTTGAACTAAACTGCCAAAATGACACAAATTACAAGGACTAAAATGGCATTTAACTCCAAATAAATATATAGGTCGTGTTTAAATTCAACATTCAACCGTCCAAAATGCATCTAGCTACCAAACCGTTAACCAACATGATTTACACTTCTGACTTCAATATGTAGGCAAAAAATAAAAAAAGATATGTGTCTCATTACCAAATTCTGCAGCAGGTTTTAACCAAACTACACTTGAATTTCAGGGTACACTTTTGGCAGTAAAAAAAAAAATCATTCTTGAGTTTCACTAGCACTTTTAGAAAAAAAAAACATTTATCATCATTATAAGCATTTTTTTACTGGATATCATCACCTGTAAAACATTTAAACAATGACTGACTTTTGACTTAGTGACATTTGCTCAGGTCACTAAATTACAATTTTCTAGCAGTGTTACAAGAAATGAACTTATTCCATATCAAAATAAAAACACAACTAAACCATGGATTATGACCTTATTACCACACAAACCATTACTCGAGCATAACTGCATAAGATGCCGAACTGAACCGAACTGAACCAATTAGATGGATATGCTGTTTGGGACACCTTTCCCGGTCACACCCCTATCAGAATACGGCTTCATAATTTGGTACGGAACCAACCCTGCACCACTTCGGTTTGTTAAAAGCGGATCATTGTTTCTTGAGTCTATGATGCTTTCCAACTGGTTTAGCGTATCTTGAAACTCCAAAAACGCTGCATTTATAGCAGGTTCCGCAGCCCATGCAGGCTCAATGGTTCCACCAATATACTCCTCATCTGGTGAATGACTTGATAAAACATCTAAAACCGCCATCACTTTGGTAGCTTGGATTTGGGATGGGAAACAATTCAATAACACATCCTCAGGACGTTTTATAAACGACAGCCATTCTTCGTCTGTGGGGTCTTCGTTAGGCATTTTAAGTCTTGCCATTGTTGGCCTGTTGGGGAAGTAACCAGCAAAGTCGTATTGACCAAAGTTGACCGCTGAATGGTGACCAGAACTCACCCACATGATGGTTGAAACGATTCCTATTAGATCGTCTTGGGTTTTGAGTTGTGGCCACCATGGTTCGTCTTTCTTGTCTGCATGACCAACTGTACGGATTTCATGCCACCATGCTTGCAGCTCTTTGTCGAATTCTACAAGGTTTGCTTGTGGGTAGTAGTGGTTGACATAAGAAGTAGCCCATTGTTTGATGGCATCATAAATAAGTAGACCATCATTCGCAAATGGGTAATCCTCGATTGTTAGTTTCACACCGTGTGGTGCAGTTGAATCTTCAACCGCCATACCCCTGAACAATACCAAATCATAACATTAATTTCATCTAGTAGCTAACTTCCTCCATTACAGTTATAAGAGTAAAATGTGATTTTCGTCCCTGAGGCTTGGCTAGTTTTGCGACTTTTGTCCAAAGGTTTTTTTTTTGCATCTGGATCCAAAAGGTTTGAAATCTTGCCATTGTCATTTGGCTTGTTAACTCCATCCGTTTTTCTCCATTAAGTCAGAGGTATTTTCGTCTTTTTTGTTAACTTAAAGGGCAATTCGGTCTTTTGATTACTTGTACATAAAGTGAAAAAAACCGAATTGCCCTTTCAGTTAATAAAAAAGACGGAAATACCCCTGAAGTAACGGAGAAAAATGGATGGATTTAATGAGCCGGATGAAGATGGCAAGATTTTAAAACCTTTTGGATCCAGATGCGGACAAGGAAACCTTTGGACGAAAGTCGCAAAACTGGTCAAACCTCAGGGATGAAAATCGCATTTTACTCTAGTTATTGTTGTTGTTTATATGCATATAAAGGTACCTGCTAATAAGGTCAGCTGGAAGAGCCTCGTGATCAAAACGCCATAGCTGATCATACGCATCAGAACAAATTTGCATACAATATCTTCCAGGAGAAAACGTTGACTCAATGACACCACCGGCATTAATGAGAGCTAATCGAGCAAGAGAATTGATTTGCATAGTGTAACGGAAACTAGGGAGAAGTAGTCGTTTTATAGGATGCATTTGGCTAAGATGGCGGTTGGTGGCAATTATGTAAGGCTCTGTAGCACAATGTGTTCTTAGCCTGCACAGTTCAAAAAACAAACAAGCTGTTTTAACTCCGGTCGATGCATAATTGCATAAACATGTAACTTATTATACGAAAGGGGGAACCGACCAATGGCTAACAAGTTCGTGATAAGCCGAATCATGGGAAAGGACTTGGGCCTTGGCTAGCTTCCAGAGCCAGGCACCGGTCGCATTCCAAGTGGGTGTGTACACATGCTTCCACTGTGGTTTTGTACCAAATGGTGGGCGAGTCAACTCAATGGCTAGTGGGCGTAATGTTCCCTCGGGCGTAAGGAACATCAACGTTCTTGAAGCATAAAGAGTTGTCCCTTTAAGCTCTCGTGTTTTGTTTACATAAGGTAGGAGCAAATCATGGTAATCCAACATAAACAGTTTCTTTTGTGCTAAAGCCTGCAAGAAAATAATACTTTTTAAATAATTAATAAAAGAGTAAAATTCCATTTTCGTCCCTGAGCCGGATGAAAATGGAAAGATTCCAAACCTTTTGGATCCAGATGCGGAAAAAAAAAACCTTTGGAAGAAAGTCGCAAAACTGGCCAAACCTCAGGGACGAAAATGACATTTTACTCTTAATAAAATTATATAACCATAAGACACCAAACTAAGAGCATCGTGTTATATTACCTCATCAAAACTCATGACACCTCCTATCTCTTTCTCTACAATCTCCTTGGTGATTGCGGATTTAGGTGGTCCGTAAACTTCAGGGTCCAACTTACTCATCAATGGCCATTCCTAGTTATATAATCACACATGTCATGACTGTTTACACAACATCTTTTCTATGTGTTATAAACTATACTGGTTATCATTTGCATATATGAACATACCGTAACCAACTGTATGCTATAAGGGTTGAGACCAGCAAGCATTTGTCGGCAAAACTCCTCATCCCGGTACCAAGAGAACGTGTCCCCTGTAATTAAAACCATTAGTACACACAAAAAAAAAAATGCGCAAAAACAAAGATGCGCAAAATGGATAAACGCTTACTGTCGATGGTTTCAGGGGTCTGAAACTGGATAATAGCATGTGCAGCATCAACATCCCTTTTTACAAGTCTAGGAAAATCACTTGAAATCTTTTCATTGGCAGGAATATTAACACCTTGATTATAAAGCAAGTCTATGTCTGTGAATAACGGAAATCCCTTGTCTTTGTCTGTATAAACCGAGTCTAAAGCCGGTACAATTTCATGGAGCACATTGAACAAAAGCCTTGCTCCAAACTGTAAATCCTTTATCTCGGAAAAATCTTCATCGCTTGGTACATAGAAAGGGACCTTAGTTCTGGTCTCCGTCGACGGATCTGCATTCCAAAATGATTCACAACTTTTTGTTAAGGTTCAGTAAATTCCTTCTGTATTAAAAAAAAAAAATCTACATTGATTTTTAGCCAAATTATGAAAAATGAATTTGTAATTTCATAAACTAGAAAAAAAAAACATTGATGAATAAACACTAGAAATAGGGTCCTAATAAAGATACACCCTAAAGTATTACTTTGACACTAAGTATACGGGTCGTATACAAGTATACGGCTCGTATACCAGTAAGAGAATGTCAGAGTGTGTTTAGTTGCGCAAGTATACAATTCGTATATATTTACATTGGTCATATATAAGGCTCGTATATATATTTATGGATCGTATATACGACTCATATACATGTATACTGGTCGTATATAAGGCTCGTAAAAATGTTTGTGGATCGTATATACGACTTGTATTATACTGGTCGTATATAAGGCTTGTACATGTGTTTATGGGTGGTATATTTGCACAGCCAAACATACTCTGACATTCCTCTAATAGTATACGACATTACGACTTGAAGGGGTATGGTCCCAAAAAGCCGCGCAAACCTCCGTAAAGGTTGCGCGCGGACCATACTCCTTATTAAAAACTCTTCCTACCATTAACCTCGCGCGAGTTACATCATATTGCTATTTTACGTCGCGCGAGACCGACACAACAAGAAGTTCCAATAACAACACTTAGCATGCAGAAACAATACTCAGTCACCTAAACCCCGCGCGAGCTAGTTAACGTGCCCATCAAGACTCGTGCAGGGAAGCAGCGCAAGGCTGCTCCAGATAGTACACAAGGTACAAGTGGCAGAAGAAAAGAGCCAATCAACGCCCCTCTGGCTCTGCTCAATCGTGCTCCACGATCATCTGACATGCAGGAGACAAAAAGTACTTAAGGACGCCTACATGGCACCAATCATAAGGCAGAGACAACTGCCCCACGATCTCCACTTACCTGCTGATGGCAGAAGGGCGGTCAGGCCGACAACGGTGACACGTGGCTCCAATCAGGTTGCGCCAGCTCCAGAAAGCTCCTAGAAGCCACTAACGGTCGACACCAGTGAGACAAGGAACATATCCTCCATGTTGTCGCCTTCCGGCCCAAGGCCCATCAGCCCACACCCTCTTACACCACTCCGGCTATAAATAGAGACCTCACTCCACAGGTTAAACATTCCATTCCCTCTACTCTCACTCTTAGTACTTAATTACTCCCCCAAAGCAGTCGCTTATTCTCACGCCGGAGCCCGGTTAAGAGGGAAACCCCCATATTCCCCTCTTAACGAGTAACGGTGTTCTGTTTTGCAGATAACCACGGTCACCAAGGAGCTCAGGAAACCATAAAGAAGATTAACCATCATGGTAGAAACATAAACCAAACTGATTAGTCCCTTAATTAGTTCTGTGTTTCTTCACGACTAGTATACTTAGGTGTCAAATTAAGATGCTAAGGGTGTACATTTAGTTAGGGGTGTGCATGGTTCGGTTCAGTTATTAGCATTATCTGTAACCGTAACCGAAGTCATCGGTTAATCGGTTCGATTTATTCGGTTAATTTGTCGGCTTTCGGTTCGGTTAATTTTGGTTAATAACCAAACCAAACCAAACATTGGCTAAAATTTTTGTTTAGAAATGCATGTAATGAAGGGATAAATACATGAAATATATATATATATATATATATAAATACATGAATTGGATGTGTAAATAAATAAAATGGAGGTATAAACACATGAATGGAAGTATAAAACATCACATTGATGTATAAAAGCTAGAAATATACAAAGATTTAAATGATTCAGTTCGGTTCGGTTAACCGATGGTACAAAAAATATCCGTTAACTGATTTTCGGTTAATTCTGTTAATAATTTCGGTTCGGTTTTGCCGGTTTTCAGTTCGGCTTTGGTTAACGATTCGGTTATTGAAATTCAGTAGATTCATAAAATAGTGTACTAACTAATAACTAGGGGTGCAAACGAGCCGAGCTACTCGAGCTCGGCTAAAAAAAAAGCTCGAATGAGCCGAGCTTAAACGAGCTCGAGCTTTCATATGTTAAACGAGCTCGAGCCTGGTCGAGCTCTGGCTCGGCTCGTACCCCTAGGCCCTAACTATAACAGTCTGTCTTCTGTACCTATAGTAGACATAGGGCGACCAGTACGGCACCGCCTAGGGTACGGATGTTTCTCGCCACCGAGCACCGGCCGTGCTAAACTTATCTCAGAATCCGGATCTCCGAGATCGTCGTATACATCATAATCGTAAATCCGATCGTACGGTTGACGTTCACCTTCGTGGTTACCTCGAAGCGATTCCAGATCTGCCGTTCGTAACGACTTCAGTGCCTCTGGTGTTTCCGATGGAAGATAAGACTACACAAACAAAACTTACAGATTAGAAGATAGAACTCAACGTCGACGGTTATTAGCTAATTCTGTCACCCGATCGTCGCCGTCGCCACCGTCACGGCGGCAAAACGACGGCGCGTGGGGATGGTTTGAGATTTCAAAGCTTATTAACTGGCGGGAGAAAATAAAACTTTTTTTTTCTTTTTTCTCCTTATAGTTGTTTTGTTTAAAACTTTGGTCCTTTAAATGACATTTAAGCCCCTCAAATCATTTTTTTGGGTCCGAATCGGTTTTATTTTGGTCAATGACAGTCAAAGTTAGTTTTTTAGGGTCCAAAACCGATATGGTTTGAAACCGGTTTTTTTTAGGGGGAAAGGATTGATTCAGTTCGGTTTGGTTTGGTTTGGTTTGGGTTAGATTGGTTTCTACGGAGCGGTTTCAAACTAGTTTTTGAGCGGTTCGGTTTAACAGTTTAGATTCGTAAACTGTTTTTTTGTCCACCAGTCCACCTCTAAACCACACAGTCCACCTCTAAACCACAACAAATCATTTTTTTTTCAAAATATAGATATTAACGATAATAAAATATAAACTTTATTTTTAAAAGGGACGTTATATTTCAGAGATGAAAAAGAAAAGAGTCGACCTTGTCTGTGAAAAATATTCTTTTCTCTGGGACATCGGATTTGGATTGAACCCAAGATTCACATGTGAAAGTAACAACGCCATCAAGATCAATGGTCTTGAAGAACATCTTCTGGTCGTACTCATTTTCCACCAAGATAGCTCCTATTTCCCCAAAATCGTCAGGGACGTCAAAGTTGCATTTAAACGTGTACACGTTAATTTTAGAATGCAATGCATCGTATGTTGCATTCGCCGACACTATCTTCTGTTTTCCATTTGCTGTATCAAGTAATCAATAGGTTGTCACTTTTAACATGGCATGTTACATTAATTAAAAAAAAAATTGGATATACGTACAATCAAGATCATTAGAAACTAGTTCCAACGAGAAAGACCCCGCTAGAAGATCAGAAACATTATCAGTATAACCACCGGGTTTAAAATCACCAAGGACAGAGCTAATGGCTGGTTGGATGGTGATGACACCCGTGACGGTGGTGACATTGGTAACAAGGGGAATCGCTACGGCTCTAATGTTACCGAAACCTGAGGTGGATCGAGCACGAGTGGCGTTAAATGTCTTGGTGGATGTGTATTGGCGGGTGATAGTGGGGGAGTAGGTGGTGTCCCCTCTTATGAATGGCTTGTGAAGTGGCAATAGCTTGTGAAGTGAGTGAGATTGGTTGATTTGGGCTTCAACATGATTTTTTTCTTAGTGTTCTTACTCAATGGTCTCACACTTGTTTTGTGTGATTTGATAGCTGGAACAAGGATCTCTATTTATAGGCATAGGGGATGTGATATGTGTATGGACGAAGAGTAAAAGGAATATTAGATCCCAAAACAAAGAAAAACAATAATTAAAGATTGGTAAATTTGTTATATGAAATTATTAGCTTTTTCTTCATATGAAAACTAGTTTAGAGGTAACACTGTCTACATCTTACCTTTCTCAGACCCTATCTTAGCTTTGCTATTAGTGAGATATACGTCATGATGATGATTTTTTCTTCATATGGAAACTACAATAAGTATTTATTTAACTATTTTTTGCCCTGTAGATGAGTTTAGTAATACTTTTAGGGGCTGTTTGTTTACCTCTTAATGAGACTCTTAGTGCTTCACACCTCTTACTGGTTCAGCACTTAATGGTTCAAACTGTTTGTTTCATGAGCAGATGCCTGAATGGTTCAGACATTTGCCTCTGAATGGTTAAGATTTATACAGAGTCTGAATAGTTAAGACCTCTAATTTGAATTGGTCAGACATTTGTCTTTGAACGGTTAAGCATTATATAAGTTTTTAATGGTTCAGACCTCTTACTGGTTCAGCACTTAACCATTCAGATGTTGCCAATAAGCCCCTTAGAGTTTTCTATTTCTAACATTGATTTACAAAAATATTACATTATTTTTATAGATTTAGATGCATTTATTTAACTATTATTTATTACATCACATCGTGTCCCAATACTTCTTCCCTGTAAAATTAGGGACTATGTATTTAAACACACAAGAAGATATGGGCCAAGTTGATTTTTTTAAGTAACTAGTGTTATTAAATCCGCGCGTTGCGCCGGAAATCCTCATGTTGCGTCGTGGGTGGGTATTAGTTCGTTTAACTTCAGCACTGACACTTGTTAGGCTATGGGGTGTGGGGATCATGAATTGGAACATTATTGCCACATAGGACCATTAATTAAATGGTACACCATCCCCCTCCTTGATTGATGGTGGTTTTCATGGATTAAACCACGATTGCCACGACCCTCCTATTTGATAATTTTAAGACAAAAATAAATTAAAAAAATAAAGGGGATAGTGGTTTGGGTCATGACCACACCCTTAGGGTATTGGTTTTGAACGATGGTTTAAAGATGGATGATATGGTGCTTATGTGGAGGGTCATGGTGGTCATGAGGGTCATGACCACACCCTATAGCCTTATAGCAACCAATAGAGAAAAAAAATCATGATATGACCAAAAATATACCAACACAGCGGGAATTTGATCGGTATTGGTTTGTTTTGTTACGCCACCTACACTCATTACCACAACCCATAGAGAAAAATTCTTTATATGACTAAAAAATACCGAGACGTGATTTACATGGATAAAAAACAAATGCAAGTTATATAAGATATATAAAAAAACCACATAATACATATAAAAAACCACTAAACAACACGTATAAAAAAATCTTGAAAACAAATAATTACTATTCATTTAGTTAAACAAACACAAGTTATATAAGATATATAAAAAACCACATAATACATATAAAAAAACCACTAAACAACACATATAAAAAAACCTTTAAAACAAATAATTAGCATTCATTTAATTGTCTATTAATAGTATACAAATACAAATTACTATTCATTTAGTTTGTCTATTAATAGTATACAATAGTATACAATTGGCTATAGTGTGGCATTGGTGCTATTTGTTAAGGTTTTACACCCCGCCGCAACGCGAAGAGCTTAATACAATAGGTTATTTATATGGATAAAAGTCATGTAACGTAGTAATTATGATACCATTAATTGTATTGAGATTATTTGGTGAATTACTTATTTGTATAAGGTAGTAATAAAGACTTAACCGACAAAAACATTTTCAACACATTGTAAATGTGAATCTGATCAACAACATGTCAATTTCGTTGGCCGCGGCGCAACGCACGCGGGTCAATATTCTAGTTTATATTTAATTTTTAAGAACAATTTAAAAAAAATAAATAACAATTTTCTAAAAATAACAATAACAATTTTACGTATAAAACTTTTTGTTAATTTAAACACTATTGTTATGTTATATAAATATAAGTTTTTTAAATAAAAGTAAAATGAATCACTATTCATTAAGAACAATTTAAAAAAAAAATAACAATTTTCTAAAAATAACAATAACAGTTTTACGTATAAAACTTTTTATTAATTTAAACACTATCGTTATATTATATAAATATAAGTTTTTTAAATACAAGTAAAATGAATCACTATTCATTCAACTTACTTTTTATCATATATTAATTTTCTAAAAATAACAATAACAGTTTTACGTATAAAACTTTTTATTAATTTAAACACTATCGTTATGTTATATAAATATAAGTTTTTTAAATAAAAGTAAAATGAATCACTATTCATTCAACTTACTTTTTATCATATATTAATAATTAATAATTTAAGAGATATGGGCCTCCATTTTAGGAAACCAAAAATCAATTGGATTCAACCAAATTCAGAGTCAGTATTATTTAAACTGAGGGTTAAAATTTTACAATAATAAAAGAGTAAATTTCACTTTTTGTCCTTTATGTATTACCTGAATTTTGAAACGTGCTCTTTAAAAGTTTTAGTTTTGGTTTATGTCCTTAAATCACATGTTTTATATATAACTTTAAGTCCTTTACACCAAACTGAGTTAAATAATTCAGTTAGTTTTATTTAATGCAAGGGTATTATTGGTATTTCACCTTATTTATTTTGTTTTTAAAAATAAACCAAAATAATTTGATGCTTTCTTCCTTAAACCCACACTTTAACTTTTCAAAATCTAAATTTCCCAACACAATTTCGCCCAAAAAAACTTCCTGTTCTTCGATCTGTGTTCTTATTGAACAACTTCAATTCATTTGGCATTTAATCTAATATCCTTAATCAGATTCCCTTGTGAATATAAATCCCTTAACTTCGAATACGGTTTATATATAAAAAACGAAACAGGCTTTGTTCATTTTGAATTCTAATCCACTGATCGTAAAAAAATAAGACTGATTGTTCTTTTTCGAAATCAGAAGTTTCTGATGTTGTTTCGAATTGCATTAAAATTTTTGTTTCTAATTCGTTTTTCCGGAACGGTTTTGATTCGAACAAACAAAGATTCGAAAATTTATGATTTTGATTCCGAATTAAAGTTCTTATGTATTCGATTATGCAATAAGGGTAAGGAATGATTATTTTAACCGTTAATTCTTGACTTTGTATGTTCACTGTTTGTTTTCTGGTTCGCCGGAAAACCATAATCTTCGATTTCGATCCTCTGTAACGGTTCTGGTTATATATAAACGATCCTTCTTTTATCGTATGTTTGGGCGATGAATTCTAAACTGATAGAATTCCATAACAACAATTATGGTTTCCAAATTCTGTGTCCTCTATTACCATTCGCAAAACATGGGTTGAACATGAACTGATATGTTCTTCGTGATTTGGAAACGGTGGGAGATAATCCTACGCTCTGATACCAATTGAAGGCCAACAGGGTCGTTTGTGGATTTTATAATTGAGAGAGATTTGAATGAAATCTAAACTTTCATTAATTACAAATAAAGGCCAACAGGGCCGGAAATTAAGAGCCCGCCGGAGAAGATGACCGGAAAACATGGGGGTGTAGGAAAGATGAAGCCTTGAAACTTTGTAAAGTGGGTCCCACCTTTAATTGTTTTGATTTATTTTTAAAAACAAAATAAATAAGGTGAAATACCAATAATACACTTGCATTAAATATACCTAACTGAATTATTTAACTCAGTTTGGTGTAAAGAACATAAAGTGATATAAAACATGTGTTTTTTGGACTTAAATTGAAACTAAAACTTTTAAAGGGCACGTTTCAAAATTCAGCGCAAACATAAAGGACAAATTCTCATAATAAAAAGTAAAATTGTAAGTACATATTATTTTTATAACTCTGGTATTCTGTTCTATGATTAGAAAAATAGTCCGAGTACATACTTCACGATTTCACAGACATAAATAATGATAATCAATCTTCAAGATCTCACCAAATTCGATCTACCCTAAACACCCAATCTTCAAGATATGTTTCTTAATGATTTTACACACAAACAAATAAGTTGCATTAAAATAAAAATAATTAACAAAATGTACATGTGTCGTATCGAACCAACCGGACAATATCGATATTAGTTTTTATAGTTTTCAAACAATGTAAAAATGATCTTATTTTTTTAGGTTACATTAGACAAATTTTGTGTTATGAAACCATTTTGAATAAAGGTTTTTTTATATTGTAACTATACCAAGTACTGATATTGTAACGAATCAAATTGATGCCGACCAAAAAATATTGGTATCGGTATTATTGGAGCCAATATCTGTATTTGTTCGATGTAAATCTATTGTTGGTATCCTTTTGGCTATATCACGGCTTTACTTTTTTGGTTACATTAACAACTTTTGTATAGTTAAACCATTGTAAATAACTTTTTTTTTGTAATACGTGACAACATCTATACCGGACCGATATTCATTTATATATATATAGTGTAAGTGTAAGATACGATATCCTTTAACGTACAATACGTACGATATTTTGAAATCGCACGTTATAAAAAAACATGTTCGAAATCGCATGTTGGTATTTTTGATGAAATCGCATGTTGGTATATAAAGCAATTTCGCATGTTGGTTTTTCAGCACAAATCGCATGTTCAAAAGTGAATTTGCACCAGATCGGACGGCTGAGATGATCGCGTACATATTGTACGATAAGGGCCATTGTACGTTAACCTAACCCTATGTGTATATATATATATATAGGGTAGGGCTATATAGAAAACCCTATCTATATAAAAAACCCTAGAAAACCCAACCTCCCGACATTTTTTTTTTTGAAAAAAATAACACATGTAATATACATGTTTTTAAGAGTTTTGGGCCAAAAAAATCAAAAAAGCGCCGAAGGGATAATTTAAAAAAAAAAAATTCAGCAATTTCTGTCTTTTGTGCCTAACACATGTTAGGCAACCGGACATGGCTGAAATTTGTTTATTTATTTTAAAAAAATCCCTTCGGCGCTTTTTTGTTTTTTTTGGCCCAAAACACTCTAAAACATGTATATTACATGTGTTATTTTTTTCAAAAAAAAAAAAGTCGGGAGGTTGGGTAAAAATGGGAGGAGATTTGGGTTTCCAGAGTTTTCTAAGAAAATGAGGGTTTTCTGTCTAGCATTATATATGTATATATATATATATATATATATATATAGTTATAGGGGAGGGTTATCTTGAGAACGCTAAATATTGCGAGAACCGTGAGAACGAATGAAAAAACCAATCAAAACAATTTTTTTCAATATAACCCTCGTTGTAATTAAAATACAACATCAAAAAAGGAAATAACAACATCAAATAGTTCATTCCTACTCTCAAAATCACTCTTATTAGATTTTTTACACATGTGTAAATGGCAAACTTACACATGTATAAATTTTATTTATTTACGAATTCACGTAAATTTGAAGGTGTAAATTTAATTCCTAATATTATATTCGAACAATAATGATAAGTGTAAAAAAAATTTGAATTTGAATTGTTTTTGACCAAGTTCTTGTGGTTTTTTTATTTGTTCTCACGGTTCTCGCAATATTTAGCGTTCTCATTTAAACCCTCCCCTATTGATATATATATATATTGTTTAGATACGTGTCAGTTTCAATATTTTGATACATTTTTACTATACTGTTTGTACCGATACCCTCCGAACAAGATCGGTACATGTACATGTATTCATTATATGCTTTTTGGTTTCGACACGAGTTGGTTTCAATTTATTAAAAAAAAAAATCACTACCTATATCGAAGTAGTATCGTATTATAACCTAACTTAACTTCGTAACTCCTAACTTTATATGTATAATTTTTATTTGCTTAACTCAATACCATCGTAAATATTATCTCATGTTTGATGTATATACAGAATTTCTGTCGCATCACGTGAGAAATTCAGAAATCTCACCAGTTATATGTAAATGTATTAAGAAATTTGTATATTATATTCTTTTTATGATATGAGATGAAGATAAGTGATGAGATTTTAACTTTTTATTTAATTAATGTTATTTCTTAATTTATATAACACATGTATACGTAAATACGTATTATATTTTTTTGGCCACGTGACAATATATATATGCATGTATTGTTGGCCACATGGCTAACGTGTATGTATATTGATAACCAAACCAACGTGATTCTCATTGATATTGATCAAGCTTGTTGCAATAATTTAAGAATATTTCCTGATCTATAATAATTCAAACCAACCCTTCTAGGTAATATATTATGAAGTTTTCTAGATGTGAAGATTGAAGTGTTTGATATTCACTTATAATCTCAATCAGATAATTTTAAAAAGATATATAAGAACCAATATGTATCTTCTTGGTACGAAATTATACCCGAAAATATACCGAAACTTTCATTTTATAGGCTGCAAAGATCGAGTTTGGCTCATATATAGTTTATCAAGCACGAGATCAGCTCGGGCTCGGCTCGTTTATTAATATTAATTAATTTATACTAATTGTGACTATTACTTTATATATAATTTAGTTTTTTTTCTATCTTTTCATAAATAGTAACTATTGTTATTTAAATATATCTAATCTAACTTATAATTAAAAACTCCAAATAATGTCACATGTCATTCTCTCCTTCAACCTCTTTTATTTATATTTGTTTAATAAATTTCTTTTAATATTAATATTAATATTAATTAATAACCAATATATAGATATAACTTATTTTTATCCTTATCTTTATCTAAAATTAATAAATAACTTCAATTTTGCAATTAGACTCTTTGTTTTTTTTACTTTTAATCCAAAGTTTTTCATCTTTTTCAATTTCATCCCAACTCTTTTTCTTTTTTATTTTCAATTTTGGTCCACCATACTTTTCATCTTTTCCAAGTTTTCTGTTTCATTCTAAATCATGTGAGTTAACGCAACGCAATGTACGTGTGGGGTTCAACATTTTTTCGTATATTTTTTCACGTTTGACTGACCCGTCACGTCACATCTATTTTTCTGCGTTTGAAAAGTTCGTCCAACATGCGGGTCCTGGATGGACTTAGTTATTTTTTCTATGTTTTACGTTTCGGTTTAATTTCTCAGCAACGAGCGTGCGTGATTCAAAGATTTTACATATGCTTTTCGCTCGAAGTTATTTTTTTCCCGTTTTTATTTATTTTGTTTTTACGAGCTTTTCAGGTGTTGGTGGCTGCTGACAATGGTATAATATTGCTACTACTTAACACAGTTTAATTACAACCGCTGCAACGTAGGTGTCACGACCCCCGGCCCGGTTTGACCCGGTTCAGAGGCCGCGGGACAGAAATCCCGTGGTAATTATTTAATTGAGTTGACAACGGAAGATTTTAGCAGGATCTTTTCAAAACTGCAAATGCCTGATTATTTTATTTCATAATTTAGGGATAAAACCCCGGTAGTTTACAATAAGGTGATTTCACTGGGAAATCTTTATTTTACAAAACATGTTTCTTTATTTATATTGAGCCACTTTCTTAAGCTTGTAGTGCTTCGCGGCACTGTTTCCTGGATCACAACAGATCACCTGAAACATGTTTGAAAAAGATTTTGTCAGCAGAGAAATACTGGTGAATCATTCTTTTTACTAATGTGACAACTCGAGTTTCCAAGATTTCCATTTTCGCATTTATTGCACGTTTATTGTTTAAGCATTTGTTTCACGACTTGTTTGTTTCGTAACTGTATATATCGTGCTATGGTGATATATTATATTTGATATACAACAAGAGGGTACTGTTGATATGTATGCATAATTGCTAATATAGGGTTACATGTTTACTAGCACTATGGGATGAAAACACCAAAGTGTTTTCATCAAGTTAGGGTCCGGCGAAAACAAGAGTGGGCCTGGCCCAATAGAAATCGAATATATATTTTGACTTTTATTCTATACGTAAAACTGTGAACCGGTAAACCCTAGCATCTCATTCTCCTCTTTAGCACCGACGGCAACACCCATTCCTTGAAGCTTTATCGTCACACAAAATCTTTGGGACTATCCTTTGAATCGGTTAGTAATCTGTGATGTTTGATTGGTAGCATAGTATGTTGAACTGTTATTTCGATGGTTATGGTTTTGACTGTGCTTCAAGTTGCATGAGATTTCATAGGATACACATGTAGATGGCGGCTAACATTTGTCTTTAGTGCATGTGGTTTTGTCAGGAATATGTAATAATTCATATGTGTGTGTGACTTGTTAAGGGTCATGCTATTTACACACGGAGAAAATTATTTTCACACCCCAAAGCGCCGCGCTATGGCCAAAGCGGGGCGCTTTGGGGTAAAGTCAACCGACAAGAACTGAGCTTGTCAGGCTTTGTCGGTTGACTTTACATCAAAGCGCCGCGCTTTGGCCATAGAGCGGCGCTTTGGTTTTTTTTTTTTTTTTTTTTTTTTATTGGGGCAAAACGCCCCTCTTAGGTCAAAGCGCAGCGCTTAGGGCCTTTTTTAAATTTTTTAAAATTGTTTTTAATTCACAAACGCGTCGATAATAGTCTAAATTTTACGTTTTTTCCATTATACATCATTTTTTAATATATATGGACTATACTGCAAGTTCCGGATCAAATCGGTTACGTGTGATGTCGTATTCCATTATATCGTATCATTTTGGTTTGAAAGCACAAGTACTCCTATGAGTAGTGTCATGTGTATCAGCCGCCTACCGTACATGTACATGACGTATTTTTTCATTAATTGTAGTATTATGATGTATATTGTCATTTTGGGTCGTACAAGTGCGTATTGAATCATATTTTTTAACCATTTAAACAAGCAACATCCTATGAGTAGTGTTATGTGTATCAGCCGCCCACCGTACATGTACAAGGCACATACTTGACCGGCCAATCACTGGTGAGTTAATGGTATTTGAATGTTAGGTATAATCTATTAGGTTTTCTTTTATAAATATGTAGACATGCATTACTTGTAATAATGTTATCACGTACCCTATATTTGTTGTGTAAGCTATTATTGACTTTCTCATATGATGTCATCATCTTTATCATCACCACCAGCTGACAGTGATGTGAAAGGTGAATTAATTAGTTAAGTTCTTCTACAATACACCGTACATGTACATGACGTATTTTTTCATTAATTGTAGTATTATGATGTATATTGTCATTTTGGGTCGTACAAGTGCGTATTGAATCTGATTGGGTCGTGTCGGTGACATTCGGTTTTTAACGTGATGTAACGCATATATTGAACAAACACATTCGGTTTTTAAAATTTTCTTGGAATTAAAATCATGCATCGCGCCTTCCGGACCCCAGTGGACTAAAATGACAATGGTGAAACCTTTTCGGACCCACAAACGAAAAATGAAACATTTTGACTAAACTGCCAAAATGGTCCAAACGACAGGGACTACAATGGTATTTAACTCTGCCACTTGACGACCTTTTTTTTTATTTTTTATTTTTCGTTTACACCCTTAAGTTTTCTAATTTACATGTTTAGTCATTCGACTTCAACTTTCCTAATATACATATTTAACCCGTGTACTTTAATAAAGTTCTTATTTTTCTTGCTAACGTGACGAACCAACTTGACTTCCGGTGCAACGCGGTGGTAAAATTACTAGTTATAATTAAGTTTAAATAAAAATATGGCGCCACTCAAAGTTTATTAATAATATAATCAGCTTTTTTATGGTACAAAAGGGTATATATGGTATTTCAGTTGGGTAAGGCGCAGGCTGGTTAGCCGCCTCTATGTCATTCAACCATCAAATCCTACCACTGCATAGTGACTACTTCATTTCCTACTCCCAATAGTTTATTACTTTTAATTAAATTGCAAAAAATGATGGGACAATACAAGAGAGAAAAATATGATATTGACCAATGACCTTGACCCATCCCTGTCACAACCATCATCATCATCACAACACCAAACGGCTATGAACCGTAGATCACTTTTCATCAATGGTTTATCAACATTGTAAAATTAAATATTGTAAAATTTGAACTTAAACATAGACCAGTCACCAGTCAAAAATACGCCCAAAATGTAAAAAAAAAAAAAAAAAAAAAAAAAAAAAAAAACCCAAAGCGCCGAGCTTAGGCCAAAGCGGGGCGCTTTGATGTAAAGTCAACAGACAAGGACTGAACCTGTCAGACCTTGTCTGTTGACTTTACACCAAAGCGCCCCGCTTTGGCCATAGCGCGGCGCTTTGGAGTGTTTAAATAGACTAAGGGCGTGTGTGAATAGACCCGGCCCTTGTTAATGGAAATTGTTTTGAAGGCTTTCTATTGGAGCGATGTGAGGTGCCGTATGTATATATGTTGGTAATGAATGATATGATCTTATGTATGCATGCTGTGAATGATTATATAAACTTGTCAACATTGAATTATATGGATGTGATCCACTGAGTTTTATTAATTGTGCAACATGTGGTCTACTGACATGTTGTAGGAATAGGTGAAACCCTTTTTATATTGAATGAATGAATGGATAATATTTGAGAATGATTGGACCGATTATACTAAGGCCAAGGATAGTTGACGAAACGGAACTTTGTTTCGCCAAAGGGTGATTGACGAAACAGAATGTGTTTCGCCAATCTGTGTTTCGCCGACTTAATACTTTGCACAGTAACCTGACTTAACTATGTTAGAAGTTAACTGAGATATTTAACTACTGTTCAGTGATGTGCATGACTTATATGATAATGGTTACATGCTAGTACTTCTATGATTATACCTATACGTGAACAAGTTGGATATAAACTGATTATGCATACGTGCGTATTTAGGACGTGATTGATTTACTTGAGCACATACTTAGCATACCGAGCAAACCAAGGTGAGTTCACACAGCCAAGGCATGGGATTCTCGGGTTGGATTATTTGAAATGGATAACTACTCGTACTTACGCTATCGCTAGACTATAGACCATCGTCCTCAGGATAGTCAGGACACTTACGTAAAACCTACGTAACCTAGTATCTACCATTGTCTCCCGGGTCGGGAGGACACTTACGTAAAACCTACGTAAACTAATACCTACCATTGTCTTCCGGGTCGGAAGGACACTTACGTAAATCCTACGTAAACCCCACACGTACCACTGTCCTCGGGGAAGGGCACTCACGTAAATCCTACGTGACCTTGTACGTATTCCTGTTCTCGGATTAAGAAGAACACATGGTTGCAAATAGTCTAGCAAGTGCAAACATGGGAAGCCCCCATTAGTAAAGATAAACGTGGGAAACCCCCACTAGTAATACATATGACCATGGGAAACCCCCACCATTAGTACGCATTAACATGGGAAGCCCCCACCTATTGAACATACAAACGATCTAGTTAATAACGCAATGATGTGCAACGAACTTACTTTCTGTGAACTCGCTCAACTAGTTGTTGACTCTCTGTTACATGCCTTGCAGGACCTTAGGTACATATGGAGCTTGCACGGGAGGCACGATCGTTGTGGGCACGGATGGTGATTGTTATGATAAACGATTTAAACATTTGAACATAATACTGATGATGGGTTTTACTTTATTGCTTCCGCTAAACATTGAATTTCTACTTTTGATTTGAACACCTTTCATGCTACTTGGTTGGTTTTACATTTATTATACATTGTTCAATATGATTGGTGGCTAGATCCTGGTCAGTCACGCCTCCAAGCGGTAGTACTCCGCGTGTGGATTTTGGGGGTGTGACAGATTGGTATCAGAGCCATTGGTTATAGAGAACTCGGTTTTAATAAGGGGAAAACGATTTTTGTTAAAACCAGACTATAACCAGAACAGTGCTCAACGATCCACAACGACGCTTCGCTCCACGTGCAAGGCTCAACACCATAGGTACTACCATTCATGTTACCTTACCTACTTGCTAGAATTACATAGAACTTTGCTCGTGGTATGCTTAGATTACAGAACCTACTATACGTTATTGCTTGAGAATACTTGTGTGCTCACTCTCTTCTGTCATCGCACTATCCGCGAACCTATCTCATTCACGTTATCTTTACTATGAAGATCATGTCTGGACGCATCAACATGACTCAAGATCAGTTGACGGCTCTCATTAACGAACGAGTTACTGCAGCAGTTGCAGCCGCTCAAGCAGGAGGTATACCCTGCAGTTACAACTCACACTAGGATCCTTATATCCTACATTCCTAAACCAACTCTTATGTTTAACATTACTCTGATTCTTACACAACAGGTCAACCACCTGTTTGCACCTTCAAAACTTTCATGGACTGTCGTCCAACTACTTTCAGCGGCACTGAAGGAGCCGTAGGTCTTCTCCACTGGTTCGAGAAGCTAGAGTCTGTATTCGAAATGTGTGAATGCCCTGAGGCACGCAGGGTGAAATATGCTACTGGCACTCTCGAGGGTTTAGCCCTCACATGGTGGAAAGCTCAGGTTCAAATACTAGGGTTGGTTGCTGCTAACGCCACCCCATGGAACAACTTTAAGGAGATGATCAAGGAGGAATACTGCAGCCGTGATGACATTCATAAGCTGGAAGTCGAGTTCTTTAACCTCAAGATGACAGGGTCAGAAATTAAGGCATTTACTAAGAGATCTAATGAGCTAGCATTGCTGTGTCCTACTATGGTGGACCCTCCAGCTAAGCGTATCGAACTTTATCTCGGTGGTCTAGTGCCAGAGATCCAGAGTCATGTGACTTCAGCAAACCTTGCCACCTACCGGCAGGTTGTTCAGTTGGCTCACCGTCTCACTGATCAGGCGGTGGAACAAAACAAGTTGCCTAAACGCATCAGTACTACTACCGCTACTACTTCAGCTACACCTGCTACTCCCAGTGACAACAAGCGGAAATGGGAGGGGGATTCCAGCAGGGGTTCAGCTACCGTTCAGTCTCAAGCTCAGCAACGCAAGACTAATGATTATCAAAGTCCCAGTCAGCAGTCATCTGGTAGTCATGGGCAGAGAGTTTATCGAGGAAACCACCCCAAGTGCCACAATTGTAACATGCACCACAGTGGCCAGTGCAACAGGGGTCGCTGTCAAAGATGTTTCAAGATGGGTCATGAGGCCAAGGATTGTAGGAGTCCACGACCTGTAAATCAAAACCAGCAACAACAGCCACCAGTTCCACGAAACCAGCCGCAACAACAACAACAAGGAATTAGGGGATGCTTTCAGTGCGGGGCTGAGGGCCACTTTAAGCGGGATTGCCCACAGTTAAACCAGAATCAGAATAACAACAACAATAATCAGGGCAATGGGAACAACAACAATGGGGGAAACAACAACAATGGTGCTAGGGGTCGTGCATTTGTGATTGGTCAGGCTGATGCAAGGAATGATCCTAATGTGATTATGGGTAAGTTTCTTCTCGACGACTTTTATGTTACTGTACTATTTGATTCGGGTGCGGATACCAGTTATATGTCTCTGAAAGTTAGCCAAATGCTTAAACGCGCACCAACACGTTTGAACACTAAACATGTCGTAGAGTTAGCTAACGGTAAAAGTTTAGAGGCCACACACATAGTTCAGGGTTGTAATCTTATCCTCGCTGGTCAAATTTTCTCCATCGATCTCATTCCTATAACTCTGAGTAGTTTCGACATCGTCATCGGTATGGATTGGTTGTCCCAACAGCAAGCAGAGATCCTATGCAAGGAGAAGATCATTCGTATTCCCCGTTCTGGTAAAGAACCTCTCGAAGTTCAAGGCGACAAGAGTGGTGTCGTGAGTGGCATCATATCCTTCTTGAAGGCTCAGAAGTGTTTACGAAAGGGCCACACAGCTGTTTTAGCACTCGTCACCGATACAGCGAAGAAAGAGAAAAAGATTGAGGATATTCCAGTAGTACGCGATTTTCCTCAAGTGTTTCCTGAAGAGTTACCTGGGTTACCGCCTCACCGTCAGGTTGAATTTCAGATCGAGCTCGCTCCAGGAGCAGCACCCATAGCTCGAGCACCTTATCGTTTAGCTCCAACTGAACTGGAAGAACTGTCTAAGCAACTGCAAGAACTCTTGGAAAAGGGTTTCATACGCCCTAGCTCTTCGCCTTGGGGAGCTCCAGTGCTATTTGTAAAGAAGAAGGACGGTACCTTCCGCATGTGTATAGACTACCGCGAATTGAACAAGGTGACTGTGAAGAATCGCTATCCTCTTCCACGCATCGACGATTTATTCGACCAGTTACAAGGGTCGAGCTATTACTCGAAGATTGATTTAAGGTCAGGGTATCATCAACTGAGATTCCGGGATGAGGACGTCTCCAAAACAGCGTTCAGAACACGCTACGGCCACTACGAGTTTCTGGTCATGCCTTTCGGATTAACGAACGCGCCTGCGGTTTTCATGGATCTTATGAACATGGTGTGCAAACCCTATCTTGACAAGTTTGTCATTGTTTTCATAGATGACATCCTGATCTATTCGAAGAGCCAGGAGGAACACGAGCAGCACTTACGACTTATTTTGGAACTCCTTCGAACGGAACAGCTATACGCTAAGTTTTCAAAATGCGACTTCTGGCTTCGTGAAGTCCACTTCCTAGGCCACGTAGTAAACAAGGATGGAATTCATGTCAATCCATCCAAGGTGGATTCGATCAAGAACTGGCCTGCACCTCGCACACCAACTGAAATACGCCAATTCTTGGGTTTGGCGGGCTATTACAGACGGTTCATCAAAGACTTCTCAAAGATCGCACAACCGCTTACACTACTGACACAGAAAGGTGTTGTTTATCGTTGGGGTAATACACAGGAAACAGCGTTTCAGCACTTAAAGGATAGACTCTGTAGCGCACCTATCCTCTCTTTGCCTGAAGGCACGGACGATTTTGTAGTCTACTGCGATGCATCTATCCAGGGTCTTGGATGTGTATTGATGCAACGGGATAAAGTCATAGCTTATGCTTCGCGCCAACTTAAGATTCACGAACGGAATTACACTACACACGATTTAGAGCTGGGAGCGGTTGTTTTTGCACTTAAGATATGGCGACACTACTTGTACGGTACCAAATGTGCTATCTACACTGACCACAGAAGCCTCGAACATATATTCAAACAGAAGGAACTGAATATGCGACAGCGACGATGGGTCGAACTGTTGAATGACTATGAATGCTCAATCAGGTACCACCCAGGCAAAGCCAATGTTGTGGCTGACGCCCTCAGTCGAAAGGACACCGCGCCTAAGCGCGTGCGAGCTTTACAACTCACTATACAGTCTAGTCTTCCTTCCCAAATACGAAATGCTCAGGTAGAAGCATTGAAACCAGACAACGTCAGGGCTGAAGCCCTATGCGGCTCAAGGCAACGCTTAGAACAGAAGGAAGATGGTGCTTACTACGTCACAGGACGCATCTGGGTCCCACACTATGGTAACTTACGCGAGCTGGTAATGGATGAAGCTCATAAGTCTCGCTACTCGGTACATCCAGGTTCGGATAAAATGCACCACGATATCAAAACTACATACTGGTGGCCTAGCATGAAGGCCCACATAGCCACATACGTTAGCAAATGCTTGACTTGTGCGAGAGTCAAGGCAGAATATCAGAAACCGTCAGGTCCACTTCAACAACCTGAGATACCGCAATGGAAATGGGAACAAATTTCCATGGATTTTGTTACTGGCTTACCTAGAACTCAGCGCGAAAATGATACTATATGGGTGATCGTGGATCGACTTACAAAGTCTGCTCACTTCTTGGCTATCAAGGAAACGGACAAGTTCTCCACACTAGCAGATGTGTATCTTAAGGAAGTGGTTTCGAGGCACGGGGTGCCCACTTCTATTATCTCTGATCGTGATGCACGTTTTACTTCAGAACTGTGGCAAGCAATGCACAAATCTTTTGGCTCTCGTTTAGACATGAGCACAGCTTATCATCCTCAGACGGATGGGCAGTCTGAGCGCACTATTCAAACTCTAGAAGACATGCTTCGAGCGTGCGTAATCGACTTTGGCAACGGTTGGGAAAAACATCTGCCACTTGTGGAATTTTCGTACAATAACAGCTACCACACCAGCATTAAAGCTGCTCCATTCGAGGCATTGTACGGGCGTAAATGCCGGTCACCTCTCTGTTGGGCAGAGGTGGGAGATAGTCAGATCACAGGTCCAGAAATGGTAGTTGACACTACTGAAAAGATTGCTCAAATACGACAACGCATGGCGGTAGCTCGTGACCGTCAGAAAGCATACGCCGATAAAGATAGAAAACTACTCGAATTCCAAGTTGGGGATCGAGCGCTACTCAAAGTTTCGCCCTGGAAGGGTGTGGTTCGTTTTGGCAAACGCGGCAAACTTAATCCACGATACGTTGGACCTTTCGAAGTTATTGAGAAGATAGGCAGGGTAGCCTACAGATTGAACTTACCAGCTGAACTCGGTGCAGTTCACAACGTCTTTCACGTGTCGAATCTGAAGAAGTGTATGTCAGATGAGACCCACATAGTTCCCTTGAAGGAACTCACTATCGACGAGCGGTTGCACTTCGTCGAGGAACCTGTTGAAATCACGGACCGGGATGTTAAGGTCCTCAAGAACACGAGAATCCCTCTTGTACGAGTTCGTTGGAACTCCCACCGCGGCCCAGAGTTCACCTGGGAGCGTGAAGATCAAATGGAACTCAAATATCCCCAGTTATTCGGAACCAATGAACTACTACTGAGGCTGAAGCTACCAATACAGAATTTCGGGACGAAATTCCAAATCAACGGGGGGATGATGTGACACCCCAAGAAAACCAGTAATCTTCGCAAACCTGCTCGGGGAGCCGCGATACAATACAGGTAAACAACGTCACACCATTAGCTTCCTCAGTAACTGCATGCTAAATTTCGGGACGAAATTTCTTTCAAGTTGGGGATAATGTGACAACACGAGTTTCCAAGATTTCCATTTTCGCATTTATTGCACGTTTATTGTTTAAGCATTTGTTTCACGACTTGTTTGTTTCGTAACTGTATATATCGTGCTATGGTGATATATTATATTTGATATACAACAAGAGGGTACTGTTGATATGTATGCATAATTGCTAATATAGGGTTACATGTTTACTAGCACTATGGGATGAAAACACCAAAGTGTTTTCATCAAGTTAGGGTCCGGCGAAAACAAGAGTGGGCCTGGCCCAGTAGAAATCGAATATATATTTTGACTTTTATTCTATACGTAAAACTGTGAACCGGTAAACCCTAGCATCTCATTCTCCTCTTTAGCACCGACGGCAACACCCATTCCTTGAAGCTTTATCGTCACACAAAATCTTTGGGACTATCCTTTGAATCGGTTAGTAATCTGTGATGTTTGATTGGTAGCATAGTATGTTGAACTGTTATTTCGATGGTTATGGTTTTGACTGTGCTTCAAGTTGCATGAGATTTCATAGGATACACATGTAGATGGCGGCTAACATTTGTCTTTAGTGCATGTGGTTTTGTCAGGAATATGTAATAATTCATATGTGTGTGTGACTTGTTAATGGAAATTGTTTTGAAGGCTTTCTATTGGACCGATGTGAGGTGCCGTATGTATATATGTTGGTAATGAATGATATGATCTTATGTATGCATGCTGTGAATGATTACATAAACCTGTCAACATTGAATTATATGGATGTGATCCACTGAGTTTTATTAATTGTGCAACATGTGGTTTACTGACATGTTGTAGGAATAGGTGAAACCCTTTTTATATTGAATGAATGAATGGATAATATTTGAGAATGATTGGACCGATTATACTAAGGCCAAGGATAGTTGACGAAACGGAACTTTGTTTCGCCAAAGGGTGATTGACGAAACAGAATGTGTTTCGCCAATCTGTGTTTCGCCGACTTAATACTTTGCACAGTAACCTGACTTAACTATGTTAGAAGTTAACTGAGATATTTAACTACTGTTCAGTGATGTGCATGACTTATATGATAATGGTTACATGCTAGTACTTCTATGATTATACCTATACGTGAACAAGTTGGATATAAACTGATTATGCATACGTGCGTATTTAGGACGTGATTGATTTACTTGAGCACATACTTAGCATACCGAGCAAACCAAGGTGAGTTCACACAGCCAAGGCATGGGATTCTCGGGTTGGATTATTTGAAATGGATAACTACTCGTACTTACGCTATCGCTAGACTATAGACCATCGTCCTCAGGATAGTCAGGACACTTACGTAAAACCTACGTAACCTAGTATCTACCATTGTCTCCCGGGTCGGGAGGACACTTACGTAAAACCTACGTAAACTAATACCTACCATTGTCTTCCGGGTCGGAAGGACACTTACGTAAATCCTACGTAAACCCCACACGTACCACTGTCCTCGGGGAAGGGCACTCACGTAAATCCTACGTGACCTTGTACGTATTCCTGTTCTCGGATTAAGAAGAACACATGGTTGCAAATAGTCTAGCAAGTGCAAACATGGGAAGCCCCCATTAGTAAAGATAAACGTGGGAAACCCCCACTAGTAATACATATGACCATGGGAAACCCCCACCATTAGTACGCATTAACATGGGAAGCCCCCACCTATTGAACATACAAACGATCTAGTTAATAACGCAATGATGTGCAACGAACTTACTTTCTGTGAACTCGCTCAACTAGTTGTTGACTCTCTGTTACATGCCTTGCAGGACCTTAGGTACATATGGAGCTTGCACGGGAGGCACGATCGTTGTGGGCACGGATGGTGATTGTTATGATAAACGATTTAAACATTTGAACATAATACTGATGATGGGTTTTACTTTATTGCTTCCGCTAAACATTGAATTTCTACTTTTGATTTGAACACCTTTCATGCTACTTGGTTGGTTTTACATTTATTATACATTGTTCAATATGATTGGTGGCTAGATCCTGGTCAGTCACGCCTCCAAGCGGTAGTACTCCGCGTGTGGATTTTGGGGGTGTGACAACTAAAATGACGCGTTGTTATAATTTACAGTATTAAGAGCGATTACAATGTTTCTATATCAACCAACTACCCACGGTATTTATCACTCGACCACCTATTGGCTATCTCGTTGTCCAATGGTGTCTGTGATTATGGTCATATCACCCCTTGGCTAACCCGTTGTCCAATGGTGATGGTTATCAAGTAATGTATACAAAACCCCACATACCGGCTGTAATATGGAGATTACAAAGACTTAATCCCTGTAATTATAACTTTGAAATAAATAGGGTTTTGTAAAGTAATTTGATAAAAAGAGAATGACTCACATTGCAGATTTATTCGAGCAGAGTTTAGCCTACTGATAAGCCTGTTAACCTAATTTAACAATAATGCACACGAAACTAGGTTAGTAACTAATACAACATTTACGATAACTCACGAGATTAAATCCTCACAATGAATGACAAAGTGCGATACTTAAACATCCATCGAATTCACGACGAATGACAAAGCATAACCCTAATGTGGGCAGCACTTAAACATCCATTGGATAGTTTAATCGATCGGACATTGAATCGTAGCAGCGATCGAGTTATTACCCTGTTTTGCGGCAGCGATTCGTGATTTGTGTGTGTTTTGTAGTAATCAGGCAATATCTCAATGTACGTATTGAATTTTTACGTCGAACTGAAGCCAGGAATCAAGTCCCAAGCCTCTATATTTATACCTGAAAAACAGCCCCCTCGCGTGGCGCAAGGGGCTGTCGCGTGGCGTGAGGGGTGCCACCCTAGCATAGGGTAGCCCCGTGTCTGCATAGCTCAGGTGAGTTGGCCTTTCATGCAAATTCGCATCACACGTAAAACTGTTTTGATATTATCAACTAGGGTTTTACCCCCCCCCCCCCCTGAGTTTTAGGGGCCCTGATCCTGATTCCGATTGTTCTGAAAATTTTAGGGTTTATGCAGAATCACTTGGGGATCTCAATTAGGGTTTCCTATTGAACTAAATATAATAATAAATAATAGTTTTGGTGAGAGTTGTTACATCCTCCCCACCTTAATAAAAATCTCGTCCTCGAGATTTACTGGAACAAGTGAGGATACTTTCACTTCATTTCTGATTCCAGCTCCCAAGTGTATTCAGATCCTCTCTTCGAATCCCACTTGACTTTGACCAGCACAAGTCGCTTGTGCTTGAGAAACTTGATCTTTCTATCTTCTATTTGTAATGGCTTCTTAACAAATTCTAACTTTTCATTTACTTCTATATCTTGAAGAGGTATTACCAGGGACTCGTCAGATAAACATTTCTTGAGATTGGTTATATGAAATACATCATGTACTCCTGCCAGCTCCTCTAGTAATTGTAAACGATAAGCAACTGGTCATATACGTTGGATCACTAAAAATGGTCCTACGTATCTTGGACTTAGCTTTCATTTCTTTCCAAACCTAACTACTCCTTTCCAAGGAGATACTTTTAATAGTACTTTGTCTCCAACTTGAAATTCTAACAGCTTGCGTCGATTATCTGCATAACTTTTCTGGCGATCTCGCGCCGTCTTCAGTCTTTCCTTGATTTGAGTGATCTTGTCTGTAGTTTCTTGCACAATCTCTGGTCCTGATAATTGACTATCTCCTATTTCTGCCCAACAAACTGGAGTTCTGCACTTTCGTCCATACAGGGCTTCGAATGGGGCAACTTCGATGCTTGAATAATAACTATTATTATAGGAGAATTCAATCAAAGGTAGGTGATCGTCCCAGTTTCCACCGAAATCTATTACACATGCTCGGAGCATGTCTTCCAGGGTTTGGATCGTCCTTTCACTTTGTCCGTCTGTCTGAGGATGATATGCAGTACTTAGATTTAGTCGGGTTCCCATTGCTTCTTGAAAACTTGTCCAGAAGTGGGAAGTGAAACGACTATCTCTATCTGATACAATGGAGAGTGGAACTCCATGTAAAGATACTACTTCATCTACATACAACTTTGCTAACCTTTCCATGCTAAAGGTTTCTTTCATAGGTAGAAAATGAGCTGATTTGGTTAATCGATCCACAATTACCCAAATCGCATCATTACCTTTTCTGGTTTTGGGTAACTTAGTAACAAAATCCATAGTTATAAGTTCCCATTTCCATACAGGCATTTCTAACTGTTGTAGTAGACCTGCGGGTTTCTGGTGTTCTGCTTTAACTTGTGAACAAGTAAGACATTTAGAAACATATTTAGCTATGTCCTTTTTCATTCCTATCCACCAGAAATTATTTCTTAAATCTTGGTACATTTTATTGTTTCCTGGATGCATGGTATACCTAGATTTATGAGCTTCTTCTAAAATATTATTTCTTAATTCTCCCTGCTTAGGTACCCAAACTCTTTTTTTATGGAATCTCCAAATTTCATCATTTCCTTGCTCTAATTCTTTTATCCGTCCTTTCATTCCTTCAGCATCGTCCTTGATTGTTGTCTCTTGAACATTCTTTAGTTGTTCCATTAAATCTAACTGTAGATTTAATCTAAGAGCACGAACCCGTCGTTGTTTCTCATGATACTTACGACTTAAGGCATCTGCAACTACATTTGCCTTTCCTTCATGATATTGAATATCACAGTCATAGTCGCTTAGTATTTCCATCCATCTCCTTTGTCTCATGTTTAATTCTTTTTGCCCAAATATATACCTTAAACTTTTATGATCTGTATAGACAGTAAACTTACTTCCGTACAGATAGTGTCTTCAAATCTTAAGGGCAAAAATTATGGCTCCTAATTCTAAGTCATGAGTCGTATAGTTTTCTTCGTGCTTTTTCAATTGCCTCGATGCATACGCGATTACCTTCTTGCGTTGCATTAGTACACATCCTAATCCTAGCTTAGAAGCATCACAGTAAACTTCAAAATCTTCTGTTCCTTCTGGTAAGGCTAGTATTGGAGCATGGGTTAACCTTTGTTTCAAAATTCTAAAAGCCTCTTCTTGCCTAGTTCCCCATTCAAACTTAATCGCTTTACATGTTAGCTTAGTTAATGGCACTGCTATTTTGGAAAAATCCTTAATAAAGCGCCTATAGTATCCAGCTAATCCTAGAAAGCTTCTAATTTCCATAGCTGACTGTGGGGCCTTCCATTTAGTAATTGCTTCTATTTTAGCAGGATCTACATGAATACCTTCATGATTCACCATGTGTCCTAAAAATTGCACTTCCTGTAGCCAAAATTCACATTTCGAGAATTTGGCGTAAAGCTTTTCTTTTCTTAACAAAGTTAAGAGTGCATGCAAGTGCTGACAATGTTCTTCCTGACTTTTGGAATAAATAAGTATATCGTCGATGAAGACAATTACAAATTTATCCAAGTACGGTTTACAGATCCTATTCATCATGTCCATAAATGCTGCAGGTGCATTTGTTAATCCAAAGGGCATGACTGTAAACTCGTAATGACCATACCTAGTTCTGAAAGCAGTTTTAGGTATGTCTTCTTCTTGTACCTTCAATTGATGATATCCGGAGCGTAAGTCTATCTTAGAAAAATATCTAGCTCCCTGAAGTTGATCGAAAAGATCATCAATCCTAGGTAATGGGTATCGATTCTTAATTGTAACCTTATTCAATTCTCTATAATCGATACACATTCGCATTGAACCATCCTTTTTCTTTACAAACAACACTGGTGCTCCCCAAGGGGATGAACTAGGTTGTATGAATCCCTTACTTAGTAATTCATCTAATTGTTTCTTTAATTCTAGCATTTCTGTGGGTGCTAACCGGTAAGGTGCCTTGGCTATCGGTGTAGTTCCAGGAATTAAATGAATTCTAAATTCAACTTCCCTATTGGGTGGTAATCCAGGTAGTTCTTCTGGAAATACATCTGGGTATTCTGAAACTACTGGAATTTCTTTGAGTTCTTTACCCTTAGTGTTAATGATTACTGAAATCATATATACTACTCCTTGCTTTCGTTCATAATTAGCAATTTTCATTACTGAAATGAACTTCATGGGTTTTCGCGGCTTATCTCCTGTAATCATGATTACTTCTCCGGTAGGTGCCCGAATTTCTATAGAGTTCTTATCACAAAGGATTCGAGCATGGTTGGCTACTAACCAATCCATTCCTAACACAACATCGAACCCAGCTAAATTCATTGGTAATAGGTTTGCATGAAATTTATGACCTGAAAGTTCTATATTTCCTTCTTGCAAAACCTTATCTATTTTAACAAAATTTCCATTTGCCGTTTCGACTGTAAAAATATGCCTAAGGTTGGTTAAGGGTAAATTAAGAGCTTGGCAGAATGAAGTATTGATAAAACTTTGGTTTGCACCAGAGTCAAATAATACTTTTGCATAGACGTTGTGAACTAAGAACGTACCAGCTATCACATCTGGAATGAGTTATGCCTCCTGAGTAGTTAATTGGAAAGCTCGAACATTCTTCTTAGTAACCCCGTCGGCCGTTTTGGCTTTATTGTCTGCTGGTTTGACCAATTTAGGGCATTCTGGTTTAAAATGTCCCATTTCTCCACAGTTATAGCAGATCCTTGTTTTCTTTCTGCAGTCTTCTTCACGATGTCCTACCATTTTGCAAAAGTTGCAAGTTATATTGCATTTTCCAAAATGTTTCTTTCTGCAATTCCTGCAGAACGGTGGAGTTGAGGATTGCCCTGTTCCTCTCTTCTTGAAGTTGCTATTATTACCCACACTAAATCCTTGGGTAATTTTCTGAGCCAGTTCCTTTTTCCTATTTTCATCTCTTGTGCGTACCAGTTCGTCAGTTAGGGTGTTAGCTAATTCTACCGCATCGTCAATAGTGCGAGGTCTCGCAGCTTTAACGATATTACGGATTTCACTAATCAATCCCCAAATATAGCGAGAAATAAGTACCGGTTCTGGCGAAGCCAGTGTTGGTACCACTCTAGCATATTCGAAGAATGTCAAAGTATACCCTCGACAATCTACACCCATCATTCGATGGTTCAGGAACTTATTTGCCATTTGTTCTTTTTCGTATTCGGGACATAATTTTCTTTCTACAAGATTCTTAAATTCTTCCCAATGCATGGCATACGCCACAGTTCTTCTTTTAGCTTGTAGAACTGTATTCCACCATTCTAACGCCCCTTCTTTAAAAAGATTCGACGCATACATGACCTGGTCTTCTTCAGCACATTTACTTATGGTAATTAATGCCTCGGTTTTTTCTAACCAACGCAGTGCTGCAGTTGCCCCTTCATTACCTGCAAACTCAGCTGGTTTACAGGCAAGAAATTCTTTGTAAGTGCAACCGGGCGTTGCAGCTTTCATTTTCTTAGGGAGTGGTGTCACGACCCCCGACCCACCCTGGACGGAATCGGGAGTCGCGAACAGCCCGTGGTACCGGTGATTATTTTGAAAACGTTGCAGCGGAAATTTCATCAGGACCGTGAGTTAGGAAAAATATCAGAGTTTAGAAAACACCGGATTTTATTTATTTAAATAGATGGGATAAACCCATGTTTTACAATGGTAGCTTTAATAAAGATAAATTTTATTACATAAAACAATATTTCTTAATTTGATTTAATTAATAAAATAAGCCACTTCTTGATGCCTTTCAGTGCCGTATCCATCTCTTACTCCAATCTACTGTAATTACCTGAAAAATGTTTTAAAAAGGTTTTGTCAGCGGGAAATACTGAGTGAATCATTCTATTTACTAAAATGACACATTTGTTATAATTTACAGTATTAAGAGCGATTACAATGTTTCTGATATCAAGCCAACTACCCACGGTATTTGTCACTCGACCCATTGGCCCATTCGTCCAATGGTGTCTGTGACTATGGTCATATCCCCCATTGGCTGCCCCAATGGTGACGATTATCAAGTAATGTATACAAAACCCCACATACCGGCTGTAATATGGTGATTACAAAGACTTAATCCTCGTAATTATAACTTTGAAATAAATAGGGTTTTGTAAAGTAATTTGATAAAAAGAGAATGACTCACAAACTGTGAGAAAAGAAGAATGACTCACATTATAATCATGCAGATTCATACGGGCAAAGTTCAGTTTACAGATAAGCCTTAATATATTGCAGATTTATACAGGCAGAGCTTAGCCTATTGATTTTGCCTTGTAACCTAGTGCATACGAACTAGGTAGGTAACTTAATACAGCAATTACGATAACTCACGAGATCAAATTCTCACAATGAACGACAAAGTGCAATACTTCATCCATCGAATTAACGATGATCCGTCAAATTAATGACGAACGACAAAGTATAATACTTCATCCATCGAATTAACGATGATCCGTCAAATTAATGACGAACGATAAAGTATAACCCTAGTGTGGGCGGCACTTAAACATCCATTGGATATATTGATCGGTCGGAAAATGAATCGTAATAGCGATTAAGTTAATACCCTGTATCGTAGCAGCACCCCCCTACTAATTAGTGTTTTTGAGAGTAAACAGAGCATAACTCGGCGCACAAAGTGAATTTGAGCGTCGTTTCAACTCCCAGAATCAAGTCCCAAGCTCCTGTATTTATAGGTGAATTTTGACCCTTAGGCGGCCCGCGTGAGTTTTAAGCTAACCTTAGGCGGCCCGCGAGAGAACTTATTTTATGTATAGGGTTGCCACGTGTGGGACTAGGCTAGCTGAGTCGACGAAATCATTAAATTCAACTTCGTCCGCAAGTTATTAAGATAATCGTTAAGTAGGGAATACCCCCCCTGAGTTTTAGGGGCCCTAATCCTGATTCTGAAAATTCTGAAAATTTTAGGGTTTGTACAGAATCACTTGGGTGTCTCAATTAGGGTTTCCTATTGGTCAAATTACTTTAGTAATTATGACTTTTGATGAGAGTCGTTACATTCTCCCCACCTTAATAAAAATCTCGTCCTCGAGATTTATTGGAATAAGTAGGAATACTTCTTCTTCATCTCAGATTCCAGCTTCCAAGTGTATTTGGGTTATGATATTTCTTTTAGACTTATGTCACCTTTTAGTTAATAAAAATAATATTAAGGTAGATGATACAGAATTTAAAATATCGAATTTTGTGAATACGAGTTGTATCATAAGTAGGATTCAATGATTCAACTGAATTAGCTCGAGAAATCGATGATAACCGAATGAGATGAAATTATATAATTTTCAAAGTGACTAGGTTCAAGCCAAAAGATATATGATCAATAGATATTTAAAATGAATCTGAAGAACTTTTAGAATCAATAAGATTCTTTGTCAAAAGAAAGCTTACTTTGATTGGTAACTGAGGAAGACTTTGACAGTTTTCCAAATGGAATCAAAGCATGAAAAATGATTTGTCAAATAATTATGATATGAGAAATCAAAGTGTTGAGAGGAGTGAATTGCAAAGATACACCAAAAGACAATAGAGTTAGTGTATCATTTTAAAGTTTCAAGTTGTTTTATTTGTTGAAATAATATAATAGCACACTATTAGTGACTATATTTTTCATACTATCTCCTAGAAATTGAAATATAATAAAAACAAGTTATTTTGGCCTGGTCAACCATTATATTATACTTTTGCAAAGCAATTGTAATATATTATTATTTGTGTCCTTATCTGAACCGTATCTTAGATATCACATATAAATATTATATAATATATATTATTTGTTACGCATTTTTACTATATGTAAATGGTCACCACTTTTATTTATTATTTTAGTATTTTACCATACTATGTAAAATAATTATGTAAGATATATTACAAAATACCGTAATGAAGTTATTACGTTTACAAAATATTATTTTGTAAAAGAAATCATTATTATTTATAACGTTAAATGAGAGTTATAAATAAAGGTGTAAAAATATTTATTATACAAAATATTCATACAAATACTTTTGTACATATATTACACTTAATGGGTCGATTCTATGGGATTACTTACTTTTATTTTGAAACCATATAACGTTATAAATGTATTTATAAATGTTGTAAATAAGTGAAAACGGAGACTATTCTTAGTTATTATAATTGTTCTCTTAATCCAACGTAGTTGATGACTACCATATATTTCTTTTTATGGTTAATTTCTTATCAGAGTGCTATGGTACATAGTTACATGTGATAGACAATTATTTATAAAATTTTATTCGTTCCTCTAATTCTTGTATTATTTTATGAAAATATGTCTTCTCCAAAGTATATATATTTTCATATATAATTTAAGATTTATTAAATAAGTATGATGACTTAATTTATATATATTACTAGTCATTATCATGGTGGATATTGGTTAGTGCTCCCTTATTTAAGCATAGGTGATCAGTCCATGCCTAATTAAGGCTAGGCTATCCAATACCTACCCTTGATAATAATCCTAGTAAAAATAATACCAACACTATTATTATTAATATTTTCTTACTAATAATAAAACTGATATTAGTAATACATAACTAAACATACACTTAAATGGAAAAATTTCTAATAAAATGGTGAAACTGGCCGTCCCCAGGATCGAACCCGGGTCTAGGCCACACCCTTTCGCGCGTCTAGCCAACCGAGCTAGGTGCCTAATTTATGAAATTTCCATTTTGGTTAAATATAAACACATGTACAATAAATTCTATAATTCTTATTATAAGTCACCTACTTATCCTTTTTATGTTGACTAATAAGGATATAGTAATATTATTAGGTAATCACTTATGTAAGTTTCCATATATAAAATAAATTTTATATAATGTTTTTCGATTGAAGATGTTAAAGTAATAATTTATCACGAAAGGCTAGATTGATGTTGTAAAAATCATTTAAGAGATATATTAAAATATGACAAGAATTTGTGTATCATTATCTTATCACATGATTTGTGTTAAGATAACTTTTATAAATATCCGTATATGATATATATAAATGAGATTAGTGCAAGTTTTAAATTTTATGAAAACGTTAGTACAAGGTGATCATGATCAAAGAAATGATTTAGTGAAGTCGAAGACCAAATAAGCATTTTATAGTTCTAGAGAATTGAAGTGTTTGTTGGAGAATATGATAGCTTTAAATCCATCATATGGGAATTTGAAATGAATATGAGCAAGTTCAAGCAATTGAACTTGGTTTAATCACAACGAGTTCATGTATTAATAAGAAAGTTCGGACATGGTTACAGCAAAATCATGTATGCCAAAGAAAATTGAGTTTCTCAAGAAATTTATTGACTTGATATAAAAGGGTCATCGTTTTGCCTTACTGCGGTATATAGTGCCAAAAATCAAGTATAGCGAAATGATCTTTGAGTTTGGATAAAACAACAATTTAGAATGAAACCCTTCAGTGGAAATTCAGAAATTAAACGAACCACATGCACGACAAATGGTGCATGTGTAACATGTGGATTTACCAAGAAATGAAATGAATCAATATCCGCTACTAGGAAATAAATCCTCCTGGTATGATGACCGTTGCGAAAGTCAACTTATTATATGCAGAAGTCAGAATTTTCAACAAAAGAATTATAAGAACTTTTATCTGGAATTTCGAGTGATAACCGTTATTAAATGACATTACCAGGGAATGTCAAATAAAATGAAATAGGGAATTTGCAAAGGTCTATAACTCCTTTTGCAGTGATAATAATTATGACTCTGATTAGACTGTGTACTGATGATTGTGAAATCTTGTTACAACGTACCTCAGCGAAATTTCATGTTGCTTGTAGGATCATGTGGCAAAGTGCTGCTTTTTGATAGTTCTTCTACTGACGGAATCCATTTTGGTGTAATTATATTTTCCAAAGGTCTTGCTTTGGAATTTGTGTAGACGTATAATTTAAGTTTAATGTGTTTTCTTGTGCACTAGCACAACTTTACAAGCTTCTTACTTGCGTTGATAGTTTATGGTAACTCATTGGAAATTCTTATACTTTTAATGACGTCTCAACTTAAAGAGTTTCCATTGTTTATATTGTTGCACGAGCTACGAGACAGATAATCAAACGGAATAATGTTTGATATCGGAAAAGAGATTCCTGAATAAGAAATCTAGACACAGATGCTGGTGCTTTATTCTTAATTGACTTTTGGAATTTCTTATAGATATATATATCTATATAATCACATATTTCACATGCTGAAATAAACATACCATTTGTCAGGTCAATGTATTTAACGGATTTATATTTCCAAAAACCAGTTAAATATCTGGTCATGATACTATTTAGGGAAATCTTGTCACTCGTTTGACATATTATATATCCCGTCTTATCCGATTCGCGCCGGAGCGGTAACCTCAGTATATCTGGACAAACTGGAGAGTCTACCACATCATACCCAGTCTTGTCAGAGAAAATTTTCTATTTCCCATAAATAGTATATTTTCAAAAGTGCCTATCTTATTAGGGCTTTTATTCAGAATTAAGGAAATTTGTATTTCCATAACATATCTTATTATTATATTGATCACTAAACGATTCCTGTGACAGTGTCAATTTGATCATTCTTTCAACTAGTAATTCTAATCATAACACTGTTGATCATTCTCTCAACTAGTGATTCTGGACTTAGTTGTCCCGTGATATTACTTATGGCACACCAAAATCTATCATATTTATTTACACAAATACTTAGCTTATCGTGAAGCTAATACTAAGGCATCTTTTCTTAAGTTCAAGTCTAAATGTTATCATGTGTGCTACCAGTAATAACAATCTCCTAACTCTTTTATATAAAATTAGGTATTAGTGTCATAACACCTAAAGGCTTAAAGCAGTGGCTCTGATACCACCTTCTGTCACGACCCCCGACCCACCCTGGACGGAATCGGGAGTCGCGAACAGCCCGTGGTACCGGTGATTATTTTGAAAACGTTGCAGCGGAAATTTCATCAGGACCGTGAGTTAGGAAAAATATCAGAGTTTAGAAAACACCGGATTTTATTTATTTAAATAGATGGGATAAACCCATGTTTTACAATGGTAGCTTTAATAAAGATAAATTTTATTACATAAAACAATATTTCTTAATTTGATTTAATTAATAAAATAAGCCACTTCTTGATGCCTTTCAGTGCCGTATCCATCTCTTACTCCAATCTACTGTAATTACCTGAAAAATGTTTTAAAAAGGTTTTGTCAGCGGGAAATACTGAGTGAATCATTCTATTTACTAAAATGACACATTTGTTATAATTTACAGTATTAAGAGCGATTACAATGTTTCTGATATCAAGCCAACTACCCACGGTATTTGTCACTCGACCCATTGGCCCATTCGTCCAATGGTGTCTGTGACTATGGTCATATCCCCCATTGGCTGCCCCAATGGTGACGATTATCAAGTAATGTATACAAAACCCCACATACCGGCTGTAATATGGTGATTACAAAGACTTAATCCTCGTAATTATAACTTTGAAATAAATAGGGTTTTGTAAAGTAATTTGATAAAAAGAGAATGACTCACAAACTGTGAGAAAAGAAGAATGACTCACATTATAATCATGCAGATTCATACGGGCAAAGTTCAGTTTACAGATAAGCCTTAATATATTGCAGATTTATACAGGCAGAGCTTAGCCTATTGATTTTGCCTTGTAACCTAGTGCATACGAACTAGGTAGGTAACTTAATACAGCAATTACGATAACTCACGAGATCAAATTCTCACAATGAACGACAAAGTGCAATACTTCATCCATCGAATTAACGATGATCCGTCAAATTAATGACGAACGACAAAGTATAATACTTCATCCATCGAATTAACGATGATCCGTCAAATTAATGACGAACGATAAAGTATAACCCTAGTGTGGGCGGCACTTAAACATCCATTGGATATATTGATCGGTCGGAAAATGAATCGTAATAGCGATTAAGTTAATACCCTGTATCGTAGCAGCACCCCCCTACTAATTAGTGTTTTTGAGAGTAAACAGAGCATAACTCGGCGCACAAAGTGAATTTGAGCGTCGTTTCAACTCCCAGAATCAAGTCCCAAGCTCCTGTATTTATAGGTGAATTTTGACCTTTTGGCGGCCCGCGTGAGTTTTAAGCTAACCTTAGGCGGCCCGCGAGAGAACTTATTTTATGTATAGGGTTGCCACGTGTGGGACTAGGCTAGCTGAGTCGACGAAATCATTAAATTCAACTTCGTCCGCAAGTTATTAAGATAATCGTTAAGTAGGGAATACCCCCCCTGAGTTTTAGGGGCCCTAATCCTGATTCTGAAAATTCTGAAAATTTTAGGGTTTGTACAGAATCATTTGGGTGTCTCAATTAGGGTTTCCTATTGGTCAAATTACTTTAGTAATTATGACTTTTGATGAGAGTCGTTACAAGTGGGGCCTGCCGTGGATCATTATTGTGATTAATATGGTTGCCGCCTCCATTTACACTATTACTGAAGTTATCTTCTTGGGTACGTTTACTAGGAATGATTTGTTGAGGTTCAACAGGTTTCTGGGCAGCAGCAAGGATTGCTGGAATAGCATTGGCTATTCCCTGAGCAATGATATTTTCGATATCTTGCCTATTTAGAAATTGATCCTCATTGTTGTGCTCAGATTGATTACCCTCGTTAATTTGTTCATTACCAGCGTTTGCCATCTGGTAATTAATTTATATAAATAATTAGTATCACTTAAGAATAAACATAATAAAATAATTGCACATAATCTCATAAACAAATATATATCCAAAATTGTCAATTTCTCAACTTCCATTTATATATTATATTATGCATTAGTACACACTGTTATCCTACAACCGTTTTATTTTTAGATTATTACACATACTGATTTTTATTACTATTATTATGATTATACAAACACTAATTTACAACCCCCATTTTTCCTTTGTCAACTAGCATTTTAAAAGCGATGTTCCCTCTCATCATATTTCCAGGAGATTTGTCCTCCTATTTCCCGAATCCTATTTCCTGCATCCATCAACTCCTCACCGAAATGACAGAGTTCAACTAAATTTTCATTACTCATAGGTGGATTTGGTGCAGGCTCTGGATCGAACTGAGGGAAAAAGGTGTAAGGGTTATTTAGTAGGTTTTGAAATTGCCAATCGTTGGTCCACCATTCATCCATTCCTAGAGGTTGGGTGTGAATCAAAGGTTCTGGAATGGCTGGTTCTAAGTTCATTGGAATTTGAGTTTCAGCATGATAAGGGTAAAGGTTGGTATTGATAGGGCTAATGATATCACAGTTTGCTAATATGAAATCTAGCTCTTCCTGCAATGTCATTTCCTTGGTTTCTTTAGAGTTTTCTCCAATCTCTTGCTTAGAACTTTCCCCAATTTCCATCCCTGCTTGCCTTGAATCTTCCTCAATTTCTATCCCTTTTCCTTTATCCATGGGATTTTCTATCTTAGGAATTCTCCTAGTTGCTGGTTTCCTTCTGCGTACCCGTCTCCAGCCTACAAATCTTCTTCTTTTCTTAGGTTTTGTTTTCTCCAGAGGTGGAGCTTGAAATTCTATAGGTTTTTCCACATCAGCAAAGTAACCAGTAAAATCTTTGGAAACTTCTATGTTTACAGGATAGAGATTGAGATTCTCTAGGGCTCCAGATAACTCATTCATGCTGTTTAGCATATATGCAAAAATACTAAGTTAAAATTTTATAACAAAATTTCACAGATAACCTTCAAGTATTATTGCATACCGTGTGACTAATTTTAATACAAAGGACAACTGAAAAGTAAAACATACTAGGGTTTATTAAAAACTTATTTATTTACTGGATAAAGTTTTCTGGCTTGTAGGTGATAAGGGTGCTAAAATTGATTCAGGATATTTAAAGATTTGTATTTACTGCTACATTGGCTAGCATATAGAGATCTGCCCATTTTTCATCTAACTTGTCTTCCCATGGTGGTTTATTGTCTAGTTCCTGGGTTTCTTGATTAACTCTCCTTTCTTTTGATTTTGATTTCTTTATTTTCCCCTGACTTTTCCTAATAATCAAACTTCTTTTATTAGGAGAAAGTGGTTCCTCGTATTGTGCCTTTCTAGCAAATATTCCTTCCTCAGCATCTACTGAGTATCTTAAGGAATTTGATTGGGATGAACTTCCCTTTTCTTTTGATGAAGTATTTAATTTATGGTAGATATCTGAAAGTCTTTGCTTACCCATACTGTAAACAAATATTCAAATAATAAAACACATAATCACAAAATGATAATCAGGAAAATTAAGTATTTAAAATACTTAATAGGCTTAAATCAGTGGCTCTGATACCACCTTTTTCTGTCACGACCCCCGGCCCGGTTTGACCCGGTTTAGAGGCCGCGGGACAGAAATCCCATGGTAATTATTTAATTGAGTTGACAGCGGAAGATTTTAGCAGGATCTTTTCAAAACTGCAAATGCCTGATTATTTTATTTCATAATTTAGGGATAAAACCCCGGTAGTTTACAATAAGGTGATTTCACTGGTAAATATTTATTTTACAAAACATGTTTCTTTATTTATATTGAGCCACTTTCTTAAGCTTGTAGTGCTTCGCGACACTGTTTCCTGGATCACAACAGATCACCTGAAACATATTTGAAAAAAGGTTTTGTCAGCAGAGAAATACTGGTGAATCATTCTTTTTACTAAAATGACGCGTTGTTATAATTTACAATATTAAGAGCGATTACAATGTTTCTATATCAACCAACTACCCACGGTATTTATCACTCGACCACCTATTGGCTATCTCGTTGTCCAATGGTGTCTGTGATTATGGTCATATCACCCCTTGGCTAACCCGTTGTCCAATGGTGAAGGTTATCAAGTAATGTATACAAAACCCCACATACCGGCTGTAATATGGAGATTACAAAGACTTAATACCTGTAATTATAACTTTGAAATAAATAGGGTTTTGTAAAGTAATTTGATAAAAAGAGAATGACTCACTTTGCAGATTTATTCGAGCAGAGTTTAGCCTACTGATAAGCCTGTTAACCTAATTTAACAATAATGCAGACGAAACTAGGTTAGTAACTAATACAGCATTTACGATAACTCACGAGATTAAATCCTCACAACGAATGACAAAGTGCGATACTTAAACATCCATCGAATTCACGACGAATAACAAAGCATAACCCTAATGTGGGCAGCACTTAAACATCCATTGGATAGTTTAATCGATCGGACATTGAATCATAGCAGCGATCGAGTTATTACCCTGTTTTGCGGCAGCGATTCGTGATTTGTGTGTGTTTTGTAGTAATCAGGCAATATCTCAACGTACGTATTGAATTTTTACGTCGAACTGAAGCCAGGAATCAAGTCCCAAGCCTCTATATTTATACCTGAAAAACAGCCCCCTCGCGTGGCGCGAGGGGCTGTCGCGTGGCACGAGGGGTGCCACCCTAGCATAGGGTAGCCCCGTGTCTGCATAGCTCAGGTGAGTTGGCTTTTCATGCAAATTCGCATCACACGTAAAACTGTGTTGATATTATCAACTAGGGTTTTACCCCCCGTGAGTTTTAGGGGCCCTGATCCTGATTCCGATTGTTCTGAAAATTTTAGGGTTTATGCAGAATCACTTGGGGATCTCAATTAGGGTTTCCTATTGAACTAAATATAATAATAAATAATAGTTTTGGTGAGAGTTGTTACAGTAGGGGCTTAATACTAGTATTTAATATATTAACTAAAATTATATAAATAGTAGGCTCGTTTAGTCTTGTAAACCGGCTCAAGCTCGATAAGCAAAGCTCAAACTTGTTTACTAAACGAGCTTATTTAGGCTCGAGCTCATTTTAGCTTGCCTCGTTTCGAGCTTTTTTATTCAAGCCGAGCTCGTTTGCACCGCTACACAAAACCAACAATTCAAGCATATGCAAATGGTACTATTCACATTTGTAGGGGTCCGACTAACGAACTCAAACATGATATGTTTAACCTATTTTACTTTTGGCTTCCACTATTCTTACATAACTATATCTTATTCACACATCCATTTATTAATTATATTATTTCTATACATCGTTACAAGATACTCATAAAATAAAGAGTAAATTACAAAAATCGTCCTTTATGTTTACACTGGATTGCAAAGTATGTCTTTTGTCTTTAAAGTTGACGGGATTCATACTTTATGTTTGCAAAACCTTACACACTATGTCCTTTAGCCCTAACTCAGTTAAATTTTAATATTAAATTAGGGCATATTGGTCATTTTACTCACTTATTTAAATATATTTAATAAATAAAAAATAAAATAAAACATTCATTCATAATATATAAAATAATATATATATATATATATATTCTCTCAACAATCTCTTTCTCTCTCTCTTAAATCTCCCTCTTTCTCTCTCTAACAATCTGTTCTCAAATATGAACCCAAGATTAATATAATCATCAAGCAGCAACAAAATTACATGATGTTTTTTTTTATGAAATTGTTGATAAACCGGCAAAATCTGAAAGATAATTTAGTCAAACTGTAGTTAATTAAAGAACATGGCACGAATTTAACCTCTTGAAACCAAACAAACTTTACATTTCGGAAGGAGTAAGCTTCAATTCCGGTTATGACTTATAAATACTCAAAATAACTTAATCAGACCGAAAACATCAATTAACAGATAACCAGATCTAAAAAATCAACTGGATAAATCTAATCTTTTTAACACAAGTTCTTTGATTTCTTCACCATTTTGGACCTTATCGTCTTCAATAACGCCTTCCTGTTGAAGTGAATCAGTTAAATTAGAGATAAATCGAGTTGTGCGGGAGAAGTCCGGCGATTCAGTATGAGAGATAGAGTTAAGACCATGCATAGTTGTAAGGGTGAATAATGTCCCCACCCTTGGACGTTTTCCACCATGTGGCAGTACAGTCTAGGGGTGTTCAAAACTATCCGTATCCGAAAATCCGATCCGAAAATCCGATATCCGAAATATTAATTCGGATATCCGAATTTTTTGGATTCGGATTCGGATTCGGATAGTGATTTTCAAAATTTTCGGATATTTCGGATATCCGAAAATTTAATTTTCATTTTTTTCGGATATCCGAATATCCGAAGTATCCGAAAATATCTGAAATATCCGAAAAATATTCGAATATCCGAAAACTTATATTCGGATATCCGAAACTATCTAAAATATCCGTTTTCGAATATGAAAAAAATAATAAAAAATAAAAGTTAAGTAAAAAGTTGGATTTTCGGATATCCGATTCACTATCTGAACCCGTATCCGAAATTTCGGATATCCTAATTTCGGATATCCGAAATTTCGGATACGGATTCGGATAGTGAAATCGGATATCTGAAATTTCGGATACGGATTCGGATAGTGAAATCTGGTATCCGAAAATTTCGGATATCCGAATTTTCAGATATCCGGTTTTGTACACCCCTACTTGCAGCTCAGCTAATCGCACTCTGGAATTTGATGGATACATCTGAAGAAGAAAGAAGATTGTTTGATCATCTTACCTGCAACATCTCATCTTCAGTTGACGATGTGTCAACCCCAGGGGCTCACTGTATTTGATTGAACAGGTACCTTAGAATAAAAATATAATAATATAGTATAAAGTAAATACCTGTTGTTAATCATCGACGTTTTCTGTTTCATTCTCAAGGCTGAGGTGGAAGTTGAAAGACTGGATCAGCTAAAAGCTAGCAGAATGAAAGAGATTGCTCTTAAGATGCAAGGGGACCTTGAAGAGATATTTGTGCATGCACACATCGAGATCGACATGAAGAGACTGCTAGGGAGAAAACTGTGGCAATGATTGAATCTGGGAATGTTGAACCTTCTTAGCTGTTAGCTGACATGGATGCGCAGATCGCTAAAGCAAAAGAAGAAGCTCTTAGTAGAAAAGATATATTGGATAAAGTAGATAAGTGGATGTCAGCTTGTGAAGAAGAGAGTTGGCTTGAGGATTACAACAGGGTTAGCCTCTCTTCAAATTTCAAAGCTCTGCCTTAACTCTAAATTCAAACATCTACCCTACATTCAAATTTCAAACCTCTGGCCAGATTAAAACCTCTGCCCCTTCATTCAAAATTCAAACCTCTGGTCACCAGATTCAAAATTCAAAATTCTGGCTCCAGATTCAAAATTCAAACCATATATGTATAAATAAATCTTTTTAATTTCAAATCCCCATAACATAAACCCTAACTCTCTCTGTCTCTACGGTTTCAATTTCCCCCTCTAATCTCCTTCAATCTCGCAGGTTTCTCACAGATTCTGCATCAAATTCATCAATCAAACGTAACAATCGATGGACGAAACATCATCCACTCTGTTTGGGGTTTAGGGAGCGTTCGAGGATGAAATTGGGACCGATTTTCTGCACATGTTGGTGAAATTGGCAGGAGATTTGAAGAAAGTGGCGGAGATAGTGCTGGTGTTAGCGGCAATCGGAATTATTTCGGTGAAATCAGACTGATTTGATTGAATTCTGGTTTGATTCGGTAATTGATGGTTAAAGGTTTGATAATATCGAACTGATTTAGTTAAGTTTTGATGAATTTCAATCTGATTTGATAACATTTGCTGATAAGTTTGAATATATTGTTCATTGATATCAGATTTTTTTTAGCAAATGAAATTTGATAGAAAAACAAGTTTTTTTTTTTTTTTAAATCTGATATTGAAACAAAATGATATGTGAATCGTGATTTCAGATCTGGGAGGAGTAGAAGTTGTGTTTGTTTAATGAATCTTAGTTCGAAAATTCTTAGATGGCAGAAGGCTCAACTCGATTCATCGAAGACTGCGTTGTTCTTCAAGGTATTACATCTCCTTTCTCCACTCTGATTATCGTTCGTTTTGCATACGTATTTGATTAATTTCTCTGTATGAATATATAACAACTGAATTGACAAATTGTCTTGTAGTTTAATAGTTTTTTAATTTAATATCTTATAACATCTACCTGAAAAAAATATAATCAAATCAGAAGAAATTCATAAAATATGTGTGGAAATTGCAGGGAGTGATAAGCTTACACAAAACTTTAAAGTTGATGAATCTGATCTATCCTTGAAGAAGTTGAAAAAATTTCATGATCATCTTCTCTTCAATCTCTCTCGCATTCCCCGTCCGTAACAATTTGCAACAACGGGCAATTCCTTCTATCGTCTCGTCTTTTCGCAGAGTTCACCACCATAAGGGAGTTAGCCGACCACGAGCATCCATTGCACGTGCTTCTTGATAATGAGTTCAAATATTAAAAAGTGGATCATCAGTAAAAGGAAATTTCGCTTTAAATTGTATCTATTTTTTTAAAACAAAATCTTATTATATGACTAAAAAAACTTTAAAACTTATCATTAACTTTATAATGGTCTCCTAAGGGTGTAGGGAGTGGTTAGACACTTAAAAGTGGTAAACTTTAAAATCAACCAATGAGAGTGTATCATGTCAAAGTGGTAAACTATGCTCAAAAGTGTTGGTAATGATTAGACACTTCATGAATTGGTAAACTATTAAAAAAAGGAAAAAAAATGTGATTGGTTGAGATGGCATGGACCCCACCCCACACACCCCCTCTCTCTCTCCTACCCTCCCACTGCCTGCATCGGCAACCCATCACTGAATTGGCAAACTTTGAGTGGTAAACTTATGTTGGCGGTGGTGTTCCCAATTGGTAAACTAAGTTTACCGCATGAAACCGCACCCCCATCCGTATACCCTAATAACCTATTATTATTGTTGAGCTGAATTCCTACACCGACATCGAGAATCACCTGTCTTCTTTTTTTTTTGAACGGCCGACAAAACGCTTTTTTATTCAAATGTAGCAAGATGCTACCGCCAAATATACATACAAAGTTCATCACCAATACATTGACAATTACAATTTAATATCTAGCTGCTGAAGTTAAATCTACTCCAATCTTCTCATGTTAATGCCGCCTCTTTTGATCTATTCTTTACCCAAAGGAACGCCAATGATTTAGTTTCATCCAACACCTTCATAGCGTTTGGGGGAGTTTGTCTAAAAACGACATCGTTCCTCGTTTTCCATAAGCACCATAATGTTACCAAGACTACAGCATGTAATGCTTTCTTTCGTTTCCTCGATCCCGAGCATACTCCGTGTAACGTCAGTAGGTCGTTAATACCAAAAGCAATTATTGGTGGGAGCTTGCACCACGTCGTAATGTTCAGCCACACTATTTGTGCAAAATGGCACGATACGAATAAATGATCACAAGTCTCTACATAGTCGCCGCACATTACACACATATTATCACTAACACATATTCTGTTACACACAAGTCTCTACCTGTCTTCTTAGGCAACACGGTATTGGTTAAGGATAGGACGAGAACAGTTTTTATCAATCAAATGGTCATTTGACCATTACACATTAAAAAAAATAAATGCAACAGAATAAGGGTTACTATAAATAACAATTGTACATTATCGTGGAGATTTAAAGAGCTTTAAAACATTTAGAGTAAATTGCCATTTTAGTTTATGAGTTTTTGTTCAAATTGTTATTTTAGTGCAAATAGTTTTTTTTTTCTTCTCTAGGTCCCTGACTTTTCATTTTTCTTGTCATTTTGATTATATTGTCTAACTTAGTCTAAAAACCAGGTTATAATCAGGGGTATTTTTGATATTAAATTATTATGAGGTTTATAAATTATGGAGTGAATTTCAAATTTTGTCCTTTATCTTTATAGTGAATTTCAGGCGGTGTCCTTTATCTTTTAAATTGAGTTAGGGCTAAAGGATATAACGTGCAAGATTTTAAAACATTAAGTACAAGACTCGTCAATTTGAAAGATAAAGGACACCTCCTGAAATTCACTATAAAGATAAAAGACAAAATTTGAAATTCACTCTAAATTATGTTGTAAACTACTCCTGGTTATCACTGCACAACAATTATGCCAAAAATGCCCCTGGGTATAACCAGATTTTTAGCCTGAGTTAGGCAATGTGATCAAAATGACAAGAAAATGGAAAAGTCAGGGACACATAGAAGAAAAAAAAACTATTTGGACTAAAATAACAATTTGGACCAAACCTCAGGGACTAAAATGGCAATTTACTCAAACATTTATCTTTACATTCTTCCTTTAAAATAATCGTCAATATTTGATTTTGTAAGGCTGGAGGGTGTGGGGGCGCCACCCTCGCCAGCTGGACACCTATAGCGCCCCACCCCCGCCATCGTCCACACCCCCGGCGCTATGCCGGGGCGCCATTGAACCTCCGCCACCATGGTAACGCCAGAATTTAAGGGTTCAGGTGGGGCCCACAAGTTTTAAACAAATGATTTTTTTTTAATTTTGTCTAATAGGGGCTCCATCCACACCATGTAAATTAAAGGGGGCTCCATAGGTGAGGTGGATCCTAGGTGGCGCTGACATGAACTTGATAAAGCCCCATGGGACTCCAACCACACCCTATAGCCTAAGGTTCGGTTCCATTTTTACTAACCCCAAATCGATTGCTTTTCATCAAATTGGTTCGGTTTAGACCGTTAAAAGTATATAAACAACTCTAAAGGTGAGAAAAGCTTCATGAAACGAAATAAAAAGTAAAATAAGCAATAATAATAACAACAATAACGATTATTCCATTGTCACCATTATTTTTTTGTGACATCCAGGTTGGGTTCGACTTCCACTCTCCTCATTATTTTCTACGGCATCCAGGTGAATGGTGAATACGGGTGGCGCCGGTTCTTCTTGGATGAGAGGCGAGGTTTTACCGATTATTCCACTGTCGTGCTTTCGGGTGGGTGGAGGTCGGGTTACCCCGCATCTGGGAGAGCCAAGGGGCTGGCGGCGGTCGAGTAGTCTGTCGGAATTAAAGAGAATAAGTGAAGAGGATTTTCAGCACAATCACAGCTGTTTTACAGCCAAGATTCCAGCTCAGCCATTCATTGCCTTTCCTTTTTTTCTTTTTTCAATTTACTATAAATTGGGCATATGTATGTGTATTCAAGCATGAATCAGTAATCAAAAACATCATTTTATCTCTATACCTGTTGATATGGTATCAGAGCAGTGTTTCTGATTCCTGAACACTTTGCTCATCATCTACAATCTATCCCAGCCAATCCAACCTCAAACCAGAAAACTCAAAAATCAAAATCAAACCCCGGAAAATCAAACAAACATCCGCTGCATTCACTGCCTTCGCTGCATCTTCCGTCTTCAACCATCACAACTCCAACCATCATCACTGTAGGAACAGAAAGGTTCCTAGGGTTTTGGTGTTTGTTTCGGCCACACTTATCCCCTCTAACCTCCGGAGACCCACTCCGACCAGCGGCAGACTCCGACCACACCTCAGACCAAACGATACCCCCCTCTTCCTCACCATCTGCTTTCACCCACAATCCGTGAAGCCTTTCCTCTTCTTCACCCACCTCCTCAAATAATCAGACACCACATCCGACAACGGCAGCCGGTGGCTCCGCCTCTCTCCACTGCCGCTGCCGCCGCCGCTATTACAGATCTTTCAAGATTTGATGTGAGGTTTTTCGAAAGATTACAAATTTCACAAGATTTGCTGTGGGTTTCACTAAAGTTTCAATTTTTGTTGGATTTCTTGGTTGTGTGTGTTCAACAATTTAGGAAAATTTAAAAAAAATAAAGAACAGGTTGTCTTGTGGTGGATAAGGTGAGAGAAGTTGGTGTCTTGTGGTGAAAAAGAAAGGAAAAGTAAAAGGTGAGGTGTGAAAGACACGTGAAGGAAAGAAAAAAAAAGGGGGGTCTATCACTTTTTTTTTTGAAACCTTTTTCCCTTGTTTGAGACAGATTTTTAAAAAATATATATAAATATATATTTTGCAAATGATTAATCACAGTAAATATGAGTTGTTGAAAGACTATCCGCCAACAAGTGGGGAAGCCTATTTAACAACACATAAAGGTGGTGATCAAGTCAGTTCTTGGATTTTTGATTGTGGAGCCACTGATACGATGACGTACGAGCCATCGGACTTCGTGTCTACAAAGAAACCGAACAGAACCCACATCAAGACTGCAAATGGCGAAAATGCTTTAGTAAAGGGAGGAGGAACTGTCGAAATATCTCCCAATCTGAGATTATCAAATTGTTTATATGTTCCTTCGTTAACACACAAATTGTTATCAATAAGTCATGTTACAAAGGAACTCAATTGCACAGTTCTAATGCATCCTCATTTTTGTATCTTACAGGACATCAGAACTGGAAAGATAATTGGGCGTGGCACTGAACGACATGGCTTATACTATGTGGATGAGGTGACTCAGTCAGGGACTGCGATGCTCGCTCACGGAACAAAGAGTAGAGAAGCATGGCTTTGGCATAGGAGATTAGGGCATCCTTCCGCCGGGTATCTACATCTTTTACTCCCTAAACTCTTCCCTTCAAACAGTACATTAGACTGTGAAACATGTGCCTTAGCCAAAAGCCATAAAAAACCTTTCAAACCAAGTAACACTAGGGTCAGTGAACCCTTTTCACTAATACATTCTGATGTTTGGGGTCCAGCTGAAACGAATGGAGGTCAAAATCTTCGTTTCTTCCTATTATTTGTTGATGACTGTACCCGGATGACATGGGTATATTTTTTAAAACACAAATCTGAAGTCTTCGACAAATTTAAACTGTTTTACACCATGGTCCAAACTCAATTCAAAACCAACATTCAGATCTTACGATCTGATAATGGAGGGGAATACGTTAATACCTCCATGAAACAATTTTTTCAAGAGAAGGGAATGATTCACCAAACCACTTGCCCAAAACACCCAGAACAAAATGGTGTAGTTGAGCGGAAAAATGGCATTTTGGTAGAAATGGCCCGAGCCCTTATGCTTGAATCCAAAGTCCCTAAATCTTTTTGGCCCGAAGCTATAAACACAGCTGTGTATCTCCTTAACCGTTTACCAACCAAAGCCCTTGACCTAAAAACTCCCCTAGATACCTTATCCACATTCACCAAACTACCCCCTCCTCTTACCTTACCACCTCGTGTCTTTGGGTGTACCGTGTTTCCCCATATACCCAAAACCGAACGATCCAAACTTGATCCATGTGCCGAAAAATGTGTCTTTGTTGGTTATGGGGTGAATCAGAAAGGATACCGATGTTATAACCCATCACGACGTCGTGTGATTACTACTGTCCACTGCGACTTTCTTGAAACAGAATATTACTATCAGTCCCACCTCAGTGGTCAGGGGGAGATAGAACATGAAGACTCACTGAGCTGGTTGAAGTTGATTCCATTTGCAAGCGAAGATGAGTCATCTCATACATCCACACATACTAAGCCTGTCGAAAGTCTCACCCAAGAATCATCCAGACTGGTGTTCGAGGTAAGTGATTCTCCAAACCTTGGAAATGTGCCTGAATCTGATGCAGATACCACTAATATTCAGGAAAGTCCCGAGACAATGGAACAGGTGGAGGTTGCTGAGCAAAACAACGCAGTCCAAGGAGAAATCGAATCTAATGAACAACATGATGGAGGCTCTAGAACAACACCGGGAACATATGTTTTACCTCCTAGAGCCAATAGAGGGGTTCCTCCAAAACGGTACTCCCCAGAAAGGGAAACCAGAAATTCAAGGTATCCTACAGCCAATATGGTTGACGGGAACTTATCTAACAGTGCGAAAGCATTTGTTACCTCACTATACTCCGAACAAATACCGAGTTCCGTGAAGGAAGCCCAGAGTAAGAAGAATTGGAAGGAAGCAATGGAAACGGAGATGCGTGCTCTTATGAAAAACAACACGTGGGAGAAGTGCGTTCTTCCTAAAGGAAAGAAAACTGTTGGATGTCGGTGGGTGTATTCAATCAAATATAAACCAGATGGTTCCATTGGAAGATACAAAGCTCGGCTCGTTGCCAAGGGTTACACTCAGACGTATGGGATCGATTACTCTGAGACATTCTCTCCAGTTGCAAAAATGGACACCATCAGAGTCCTCTTCTCTGTGGCAGCCAATAAGGAGTGGCCTCTCCACCAGTTTGATGTTACAAACGCATTTCTCCATGGAGACCTAACAGAAGAGGTTTACATGGAAGCACCTCCAGGTTTTTCAGGGAGTTTTAAAGAAAGGGAAGTATGTCGGTTGAAAAAAATCATTATACGGGCTAAAACAATCTCCTCGGGCATGGTTTGGAAAGTTCACTTTGGCTATGAAAGAATACGGGTATCACCAAAGTAATGCTGATCATACTCTGTTCCTCAAGAGAAGAAACGGCCTTGTAACTTGCTTGATCATATATGTAGACGACATGATTATTACCGGAAATGATGTAGAAGAAATAGCACAGCTGAAAGAGAATCTATTTTCAAAATTTGAAATGAAAGATCTAGGGAATCTCAAGTATTTCCTCGGGATTGAAGTTCTTAGGTCTAAACGGGGGATCTTCATTTGCCAAAGAAAGTATGTCCTTGATCTTCTGGCGGAAACCGGGTTGATTGATTGTAAACCCGCATATACTCCAATGGTGGTGAACCACAACCTTCACATGGAACTTAATGGGGAGCTTGCGGACAAAGAAAGGTATCAGCGGCTCGTGGGCAAGCTAATTTATCTCTCTCACACTCGTCCTGATATAGCGTATGCGGTTGGAGTAGTAAGTCAGTTTATGCACCAACCACAAGTTGCCCACATGGAAGCTGCTCAGAGAATTTTAAGGTATCTCAAGGGGACCGTAGGCCACGGAGTGTTGTTCAAAACAAATGGACATCTGAATGTTGAGCTCTACACTGATGCAGACTGGGCAGGAGATAAGGGGAATCGAAGGTCAACATCAGGATACTTCTCCTTGGTCGGTGGAAACCTGGTTACCTGGAGAAGTAAGAAACAGAAGGTGGTTGTTCTGTCGAGTGCAGAAGCGGAATTTAGAGGTATAGCTCGAGGGTTAAGCGAAGTTCTTTGGATCAGGAAGCTACTAGAAGACATTGGTTTTTTTCCAAAAGGAACCCAGTAAAGTTATGTGTGATAATACGGCTGCAATACAAATCTCAGAAAACCCAGTACAACATGATCGAACAAAACACGTGGAAGTAGACCGACATTTCATTAAAGAGAAACTGGAGGAAAAAATCATAGAGCTCCCATATGTGTCGTCAAAAGATCAACTTGCAGATATTCTTACAAAGGCCGTCAACGGAAACGCCTTTAGTAGCTGCTTGAGCAAGTTAAGTATTGGTGACCCCACTACTCAACTTGAGGGGGGGTGTCGGAATTATAGAGAATAAGTGAAGAGGATTTTCAGCACAATCACAGCTGTTTTACAGCCAAGATTCCAGCTCAGCCATTCATTGCCTTTCCTTTTTTTCTTTTTTCAATTTACTATAAATTGGGCATATGTATGTGTATTCAAGCATGAATCAGTAATCAAAAACATCATTTTATCTCTATACCTGTTGATATAGTCGACCTTGGTCACAGCGCCCGGTGTCACGGTGGTTGGCACGTCGTTCCTTCCGTTAAAAAAAATAAAAAAATATAATAATAATAATAATAATAATAATAATAATAATAATAATAATAATAGCAGCAGCAGTAATTTATATAATCTTAAACATAAAGGTCGGTGACCCAACCAAAAGACATACCTACCCCTCATTTGTCTTATTACCCTTTCTCTTTTATCTCTTAAAACCTAGATCATTCCTTTTCTTCCTCTGCTTATTCATATTGTATCAAAAACATTCAAGCAGACACAACTTCTAAGATCATACGATGGCTCACACCCAAGTTTTTTAACCAGAATCAGAAACAGAAACAGAAACAGAAACGTACGATTCTGATGATTCTCAACAAGACCCAAGCTTCCACATTTTAGAAGAGACCCGATCAAAGTTTTCGGATCTTTCTATCAAGAAAAAACCCAGTTCTCGGTGAGTCTTCGTTGCCCTTTATTTGGTTGGGGGATGGGGGGTTCTTTTGAAATTTCCTAATGTTTTTTGTTTCATTTCCAGTGTGTTCCAATGGAGCTTGATGAGGAGGATGATTGTATAGAGATTACTGTCCCTAAGTTGGATGCAAACGAAGAGAAAAGTTTTGAGATTGTTCAAAAGATCATTGAAGGTTATTTAGAAATTAAGCCGGGCAAAGTGACAGCCAGCCACGAAGATCACAAAACAAAGTGTTGGATCCGCCAACTCATATAACTGAAAATGGCGTCGATTCAAGGAAGCGACAGTAGTTGGGTGGGAAGAAAACCTCTTCCTCCTTCACAAAGTCTTAATTGGAAAATTTAACAGCCGCTGCTCCTCCTCCGCCGCCCGTCTACTCTGCTCCCTCCACTTCCGTTCCCGGAGTCTACTTTCCGCAGTTCCAACAGGTACAGTTATTATTGTTTCATGTTTTAGGGTTAGTGTTGTAAGAATTATAATTTGTGATCATAGAGTTTTGTACTGGATTGATTTTGGTGTTGTTAATTAAAGAAAAATCTCATCGAATGACAATCGTTATGGTTTTGAGTATTTGCTACTCCAAGTTGTTTAAGGTGAGTTTAAGATTGGATTCAAGTAAGGGGTAATGCAAGTTGAAACGGGTATATCTGAAATCTATGAACCCAAAGGGGTGATAAGTAGCGGGTGCTGACTAGATATAAATATGTAAGTGTAGATAACCACATAATCTTCTCTTTTTTTAATAAAACTGTTTTACATCGCACCTTTTCTATATTGAAAGGGAGTGAAATCACAGTTTAAAATTGAGGGACTTAGGCGTTAAAAATAGAGTAACAGTGCAAAAGGTAAAAACACAAAGTTTAAAAGTTGAGAGAGGGGTGTCGTAATTCAAACTTGAGGGTTAAAATGATAAAATTCAAAGGTTGAGGGGTGTAAAATGAAGTAATAGCGCACGGGTTAAAATGCAAATAGCGCCGACGCTTTAGCCAAAGCGGGGCGTTTAGGGTTAGTTTTCAGACAAAAGGTGTTAATTAATAGAAGAACGTAATGGAAATGTGAACAACAGTGATAATAATAAATCTATAGTATTTGGATAATAATATTATGCTGAGTAAATTGCAATTTTACCCCCTGAGGTTAGGGGTGATTGGCACTCTTACCCCCCTAAGGAAATAATTGCAATTTTACCCCCCACTGTTTGAGGTTATGTCGCAACCTTACCCCCTAAGCTCAATTTTGTTGACTGATCTGTTGACTTTGTGGTGAAATGACTATTATACCCTTTTATTTTACCCCCTGTGTTTTGTTTACTCTGTAATTTTACCCCCTGCCACCACTGCCACCGCCATTCACCACCACAACCACCACTGCCACCTCCAGCCACCACCCTCAACCACCACTGCCACCGCCATTCACCACCACAACCACCACTGCCATCTCCTCTCTCTCTCTCTCTAAAAAAAACCCACCACCCGCCTTCATCTAATCACCACCGTCATCTCCACACCCCAGCCACCAATCATACACATACATACAACCAAACCATTCTCTGCAAACACCAATCTTATTCAGAATCACATTGACGATTTGCACCAAAATAAAAAGACCTCTTGCTTTCTTTAAATTTGTGCAAAAAGATTTAATTTAAATCACCAGATCTATGAATGAAACAGCCACAAAATCTGATTCAGAATCACATTGGTGGCCGGACCATTCCAGAGGTGGCCGGACCATTCCATCACCACCACCAAACAACCAATCTGATTCAGAATCACTGAATAAAAAACAGAGCAATAATAATAATAAGAAACAGAGCAACAATAACCACCACCATGGCTTCCTCTCTCTCTCCTCCACCTTCTCCACCCCGCTTCTCTCTCATCACCACCCATTCACAAATGAGTTGTCATGTACCAACACAAGAAATATACACGTCACCGATGTCTAGAGAATCCGGAATGTGCAGCTGCAAAATGCACATATATGAACCAAAAGTATACAATGTAGAGTGACTGAAAAGAAACATTAGATCTTACCTCAAGTTGAGTCAGCATTTCAACTGTGGCTTCCATATCACCACCGCAAGCTGTGTAGACACTGGAAAGAGACTCATCGGAAACACCAGCGAAAACCATCTGAAGATAAGCCAAATTCATGTCGTGATCAACATCCAGGGCCTGTTTTCCAGCTAACTCTGAGCTGTGTGATGATGAACCGTAAGAATCAAAACCAGAACATCAAGAAAAATTGATGCATATTATGAACATCAAATCAATAGCTAGCTGTTGACAAGAACTAGAACATCAAGTACAGGTAAGCAATTAAACCAGATCCCTCTGTCACAACAGCTCCATCTCCGTCTCCGGTCATCCTCTCCGGCGAATGGCGGTGGCAGTGGTGGTGCCCGGTGGTGATTATTGTGGTGGATGTGAGAGAGACAGGAGAGAGATGGTACCTGGGCAAGAAAAGGGTTTCAGGGATATTGAAGAAGAAGAACTTGCCGCCGATTAGAGTAAACGCCGGAATCGTCTTCACCGTCGCTTGTTAACTTGCCGCCGATTAGAGTAAACGCCGATGGCCATCAGAAGGTGATCGGAGGAGTAGAGGAACAGTTTTCTCAAATGAGTGTTGAGCAACGAGATATTAAGCATCAAAATGATGAGGGTTTGGTGGCTTCACCGGCTCTAGTGGTGGTTTCCAAAATATATATTAACAATAATAATAAAAATAATAATATAATAATAAATATAAGGTAAGATTACCAAAATACCCCTACCTATAATGGTCAAATTACCATTGACTGAGGCCGGGGGGTAAAAGTGCGACATAACCTCAAACAGTGGGGGGTAAAATTGCAATTATTTCCTTAGGGGGGGTAAGAGTGCCAATCACCCCTAACCTCAGGGGTAAAATTGCAATTTACTCTATTATGCTTTCGATGATTTAAGCATTCTGCAGTATATTTAAACTTGGTTGAGATAGTGGCTATAGCTACCAGTATGCATATATAATATGGTTAATATTGAATGTAGGATCTCTGTGTACATGGCACATTGAGAAAACGACAAGGATACATAGATTTGAGTTTAATTTTTGGCTGCATGTGCTTGAATTTGATTTTCTTAAAAAAAAATTGTCTATTTTTTCTTTAGCAATTTGTTTGATTTTAGATGTATATGTAAGTGTAAATTATTGATAGTTTCCAGCTTGAAATTGAACTTCATTTTATTCAGATTTAGCATAATAAAAATGTGGATTTCATTGAATCAAAACAACAAATTAATTATTCATATAGTTTATCTAAATCTCTGTACATGAGTTACAAAAGATATGAAATTCATGCATGAAAGCATAAATAAGCAGAATCATGAACAAAAAGTATGGAGTCTTTCATTTGGAGAACTACTACCAACCTACTGTAGTACTTTTGGAAGTTTATAATAATCCTATTTATAGATAACTAGTATGTTACCCGCCGCGCGTTGCGGCGGCGATGTAACGTATAATAACTCTATACGGTCAAAACATATAGTAGCTCAAATTTATACCAACTTGAATCCGGACAAAATTTACGTAAAAATGTAGATTAACTGAAGATGTATTTCAATTCTAGAATTAATGTACCCAATTAAACTTGCCAAACAAAATATGAACACTAATATTTTGGATTCATTAAATCATGAAAACTTGAATAAATTCCACAAACTCGTACAGTTAATCCACAAACCTGCAGAACAATAAAGATCCACACAAAGTTTGGCCTGCGATGTCTGAACTGCTACACACTGAGATCGCACGATAGAGGTTCGTTAAGATGCTTGATGCCGCGGTTGAGATGCCGCCTGAAAGGGGACGTTAGAAGAAGAGGCAATAACTGGATTGACGGCACCAGAATGCCTCCGTTTTGCTTGTGGCTGCCTAGAGCACATGAAAGTGTTAGAGAAATTATGAGAACCGATGCATAAAAAGGAAAGACAAACACAAACCGTCACATCTGAAACACATATAGTTATTGTTCAAATCTTGTCATCAGCTTCCTAACTAAATCTCAATTACAACGAATAAGCATGAAAGATGACACTCAAAACTGAAAAGTGGCTGCAAACATGTATAGACAAACTTGATAACACAGTAATTTTAGAAAAATAAAATATAGGTACTTGCATAGAGCAACGACAATGAAGCCCGCCTAATAACGAAATCCAAAAGTAAACTCCAAATCTTGCAAAACCGAAAAGTTACTGACTCAGAACTCGGACAAATATCTCTACCCAAACATAAAGTACACCAGTTTGGACATAGAAAACAAAAGAGATAAGTACAATGGAGCATTGTCTGTAACACCCAATTGACCAGAAACCGAGCATATAGACTGTACCAATTTTATTGAAGAATCTAAAAAACTCACAGATCCCAGAGATATATTACAAATGAGTATATTACATGGATGCATTTCATCATATTATTTATATTTACAAAGAAAGTTAAACGTGTTTCTCTTAGTTAAATCACCTAATGGTTGTTTAGTTTGAAATGTAGTCGATAACTGTATGTAATTATTTTCAAGTGATAAAGTTAAAAATAAAGTAGTAAAGGATTAATAAAACAAATTTGATAATCTTGATTAAATTTGCATATATGAGCATGCCAAAAACAATTACAGCAGCGAATCAAATCGAAGAAGTTCACGCCGTTGTAGTATGTTATCGCGTGTTATGTACTTGTGTCTCAGACTAATTACAACAGCGAATCAAAACTTAGAAGTTGACACTGACATAACGTTACAAGGACCCATTTATAATAGTTCAAAGGTCTTCCTATAACGACGTATCCTAACACCCTCTACACCATTTATTCCTTGTTTCCTTCCCCCTAGATATTTCAACAAACACCTTACCTTTTCCTCCACCTTTCTATACTTCAGTCCCTATTCTCCCTCCTTCCCCACCTTTCCTTAATGGCTTAGTTCAATCATTAAATAATGAAACAAACTGGTACACCAAATTTTAAACCAACATCACAAATTAGGCTAATTCAACGGCATTAGATTCATTTATTAAACTCAGCATCTGTTTGACATTGTGATTTGCAAAAATCATCAATTTGTATATCAAACATTCATCCAATCGACTAAATTTATTACAAAAAAATAATAATAAAAAATATATATTTGTAGTGAAGCTCTTGCTGACCTGAGCTTTCCTAATAAACATGCTCTTGCTGGTATGAACTGTGCTTTCCATGCTTTTACCCGTTCTAGAGTCAGAAACCATGGATTTCTGGAGCTCATCCTTCGCCTAAATAGCTGGAAATTAAAACACGAAGTAATAACCGGATTGTTCAACTTATTACTTAATTGAGTAAAATAGTAACATATACCTTTTGAGGTCTCCTTGTATCATCAGATCCCCATTTCTAATTTTGATTGGTCCCATAATCCCCTTCCTACACAAAACTCAAACTCTAAATCTCAATTTCATCATTAGAAACCCTAACCATAAAATCCAAACTAAAATCACACTAACCTCATTCCTCCGGTTACTATTCCCGTTATAGTTCTATTCATGATCCTGTTCACCAGAGACAACTTCAACATTATCTAATCCATCACTAAACAAAAAACTTAAAAAAAAACATTCAACAATTATCCAAATCCATGATACTAACCTGCGCCCAAAAGGTAGATCTAAACCCTAGCTTTCGGAATAGGATCTGAACCATAAGCACTGCAACACCCCTGATTTCTTTCCCTCTCTAGAATCCGGCTCATTATCGCCCTCGTATGCCTCTTCTTCGTTGTGATAACAGAGAAGTGAATAATACCAAACACCTCATGCATGATCTTAACTATAGAGCGAGCTAAATTGAAGACATATTTAAGATATTTTAGCACTAACATAGTAAACATGTACTGCTTTATATTGTATCTGATCCTAACACAAAATGATATAAATGAGTGAACGTTTGATGAATATGTTTTAATTGTTTATTAGAAAGTGTGAATTTGTTTGATCAGTTAGTGATAAAGTTTGTTGGTGTTGAAATCAGGTTAAGTTGGTAGGGATGCTGATGAACAAGGCTTAGACGGTTGTTGATGTTTCTTTTGTGCTTGATGATGGTGCCGGTTGCATTGATTGCAACAGATGATATGGAAGTTGTTTCGCGTTTATGTTTCTTTTCGGTTATGTGGTTTTAGAATCAGCTTGCAAAGCTAGGATGGGATCGCAGGTGTCACTTCAAGGTATTTTTTGGTTTATTTGACGTGATGTCGCCGCCGCAACGCGCGGCGCGGGCAAAAATCTAGTCATCATCATCATCATCATCATCATCATACTCAGTAAATCCCACTAATAGCAAAGCTAAGATAGGGTCTGAGGAGGGTAAGATGTAGACAGCCTTACCTCTACCCTGTAGGAGTAGAGATGCTGCTTCCGGTGAGACCCCCGACTCGATAGTAGGTTTGCATCAAGCCTTGGACATAAGGCACATAAGAATCAGCAATTAAGACAAATGCTGATTAGTGCATGTACTCCCTTGTCTTTCGGCTATCAACGCCACCACATGATGCATGATTAACCACCCCCCTCTTTTAACGTTATTTTCACGAAATTAGTAAAATAACGTTAAAATAAGTGCACTTTCACTTTTGCCCCCCCGAGCGCCCACACATATATACATTATATGCGCATACCGCAAGCGGGGCGTAACGGGCAAAAATCTAGTAATAATAATAATAAAATAAGTAAATAAATCAGCTAACATTATTAGATGGAGACAAATCTAAACATAACATATCCCCGTTTAATTTCCCAAAGTTATATATGTATACATGAGCAAATGGTATAAAATACCAATCCCATCCCGATCCCGATAATCCCGATCCCGACATGTTTCGGTATCGGAAACGGTATCCGCATTTTGGTTTTTTCGGTATCGGTACGGTATCGGTAAAATACCGACTTTTACCCTCAAAATACCGTACCGATACCGTACCGAACCGACATGTTTCGGTATCGGTATCGGTATCAAGTATTCATGAAATTTCGGGATCGGGATTATCGGTATCGGGACGGGATCGGTATTTGCTCATCTCTAGATATGGAGGTTTTTGTTTCATTACCGAATGGTAGGACTTTGGAACTTCAACGTGTAACATGTTATAATTGAGTCTCAAAATCATTGAAGTGATATTAAATAATTTTTCCTTTGTACGTATTCTCAAGTAAGAAGTAGTTATTTCCTGTCCATACTCTAGTGTTAATGGTATTTGTAATTTTCTATACAAAGGTAGTGTGGGTGCACATATTGTTACTAGGGGTGTAAACGAACCGAGTTGTTCGTATTCGTTCGTTAAGAAAATAAATGTGTTCATGACACATATCGAACATGATTTTATGTTCGTGTTCATTCATTAAGGAAATAACGTGTTCACGAACGGTTCACGAACACAAACAAACACCAATAAAATTGACGAAAGCGACTGAGGCTAGAGGTGGATAGCGGAGGGAGCAACATTGGAACTTGAAGCCATAATAGTGGAACAAAGTATGATAGTGTTCGTCGATGTGAATATTGAGGGAGGAAAGGGAAATGGTGTATGAACAAGGTGGGAATATGCTTTTCTATTTTAATTGTTAGGGTAATAAAATAAATAAAAGTTAAAGAATATAAAAAGTTCAAATAAAATAAAATAACTACAAAAGTTTTTCATGAACAACATTAACGAACGGATAAGAATGAACATTCACGAACACATGACTGAACGTTCACGGACACAACTGAACGAACGAGACATCTGTTCATGTTCGTTTATTTAACTAATCAAACAAAATTTCTTTTTCATGTTCGTTCATTTATAAAACGAACGAAATTTTTTGTTCGTGTTCATTTATTTATAAAACGAACGAACGTAAACGAACTTTCCACCAAACGATTCACGAATTGTTCATTGAACGTTATTTTTCCTCCAACAAGAAACTTTCCATTGAACGTTCAGTTCATTTACAGCCCTAGTTATTAGACAATTTAGGTGTAAACAAATTATTGTTATAGAGAAATTAGTTATTTTTCCTCCAACAAGAAACTTGTATACTACAAATTACGAAATAAAAAGTATATTTACAGAAGTAGTATGTTTAGCAACACAAAAGGTGACCTTGTGTAACCGTAAAGCCATAGCATTCCCAATAAAATATCTAACATGCATTTTTTTTTACCAATGATAGTAATATGTAATATTTTGTTGTTCCGCCAGTAATCCAAATTTGCCGTTAAAAAAACCCTAATTACGTAACTGAAGCATCTAATTGAACACTTATAAGAAACCAAATGCATTTGAACCACCACAAATATTTATGCACAATAAAGATGGAGTTAGTTTTATGAAATAAAAAGGTTTTGATTAATTTTGATTTGAGTTTAATCAAACCATTTAGTTTTGATAAATGATAATCATATTCAATATATAACTAGTAAAACAAAATTTCTTAGTATTACTTTGTTTACCTATGTGTTACTTGATTTTTCTTCTCCAGAATTATCATCAATTCAGCAATTTCTTATCTTCTTTATCTCACTTTGCATAATCATCTGTTTATTTTTTATATAAAACAACATCAATTTTTGAACGTGCAGCCAAATGTTTTATATTTTTCTTTGTTTGTAACATAATCAAACATATAATCAACACTACAATCAATCTCAAAAGATTCAGATATAAGGCATCTTGATTACATTTTAGGCTCATTTCTGATAACACAAGAAGACACAATATAATATTTTTCCATAACAAAATAAAACACAACTAAACTAGGCTCAGTTCTGTAGACTGACCGATAATACAAGAACACACAAGATGAACTTATTCCATATCAAAATAGCACACAACTAAACTAGGCTCGGTTCTGTAGACTGACCGATAACACACTTAATGAACTTATTCCATAGATTATTGCCTAAAAACCACACAAAGCCATTACTCGAGCATCATGAACCAAAACGAACAAAACCAGCTAGATGGATATGCTGTTTGGAACACCTTTCCCGGTCACACCATTTTCAGAATACGGCTTCAGAAGTTGGTACGGAACCAACCCTGCACCACTTCGGTTCTTTAAAAGTGGATCACTATTTCTCAAGTCTATAATACCTTCCAGCTGGTTTAACCTTCCTTGAAACTCCTCAAACGCTGCCTTTATAGCAGGCTCCGCTTCCCACGCGGGCTCAATGTTTGCACCGATATACTCCTCATCCGGTGAATGACTTGATAAAACATCCAAAACCGACATCACCTGTGTGGCTTGGATTTGAGATGGGAAGCAACTCAATAAGACATCCTCGGGCCGTTTTAAAAACGTCTGCCAGTCTTCGTCTGTGGGGTCTTCGTCGGGCATTTTAGTTCTTGCAATTGTTGGCCTGTTGGGGAAGTAACCAGCAAAGTCGTATTGACCGAAGTTGACCGCTGAATGGTGACCAGAACACACCCACATGATGGTTGAAACGATTCTGATTAAATCGTCTTGGGTTTTGAGCTCCGGCCACCACGGTTCGTCTTTCTTGTCTCCGTGACCAACTGTACGGATGTCATTCCACCATGCTTGAAGCTCTTCGTCAGATTCCACAAGATTTGCTTGCGGGTAGTAGTAGTTGACATAAGAAGCAGCCCATTGTTTGATAGCATCGAAAATAAGTAGACCGTCATTTGCAAATGGGTAATCCTCGATCGCTAGTTTCACACCGTGTGGCGCGGTTGGATCTTCAACCGCCAAACCCCTGAGCAATACAATACAAAACTATTAGTTGCAACAAATTTTCAATTTTCCTTCATCAATGTTATTGTTTTATGCATACAAAACAAAAGGGTACCTGCTAATAAGGTCTGCTGGAAGTGCCTCATGATCAAATCGCCATAGCTGATCATACGCATCAGAACAAAGTTGCATACAGTATTTTCCAGGAGCAAACGTTGACTCTATGATACCGCCAGCGTTAATGAGAGCTAATCGAGCTAGAGCATTGATTTGCATAGTGTAGCGGAAATGCGGAACAAGTAGTCGGTTTATAGGATGCATTTGGCTAAGATGGCGATTCGTGGCAATTATGTAAGGCTCTGCAACACAGTGACTTCTTAACCAGTGGCTAACAAGTTGGTGATAAGCCGAATCATGGGAGAGGACATGAGCCTTGGCTAGCTTCCACAGCCACGCACCGGTAGCATCCCAAGTGGGTGTGTACACATGCTTCCACTGTGGTTTCCCATCAGACGGTGGGCAAGTCAACTCAATGGCTACGGGGCGTAACGTTCCAGAAGACGTAAGGAACAATAACGTTCTTGAACCATAAAGGGTTGTCCCTTCAAGCTGTCGTACTTTATTCACATAAGGTAACAACAGATCATGGTAATCCAGCATGAACAGTTTCTTTTGTGCTAAGGCCTGCAAGAACATAACACGATAACAAGTTTTTTCAATGTTTTAAAATCCGGTTTTTTAATCATACCGGATTAGGCATAAAAATGGTTTAACCGGTTGAACCGGGTTGTGTCGGGCGGTTCAACCGGGTTGACTAGTTAATTGTATAATTTCATAAATTACAACATTAACTCAAAAATAATCCAAAATTGGATTAAAATGGAAATCTGGAACGAACGATGGGGTGATGGAAGTCTGGAATAAGTCACGAATGATGGAGTGATGAAGCAAGTTTTGAATTTTGATCGATGGAGATAAAATATTAAATGGAACAAGTCACGAATGATGGAGTGATGAAATAAGTTTTGAATGTTGATCGATGGAGATAAAATATTAAAAGTTGTTAGGTTAAAGCTAAGGGTAAACATGGAGATGGGACGATAAAAAGTAAAATCCTAACCCAAAAACAGACCTGAGACGATACCGGTATACCGGATTTTACCGGCGGTACAAAGTGTATGTCGTTTCTCCTACTTACCAGGGTGTTTCGGACCGGATTTACATCCGAAAACGGTAATACCGGTATAACCGGCCGGTATTTACCGGTTTTTAAAACATTGAGTTTTTTAGATTATTAATATACCTTTATAACCATAAGGCACCAAACTAAAAGACATCATGTTGCATTACCTCATCAAAGGTCATGCAACCTCCGATCTCTTGTTGTACAATCTCCTTGGTGATTGCTGATTCAGGTGGTCCGTAAATTTCAGGGTCCAATTTACTCATCAATGGCCACTCCTAGTAAATAATTACACGACATCATAGTTAAGTTAAGATGTGATTTATATCATTTATAATATATGATAACAATGACAACTTTTCACATGAACATACCGTAACCAACTGTATGCTACACGGGTTGAGACCAGCAAGCATTTGTCTGCAAAACTCCTCGTCCCGGAACCAAGAGAACTTGTCCCCTGTGATTAAAGCCGTTAACACATAAAAACTTAAACTAACTAACCATGCACAAGAACAAATGAAGCAAAAGGATAGAACATAGAAGCTTACTATCAAGGGTTTCAGGGGTCTCAAACTTGATCACGGCTTTTGCAGTCTCCACACCTTTTACAAGTCTAGGTAAAGCACTTGCAATGCCACCCTCGACAGGAGGAACATTAACACCTTCGTTGAAAAGCAAGTCTATGTGTGTGAATAACGGAAATTTGTCTCTGCCTGAAAGAGCCGATTTTAGAATCGGTATAACTGCGTGCAACACAGAGTACAAAGTCCTTGCTCCAAACTGTACAGTCTTTATCTCTGAAAAATCTTCGTCGCATGGTATATAGAATGGGAGGATAGTTCTGGTCTCCGACAACGGATCTGTAATTCAAGATATAATGTTTACTTTCACATAATTCCTTCAGTAATCAACAAATATTTTAATCCAATTCTGACATTCATTCGTCTTAGATAGACTATCCAAACGATTTTCAGTCTATTCCTCAAACAAAGCATTAATGGATTAACCCTAGAAATAACATGTAAACTTTACTGAAACTCAAATTCCAACAGTCATTCGTCTCAGATTAATAATCCAAACGATTTTCAATTTACTCTTCAAACAAAACATTGATATATTAACCCTAGAAATAACATACAACCTTCAATTTAGTATCAATTAATATTCATACAGTTCAGTAAGTAGCAGTGTACCTTTGGTGGACATCGGGCGACCAGTACGGCACCGCCTAGGGTACGGATGTTGCTCGCCGCCGAGCACCGGCCGTGCTAAACTTATGCTCAGATCTGGAGCTCCGAGATCGTTGTAAACATCATAATCGTAAATCCGATCCTGTGATTTACGCTGTCCTTCGCCGTTACCTCGAAGCGATTCCAGATCTTCCGCTCGTAATGATTTCAGTGCTTCCGGTGTTTCCGATGGAAGATAAGACTACACAAACAAACCATACATGTTATTTTAACTCAACGACGACGGTTATTAGCTGCTTCCGCCAACAGATTATCGTTAACGCGCCACCGCAGCGGCGCGTTGAAGACGCAGCTGCACGCTCGGGAACGAGACGGTTATTAAAACTTTTTTTTTACTTTCTTTTCCTTACAGTTGTTTTGTACTAAACTTTGGTCCTTTGACTTTTATAATTAGCATTTAAGCCCCTCAAAAGTAGGGGTGGTAAACGGGTTATCTACATTTGTGGCAAAATATAGGGAGTGTTTGGGATTGCTTTTAACTTATGACTTATTAACTTTTATAAGTCATAAGTCACAAATCCTAACTTCTCATTTTCTTTTTTTCAAATCATAAAAACTCCTTCTCAATCCATTATCCAAACATTATAAAAATAACTTATTAACTTTTATAAGTCAATAAGTTAAAAGTAGCTCCAAAATAAGCTAACCCAAACACCCTCATAATAAGTTAGTCTAATTGTTAGTCACTTGATTTCTTTTTTTTAGATCACAAGTTCAACTTCCACTAGCATTACTTTAAAGAACATTGGTGGTGACAATGAAATTTAGAACTAAGGGGCTGTTTGGTAACATCTGAATGACATTAAGAAGCTACCTCTTAATGAAATCATTTAAGAGTTTAACAAAGATAATGTAGAAGAATGTGACATGTGATGGTTTACCATTCAGATGTTACCTCTTATCCAGTCAGACATAAGGTTACCTCTTATTCATTTAGACATAAGGGCCACAAATGATTTCATTAAGAGACAGCCTCTGAATGGATTAAGAGGCTACCAAACAGCCCCTAAGCCTCTCAGGAGGTCGTTAGTTTGAAACCGAACCGAACCGGGTTTTAACGCGGTGGGCCTTTGGGCCGGCAGGTTTTCTTTGGAACTGGTGGCTTGGTGGCTCAGGTATGCATCCAACTCTAACCGTTATGGAGGAGAGGATGCATTTACACGATTAAAGGCATCCTAGAATACTTATCCGATGATTTAGTTGACCGCTAAAAAATGTATTCTTCCGTTAATGTGAACATAATGTTTTACCCAATCTTTTTTCCCATAAAAATACATTATTTACATTTAAACTACAAAGTCTAATGTCATTTTTCTTTAAAGTTCTAAACTATGACAAGGTTCTCATGACAAAATTTCTCACTCCTACTCAAAACAAGAAAAACTTTACGTGGACCACAAAATATCATGTTGTTTTAGATATTAGTACTAACAATCATAAGTATAAAATTTTCAAAGATAAATATACGTAAATATAAAGAAGTTTAGGGTTAACCTTATTGGTGAAAAAGATTCTTTTCGCCTGAACGTCATACTTAGATTGAACCCAAGATTCACATGTAAAAGTAACACCGTTATCAAGAACAATGTCCTTGAAGAACATCTTCTTGCTATACTCATTTTCTACCATAACAGCTCCTATTTCCCCAAAATCATCAGGGATATTAAAGTTGCATTCATACGTGTACACATTAATGTCAAAATCCAATGCTTTGTATCTCGCATACGCCTTCACCGTCTTCCGCTTTCCTTTTGCTGTATCAGGTTATTAATTTTTTTAAACTTTTAAAATGATATGTAACGTTATATAAATAAATAGAAAATACATATACGTACAATCTAGGTCCTCAGAAACGAGCTCCAACAAGAAAGATCGTCCTAGGAGATCAGAGACACCATCAGCAACATCACCAATAATCACACCAGATAGGGCGGATCTAATGGTTGGTTGGATGGTGATGACACCCTTGACGGTGGTGGCCTTAGTAAGAAATGGAATCACCGCGGCTTTAATGTTACCGACAGCTGAGGTGGATCGGGCAGGTGTGGCATTGCATTTCTTGGTGGACGTGTTTTGGCGGAGGATGGTGGGGGAGTAGGCTGAGGAGGACGAATTGTTGGTGGCGTCACCATGAACGAAGGGCTTGTGGAGTGGTAGTAGATTGTTAAGAGAGCAAGATTGGTTGATTGTAGGGTTTAACATGATTTTCTTTTTTCTTTTTGCTTTACTAACCACTCTATAGCTCTTGTTGGTGTGATTTGAACTTGGAATAAGAATCTCTATTTATAGGATGAGGGTGGTATGGGTTGATGTGATATTTATTCAAATGAAAGGTAAATGTGTTTGTTTTACATGTGTAGTAAATACTTTAGCAATTTGTATTTCGATTCTTCATAAATATATCTTACAATTCTTTATAAATGTATTAATTTAACTATGTAAATATTATACATCGTTACAAGATACATATAATAAAATCAATTAAAATATATGATCATTATTAAAAGGTGTTTTATCTCATTCTTAATACAAACAATTTAATAAAATAAATCTTTACAATCTAATAAAAGCCATACCTAGGGGACACATGTCCCCCATCTAGAGCCTCTATTTCTCATTTTCCCGCCATTTTCTAATCCTCTAAATCCCCTGATGTGAAACCCGACTCGGGATCCATTTCTTCTATCCGGGTCCGTTTTTTTCGTTCCATATATTAACCCACAATCCGATCAGTTTCCCATCTATTGTTCTTCTCTCATACGCTTTGGAATTCTTAGGGTTTTTTTTCCTTTGTTTCCTTCTATTTCCGCAGGCAAATATATCTTAATAATCGAAGATCTTACACTTTGTTCCCGAGTTTCATTTAACGATAGAAGAGAAAGGAAGGGGAATTATAAGGGAATAGAAAGGAAAAGATGTGATTATATTCGTGTTCCCGAGTTTAATGAAAAGAAAAGGAAATGAAAGGAAATTAAACATTTTATGTGTTCCCGAGTTGGGAGGAAAAGAAAAGAAAGTTACAATTTTACTATTATACCCCTTTAACATAAAACATCTATGTAAACACACAATGAATTAAAGGGTAATTTAGGAAATTTAAAAAAGTCTGAGATTCATAATAATCTTTTCTCACCAAATCTCTCCAAATTGGGAGGATGATTATTTGCATCAATCATCCCCTTGTTTCCTTTCTTTTCTCACCACTTCCATTTCTAAAAAAAACTCTGGAACACATTTTTTACTCGTTTCCTTTTAATTCCTTTCTCTTCCCTTGTTAAATGAAACTCGGGAACATAGCGTTAGGGTTCTTATTCGAAAATCTACGGTATGTATTTTATTTTTCTATTACTGTAACTTTGAATCTTTGATTTGTTTGTTCTTATCACTGAATAATCGAAGATCTTAGGGTTTTTTTTCCTTTCTATCGACTAAATTCTTAGATCAGGTGAGCAATCCTTCACTGCTAATTTTTCTTTCTTTCGATTCAATTTTCTACCTTTTGATTCCATTCGATTCATGGCAGTTTGATGATTATGATGACGGATTTGACTTCATCGCCACTGAAGAGGAGCCTCACAAGACTCATTGTTACGTTTGATTTGGAACTCGGAGACGAGCCTCTCAAGAACCATTGTTACGATTATTGGTAAAGTGTGTTAATCAAGTTTATCGAATATGAGTTTTTTTTTTTTTTTTTTTTATAAAAAATGCCCAATTCCTCCAATCGTGGTTGATACTTTTTCATTCTTTTGGTCTTAAAATCTTATAGTGATTTGGTTAGTGATTGGAACTTTTATTGGTTTTTATTAACTGCACTTTTTCATCTTTTAAAATGACTAGCAATTATGTGCAGGGAATTTGTATTTTTGTTGTATTGTGAATCATAAAGTCAATTGTTTTTATATCTTTTTATTTTGGCCTCAATGCTTTCACTTCAATGAACTGTAGTTTGCTAAGTAAAGTGGAAGCTTCATAGGCCACTTATTTCACGATTTCTAATGTTTATGAGTTTTGATTCAGTTCATTTGATGTTTTTTTAGTTATAAGACTTTTAATTGCTTTTAATTGAATTAGGGGACCTACTAAAGAATTACAGTTATCCAGTATATTTATATTTGATTATCTTAGTATTACATGTTCTTATGAAACTCTAAATACGTTGTAAGCATTTACTGACTTTTGATTTATTTGCAGTTTTTGAATTCTCAATCACGATTCGTCTTCTAGGTATTTTTTTTTTGTTTTTACTTTTTAAGTCATTAGTATTTATACATTGTAGGACTGTGATATGATTTTGCTTTTTTAAGTCATTAGTATTTATACTTAGTTTTAAATTATTGTTCCAATCCCAAACCCCATTTCAACCAGATTGTTTGATTCTTCGCCGTTCGAAACACTGGTGCGTTTCTATCGATATGTTGTTGATTACTAAAGAAGACTATTCAATTAGTTATGATTGATTGACAATTTCATGTTTCAATCTAGGCAAGTTGCGGTTTTATATTGCTATTTCACATGTTTTGCATGATGATCATTTAACTTGGTTATCTTAAGTTTTGTTTTGATTAATAGACCATTTTCATGATTTCGCTATAACACTATGGATTTTGAATACAGAGTTTTGGAGAATTGTTTGTTTATGTTTTGTTTTCCTGAGGATCGATTGATTGATTTTGTTATGTTAAATTATGTTTTTATTATTACAGGAGACTGTTCCAGCCGATGAGGTATTCGAAACGTTGAAATGTACAAAAGCGGGATTGACGACTGAAGAAAGGAACAGGAGGCTTGCTGCTTTTGGCCCTAACAAGCTAGAAGAGAAGCATGTAGATACAAAACTATTGATTATTTTTAGTTTTATAATAATATGATTATTTTTTTATACTGAAGCTCAAATTCTATTGATATTGTTTAAACAGGAAAGTAAGCTTCTCAAGCTCTTAGGGTTCATGTGGAATATATTATCATGGGTCATGGAAGCCGCTGCAATCATGGCTATCGTCTTTGCCAATGGAGGGGTATCTCTCTTTCTCAAATCGAAAATAATTTGAATATAAGTAATGGTAATTGGTATAATACGGATCCAAATAAACTCATTGCGAGCCGATTAGATCTTCGTTTTAGAGTTTACATGGGTTGAATAAATAAAGTTGTTAAAACCATTAGTTTATGTGAAGATTTTATATGTTGGATGTCTTGTGAAATAAAAAAAAATAATAAAGATTTAACAACTACAAATAACAAATAATAAAGAACAAATTAGAAATTTATATTTCAAAGTAAACATGATTGAAATCTTAAGATTTAGTAAATTTTAATAAATTATTTATAGTTTAGATATTTAATTGTTTAAATTATATATCTGAAATCATTATCATTTAATTGTTTTTCTCCGCCATTAGTTTCATCGAGGAAAACAACGCAGGTAACACTGCAGCGGCTTTAATGGCGGGTATTGCTCCCAAAACTAAGGTCATAAGGGATGGGAAATGGGATGAACAAGGCGCGGCTATTTTAGTACCCGACGATGGGATTAGTGTCAAATTGGGAGATATTATTCCAGCCGATGCGCGCCTTCTTGAAGCAGATCCACTTAAGATTGATCAATTAAATATTTAAATAACAATTATTAAACGTAATAATATTATCTTACATGAATGATTTAGATTTTTAGGGTTTTGTCTGTTTTCAGTTTTAGCTAGATTTTCGATTTAGGGCTTTAGCTTTATTCGAGATTCTTGATTTTTGTGTTTATATTGTTTGATTTATGATATTATGGTGTTTCATCAAAGTCTTCTATTAATTTGTTATTAGATTTAGAATTTGATTTTGATGTTCATTTGTCACTGAATTTGATATTGTTTATGTAGGATTTCATCGATACACTCGACGTCGGTGAAACAACCACTGCCAATTCGAAAGGTCGCAGCTTTATCTAATTCGTTAACAAAAACCCGGGCGATGATTTTCGTTTGTGACTAGGGCTCCAACAGGTACAAATAATTCGTTTGTAGAATTAGTGACTTAACTGCCGGTGGGAATGGTGGTTCCAACGTTTTTTTATTACGATGTTCTTTTATATTTTTTTTGGTTTTATTTGATTAGTTGGGTTTCTGTTAATGAATTTAGATGTCCATAAGTCCATTGATAAGGAAGTGGGGTAGATGAACTACAAGATTTTGATTATATTATTCTTTCTTTCTTTCGTAATTGTAGAGAAACAAACATTTTTGTTAATCATCTTGATCTTTCTTACTTGATTGAAGGTATGCTTATGGGTTTAGGGCTCCAACTGCAAGTTTAGTTTTGGCAATAGTATTCACACATATGCAGTTCTTGAAAATCAGAAATTCACTTTTGTTTTGTTTTTTTTAGTTGTGAGTTGCACGATTTTGATTTAATTTGAGGTTTGAGGTTGTTATCCTCAGTTGCTTTGGTTCCGATTGTGACTTGAACTGTAGTAACTAATTTAAACTATGTGAGTTGTTTTGTTTAGGAACAGAAGTAAAAGGCTACTAATCATAGAGCAAAACCGATGATGGGGAAGGTATGAAAGAAATTCAACTTCAATAGCATTTCATTGTGTTTTTTTTAATACTATTTTGAGAATTGTTGGATCCTATATTATAACCATCAACTTACATATCTTGGTATGACATGAACTAATATTGTGTTTTTATTATTCATCTCCTCAATTATGGTTTTTACATATGCAGTTTCGGTTTGGTCTTTTGCGCACTTTATTTCCTCCAGGTATATTTTTAACTTTTTTTTGGAGCTTAGTGTTTAGTTAGTCTTTTTTTTTTTTTTGTGTTGTAGCTTTATAATTTGGATTAGGTTTGTCATTATTAGTGATTGTTAGTTTCATGGTTCATGTAGTCTGTAGATGGTATGGCGTAGGTTTTTTTTCAAGGATTATAGGCTTTATTTTACTTTATATTTTTGACCACATGAGTCTTCTTCAAAGTGATTCGTGTAGAAAAAGAGGTCGTCCTGCCTACTCCACTTTAGGTTAATGTGCAAGCTCGGGTTCCTCACCGGGGAATAACACCAATTTTTTAGAATCATTATCGTCTAAACGTTTGTCCCTTCTTGAAAAAAATAAATGTCCAGTTGATGCTTATCCTAATCCCCTATCTTGTGTTAATGCGGTTGTACAAACTTCTAGCGTTTGTAGTTCGTCTATTTCTACGTGCATTGAGCATCATTCACAGTTTTCTATATTCTTTTCTTTGTACATTGATGTTGGCGATTGTCGTTTTGTCTGTGAGTTTTGCGGGGCACTTTTTTAGTTTGACTAACGTTTAAAATCTTTCGTCGGATAGCCGTGGCATTAGGTATACGGGTTGTTGTAACAATGGTTGTGTAGTTCTTCCAAGGCCATCAGATCCTCCAGATTGCATAAAGGAGCTTTTTGAATCATATGAGTTTCATAAAAACATTCGTGCATATAACTCAATGTTTGCGATGACATCCTTTGGGGCCACCGTATATGAGTCTGTTAATCTTACACCTGACCCTTATGTGTTCAAAATAAGCGGTCAAATTTGTCATCACATCGGTTCTTTTTGTCCACCATCTAACTGTCGTACATGCTTTCTTCAAATGTGTATCTATGATACTGAATACGATCTTCAAAATAGGCTTGGATGTTTTGGTGACCATGGTTCGTCTTCTCTGGATGAGGAAGTTGTGCTTCTGTTGATGCGTACAGTTGATGAAATTAATGCATTAGTTAAATTGTTTCGTACCGCTCGTGACATTTGTTGTTCGTCTAACGTTCCAAATTTTGTATAACGTCTCCGAGATACGTTATTATACACCGGTTGTAGGAACTACAGGAGGTATTGTGTGTCAATCTGATGACAGATCATCAAATTACGATATAGTTATTCGTATGAAGGATGGCATACCTCAAAGGGTTAGTAAACTGCATTCTCAATATATATGTCCTTACAGTACCCCCTATTGTTTTTGTTTGGTGAACATGGTTGGTCTCCTTCACTGCCTTTAGCCGGTGACGAAAGTCGTAGCGACAGACGATTACTACGGGTATGTTTTACAGTTATCACCTTCATGATCGATTCAATACACATACTCATTTGCTTAGAGATGGACGTCTTTTCCAACAATTTTTGGTTAACGCGTATGTGTGTATCGAGCAAAACAGATTAGAGTACATACAGTCGCATCAAGATCTGTTTAGGGGTGAATATTTGGGGGGGGGGGGATTCATGATGCGATAACGCGTGGTGACATGATTGGTCATGATATCGGTAAACGCACCATTTTGCCTTCCTCATTTACCGGAGGACCTCGGTATATGTATAAACATTACCGAGATGCGTTAGCCATTTGTCGTGTTCATGGTAATCCACAATACTTCATAACGTTCACGTGTAATGCTAAGTGGCCAGAGATGGAATGGAAATGAGAAACTGATTGAAACTTGCTAAATGGTTATTTTTCTTATCATACGGAGGTATTATTTGGTGTGTTTAGTTTCATGAAGGAAATTTAATACATTATATGCTTTGTATTATATCCTGTTGGGGTTCAAAATTAATTGTTGAGCATATCTAATGGCCAGATTGTTTTGTTAGGAATAAAACAAAAGGTATGTGATATATGTTGATGAACTGCTTTTCGGGAAAAGGGTCATCAAGGATTTAATGTTGAAGACCGAGTGATCAAGAAAGGTGAAGTTAAGATCAAACAACGCCTTTGAACTTAGGGAGTGATATGTAAGAGAGGATTTGATATAATCTTAGAGATGCATTAGTCGGAATTTTTTTTGCGAATGGTGATATTTAATAAAAGAACAACTAGCAAAGATACAAACCAGTTACAGAATATAATCCTCCAAAACGTGTTTTATTAGTTGTAACTTATGCTTTGTTGATATTCTTATATTTTGTTTCTTTTCTCACAGTGTATTGCTTTTTGATGCACTAGCTTTTGTGCAGGGATAATGTTTGTTGCTTGCTTTATGTGTTGTACTATTTTGCTACTCTTTTAAAATAAATTTCATAAGACCATATATCTGCTTTGTTTACATATATATTTTCCTTATAAGTCAACTTTGATAGTTGATGTAGGTAATTAAATGCATTATGACGTTTGATTTCATTCTTTACGTTAACCATAAGTCGTAACCGAATTCTTAGTGTTGTTTTCGTCAATATTATATGTTTTGTTCCGTGAACTTCGGATTTCTATGATAAGTCAATGTGTACAGTTTCTTTATAATCAGTATAAACGTAATTTTTTTTTCTAAAAATAAAAAAACGTATCATTTCTCAACACCGCGAAATTCGCGGGTATTATCACTAGTACTATTATATACCACTATACCAGTGTGGTCAGATGGTTACGGACGGGAGATGTTTGACGTTCCTTCCCTTCCGCTACACGGACATCTCCTTCTCTCCAATCTCTGCCACATTCCCTCGTTTGTGACAAATTCACAACCACAGACAATTTCTTGTCTCTCTTAGTCATTCGCAGAGTTCACCGCCAGGAGGGTGTTAGTCGGCCACAAGGGTCCAGTGCAAGTGCTCTTTGACAATGAGTTCAAATCTATAAAAGTGAATCATCTATACAAGGACGATTTGTTTTAAATTGTACCTCATTTTTTTATAAACTCTAAGCGATACACGATTGTAAAAAAAACTTTATAATATGTAATTTATTTTTAAGCTATTTTTGTGGACGAGGTCTCTCAATCACCCGTCACTTCATCATATTTATACTGTATCATTTATTTTTATTATCTTAACTCCAAGTTATTATTGTTAAGTAAAATCTCCCCATGTACTACCGTCAATGAGGATTGGCCAGAGGGAGCCCCGCCTCTGTTTTTCCGCTTCAAGTGTAAATTTTATCAAAATTTTTATATATATTGAATCCCCCGTATTTAAAAGTTCAAAATCTTCTCGCCTGTCTTCCCTACATCACCATCAAGAATCAGTGTCACCACCCCTCTTCTTAGGCTTAGGCCACACGGTAGGGCCATCTCCGAAATTGTTCGAAAATCTTTAGGCCATGTGCGAACAAAAAATACGGGCCCCTTAAATATATGAAAATGAATTAATGTCATTTGAATCAACACCAATCATTTAATGCAACTTGACAAAATTAGGTAATTAATGTCATTTGCATTCAATAAATAGATAAGAAACAAAAAGAAAAACAAAACATAGGATGTCGGGATTAGAACCCGTGTATTCTTATTATTAAAGTAACTTTAAAACCACAAAACCAAGTGTTTCAAGATGGTACTTTCCGATTCGTTACGTATATATTCTAATTTTACAATGTAAAACTAATACAAAAACAAAAGAAAATTGGGCCCCCGATGGGTTTGGGCCCTGAGCCGTCGCCCATCCTGCACACCCTTCGAGCCGGCCCTGCCACACGGTATCGGTTTAAGGACACGAGGATGAGGATGATGATTTGGAGATTCGGTACCTAGTAAAACACCACCCCTGGTTGTGCCGTACCAATACTTTTGATACTGAATCGATACAGTGGTCATTCTCAATCTCAAATGGTCATATGATCATATAAATAATAATTGTACGTTAATACAATTAAATACTTATATGTTTATATGCAAATGAATTACGGGTGAAGAATATAAAAGAGTTTAAAAACAATTTATCTTTACATGCTTCCTAATAATCGCCATTACTTGATTTTACTCATAAGAACAATTATACATATGAATTGAAATTCATCATGAATAGTGATCTTGTATTTTATTTTAATATTTTAAATTGTTTATTTATTATTTATATCTATTTTCCAGCATTTTTTAATATTTCATTCATTTTAATATTTTTGTAATAACTTGCTTCCTTAATTTTTAAAAATTTAAATCTGCAACTATATTTTTTTTACAATATTGCAATACAAATAGATACCATACCGCTGTTGTATCAAACCAAACAAACCAAAACCGTCGATGAATTGTAGTTTGTTATTGTGATGTACTTATTTACTTTTTTAGAATATTTTATTCATCATTTATTTTGATTTTTATTTTCTAATAACTTGAGTTTTGTGTTTATTTTTTGTCAACATCACGATAAAAAAATTATTGATAACAGCCATTGGGTCGTTAACATACCAAACGAACCGAAACGATTGAACAACATTTGTAACGCACCATAGCGTTATCATAACGTAACCAACCGAGCCGAGCAACATCGTTACCGGTACATGTACTCATTTTTATGGTTTCTTGTCGGATAACGAATATTATGCCGCTACCGTAGTGAATGGAGCTACAACTGGACGAATAAAATTGATTTCAATATTGGTATCTATTTTTATTGTTTTGCTTTTGATAAGCTAACACCGTGTACATATCAACATCGGTATGACCTGTATTCATTTTTATGGTTTATGGTTTCGATAATTTTTCATTAAGGCAACTCTGTATGTGACGATAAATAAATATCATTACCAATACTTTGGTAATCTGAATCAATCGATATCGTTCGAACACCATCGGTGTAGGTACATGTGTTTGTTTTTATGGTTTTCGGTTAAATATAAAACATGTGTTGCTTTCTGTATGAAATGCATGTATCGTATCAATACTATAATGAACTGAACTGATACCAATCCAATGCTCGCAGTAATGTATCGCCGCAACGCACGATGAAATAACCTAGTATATATTAAAGAGTAGTCGTAATTATATAAACCAGTCCAACCGAAGATGTTCTAGTTTGTTTTTTAAAGTGATTTGTAAGGTTCGGTTTCATTTTTACGTGCCACAAATCAATTGGTTTCCACCAAGTTGGTTCGCTTTAAACCAGTGAAACCAAGCATCATAAAAAAAGAAAAAAAAAACATTCTCTATTTTTGTATTAATTTCTATCATGGTAATGAATAGTAATTTTTTTTTTGTCTTTTGTATTTTTTTCATAGTTAACTTTAGGGTTTTTTTTTAACAAGTTTAGTTTTTTTTATTGGTTTAATTTTCGCCTTTTTTTAAATGTCGTCGTTCGGCTGCTAATTAGTATGGTGTTTCAGGATCCCATTTAGTCCATCGGGTTTTTTACCCCCTCAAGATTTTGCCTACTTTTTATGTCACATGAGTCACTTCGTATTATAAATTCATGTTTTTTTTTAAAGTTTGTTTTCCAACTTTTGGTCGTTGTTCGGTTGCTACTTAACACGATTTTACACCCAACCTCACAACGCTGATAACACGGTTTTACCTCTCCACCCGCAACGCTTGTAGTACGGTTTTAGGCCCCTGCCCCGCAACGCGGGGGAGTTAAGACTAGTTAACATTATTGAAGATATAGATGATAAAAAACCATTAACATTATTGAAGATATAGATGATAAAAAAACATTTAACATTATTGAAGGTATAGATGGAGACAAATCTAAAGATAACGTATCCTCGTTTAAGTTCCCAAAGTTAATGAAGGTTTTTGTTTCCTTAACGAATGGTCCCTGTTTGGCGAGGTCGACAGTCGTGGAGGGAGTCTGGAACTTCAACATGTTGTAATTGAGTCTCAAAATCATTGAAGTGAGTGAGATATTACATATATTTTTCTTGTACATAACTTTAGTAACTTGTTATTTTTCGCCCATGTTCTAGCTATCTAATACTCTAATAGTATTGGTGATTGTCCCTATACGGCGGTTTAGGTGTAAAAAAGTTATTTTAAAAAAAAACAGTTGTTTCCTCTCATTATATAGGATTAGTACGTTTAATAACACAATAGATAGACTCATATAACCAAAAGATAAAGCCCTAACATTCCCAAAAAGATATCATTAATAACAATATTTTGCTATTATACACAAATGTATTTTGAAAAACTTTTGTTAAAAAGGAAAAAGAAAATAATTTTTTTTATAGAGACACACATTTATATAAAAAAATTACCATAACTATATAATATAGATGACATCTTATATATGAAACTCACACAATAACATAATATAGATGATAACAACTTTCTTGTTATCAACATAACCTAATTAATGGCATTTACATAAGACAAGATTTGTTAACCTCTTCTGCGCCAGAGATATAGCGAAGAATGACTTTTATAGTTACATACTTGTACTTCTTGAGATCATTATGGGAAGAGACGCATTTAGTTTGGAGAGTGGGAGATGTTGACGGAAGTTATAGGTGCGGTGGTGGAAGTGGAAGAGGTGGTGGATCCGCAGCTAAGATACACTGATGGGTTCGATTTGGATGGTCGCCGACGTTGATGACAGTGCATCTTGTGCGATGGTAGTAGGGAAGTGAAGAAACAAGGATTCTGATCCGCACGAGGTTAGAACCAAAGAGGTAGTGTAATATCCGTGCTTTTGCGTTAAGTGTAATCTTGTACTTTCATTTTGAAATCTTGTAATCATTGACGTTCGGATCAATAAATATCATTTGTAATATTTGCATATATTGATTTTTAATCATTTTCATATTTACACACACCTATCTATATTGTTTACACCTTATTACACCCAGTGGAGGGTTCAAATGAGAAGAATTTTTTTGTAATAAGAAAAAAAAAAGAAGTTTCAACCAATAAGAATGCTTCATTTTACTTCATTTAATATTTGCATTTAATTTTAATATAAGGGTATATTCGTAAACTTACATAAATCATTAATTTGTATTCTTCCCTTTTAATAACTAACTAAATTAAATTTCTAACCCCTTTTCAAAATATATATTTTTTCCAAATTAAAAAAACAACTTAAATTAAAGTGTGGAATAAATTACTAGTTGTGTAGGATAAATTACGAGTTGTGTAAGATATATTTCGAGGTGTGTAGGATATATTTCGAGGTGTGTAGGATAAATTTCGACTGTGTAGGATAAAATTCTATAATGTGTAGGGTATATGTAGGAAAATTTTGATATGTGTAGGTTTTGTAGATTATATGTTGGATAATTAATGATTAGTTGACTAATTAACTAAAGAGAGAAAAAAATTAATTATATGAGTTATAAATGAAATAGTATTTTACTAATTTGCCCTTTCTTCTTTTTCTTCTCACATTAAATTTCTTCTCAAATGAACCTTCCCCATTACACCCATATGTATATACCTAAACGTGCTTAAATTTGCGTTTTAGCCAAAACTGATCACACTAACAACTTGGCGGACCAAAGATGAAACTTTTGAAACTGCACCCTCAGGCGCCACGCGGAGGAGCTAGTGCTCCCTCCCACGACGCGCCTGGGAGACACATTTGCTGTTGGATCCGCCCAGCTGCGGGTTTTAACTATCTCACCCAACTTCCAACCACTTCTAGCATTAAATTCGACCTAACCCGGTTTTTTCACTATAAATACAACACTCCCAACATACTATTTCCCTTTACACACTCCAAATTTACTGTCAAATCTCCCCTAAATGCTGTATTTCTTGAAGAACATCAAAGTCAAAACCCAGAGGTTTGACTTTCATGTTATTACTTCTTTCTTTTAGTTTTCAATTTAATTGAAAGTAATTATTGTTGCATGCTTGTTTTGAACGGCTATAACAGACCCATAACATCTCTGTTTAGGGTGTATTATATATGGTTAGAAGGGTATATATGAAATTAATCATCTTGCTAAATTCTATTAAACTAGTGGGATTATCTCACGCTCCGCGACAGACATTTGCTTGGTACCGGTTCAGATTGTCACAATATAGCAGAAGAAAGAAAAACCTGAAAATAAAACCGTGATATGCCTAATCATTAATAACAGAAGAAAATTAACATGCAAAATAAAAAAAATTGAGTTAATAAAAAAAATAGTTAGATAATAAAAGGAAAAAAAAAATTCAAAAATTAGTAATTGTTATTTAGTAAAATTTGAAAAAAAAAACTAGCATATGAAGTTGAAAAATGAAGTTAAGTACTAAAAAAAGTAGTTACATGATAAAAAGATGAATTTTTAAAAAGTTCCAATTCAATAGCTTTCGTCTTTTGCAATTTAACCACTTTGAGTTTGTTACTTGGGTAAATTACTTTTTGAGTTCTTGGGTTTTAGGGGTTTTAACCACTTGAGTCCAAAATTAAAATGTTTAATGCCCTAAGTCCCTATAGCCAATTTTCTTAACCATTTGAGTCCAAATTATCAACTCCATCCACCAAGTCTGTTAACTATGAGGGTAATTGTAACAACCCGACTTTTTGAAGTCAAAGTACAAGTCAAAGTCAAAGTCAAAGTTAAAGGAAGAAAGGATTGCTAATCAGATATGTGATTCCTTACTTAATTATTACTTGTACTCTTTGACTCGATGATCGATACTCTAGTTTACGTTATTTTTAGTTGTATTATGTGAAGTAACAATGCAATAAACGCAGTTAAAACGCTAATCTACTTAACGCTAATCTCATCGCAATCGCATCACAACTTGAATCACAGTTCTGGATATTGTTTTACGTGTGTGTGTGAAATTATGTGTTACTTGTGCATGTTTATTTATGTTAAAGGTGTTAATCGCAAACGCAATCGCAACTCAATCGCAACGCAATCTAATCGCAAACGCTAAACGCAAGGTTACTTATGTTGTTGTATGTTGGTTATGCTAATTGTGTAACTATTATTTAAAACTATCGCATCTCTTATTCGACATTCGCTTAAACGCATCGCAACGCTCAACGCACGAAACGAAAATCAGAAAACCAACTCACTCCAGCCATCCGATCGAATGATCCTTCGATCGAATGGTCATCCGACCGGATGGCCATCCGACCGGATGGCCATCCGATCGAAAGGCCCTCCGATCCGTCACACTGCACTGCCTTTCTCCTCCTTCCCCTATAAATACTCACCTGTCACATCACTGTTCAAGTGATGTGACAGCTCCCTCCGACCCTTCGCATTCTCAGCCGCTTTTCCCTCGATTCCTCACGATTCTTGTAAGTTTTCATCTCAAATCCTGTACTTCTTTGATCTACACACACTTTCTCATCGATTTCACCAACGAATCTCAACTTTAACCATGAAATCACCTGATTTCGGGTTGTTCAATGGTGACGTCATCACGGGTTTGTATGAACTTCAGAGAATGACTTCATCCTAGCAAGAACGGTCCGAATCTAACAGATTTCTACATGATTTTCATACAAGTTTTACCAAATCTAAGCATAAACAAAGTGTTTCAAACTTTTTTTCAACATTCGCAACTTTTCACCCAAAACCGATAGGATCTGAGCTCGTTTCAGACCTTTTACTCATTCTCTAGTGAAGTGCCAGTTTGAGAGCGGATTACTATCGAAAAGACAACCGATTAACGGGTTGAACATGAAACACCGTCATGAACAGCTGGTTCGGATCGAACGGGGTGATTCCCGTCCAACCGGATAAGTTGGACCTGATGAGGTTTCCGTTGTTTGACAAGTGGTCACACTGTCTTGGTCAAACCACAACTTTCTAAACTTAACGGATTTTACAAGTTTTCAAACGAACAGGTTGCCGAACGGATTGCAGTCCGATCGGATCACCATCCGATCGAACGACGATCCGAACGGATGACTTGTAATTTTCAATACTTGAATAGTTTACAAAACTTTGAAGAATATCAGTCCTAACGAATAGTCATCCGATTGAACGACCATCCGATCGAATGACTATCCTACCAGGAGATTTGAATCTTTGTAATGTTTCACTTGGACGGATCACCATCCAAGCGAACGGCCATCCGTCTGGATGACCGTCTAACCAGACGACCTGATAAGTAGAAACATTTCTCATCTTTTAAAATGCTACAACGAAAACTTCAAAGTTCACAAACACATCCTTCCCAAACGAACGACTATCCTACCGAATGGTCATCCGTCCGGATGACCATCCGTCCAATCGGATCACTATCCGTCACCCGTTCCACTCGCACCGTTTAATGCACCGTTCAACGCTTTTACTGTCGTTATCTGATCAGGCTAACTCTCCAGCGCTCCCTTCAATCCAAGCTTGTGTTATTTGTTTAACACGAACGGTGAGTATACTCGAACCCTTTTTGCTTTACGCACTTTTGGGTGTTACATACGTTACCTATTTCAAATCACAATCGAAACACAACGCAAACACTCTTATACGCTAACCGTTATTGCATGTTATACGTGTTATTCAATGAATGCTTGTATGTTATGTTTACACAGTGATTGTTGCCTGACACCTTAGGAACAATAGTACTATAGTTTGGACTCAGCACTTGTCGTGGACAGGGGTTGTTAAGGGTTTTACTTCACGTGTCACGGTGGTGATATGTGTTGCGCATTCTACAACTCGCAGTCATGTCTGTGCATATTTCATTGTCGATAGCTTACATGCTTCACTTTTCAACATGTTACATTTTGGTTATGCGTAAATCGCTTTCGCTACTATTATACTATTAAACTTGTATGCTCACCTTTACACTATGTGTATTGACTTTTATTTTAACGTATGTGACAGGTGTTTAGGATGCTTATGCTATGCTTGCTGTTACGGAATCAAGCTAGGAGGTCTAGAAATGTCACATTTAATTCTGAGTTGTCGAAACAATAAATTGTCTTTGAGATACTATGTCTGTATTAACTATTTTACTGAGTATGTTATGGTATGGGACGTAACTTTAAATATTTGGTAATATTAGTTGTTATGGATTTCTCCAGGACAATCTGTTTCTCTCAGTGCCGCGCCCCGATGTTTCCGCCATCGGTTGGGGTGTGACAGTAATTTGGTCATTTACACACAAAGTACAAATCTTATATGCACATAAGTACAAGGAACAAGTCTTTAATGCATAAACTTTTAATATATAATATATATAAACACCACCGCACAACACCATCCCCACCACTGCACAGCACCATCCCCACCACTGCCCCACCATCATCCCCACCATTGCCACCACCATCACACTACTGCCACCTCCAAACACCCACCACCATCGTCTCACCCCCACCACTGTCTCACCTCCACCACTAATTGTCCCATTCAATATCTTCATACCCAACAAAAAATTTCAAACAAAATTTCCTGTATATAAAATTGGGGATTTAATTCTCTTAAATCAGTTAAACTTCCACAAACAATAATTTTAACAAAATACCTTTCATCTTCCATTGAATCTTATTTCCAACCACTTTTCTTCATCTACCAATGGCCACTGCCCTGAGTCCTTGTAGACGCAGTCCAATCACTAATAGACCGTCCGTCAAAATCACCAGCTTTCCAAAACTGCTTACAACTCTGATCCGAAACCATAGGGTTTCCACTCGCATGATTTCCACACCGTCACCAGACTTCTTCCTCTTACTGTTAAAATCATCTCCACCACTCGAAACCTTAGATCTCTTCCTGTTACGAATCCCGTCACCTGAATCGTCGTCATCTGAACTATCGAGATCGATCACCGCAATCTCTGAATCATCTGTTCATTTAGTTTAATTGTTGTTGATACCGTTCGTTGCTTCGATGTATTCTTGCTTCACTTCAACTCCGGCCATCACGATGGTGGTTATGGAGGTGATGACGTTGTAGAATCGTCTACTGTCGCTGGATATGAGCAATCATTGTACGATTTTTCGGTGGTGAAAGTTGAAACCCTGGTTCGCCGGTGAAAACTCTTTGGTGTGTATGTACTTGAGGTGATGACAATAGTGGAATGCAAATCTGGTAGATAAATGAGAGAGAAGAGAGAGAAAGAGAAAAATAAATTAGTTTTTTATTTATTTTTTTATTATAGGGGTAATTTGGTCATTTAACAAATTTTAACAAAATAATTCTAACAATGTTAGAAATTTGGACTCAAATGGTTAAGAAAAGTGGCTATAGGGACTCAGGGCGTTAAACATTTTAATATTGGTCTCAAGTGGTTAAAACACCTAAAACACAGGGACTCAAAAAGTAATTTACCCTTGTTACTTTTAACCGAAAGATTTTCATCTTTTGCAATTTAACCACAACACCTTTTTACTTTCAAATTTGGTCTCTTACACTTTTCATCTTTCGCAAATTTCCGTTTAACGTTTAGTTTCTAAATTTCCGAGTTAACACGCCGCAACGTGCGTGTGTGATTCAATGTTATTCTTTCCCGTGATTCAATGTTTTTCTTTTCCGTTTAACAAACAGGCCCGTCGTAGTGCGTCTATTTTTCCCGTTTGATAGGTTTGTCGCAACGCGCGAGTCAGAGACCGACTTAGTTATTCTTTTCTATGTTTTACACATATGCTTGTGATCATTTAAGAAACATTTGCCTTTCATCTAATATGATATATAACTAACGAATCCCTCACCACATTGCGGTGGGTAGTAATTCTAGTTTAGAATAAATTTTCACATGACACAATAGGTCCTTTTAACTATCATTTTATTACTAGGTGTTTTACCTCCTATTAGGTTAAGCCTAAAGAAATAAACTTCAATATTTTAGTACAAAAAGCGTAAAATGGGTTGTAAATAAAGTAGAACATCAAACGATTCATATGGACACATATGTTTACCATTTTTATCGCTCGATATTGGTTCTTCTAACGCATCATTGTTCTTTTTGTCGCTCGTTTGTTTTCGTCATCGTTTTGTCCTAGTAATGCTTCAAATTTGATTCACAATTCTTCAAGATTTTTAAAACTTGTTGTTTAATGTGCTTGTACTTATAATGCTAATTTGAATCTTTCATTCTACAAAATCACAAAAAGTACATTTTTGAAAGTTGATCCATAAATGAGGAAAATAACAACAAATCCGTGACTTTCAACCTAAATGTGTTTTTTGAAATTCAAATAGCAATGTTTATTTATTTATTTACCGAACATGTACATAAACAAACATGGTATTTTGTACCATGAAATATTTGTTTTCATAATATCTTAAACATAAATCTTAAAGAATTGTTGTTGTAACCATATGAGAAAGAACACTGAATTTTAAGATCGGTTACCTGTAAGTTAATGAACCCTGTAATTTCTTTGTTTTTTTCGTTTTGAATATTCGTCATTACGGATGTATCAATATCGGTTTGTTAAACCCGATGCCGGACACATGAATCTTGATTTTCAGGAGGTGGTTGTGATTGTTAATACCATTGTTGTTCGGGATTGTAGATGGTAAAGTTATACAACTATCTAATATAAGTGGATACAACTATTTAAAGTAGTTGATGCTAAAGTTCTCATGATTTTTTTCGGTAACAAAATGGTCACAATTACCATGTTGCCACCGTTTAGCAACCGAAAGTGCGGTGGCAAAAACACCCGTGTCAATTGCTCTGTTGCCACCAAATAGCTACCACTTTTATATTTTTGCCACCACAAAAACGGTCAAAATAATTTGCAACCGCTCCTTGTTTGCCACATGACCAGGACTTTTTGCTACCAAATTGCTACGGTTGTTTTGCCATGGTTTTGATACGATTTAGCCACCAATATTGCCACTATTTAGCCACCAATTTGCTACCATTTAGTTGTAGTATTGAACATTTGCTAGCCAGCTATTGCATTGAATATTTGCTACCATTTAGCAACCACATTGAATATATGCTACCACATCTGTTTCCCTATTTCCACTTTTCCCATTTTTTCCTGTTGTTTTCATAACAATTACATTTCAATAATATTGCAAAATTATATAAATACTCCAATAAAATTACGAAACCCCAAAATTATATGAAACATTTCTATTATAGTTTTTCATGTTACAAAATCATATAAAACAATTTAATAATAAATACCAACTAAAATGTTAAATAACTGGAATTATCCTAATATGATAAACATCGAAACATTCAAAACTAAGTGTTTATAACATATCTTAGAACAATAGCTCTTAACATAGCTTCAACTTGTGATATCCTATTGAGCATAGTATCTTTATCCATCTTATCTTTTTCTTTTTCAGCCGACAGCCCCGCAATAATTCTATTCAACTTTTCTTCTTCTTCATCCTTTTCCTCAACGAGCTCCTTGATAACCAAGTTTACCGTTTCAATCTACGAAACAACTAATAAAGAAAATCCAAGAGTCAGACTTAAAGAAAACTGATAACGGGTCAAGTTGGTTGAGGAAGAACAAAATCCAATCCTAGTTATACACTTCTAGTTTGTATAACGAGTTTATCAAATTCATCTGCTTGCTCCTACGGGGAAAAGGGAATAAAGAGAGTACAAACTATTTAGATTTATTTATTTTAGGTCAACCCAACGCAACTCATATAACATACCCTATTATCAACTACAATATTTTTCTCATTTACCATAGTAGTATCATGTCATATATATATTTCTCGCATCACATCTAACTCTTTAACCAGCCACAATAAAGAGGGCCTAATTCTACTTTTAAAATGGTTTTGCCAGAATATTTATAGCATAGCATAAAATGATATGAGATTATCAACCAAGACCCATATTAGTCCTCCAAAATAAATATGAAAAAAGAATCATATATCTTTCGAAGGTTTGACTGATTATACACCATACAAATTAGTAAGTGACTCTACCCCATTTTGAACTATTACCTGACCCGGCCCACCCGTTTTGCCATGCTCAACATTACAACTATCACTATTGATCCCTTACTTTCTCTTGTTGGTCGTTACCAAAAGATGCTTTATGAATGAACACTTCTATTGGATAATGTGTAGTCAAATGTACCCTTAATATAACAAAATATCAAGATATTGTTTTCTGTCAAAATTGGCAAATAACTATATGCTGAAAATAGAAAGCACAACAAAATTACACTTTTGCCTATGTTTACCTCAACTGCATTCGAAGATGCATGCTCGAAATAAAATCAGCATATGATGTCCCTCCTATTCCCAATTTTAGCTCCAACTGAGATGAGAGTTCATAATACAAATTAGGGTAAGAAGTTAATTAAACACATATCTTATCTATACCTCTAATAAAGCAAACCATTGGGGGACACATGTCACCCAATGGAGCAAGCCACCTAAGCATCCACATAAGCAATGACATGGCAAAAGGCTAATAATGTGACAAGTGGCATACCTCACGGATTGGGATTCAATTGGACGCGGGATCCGTTTGAGTTCGGGTCATCCTATACCGTGAATTCGGATCTATATAAAAGGCACTCTCATCTCTCTCTCTCATTATCCCAAACCGTTTCAAAGAAACCCTAATAGGCGATTTGGTTCCTGCGTTCTCAATCGATCCTTTGCAACGAGGTTTAATCAATATTCAAATAGTCAACTGTCATCATCATCGACGGTAATGATTCCGATATCTTCTTCATCATCTTATTGATCGAATCTGTTAGAATGGTTTGTTTTACTTTGATTTGATTTGTGATGTATCGATTCTGTTTGAATGCTTTGTTTTACTTTGATTTGCGCTCTCAACAATGATCAGAAGTTGAGTATGTCTGTTACTTTGATCGATTAGCTTATTCCTTTTTTCTTAGGGTTTTAAAACCCGATATAATGTTGTTTGTTTATGTGATTTGAATATCGATTTCTTATACGGATTTGATGGTCTGTTAGGGTTTATAATCCCCGATTTTTAAGTACGTGTATGTATGTTTTTTGTATTAGGGTTTTTCATTTGAATATGTTTATTTTTCAATTCTGTTCCTCAGATTACCAAGATTTTATATTATGTTAATTAGTAACCGTTTTATATGTTTTTGCAGATTTATTCGATGAAGTTTGATGTATTTTTTTAGTTTTTATGTTCTTGAAAAATTTTGATCTACCGTTATTTAAGTGATTAAGTTATTGTACGTTTTAAGTTTTTTGTGTATTAGGGTTCTAATTACTCTTTTCGTCTACTGTTATTTGTTGTTTGCCATCTGCTTAATTCATCTATTTGATGTTGAATTTCTCAACACCTTGCTGATAAATATAGTCATACGATCCATAGTTAGAAAATTGCTTAGTAATTAAAAATATGTAACATGATCCCAGCAATTCATACCTTATCAATGTATATTGATGAATAAGTACGTTTTGGTTTTTCATATCGGATTGTTAAACCTCTGATTTGATTATTATATTGCACATTCTATTTCAAGCCTCTTATTTGAACTCTATATTTGTTACATGTACCTGTTTTGATATACAATTTGGGGTTGTGAAAGACAACAACTTTGGAAACGATATGTTGTACGGATTCGCAGCGCGTGTGTTGAAGTGTGACAGAAAATCGTTGGTGAGTGTTGAAGTTTTAATTATTTAAAGAAAAAAAATTAAGATGTTTTAATATAACACTTTGTGATAACTGTTATTATAATTGCATTTAACGATAATTATATTTTCCGTTGCAGAAACTTCCTGCTCAGTATGGTGACTGGATTAAGAAGTTTGGCTATCCAGAGAAAAATGCAATCATCAGGACCCTTGATGGGAGTACTTTCCAAGTCAAAGTGTTCAAACTTGCAGGCGACTTTTTTTTACAATGGCTGGTTTGATGTTGTCACATATTTGAAATTACCGGACGATTCGTGGGTTGTTTGTCAGTATGACGAAGATTTATCTTTGTTCCGCCTATTCCACTTTTATCAAGACATTTCTCTAGCACCATCTAACTACTTCTACTACAAACCTAAAAATGATTTTAAAGACCGAGACGACTGCATGGTAATTGAACTTATACGTTTTTAAATTATTTTATTTTTTCGTTCATTCATTTTTTTCTATTTCGGCTATACCATTGATCCTGATACTGTTGTATTCTTTGTGTAGTATGTGAATAGGTTGTTTGTTCATCACTCTATGCTGAATATCTGTCCTTCAAATCCGGTTTTGATCCGTTCTGATGGAAATCGTAAATGGGTTGTTCAAATGGAAATTTTAGACCATAACATTTACATTACCAAAGGTTGGAGTCGGCTCAAGGAGGATATGTCGATAACTGATGATCATTTGTTGGTATTTGAAATGATTGATCGTAATACGTTTGATTTGAGTGTTTTTTGTTGTAAGCCTGCCCTTCTAACTTACTCGCCAGAAATATCTGTTATCAACAAACAACCAAGTGATGGCGTTATTGAAGTGTCTGATGATGAGGTGGCTGATGCCGTTGCTGCACCTGTATTTGAAGAGAGTGTTGATGACGAAGTACCGGTTACTTTTGTTGTTGACAATCATTACGTAAGTTTGTATTATTCACTTCTTAATACCATTAATGTATGTTAAGTGAATCCAGTTTAAATCATTAGTTGTAGGAAAAGCGGTTTTAATGGTATGTATTATTAACATTTTTATTATTATCTGTAGCGTTTGAAGAAGAAGTGGGCTCAAACTCATGGTTTAGATCGAAAGATGGATTTGATCATCAAGGACAGCGCTGGTAGAACTTGGGATGTAGCTATTGGTAAGGAGTTCTCGCAAGGCTGTCCGCGATTCAATGTGACCGGTATGAGGGAGTTTGTTAGAGACAAACGGTTGGTATACGGTTCTTCGTTTCATATGGTATTTGTTAAAAGTAAAGGTATGTTGCTTTATAACTGAGTTGGTGAAGGTACATCGTATGTTTTGGTAGTACTTTGAAGGTGTGGCGTTAGTATACATTTAATGGTAGTTTTTTGTTGTGGTTGTTACGTTAAACGTATGTGATGGTAGTTGTTGCTGACATTTTGTTGGGTCGTTTATATGTGTGGCCGAATAACTTAGTCCTTGAACATATTTGATTATAGATTGTTAGACGTTAATGTTATTGTTATTGCTACATGTTTGTGGTTAATATTATATATTTTTGTGAAATAATCTGTGCTTCATAATTGTATGTATATTAATTTAGGAATCAAGTTAAGTATTCATCATATTAAACATCATTTAAGTACATTGTTTGATTAGTGCGAAATTTAGTATTTTAACATTAAAAATTATTATATTAAACCATCAGTTTTTAAAAGATTTACGTTAGACAAAAATTTAATATGATTTTGTTTTCTTTTTTAAATTGTATAACTGACTATAATTAATTTTTTAATACAACCGTTCCATTTTAATCAATTTAGAGTTTTCCTAATCTTCATTGAATATCTACACTTGGAATTTTTATTTTAAAAATGGTACTATATTCAGCAAATAAAGTAAAGTTTGTTCACTGAAATAATTGAAATCTTTTTTAACATACATTTTAATTAATTATTTATATCAAATTCGTTTTTTTTATAATAATTAACATTATTAACGTTTTTTTATTTAAATTTGGAAAATAAAAACAAATTTTCAATATTATATATATAAATTTTTTAACATCGTTGCTGACATATCATATTTTGTATTTAAACAATTAAGTTTAGTAAAAAAAATCATAAAAATAAAAGTGACAATCTATTTCTAAAAATAGTAATTTGTTAACTTAGGTAACACATTTTTAGAAATGTCAATCTATTTCTAAAAAACAATTAAGTTTTGTAGAAATGTCAATCTATTTCTAAAAATAGTAATTTGTTAACTTAGGTAACACATTTTTATATTACTCAATTGATATTTCAACTTGAAAAAAATAATTAAACGAAATTTGTAAATATATTCACTTAATTCATTCAATTTATTCACTTATAAATCATTTTTTTATTTCAATCATCTATAGTTGGTTTTGAATCTTTTCAATGACTGATATCTTGAATTAGGCCTGAATGTGGCTATTTAGTGCCTTTTTGCCCAGATATGTTTTATATAACTTTATTACATTTTTGTAATAATTTGTTAGTTTTAGAAATTACAGATCTAATTCGTGTATTTTGATTACATGTTGTGTTTTCAGAATCTATACTATCTATTAAGGGAGATTACAGGATGACCTCTATTTGCCTTCGTGTTATGTTTTTAGCTATTAATGAAGAGAGGAAGACACAAAGAATGTGTCAAATACAGTTTAGATGATACATGTTCAAGGTAATAAGGAGAAACCCTCTATTGAAGAAGCAACTAGTGAGAGTGTTTTGATTGAAACATGGAGGCGTCGGTGATGTTGTCGAGGAGTGTCAGGAAATGCTAAGTGATAGCATTTCCTTAAACTCCTCGACAATGTCACCGACCCCCCTTTTAAAAATTCCACCAAAACTCTATCACTGGTTGCTTCTACAACAGAGTGTTTCTTTTTGTTACCTGAACCTGTATCATCTCAACTGTGTTTTGACTGACCCTGTATGTGTTGTTACATCAATATTCAATTAGGATTTATGAATCTGAGGCTAAGTTTTGAAAATTGATCTATTCGTTTTTTATCAGGAAAGATGTTTTTGTAATCGATGTTTGGTTGATGATAATTAGATTGATGTCACCTAAGGGATATTTAGTCAATGATGTTGATGAGATGCTTCTCACCTGAGACTAAAACTATGATTAAGCAGACGTCTATCCCAATAAGTGAGGTTTGACATTGAGAAATCATTTGAAATACTTGAACAAACCATTTAGTGTTGACTGTGAAGGTGAATAAAAATGAATTGAAAGTGCTTTCGACATGTCCTTTGAACATAAGGCTATGATGATTTTGTAGATTTGAGTAAAAATTGAATGAAGATAGCATTATGGTATGGCAAGGTTGTAGGATGGCAGTTGTTCATGCAACCTCTCTTGCAGCCATGGTGTTGTCATCTTTTTTCATAATCTGAGTCTGACAGACTGACAATATAAATGTTTTGCAACTTCAACATGAATATAGAAGAAAGAGAGAGTTGGAATCTTTGTGATATTGAATAGAGAAGAAAAAGAGACTTGGATGGATATATTAATACTTATGGATGGAGATATGATTTTTGTTTGAAACAAAATAAAGTTTTTGATTTTTATTGATTTATGTAGATTCGAACATATTTATCGCAGTTACTAATTTTTGTTGATTTTTTTTTCATGTGAATCCCTAACTCCGTCATAACAAGCCGAATCCCACCATTCATCAAGCAACAGAGGTTAGTTAAATCTTATTCTTTTATTTATTTTTTTAATGTTTATCATATATAATTTTATTTATGCTTTTTGTTCACTTTTTTACTTAATAATATATTCTGAATGTTTTTTTTTCAAACAAAATCAAGTTTTTGATTTTTATTGATTTTTGTAGTTACGACCATATTTATTGCAGTTTACTTAATTTATGAAATTTAATTTATTTTTAAAAACGTTTTTTTTCTATAAAAAGAGTAATGTTTTTATGCTTAATTTATCAATTTGATATTATAAGTATGTTTCTGTAATTAGACATTTCTTCTATAATTAGGTTGCCAGTTATATTTAAAAAAAAAAATTTAGTTACTTCCTTTGTAGTTGTGGTTCCAAACTTTGAATTCAACTTCACTCCAATCTTCTTGCAAGAATACCTTCGGTTTCCATATAAGAATAAACTTCTTCAGTGGATCTACATATATAGATTTTTTTACATTGTTCACCGTGTTCATCTACATCTACTTTTTCTTGAATCGATTTCTGAATTCCACATATCCCTCTACAAATCTGTAAGTTGTTTTTCTTAAATTCCTTCTTTAATCATTATTCATGTTTTTCTCCTTTTATTTAATGTGTTTATTTTTTTATTTAACCCTAAATCCAATTGGTATTTAAAAATATGTTCATTTTTTTTGTTTTAAGATTATGGTTTTCTTAACGAATACATTGTTTCTGCAAAACCAAAAACCGATTTTCATTCAGAATACTTTTTTTTATAATGCATATTTATTCTACAAAGTTTACCCGCAACCCATGATCCGATTGTTATGAATATCTTTCATAAGTTCTATTTGAAGTTATGTAAAATAACATTTATTGGATTGGAATTGTTAATAAGTTTGTGAATGTCATTGAAAAGCATAAATCCCATTGGCATTTTAAAATATGTTGATTAAGGGGTTTTAAGATTATGGTTTTCTTATACAATATTATGTTTATGCTAAACCCTAAAACCAATTTTGATGCAGATTATGATGTATATAGGAAACCCTGAATCGTATTGTTACTGAATATTTTTTGTTTATGATTTTTTTTATATGATTCCGTTTATATGGTTTTTTTAGTCTGATTTATTTATTAAGTTTATGTTATACAAAGCCTGATTCTGATTGTCATGGAAATTATTATAATTTTGTTTTTATATTACATGTTTAGGTAATATATTAACTTTTGAGGTCACTGTATCTATTTTTGATTATAGGGTAATAGTTATATATATTTTAAGGGGTTTTAAATTTTCTTAATTGTCAGTGTAAATTATTTGGCTACACGTTTTTTTATTATGATGTATCATAATGGTTATATCATCGGTTGCCTCCATTGATTATAGATTTTGGAATAACAGATACTTTTGATGAGGTTTGTTATATATGGATTGTTATTATAACATGTCGTTCACATTGTTTTTTATGTTATTTATAATTTTGTTAATAATTGATCTGATGTGGTTTGTTTATGTAACCTGTTTTTGTAGGTATTTCATATGGCAGAAAGTTCATCAAGGTATTTTTTGTTCATTTTGTTAGTATATTTTACATTTCATATGTAGTATCTGTGTTTTTTTGCTCATGTTTTTGTTTTTTTTTTCTCACACTAACATTAACATGTTACACTTTATTAATATTGAAATTTTTAAATCAGGTTCAAAAGACCCTGGTTCTGTAGGCTAATGAATATAGCAGATGAAGTTATTCTGGTAAATGATAAATTATTACATAAGTTATTTTTGTTCTTTTATTTTCTTAGTATTAAATACAGTTTATTATTATTGCATACTTTATATATTATCACTGTAATTATAATAAATTTTGCAATTGTTTGTTTTATTAGTCCATTCCAGATGACGCTGCGGTCAAACTATGGGATGTAGATAAAGGCCCTACAAATGTTATTATACACATTGAAGATGGCCGACAATTTAAGTTTCTTTAAGCGCTGATAAAGGAAAGTTATTCTTTTTTCATGGTTGGTCCAATGTTGTTGAACATTTGCAACTAACCAAAGGCTGTTTGGTAGTATTTAATCCTGTAGATTCTACTACGTTTAAATTAACATATTTCGTTGATGGGGTTAGTCGTGGCTCTTTCTGGACGTATCTGCTCCCTCCATCATCTCATTTTTATGTAAGATAAATTCTATTTTTTATTTTTCTTAATGTGTTGATGTATTAGTCTACTTATATTAAAACTAATTTGTTTTTTTTTTTTCCTTTTTTGATCATTCCCACAGGTCATTCCTGAATGTATCCTGCCAAAAGTTTATGATTATTCATCAAATGATGTAATCTGTACTGTACTTATAGATAACAAAACTTTTAACGTTGCCATTGAAACCTCGGATGGTAAAGTCGGTTTTACCGTTGGTATTGACGTAATTGTCAGTAAGTTGCAGTTGAAGGCTGGTTGTTTTTTGTTATTTACAAAAGGTTTTGGTAATTTTTTCCATTTAAATTTTTTTGAAAAAAACGGTGTTGAAATCAATTTTCCTGATGAAGATGTCGATGAGGTAAGTTACATTTTGGTACTTAAATATATATTTTATATATGTTAATGGAATACATTTTATATATTTATTTTGCAGTCTGACGTTGCACCTATCGATGCTGAAAATGAAGTTGATGAACAAATACCTGGTGGTGTTCGTCGTTTTGTTCGTATGGCTTGTGAACGTTATTTTGTAAGTTTAATATCATTTTACAAACCGCTAAAAAACACGTGTTACAATTTTTTGTTACTTAATAAACATTCTTCTTTTAGTTTCGTATGTATTATTAATTGTATTTTTACAACAATACAGAGGATTCCTGATCCTGTATCACGGATGGCTAGACTTGATGAAGGTTTAAAAGATATCACCGTTAGGCTTATGCATCTAGATCCCCCTCGACAATTTACTAACGGTACCAGACGTGAAAAAAAAAGCGACGGAGGTTTTCGATACGCGTTAACCAGGTGGAAGAAGTTTATGAAAGCAGCTCGAATTAACGACCGTGACAGGGTTCATTATTCTTTTGATGAGAATGACCAGGTGTTGAGTGTTGAAGTGGTTGTACCTTACGTTAGGCGTAGTCATTAGTTATATGACATTTAGGTCATGTTTTTTGCCTTTCATATGGTAGATATTAACTTTTTATATGGTTTTGTTGGTTTTTGACATTCGTTATGGTTTTCAATTTCAAGTTATTACATTTTTTTGCATTAGATGACGTTATTTCCGGCATTTGATAAGTTGTCTGTTTTTTCTTCCAATGTATGTATTTGTACACAACATTTGTATTCAAAGTAAATAATATGGTTTTGGTGGAAGCCCGCGTATTACGCGGGCATTAACCTAGTATATATATAAGAACAATGTGCTCAAATGACCTGTTATCCTGAAACTGTTGTTACTAGCTCAAAAAAATATAGTACTAACATGTGAAATCTCTTTAGGATAATATAAGGAACAAGATGAGACCTAAGATATATTTCCTTAGTTAAATAGCAAGTATCTATGTGTAGAGGCGGCTAAACAAGTGGGTCGGTTATCGGGTCAAGTAACATATCAAAATGGGTTCAGGTCTATGGGCCACTTCAAAACAGGGTCAAAATGGGTCGTGTCAACCCACTACTACATAGCTAACATTACTTATTATTAAAAAATAATAATTTTGTTACTAATATAGTTAAAGGTAAAACATGTTTTTCTATAACTTATTTTGCTTCCAAAATTATTTTTGCTAGTCGTTGGCAACAGGCGCGGAGTATTTTTATAATTTGTAAAAGCTTTAAGGCTCACTAAAACTTCGGTTGCTTCCTTCGTTTCATACAAAGTGATAATACATAGCAAAGTAAACAACTGTGAGCATTTCACAGCTGCAAGAATATAAGACAAACAATACATGGGAGAATAACAACAGGAACAAGTAACAAAAAAGAACTTACAGTAGGTGCATTTTATCAAAGTCCTGAACTGTTTCTGGTCCTTCAATTATACAAAACTTTTCCATACGGCATTCGAGGTACTTCTTAGAAAGATGTCTGCAAATCTCAGCTTTATGCCCCGATGTTTTAAGACAGCTTATATATTCTTTCTTCTCCTGCACATTCCCAGAAAACCCAAATTTAAGTATCTTCAGTTCACTATGTGATGTGCTTCCTAATAAGGATTCATTCATAGTTGTTAACGACGAATAACGACAAATAGCGATAAGGTACCTATATTCTACATAGCGAATAACGATAAATAGCGGGCGGCTATTTTATAAATAGCGACACACTAGGATTTTTTTTTAAATTTTTTTATATGTATATTATGTCAAAATACCTTGGTATATATGCTATTTTACATGTATATTTAACAAAAATCTAAAATCCAGCTATTTTATAGCTATATTAAATTGCTATTTATGTTAAAAAAACAAAAAATAAAAAATAAACTGTCGCTACTATCGCTATTTATCGCTACGACCCTAATAGCGAGCCTAGACCTATACGCTACGTAGCGCACTATAGTGATCGCTACGCTCGCTATTGACAACTAAGATCTTTATATGAGCTGCTAAACAATAAAAATGAAACAATGAATATACTAGAGATGCCAAGTCAAGTTGACCCGGAACCCATTTATTAGAAATAACTAGTCTGTCAAATATGACTACAAAAAAAGTAATTATCCACCAAAAATCTCTTTTTTAATGATCAGTATGGTTATTCGACTACTTTTAAACATATTTGAACCCTTAAAAAATGCTCAGTATGGTAATTAAACTATACCAGTTTTCCATCTGTTTTAGCTTGAATTAATTGATGAACATAATTATCTCCAACATAATCCCAAACATGCTGTGTTTCCGGTTCAAGGGAGTAGCAATGCTGTGTTTTTTTTTTTCCGGTGTTCAATAGCATACCCTTCTTTATACCTATACCAAAATCATCTGGTTAAACCACGTTCAAAACGAATACATTTTAGTGCGGGTCAAAATCACCTGTTTTACCATTTTTTAACAATTTCATAGATTACTTGTGTTAAATGTGATAACATATAGCATAAAATAAGAATCTAAACTTTTTGAACAACGATTAGTAGGTTTTATACATTAATAAAACATTATGGGCGTCTTTAGACCCAATTGACCCGTTAGGGGAGGAAGTATAAAAAATGACCCATCATAAGAATTGGTTGAAACTGCCGCCTCTATAAAACAACAATAAATGGTCACCTCCCACAGCCTAGTCAAAATGTGCATATTCATCTTTTGTTAATGGCCACAGATTAATCCATTGCGGGCTTTCGAAACAAAAACAAAATAAGTCCTAATCTATTTTCGGTGTTCCAAATCTGACATCTACTTCTTTATCACATCTAAAACCCCAACGGAAACTATTTGAAACAGCAGATTATTCAATCAGTTGTAGTAAACAACTGACATTCAGCCTTAAAACAAATGGTTTTTCTTCTCGACATTTCATCGAACATCTGGCGTGCAACTTTCAATAACTAGTTTCTCAATGAATTTTAAACCAATGAGAAGCGTAGTGTTGTGTACAAGAAATCAAATTAAGGAGACAAGCTGGAAGGATGTTCATCCCATCGTACTTTAAAGTGAATAAAAAGTGGAATTTGTGGAATGAAAACAAATGTGTAATCCAATCTGTGTTTCTATGTGGGGGAATAATTAATGTTGCCAATTAGGTTACCTGTTTCAAGTAGAGTGGCTAGTGAGGACTGTCGAATCAATGAGAAGAAATGGCTTCAATCTGTGATGATAGACTATGGTAGAGCGTGAAACGACCGAACGACGTCGTTGATCCGGCGGTGGAGGGAGGGGTTTCCGGCGGCACCGGAGTGATCGTGGAGGGAGGGGTTTCCGACGTTCGTATGTAATTTAGAGGTATCAATTTCGAATGGTTTACTTATGAATATTCAAATTAACAGCCAAAAGGTTTTCCAACCTTACAAAACTAAAATAAATAAAAGAAAAAAAAAGCCGATGGAAAAACCTACCTCAACAAGAGGCTTAGTTCTTCGATCAGATCAAACGTATGGTAGCACAGTTCTTTGAATGGCTAAGCAGGAATTAAAATTTTGGGAGGGGAGTTATTTTGTTGAAACCCTAACTAATTGATTTTGAAGCGCACAGATCAACTAAAAAAAATAACCCGCCTATTTGAATTTTCATTTTGTCACCAATAATATGGTCACAATTAACAAATATCTTTTTATTTTTCATGCTTTTGCGTATTTTTTCAACAAATTGCCATCGAAAATAAGGTGACAAAAATTGCAACCACTTTACTACCATATCATGATAAATACACTTATTTTCATTTTCGTGGCAAATCGGTGGCTAAATTTGCTACCATTTTTTTCGGTAGCAAATTTTGGTCACAATTGCCCAGTTTTCTAATTATTGTTAAGTTGCAACGGATGAAATAAAGCCCCTCTTTAAAGCCCTTTAACTATATATAAAAAAAGAAAAAAAAGAAAACAGAAAAAAATTGATTGGTTGCTTCAAAGTGGTCCCCACCCTCTCCCCCTTTAGCGCTCACTAACAGCATGGCCAGGGCAACCATAGCGCCGCTCCATGGCGGATGAGGGCTGATGTTGGGGGCGCCAACCCAACTGAGGTGGCTGGGGCGTTGCCCCATACGGAACACTTTACAATGGGAAAAAAATATTTTTTTTTCCTATTATAATAATAGTTTAATTATCTAAAATGTGTAGTTTGTCGGTTGAGGACATTGCAATATGAAATCGGTAGCTTAAGGATTTTATAAACATCCAATTAACCCTGAAAGAAGTTTACCATTATGATAAAGTAGTGTGGGCTTTGTTATATGAGTGAGTCTAAGGTGTTGCTCTCCATCAAATTAACATATGATACTAGAGATAGACCCCCTATCTAGGGCTTTGTTATATGAGGGAGTCTAAGGTGTTGCTCTCGATCGAATTAACATGTGATACTAAGGATAGACCCCTATCCCTGTTAAACATCACCATCTTTTACTATAATATATCGCTCAGTCATCTGCATTCAGTTTAGACGACGAAAGAGGCTAAGTACCTTTTTATCATGAATTATCTTCCTAAACTCACCATACAACACTTAGTCTCTACCAAGCCATCTTTACTATAATCTTTGTAAGGTTACGTATTTACATGTGAGTGTACACATGGAACCTTGATTGGTTCGGGAAGACCTTTACAAGAAATTTACATGTTAATTACTTTCTAGTGACATGTATACCTCCAATGTATACTACTCTCTTAGTAAAATCAACGGCTATGAGTTACTTACACAGACGATCCGGATCACAAGTCTGGAACTCTCTAGTATTTATAACATTTCCATGAAGTTTTCTGGATTTTTTTCTCTAAAACTCTTCAATATTTAAGATTAGCGTGAAACATTCCAAAACCATCAAAGTTTCATGTGATTTCACATTGAGTATTAACTATTGCAGAGACTCACTATATCAATCTAAATAGGAATCATATATTATTGGGAATCACTTAAACCCAACCCTTATGCCAACCAAACATAGTAAAACACTATCAAATCTATACTCGCAAACCAAACGACACCTAAAGATACACACTATCTAGAATGAAGCTCAATTAAACTGTGGTTCAAATTTGTGAATAGGCGCCCACTATTGGTTAGAGACTAGAGTCCTTGAATCACAAGTGATAAGCAAACAAGACAACGATGCTACCTTTGCGTCAAGAATTTTTATTTATAAGCTCAATGTGCAACACTTGGTCTACTAAGTTCGACTACCAACAATTCAAGTGAATAAAAAGGAGTGTAAGATTACAAATTAGAACAAATGGAACTTTGATTGTTTAGAGGAAACCTTTACAAAAGATTTACAAGTTGTTTTGTAGGTGTTTTGAGATGATTTGTGGCAAATAACATACCTCCATAGTCCATATACTCTTTATTTCCTTTTATTCTTCATTTAGTTATTTATTTTGATCGGCTAACTCACACACTCTCTAGTCCTACTTCTAAATCTACATTTTTGTCTACCATGAGACTTGAACACCTTTAACTATTTGAGGAGATACACATTTCCGACACACCTTGCTGCTGCTAGGCCACAATGCGACATGCCATTTGGTCCATATGCTCTTTTACTAAGTTGTCGGCTATAATTAATTTACATTAGCAGTTCAGATCACAAATCAAGAACTCTTTAGTATTTTTAACATTCTAAGGACTTCCATTGAAGTACCTCATATCTTTCTACAAAGATATCGAATTCTCATCAGTCCAGTAGATTAAAAACCAAGAATGTTGAGAAGTGATTATTATCATCTATTGAAATGGGGTGATTTTTAGTTGATTAATATGGGAGGCTAGTTTGGCCTACGACGAGGAATCACTAAAATCCCGTATCCTTAAACCGTTGAGGTGTTCATGATCCGGTTCAACCGGTGTTGAAAAAAATTCTAGGCTGAACACAACAACATTTTCAGGAAACGACAAATCAAACTGGCCGGATTAGGTGGGTCGACTAGACAAGCCAAGTTTAGTGACTTGACGGTTTAACATTTCTTTGTATCAAAATTTTAAAAGGAAATTTTTTTTTGAATGGCAAATTTCTTATTCCCTGTTGTCTATGGGATTTGAACCCAAGACCTACCATTCCTAAAGTGTTTAAAGGCTTTTGACTTTGCCAATGGACCACCACCCCATTGGTAAAAAAAAATAAAAAAATTAAAAGGATAAAGATGATTCATAATTACGGAGTATAAAAGTAAAATGCCAAAATGGTCCCTGGGTTTAGACCACCTTTGACACTTCAGTCCAAAAATGAAACTTTTTATATCTGGGTCCCTGAGGTTTCATTTTGTTGTCATTTTCATCCAATTGCCAAACTTGGTTAGAATTTTCTGTTAACTTCTTTTTTTGTCGTTTTCCTCATTTAATTAAAATATATTATGACATAAAATGACGATTATACCCTTCATTTAAATGAAGAAAGCGACAAAAAGGGAGAGATTAACAGACAATTCTAACCCAGTTTGCCAATTGGATGAAAATGACAACAAAAATGAAACCTTAGGGACCAAGATATAAAAGGTTTTATTTTTGGACCGAAGTGAATGTCACAAAAATAAAAAAGAAAAAGTATATAACATATATTAAACACAAGGTTCCAAGTTTCAAAACGGGCCGAACCGTAAAAACTAAACCGTTTGGAGCTCAAACCAGCCGACTTGCTTCAGTTTGAGCGGTTCGGATGGTTTCAACGGTTTCTAAAAACCCCTAAAACAAAAGATACTAAACCACTATCAAATCTATACTACATAAGTTTAGATAGAAATACTATTAGGGACCCCCATTCCTGTTACACCAGGTTTTGAAAAAGGTTTTAGAAGTTGGTATGGAGGAATACCAACACCATGCCTGTTCTTCAGATTAGGATCAGCATTCCTAGCATCAATAATATCTTCCAGTTCTTTCAACCTCCCTGCAAACACTTCATAAGCCGTTTTTATCTTCGGGTCTAACTCGAATGCTGGTTCCATTTTCTGACCCATATATTCTTCGTCCGGAGAATGAGTAGACAACACATCCAAAACCGACATGATTTGTGAAGCTTGAAGCTGAGAAGGAAAAGTAGCCATCAGTTCAAGTTCAGGATTATCCTTAAATCTTTCCCATCTTTCGTCTGTCGGGTCTTCACATGGCATTGTGACCCGGGCAATGGTGGACCGGCCTGGAACATAACCTCCATAATCATATTGACCGAAGTTGACCGCTGCATGGTGACCAGAAGTGACCCATATCATTGTTGTGAGAATTTTTATGAGGTCTTGTGGTGTTTCTAGAATGGGCCACCATGGTTCATCTTTTTTGTCTGCGTGACCGATGGTTCGAATCTCCGTCCACCATGATTGAAGCTCATTATCGGATGTTACAAGATTCGGGTCAGGGTAGTAGTAGGTGACATAGTTGGTAACCCAACCTTCAATCGCGTCCCAAAGGACTAAACCGTCGTTTGCATATGGATAATCTTCGATGGCTAGCTTTAAACCATGTGGAGAATATGGATCTTCTTCAGCCAAACCCCTTCATATTTGCAAGTCCAAAAGTTTAGATTAGCTACTAATTAATTGACAAAAGTAATCAATAAAAATTACATGTGCAAATTTCCATTAATTTACATTTACTTAGGAATGAGTCAATTTTTTTTTGGTTATTTTTGAACCAAAATTTGTAAACTCAAGACCATTAACTGAACACCAAGAGCAAACACACATTAAAAAGACTCTAAATTTTCGGACAAAGAGTGTTTTGGGTCAATCCAACGAGCCCAGTAAGAAAATAACCCGTTACACAACCCACCCATTGTGTTACCTCCAAAATCAAGGGGAGATAATGCGCATTACACACTGCACTCTTTTTCCCTTAGCTGAGGTTTTGTCCCACTGGGTTTTCCTAGCAAGGTTTTTAACGAGTCAGCATCTCAAAGCGTATTAAGTTGATAACCAAGGGGGAGTGTTATAAATATATTATTGTATTATTATGGTTATCAACTCCTAACATAGACTGACTTCTTCTCCAAGTTTCCTTCTCCTATATATACTACATTGTATCTCTTGTAATAGATATCTCAATCAATGAAATATTAGATTTCTTCTCTCTATTATTTTCTTCTTCTTTCTTTGTTAATAGGCTAGTTTTACAACAAATCCCCCGTATTTAAAAGTTCAAAATCTTCTCGCCTCTCTTCCCTACATCACCATCAAGAATCAGTGTCACCACCCCTCTTCTTAGGCTTAGGCCACACGGTAGGGCCATCTCCGAAATTGTTCGAAAATCTTTAGGCCATGTGCGAACAAAAAATACGGGTCCCTTAAATATAAATTTTTAAAAAGAATATATATATAGAAAATTTAAATATATGAAAATGAATTAATGTCATTTGAATCAACACCAATCATTTAATGCAACTTGACAAAATTAGGCAATTAATGTCATTTGCATTCAATAAATAGATAAGTAGGCCTGTAAATGAACCGAACGGACACGAACATAGGCATATTCGTGTTTGTTCATTTAACTTTAACCGAACACGAACACGAACATATAATCGAACACATTTTTTTGTTCGTGTTTGTTCATTAAGAAATCGGGCTTGTTCGTGTTCGTTTATTTTCGTTCGTTTAAAGCCTAAACAAACAGTTCATGAACATAAATGAACACAAACGAACACAAATTAACGTAATTGAACAAATATAAACAAACACGATTTAACATTAATGAACACAAACAAAAAGTCTAATATATTACAGTTTATTTCGGAAACACATCTAAATTAGGGTTCATATATGCTAAAATTAAGTAGGTTTTTATATAAATATTAAGTAAGTGATCAGTTACGATCTAAGAAAAAAATTTGAATTTCATTTTTTACTAGAAAACTCAATTACTAGTAGTTATATTTATATAAATAGTTAGAAAACCTAACATTCATATAAATATAATTATTTATGTATTTACTAAAATTTAAGCGAACATAAACGGACGTTCACGAATATAAATGAACGAACATAAACCAACGTTCACGAACATTAATGAACGAACACAAGGTGTGTTCATGTTCGTTCATTTAATTAAACGAACAAAATTTTTTGTTCGTGTTCGTTCATTTATTAAATAAACGAACACAAACGAACTTTCCGCCGAACAAGTTCACGAACAGCTCATGAACGTTCAAATCGTTTACAGGCCTATAGATAAGAAACAAAAAGAAAAATAAAACATAGGATGTCGGATTAGAACCCATGTCTTCTTATTATTAAAGTAACTTTCAAACCACCAAACCAAGTGCTTCAAGATGGTAATTTCTGATTCATTACGTATATCTTCTAATTTTACAGTGTAAAACTAATACAAAAACAAAAGAAAATTGGGCCCCCAATGGGATTGGGCCCTGAGCCGTCGCCTATCCCGCACACCCTTCGGGCCGGCCCTGCCACACGGTATCGGTTTAAGGACACGAGGATGAGGATGATGATTTGGAGATTCGGTACCTAGTAAAACACCACCCCTGGTTATGCGGTACCAATACTTTTGATACTGAATCGATATAGTGGTCATCCTCAATCTCAAATGGTCATATGATCATATAAATAATAATTGTACGTTAATACAATTAAATACTTGTATGTTTATATGCAAATGAATTACGGGTGAAGAATATAAAAGAGTTTAAAAACAATTTATCTTTACATGCTTCCTTTATATACCCTAATAATCGCCATTACTTGATTTTACTCCTAAGAACAATATATATTAAAGAGTAGTCGTAATTATATAAACCAGTCCAACCGAAGATGTTCTAGTTTGTTTTTTAAAGTGATTTGTAAGGTTCGGTTTCATTTTTACGAGCCACAAATCAATTGGTTTCCACCAAGTTGGTTCGCTTTGAACCAGCGAAACCAAGCATCATAAAAAAAAGAAAAAAAACATTCTCTATTTTTGTATTAATTTCTATCATGGTAATGAATAGTAATTTTTTTTGTCTTTTGTATTTTTTTCATAGTTAACTTTAGGGTTTTTTTTAACAAGTTTAGTTTTTTTTATTGGTTTAATTTTCGTCTTTTTTTAAATGTCGATTTAGTCCATCGGGTTTTTTTACCCCCTCAAGACTTTGTCTACTTTTTATGTCACATGAGTCACTTCGTATTATAAATTCATGTTTTTGTTTTAAGTTTTTTTCCAACTTTTGGTCGTTGTTCGGTTGTTACTTAGCACGATTTTACACCCAGCCTCACAACGTTGATAGCACGGTTTTACCTCCCCACCCTGCAACGCTTGTAGCACGGTTTTACGTAACCACCCGCAACGCGGGGGAGTTATGACTAGTTAACATCATTGAAGATATAGATGAAAAAAAAAAGAAAAAAAAAACATTAACATTATTGAAGGTATAGATGGAGACAAATCTACAGATAACGTATCCTCGTTTAAGTTCCCAAAGTTAAAAGAGGTTTTTGTTTCCTTAACGAATGGGGTCCCTGTTTGGTGAGGTCGACAGTCGTGGAGGGAGTCTGGAACTTCAACGTGTTGTAATTGAGTCTCAAAATCATTGAAGTGAGATATTATATATTTTCTTGTACATAACTTTAGTAACTTGTTATTTTTCGCCCATGCTCTAGCTATCTAATACTCTAATAGTATTGGTGATTGTCCCTATACGGCGGCTTAGGTGTAAAAAAGTTATTGTAAAAAAAAAAACAGTTGTTTCCTCTCATTTTATAGGATTAGTACGTTTAATAACACAATAGATAGACTCATATAACCAAAAGATAAAGCCCTAACATTCCCAAAAAGATATCATTAAATTACATTAATAATAATATTTTGCTATTATACACAAATGTATTTTGAAAAACTTTTGTTAAAAAGGAAAAAGAAAATAATTTTTTTTTATAGAGACACACATTTATATAAAAAATTTACCATATCTATACTATATTATAAAGCATTTCTCTAGGGACTTCTTAAAAATTAAGAGGTACAAGTAGAAATGCTTGATATACAACACACAATGCGTATATTAATTATGTTTGAGGGGTATAATTGTCTTTTTTGCACCATATTTAATCTAAAGAAACTCAAGAATTAAGAGTTATCTATGAAAACTAATGACATTTAATTCTACAATTACTTTCAAGACATTAAATAGAAAACTTATAAAAAACAATTCATAATGCTACATGTTTTGATATAATGTTCTATGTAATTTATATTTATCTATCTATATATCTATATATATTATAAAGCATTTCCCAAGGATACAACTTAATGAAGTTGATAAAATGGCAAAATAGTCTTTCTACCTTAATATTAAAAAAAACATATAATTAAATTAAAATTATTAAATGAAAAAAAGTTAAAATCATGAATAGCATTGTTATAACTTTGGTTACTTTCACCATTAAAACAAAATAAACCCTTCAACTTCTTGATTAAGACAAAATCGTAGACCACTCCATTTTTTGTAACCGACATGTATTAATCATATAATCAATGACTTTATTAATTAATAATTGTTGGTAACTGAATCATTTTGATGTTATAAAAGAGATGGAAGCTCGATTCTGATTAGGAGTACAATGGTCGCAGCCAATTTCTAAACCAAACTGTGACCTAAGCAAATACCATTGTTCATAAACTTTTTTTTGGTAGTGTTCAAACGGGTAGGGGGCGGTTGCTAATGGTCATGGAGGAACAAGGTGAATATAACCAACCACTCCTTCACTGCATTTTCTATTGTTTTGGGTGGAATAAAGGTAGAAGAATGCAAATCTATCTTCGTTTTTGTTTTTTGTTACAAAACCTTACTTCTTCATCCAATCTCATTCAGGTTATTTGTTGGTTCTGAAACTTTTTGATCAAATGTAAAGTGATACTCGGTTAAGATCATGCGTATCGATTGTCTATTGCTCTTTGAATTTCTTATTACGGTTTTTAAAGTTATCTTTCCTGTTTCTTAGTTTTTTAGGGTAAAATCGCAAATTGAATGGAGACTATTCATTAGATGCAGAAAATTTGAGATTAGAGCCTCTAATAAACTTGTGTGCTCATCTAAAATAACAGGTTCAATTATGCCACAACATCGCCGACTTTACTCAGAAAACAGAGTCTAGAAATCTCGAATAGACTTCTGTTCATTGGTGTTAACGGCCTCGAATCATTGGTTATGGATATCTACAGAAATCCAAACAAACAAAACTTCCTTTGTTCTGTTCATCATTGAAGGTAATTGATGTGATGATGTTATAATTTCTGTATTTTGCATTTTTATTATATTTTATATTCACTAAAAAGGCCATTTAGTGACACACGTTTCTTTAAATGTGCAAATCACATTGGGCTTCTCCACGCACACCTAAAGATTCGGGAGGCTGCGGCGATGCTTACTTGCTGGCGGATTTGGAAGAGTCGAAACAATAAGGCTTTCCGGGGCGAATGACCGAACAAAAGAATCGAGGTCGAGGACATTAAGGAGACATTGTTTTGGTGGATTAAGAGAAGATCTAAATGGAAGCAGATTGACTGGAACGTATGATCTAAAGGAATCGATGTCGGTTTATTTGTTTAGTTCTGTGTGTTTTTGTTTTCTTTGATTCTTGTGATCTTGTTCTGTTTGGCTTGACCTCCTAGCAAGCTTGCTGGGAGTAGGCTGTTGCTTTTTCTAATTGAAGTTTGGCCTGGCTTTTCATAAGAAAAAAAAAAAGAATAATAACTAAATCTTAATGCATTTTTTGAAGGCACTTCATGTCATAATACAAGCTTTTTAATCAATTCTCTTTTTTACACTGAAGGAGCTCCATGTACGATTGTGTTGTGCTTGCTGAACTATAGAAGCTTGCTAAAAATATTGTGTTGTTTTGAGGTAAGTAATCTCATTAGTTTCTTCAAGGTTTTATTAATAAGAGTTATTCAAAACAAAGAACAGTACGCTTCTGTGGTTCCGTGATTAACAATCTTTAGTTTTATACATGGTTGATTTTGGTTAATGCGGCAGCTGGGTCACGACAAAAGATATATACCTATAAGAAAACGGGCTCAAAATAACGTTTTTTCAGTCCATAAAACCACATATACTGTTTTGTTAAAAACTTTAATATATATATACATAATCAATGCATATAAATGTGTGGCATAAACTGATGGCATTATATGTGTACATAGGTATGGGTTTACCTTGGTTTTGTTCGACTATATGATCTACACACACTATTGAAAGGACTATTTATTTATAAAACAATGTGTACGTATGTATGTCATGCATTTTCTAAATAAAAGAAAAGAAAAAAATCTACTCCAAAAAAAAGAAAAAAAAAATTGGAATGAAAGATTTGTATAAGGGTAGAACTATCTATCAAAGTAAAGGTTAGTTTCGTTTGGTTGCTTGCTTGTCTTTTTAGTCTTTGTCGTTTAAAGAAAGGTGATGTTTTAAATTAACAATTAAATTCAAATCTCTTATGGTTTATTATAACTTTTGGATTTTTTTAGAATTATACAACTTCGAATAAAAAAAACTCTTTGTGGAATATAGAGTATCTAATCTTTGTATCCATATTCTTTATTACTAACCCTATTAAGTCGTTCATAACCTAACATAAAACAAAACAAAGAGAAATTAACAAAAAAAAGTATAATGATTGTCGACTAAGTCGTAATGCGCGTGTTTCCCACTAGATTAAAAATGTTACAATATACTATATAATGTTTATCATAAGGGTTTCCATCGCATTGCAACCGCGAAGCGCAAGTGCATTTATACGGACACACATATTGTCGACTCCGCTGCATATTGTGGACTACGTTGCAACGTGTGGGGTTCCATATTGTATTCTTGGCCCATAACATCGACTCCGCTGCAACGCGCGGGTTCCCCACTAGTCTATATAATATAGATGACATCTTATATATGAAAGTCACACAATAACATAATATACATAATAACAACTTTCTTGTTATCAACATAACCTAATTAATGGCATTTACATAAGACAAGATTTGTTAAACTCTTCTACGCTAGAGATATAGCGAAGAATGACTTTTATAGTTACATACTTGTACTTCTTGAGATCATTATGGGAAGAGACGCATTTAGTTTGGAGAGGGGGAGATGTTGACGGAAGTTATAGGTGCAGTGGTGGAAGTGGAAGAGGTGGTGGATTCGTGGCTAAGATACACTGATGGGTTCGATTTGGATGGTCGCCGACGTTGATGACAGTGCATCTTGTGCGATGGTAGTAGGGAAGTGAAGAAACAAGGATTCTGATCCGCACGAGGTTAGAACCAAAGAGGTAGTGTAATATCCGTGCTTTTGCGTTCAGTGTAATCTTGTACTTTCATTTTCAAATCTTGTAATCATTGACGTTCGGATCAATAAATATCATTTGTAATATTTGCATATATTAATTTTTAATCATTTTCATATTTACACACACCTATCTATATTGTTTACACCTTATTACACCCATATGTATATACCTAAACGTGCTTAAATTTGCGTTTTAGCCAAAACTGATCACACTAACAACTTGGCGGACCAAAGATGAAACTTTTGAAACTGCACCCTCAGGCGCCACACGGAGGAGCTAGTGCTCCCTCCCACCACGCGCCTGGGAGACACATTTGCGGTTGGATCCGCCCAGCTGCGGGTTTTAACTATCTCACCCAACTTCCAACCACTTCTAGCATTAAATTCGACCTAACCCGGTTTTTGCACTATAAATACAACACTCCCAACATCCTATTTCCCTTTACACACTCCAAATTTACTGTCAAATCTCCCCTAAATGTTGTATTTCTTGAAGAACATCAAAGTCAAAACCCAGAGGTTTGACTTTCATATTATTACTTCTTTCTTTTAGTTTTCAATTTAATTGAAAGTAATTATTGTTGCATGCTTGTTTTGAACGGCTATAACAGACCCATAACATCTCTGTTTAGGGTGTATTATATATGGTTAGAAGGGTATATATGAAATTAATCATCTTGCTAAATTCTATTAAACTAGTGGGATTATCCCACGCTCCGCGACAGACATTTGCTTGGTACCGGTTCAGATTGTCACAATATAGCAGAAGAAAGAATAACCTGAAAATAAAACCGTGATATGCCTAATCATTAATAACAGAAGAAAATTAACATGCAAAATAAATAAAAAATTGAGTTAAATAAAAAAAATAGTTAGATAATAAAAGGAAAAAAAAATCAAAAATTAGTAATTGTTATTTAGTAAAATTTGAAAAAAAAAACTAGCATATGAAGTTGAAAAATGAAGTTAAGTACTAAAAAAAGTAGTTACATGATAAAAAGTTGAATTTTTAAAAAGTTCCAATTCAATAGCTTTCGTCTTTTGCAATTTAACCACTTTGAGTTTGTTACTTGGGTAAATTACTTTTTGAGTTCTTGGGTTTTAGGGGTTTTAACCACTTGAGTCCAAAATTAAAATGTTTAATGCCCTAAGTCCCTATAGCCAATTTTCTTAACCATTTGAGTCCAAATTATCAACTCCATCCACCAAGTCTGTTAACTATGAGGGTAATTGTAACAACCCGACTTTTTGAAGTCAAAATCAAAGGAAGAAAGGATTGCTAATCAGATATGTGATTCCTTACTTAATTATTACTTGTACTCTTTGACTCGATGATCGATACTCTAGTTTACGTTATTTTTAGTTGTATTATGTGAAGTAACAATGCAATAAACGCAGTTAAAACGCTAATCTACTTAACGCTAATCTCATCACAATCGCATCACAACTTGAATCACAGTTCTGGATATTGTTTTACGTGTGTGTGTGAAATTATGTGTTACTTGTGCATGTTTATTTATGTTAAAGGTGTTAATCGCAAACACAATCGCAACTCTATCGCAACGCAATCTAATCGCAAACGCTAAACGCAAGGTTATTTATGTTGTTGTATGTTGGTTATGTTAATTGTGTAACTATTATTTAAAACTATCGCATCTCTTATTCGACACTCGCTCAAACGCATCGCAACGCTCAATGCACGAAACGAAAATCGGAAAACCAACTCACTCCCATCCGATCGAAAGGCCCTCCGATCCGTCACACTGCACTGCCTTCTCCTCCTTCCCCTATAAATACTCACCTGTCACATCACTGTTCAAGTGATGTGACAGCTCCCTCCGACCCTTCGCATTCTCAGCCGCTTTTCCCTCGATTCCTCGTGATTCTTGTAAGTTTTCATCTCAAATCCTGTACTTCTTTGATCTACACACACTTTCTCATCGATTTCACCAACGAATCTCAACTTTAACCATGAAATCACCTGATTTCGGGTTGTTCAATGGTGACTTCATCACGGGTTGTATGAACTTCAGAGAATGACTTCATCCTAGCAAGAACGGTCCGAATCTAGCAGATTTCTACATGATTTTCATACAAGTTTTACCAAATCTAAGCATAAACAAAGTGTTTCAAAATTTTTTTCAACATTCGCAACTTTTCACCCAAAACCGATAGGATCTGAGCTCGTTTCAGGCCTTTTACTCATTCTTTAGTGAAGTGCCGGTTTGAGAGCGGATTACTATCGAAAAGACAACCGATTAACGGGTTGAACATGAAACACCGTCATGAACCGCTGGTTCGGATCGAACGGGGTGATTCCCGTCCAACCGGATGAGTTGGACCTGATGAGGTTTCCGTTGTTTGACAAGTGGTCACACTGTCTTGGTCAAACCGCAACTTTCTAAACTTAACGGATTTTACAAGTTTTCAAACGAACAGGTCGCCGAACTAATTGCAGTCCGATCGGATCACCATCCGATCGAACGACGATCCGAACGGATGACTTGTGATTTTCAATACTTGAATATTTTACAAAACTTTGAAGAATATCAGTCCTAACGAATGGTCATCCGATTGAACGACCATCCGATCGAATGACTATCCTACCAGGAGATTTGAATCTTTGTAATGTTTCACTTGGACGGATCACCATCCAAGCGAACGGCCATCCGTCCGGATGACCGTCTGACCGGACGACCTGATAAGTAGAAACATTTCTCATCTTTTAAAATGCTACAACGAAAACTTCAAAGAACACAAACACATCCTTCCCAAACGAATGACTATCCTACCGAATGGTCATCCGTCCGGATGACCATCCGTCCGGATGGTCATCCGATCGGATCACTATCCGTCACCCGTTCCACTCGCACCGTTTAATGCACCGTTCAATGCTTATACTGTCGTTATCTGATCAGGCTAACTCTCCAGCGCTCCCTTCAATCCAAGCTTGTGTTATTTGTTTAACACGAACGGTGAGTATACTCGAACCCTTTTTGCTTTACGCACTTTTAGGTGTTACATACGTTACCTATTTCAAATCACAATCGACACACAACGCAAACACTCTTATACGCCAATCGTTATTGCATGTTATACGTGTTATTCAATGAATGCTTGTATGTTATGTTTACACAGTGATTGTTGCCTGACACCTTAGGAACAATAGTACTATAGTTTGGACTCAGCACCTGTCGTGGACAGGGGTTGTTAAGGGTTTTACTTCACGTGTCATGGTGGTGATATGTGTTGCGCATTCTACAACTCACAGTCATGTCTGTGCATATTTCATTGTCGATAGCTTACATGCTTCACTTTTCAACATGTTACATGTTGGTTATGCGTAAATCGCTTTCGCTACTATTATACTATTAAACTTGTATGCTCACCTTTACACTATGTGTATTGACTTTTATTTTAACGTATGTGACAGGTGTTTAGGATGCTTATGCTATGCTTGCTGTTATGGAATCAAGCTAGGAGGTCTAGAAATGTCACATTTAATTCTGAGTTGTCGAAACAATAAATTGTCTTTGAGATACTATGTCTGTATTAACTATTTTACTGAGTATGTTATGGTATGGGACGTAACTTTAAATATTTGGTAATATTAGTTGTTATGGATTTCTCCTGGACAATCTGTTTCGCTCAGTGCCGCGCCCCGATGTTTCCGCCATCGGTTGGGGTGTGACAGTAATTTGGTCATTTTCACACAAAGTACAAATCTTATATGCACATAAGTACAAGGAACAAGTCTTTAATGCATAAACTTTTAATATATAATATATATAAACACCACCGCACAACACCATCCCCACCACTACACAGCACCATCCCCACCACTGCCCCACCATCATCCCCACCATTGCCACCACCATCGCACTACTGCCACCTCCAAACACCCACCACCATCGTCTCATCCCCACCACTGTCTCACCTCCACCACTAATGCCGCCCCACTACCACCACCACCGCCACCGCCACCGCCCCATTGTCCCATTCAAGATCTTCATACCCAACAAAAAATTTCAAACTAAATTTCCTGTATATAAAATTGGGGATTTAATTCTCTTAAATCAGTTAAACTTCCACAAACAATAATTTTAACAAAATACCTTTCATCTTCCATTGAAGCTTATTTCCAACCACTTTTCTTCATCTACCAATGGCCACTGCCCTGAGTACCTGTAGACGCAGTCCAATCACTAATAGACCATCCGTCAAAATCACCATTTTTCCAAAACAACTTACAACTCTGCTCCGAAACCATACGGTTTCCACTCGCACGATTTCCACACCGTCACCAGACTTCTTCCTCTTACTGTTAAAATCATCTCCACCATTCGAAACCCTAGATCTCTTCCTGTTACGAATCCCGTCACCTGAATCGTCGTCATCTGAACTATCGAGATCGATCACCGCAATCTCTGAATCATCTGTTCATTTAGTTTAATTGTTGTTGATACCGTTCGTTGCTTTGATGTATTCTTGCTTCACTTCAACTTCGGCCATCATGGTGGTGGTTATGGAGGTGATGACGTTGTAGAATCGTCTACTGTCGCTGGATATGAGCAATCATTGTACGATTTTTCGGTGGTGAAAGTTGAAACCCTGGTTCGCCGGTGAAAACTCTCTGGTGTGTATGTACTTGAGGTGATGACAATAGTGGAATGCAAATCTGGTAGATAAATGAGAGAGAGAGAGAGAGAGAGAAAGAGAAAAATAAATTAGTTTTTTTATTTATTTTTTATTATAGGGGTAATTTGGTCATTTAACAAATTTTAACAAAATAATTCTAACAATGTTAGAAATTTGGACTCAAATGGTTAAGAAAAGTGGCTATAGGGACTCAGGGCGTTAAACATTTTAATTTTGGTCTGAAGTGGTTAAAACCCCTAAAACACAGGGACTCAAAAAGTAATTTACCCTTGTTACTTTTAACCGAAAGATTTTCATCTTTTGCAATTTAACCTCAACACCTTTTTACTTTCAAATTTGGTCTCTTACACTTTTCATCTTTCGCAAATTTCCGTTTAACGTTTAGTTTCTAAATTTCCGAGTTAACACGCCGCAACGTGCGTGTGTGATTCAATGTTATTCTTTCCCGTGATTCAATGTTTTTCTTTTCCGTTTAACAAACAGGCCCGTCATAGCGCGTCTATTTTTCCCGTTTGATAGGTTTGTCGCAACGCGTGAGTCAGAGACCGACTTAGTTATTCTTTTCTGTGTTTTACACATATGCCTGTGATCATTTAAGAAACATTTGCCTTTCATCTAATATGATATATAACTAACGAATCCCTCACCACATTGCGGTGGGTAGTAATTCTAGTTTAGAATAAATTTTCACATGACTCAATAGGTCCTTTTAACTATCATTTTATTACTAGGTGTTTTACCTCCTATTAGGTTAAGCCTAAAGAAATAAACTTCAATATTTTAGTACAAAAAACCTAAAATGGGTTGTAAATAAAGTAGAACATCAAACGATTCATATGGACACATATGTCTACCATTTTTATCGCTCGATATTGGTTCTTCTAACGCATCATTGTTCTTTTTGTCGCTCGTTTGTTTTCGTCATCTTTTTGTTCTAGTAATGCTTCAAATTTTGATTCACAATTCTTCAAGATTTTCAAAACTTGTTGTTTAATGTGCTTGTACTTATAATGCTAATTTGAATCTTTCATTCTGCAAAATCACAAAAAGTAAAATTTTGAAATTTGATCCATAAATGAGGAAAATAACAACAAATCCGTGACTTTCAACCTAAATGTGTTGTTTGAAATTAGCATATTAAGAGACAGTGGCATATGCGGTATGGATTCTGATTATGTTTGTGCTTTGGCTTGTCTTCGTGATACGATTCCAAGATTTGACTTCAGCGGTTTCACTAATACGGACACCGCCCCCCCCCCCCTTAAAGCCCAACATGCATTGGCGAGTGCTCTTTTTAGTAAAATTGTCCACGAAATCGAAGTGAAGTTTGACTTGACCGTTAGACAAAAAGTCGGTTTTGAGTGTCTCCGAGCACCACATGCACAAGATTTTCTTCTTGCTATACCTATAGATGGGTTAGGCCAGCATATGTCGCCGGTGGAGTACCGTACTATCCTTAAGTATCGCCTCATGATTCCTTTATTCCCAGTTGATGAGGTATGCCCAGTTTGTCATAAGGCGTGTTTGGATTCTTTTGGTGAGCATGCAGTTCACTGCAGAGAGCTCCCGGGGTTCAAATATCGACATGATTTGGTTAGGGATGTCCTTTTTGACATATTCAGGTGCGCTGGTATTTCGGCTAAGAAAGAGGCACCCGTTAATTTCTTAACAGACCCGTTGGAAGGGAGATCTACCCTTCGACCAGCCGACATTCTGGTCTTTGGATGGGTAGGAGGAAAACACGCCTGTGTGGATTTAACAGGGGTTTCCCCGCTGGTGGGCTTAGGGAGTAGTGCTTTCACAGTGGGCCAGGCTGCTTTAAAGGCTGCTTCGGGTAAAGTGATCAAGCATGAGAAAGCGTGCCTTGACAACCAGCACTTGTTTATCTCATTTGCTTTTGATTTTCTGGCGCCAGAGGCTGTGGACCTATTTTGTCGAGTTCAAAGGGTCATGCATAGTAATGTTATGACCCCGAGATCTATGGACGTAGTTTTTAAAAGGCTTAGTTTTGCTATTCAAAAAGGGGTAGCGGCGCAGCTTGTTGCCCGTTTACCAACTATCTCGAAGTAAATTTCTAATTAATTTGTTAAAATGTGTTTTTATTTGATAGTTAAAAAAACTTGTCTTCTGACGTTAAGTTAGATACATAACACATGCGTTTCTTTTCGTGTGTTATATCTCTACAATATGTGTTTGTTAAATAGCAATGTTTTTTTATTTATTTACAGAACATGTACATAAACAAACATGGTATTTTGTACCATGAAATGTTTGTTTTCATAATATCTTAAACATAAATCTTAAAGAATTGTTGTTGTAACCATAGGAGAAAGAACACTGAATTTTGAGATCGGTTACCTGTAAGTTAATGAACCCTGTAATTTCTTTGTTTTTTTCGTTTTGAATATTCGTCATTACGGATGTATCAATATCGGTTTGTTAAACCCGATGTCGGACACATGAATCTTGATTTTCAGGAGGTGGTTGTGATTGTTAATACCATTGTTGTTCGGGATTGTAGATGGTAAAGTTATACAACTATCTAATATAAGTGGATACAACTATTTAAAGTAGTTGATGCTAAAGTTCTCATGATTTTTTTTTTCTAGAATTTTATCACAATTAGGTTGTATGATGTGGGATAAAGCTTCTATCATGCTTTCTAAGCAACACGTAAGCATGCAGGTATCACTACTAGAAAATAGGGCTTTTGCCACCACTTTTTCGGTAATAAAATGGTCACAATTACCATGTTGCCACCGTTTAGCAACCGAAAGTGCGGTGGCAAAAACACCCGTGTCAATTGCTCTGTTGCCACCAAATAGCTACCACTTTTATATTTTGCTACCGGATTTTTGCCACCACAAATCCTTGTTTGCCACATGACCAGGACTTTTTGCTACCAAATTGCTACGGTTGTTTTGCCATGGTTTTGATACGATTTAGCCACCAATATTGCCACTATTTAGCCACTAATTTGCTACCATTTAGTTGTAGTATTGAACATTTGCTAGCCAGCTATTGCATTGAATATTTGCTACCATTTAGCAACCACATTGAATATATGCTACCATATCTGTTTCCCTATTTCCACTTTTCCCATTTTTTCCTGTTGTTTTCATAACAATTACATTTCAATAATATTGCAAAATTATATAAATACTCCAATAAAATTACGAAACCCCAAAATTATATAAAACATTTCTATTATAGTTTTTCATGTTACAAAATCATATAAAACAATTTAATAATAAATACCAACTAAAATGTTAAATAACTGGAATTATCCTAATATGATAAACATCGAAACATTCAAAACTAAGTGTTTATAACATATCTTAGAACAATAGCTGTTAACATAGCTTCAACTTGTAATATCCTATTGAACATAGTATCTTTATCCATCTTATCTTTTTCTTTTTCAGCCGACGGCCCGCAATAATTCTATTCAACTTTTCTTCTTCTTCATCCTTTTCCTCAATGAGCTCCTTGATAACCAAGTTTACCGTTTCAATCTACGAAACAACCAATAAAGAAAATCCAAGAGTCAGACTTAAAGAAAACTGATAACGGGTCAAGTTGGTTGAGGAAGAACAAAATCCAATCTTAGTTATACACTTCTAGTTTGTATAACGAGTTTATCAAATTCATCTGCTTGCTCCTACGGGGAAAAGGGAATAAAGAGAGTACAAGCTATTTAGATTTATTTATTTTAGGTCAACCCAACGCAACTCATATAACATACCCTATCATCAACTACAATATTTTTCTCATTTACCATAGTAGTATCATGTCATATATATATTTCTCGCATCACATCTAACTCTTTAACCAACCACAATAAAGAGGGCCTAATTCTACTTTTAAAATGGTTTTGCCAGAATATTTATAGCATAGCATAAAATGATATGAGATTATCAACCAAGACCCATATTAGTCCTCCAAAATAAATATGAAAAAAGAATCATATATCTTTCGAAGGTTTGACTGATTATACACCATACAAATTAGTAAGTGACTCTACCCCATTTTGAACTATTACCTGACCCGGCCCACCCGTTTTGCCATGCTCAACATTACAACTATCACTATTGATCCCTTACTTTCTCTTGTTGGTCGTTACCAAAAGATGCTTTATGAATGAACACTTCTATTGGATAATGTGTAGTCAAATGTACCCTTAATATAACAAAATATCAAGATATTGTTTTCTGTCAAAATTGGCAAATAACTATATGCTGAAAATAGAAAGCACAACAAAATTACACTTTTGCCCATGTTTACCTCAACTGCATTCGAAGATGCATGCTCGAAATAAAATCAGCATATGATGTCCCTCCTATTCCCAATTTCAGCTCCAACTGAGATGAGAGTTCATAATACAAATTAGGGTAAGAAGTTAATTAAACACATATCTTATATATATAAGAACAATGTGCTCAAATGACCTGTTATCCTGAAACTGTTGTTACTAGCTCAAAAAAATATAGTACTAACATGTGAAATCTCTTTAGGATAATATAAGGAACAAGATGAGACCTAAGAGATATTTCCTTAGTTAAATAGCAAGTATCTATGTGTAGAGGCGGCTAAACAAGTGGGTCGGTTATCGGGTCAAGTAACATATCAAAACGGGTTCAGGTCGGTATGGGCCACTTCAAAACAGGGTCAAAATTGGTCGTGTCAACCCACTACTACATAGCTAACATTACTTATTATTAAAAAATAATAATTTTGTTACTAATATAGTTAACGGTAAAACATGTTTTTCTATAACTTATTTTGCTTCCAAAATTATTTTTGCTAGTCGTTGGCAACAGGCGCGGAGTATTTTTATAATTCGTAAAAGCTTTAAGGCTCACTAAAACTCCTGTTGCTTCCTTCGTTTCATACAAAGTGATAATACATAGCAAAGTAAACAACTGTGAGCATTTCACAGCTGAAAGAATATAAGACAAACAATACAGGGGAGAATAACAACAGGAACAAGTAACAAAAAAGAACTTACAGTAGGTGCATTTTATCAAAGTCCTGAACTGTTTCTGGTCCTTCAATTATACAAAACTTTTCCATACGGCATTCGAGGTACTTCTTAGAAAGATGTCTGCAAATCTCAGCTTTATGCCCCGATGTTTTAAGACAGCTTATATATTCTTTCTTCTCCTGCACATTCCCAGAAAACCCAAATTTAAGTATCTTCAGTTCACTATGTGATGTGCTTCCTAATAAGGATCCATTCATAGTTGTTAACGACGAATATCGACAAATAACGATAAGGTACCTATATTCTACATAGCGTATAACGATAAATAGTGGGCGGCTATTTTATAAATAGCGACACACTAGGAAAAAAATTTTAATTTTTTTATATGTATATTATGTCAAAATACCTTGGTATATATGCTATTTTACATGTATATTTAACAAAAATCTAAAATCCAGCTATTTTATAGCTATATTAAATTGCTATTTATGTTAAAAAAAAACAAAAAATAAAAAATAAACTGTCGCTACTATCGCTATTTATCGCTACGACCCTAATAGCGAGCCTAGACCTATACGCTACGTAGCGCACTATAGTGATCGCTACGCTCGCTATTGACAACTAAGATCTTTATATGAGCTGCTAAACAATAAAAATGAAACAATGAATATACTAGAGATGCCAAGTCAAGTTGACCCGGAACCCATTTATCAGAAATAACTAGTCTGTCAAATATGACTACAAAAAAAGTAATTATCGACCAAAAATCTCTTTTTTAATGATCAGTTTGGTTATTCGACTGGTTTCCTTTTCAGCTAACTACTTTTAAACATATTTGAACCCTTAAAAAATGCTCAGTATGGTAATTAAGCTATACCAGTTTTCCATTTGTTTTAGCTTGAATTAATTAATGAACATAATTATCTCCAACATAATCCCAAACATGCTGTGTTTCCAGTTCAAGGGAGTAGCAATGCTGTGTTTTTTTTCTGGTGTTCAATAGCATGCCCTTCTTTATACCTATACCAAAATCATCTGATTAAACCACGTTCAAAACGAATACATTTTAGTGCGGGTCAAAATCACATGTTTTACCATTTTTTAACAATTTCATAGATTACTTGTGTTAAATGTGATAACATATAGTATAAAATAAGAATCTAAACTTTTTGAACAACGATTAGTAGGTTTTATACATTAATAAAACATTATGGGCGTCTTTAGACCCAATTGATCCGTTAGAGGAGGAAGTATAAAAAATGACCCATCATAAGAATTGGTTGAAACTGCCGCCTCTATAAAACAACAATAAATGGTCACCTCCCACAGCCTGGTCAAAATGTGCATATTCATCTTTTGTTAATGGCCACAGATTAATCCATTGCGGGCTTTCGAAACAAAAACAAAATAAGTCCTAATCTATTTTCGGTGTTCCAAATCCGATATCTACTTCTTTATCAAATCTAAAACCCCAACGGAAACTATTTGAAACAGCAGATTATTCAATCAGTTGTAGTAAACAACTGACATTCAGCCTTAAAACAAATGGTTTTTCTTCTCGACATTTCATCGAACATCTGGCGTGCAACTTTCAATAACTAGTTTCTCAATGAATTTTAAACCAATGAGAAGCGTAGTGTTGTGTACAAGAAATCAAATTAAGGAGACAAGCTGGAAGGATGTTCATCCCATCGTACTTTAAAGTGAATAAAAAGTGGAATTTGTGGAATGAAAACAAATGTGTAATCCAATCTGTGTTTCTATGTGGGGGAATAATTAATGTTGCCAATTAGGTTACCTGTTTCAAGCAGAGTGGCTAGTGAGGACTGTCGAATCAATGAGACGAATGGCTTCAATCTGTGATGACAGACTATGGTAGAGCGTGAAACGACCGAACGACGTCGTTGATCCGACGGTGGAGGGCGGGGTTTCCGGCGGCACCGGAGTGATCGTGGAGGGAGGGGTTTCCGACGTTCGTATGTAATTTAGAGGTATCAATTTCTAATGGTTTACTTATGAATATTCAAATTAACAGCCAAAAGATTTTCCCAACCTTACAAAACTAAAATAAAAAAAAGAAAAAAAAAACCCGATGGAAAAGCCTACCTCAACAAGAGGCTTAGTTCTTCGATCAGATCAAACGTATGGTAACACAGTTCTTATGGCTTGACATAGGGGAGCAGGTGAGAAGCAGGAATTAAAATTTTGGGAGGGGAGTTATTTTGTTGAAACCCTAACTAATTGATTTTGAAGCGCACAGATCAACTAAAAAAATAACCCGCCTATTTGAATTTTCATTTTGTCACCAATAATATGGTCACAGTTAACAAATATCTTTTTATTTTTCATGCTTTTGTGTATTTTTTCAACAAATTGCCATCGAAAATAAAAAGGTGACAAAAATTGCAACCACTTTGCTACCATATCATGATAAATACACTTATTTTCATTTTCATGGCAAATCGGTGGCTAAATTTGCTACCATTTTTTTCGGTAGCAAATTTTGGTCACAATTGCCCAGTTTTCTAATTATTGTTAAGTTGCAACGGATGAAATAAAGCCCCTCTTTAAAGCCCTTTAACTATATATAAAAAAAGAAAAAAAAGAAAACAGAAAAAAATTGATTGGTTGCTTCAAAGTGGTCCCCACCCTCTCCCCCTTTAGCGCTCACTAACAGCATGGCCAGGGCAACCATAGCGCCGCTCCATGGCGGATGAGGGCTGATGTTGGGGGCGCCAACCCAACTGAGGTGGCTGGGGCGTTGCCCCATACGGAACACTTTACAATGGGAAAAAAATATTTTTTTTTCCTATTATAATAATAGTTTAATTATCTAAAATGTGTAGTTTGTCGGTTGAGGACATTGCAATATGAAATCGGTAGCTTAAGGATTTTATAAACATCCAATTAACCCTGAAAGAAGTTTACCATTATGATAAAGTAGTGTGGGCTTTGTTATATGAGTGAGTCTAAGGTGTTGCTCTCCATCAAATTAACATATGATACTAGAGATAGACCCCCTATCTAGGGCTTTGTTATATGAGGGAGTCTAAGGTGTTGCTCTCGATCGAATTAACATGTGATACTAAGGATAGACCCCTATCCCTGTTAAACATCACCATCTTTTACTATAATATATCGCTCAGTCATCTGCATTCAGTTTAGACGACGAAAGAGGCTAAGTACCTTTTTATCATGAATTATCTTCCTAAACTCACCATACAACACTTAGTCTCTACCAAGCCATCTTTACTATAATCTTTGTAAGGTTACGTATTTACATGTGAGTGTACACATGGAACCTTGATTGGTTCGGGAAGACCTTTACAAGAAATTTACATGTTAATTACTTTCTAGTGACATGTATACCTCCAATGTATACTACTCTCTTAGTAAAATCAACGGCTATGAGTTACTTACACAGACGATCCGGATCACAAGTCTGGAACTCTCTAGTATTTATAACATTTCCATGAAGTTTTCTGGATTTTTTTCTCTAAAACTCTTCAATATTTAAGATTAGCGTGAAACATTCCAAAACCATCAAAGTTTCATGTGATTTCACATTGAGTATTAACTATTGCAGAGACTCACTATATCAATCTAAATAGGAATCATATATTATTGGGAATCACTTAAACCCAACCCTTATGCCAACCAAACATAGTAAAACACTATCAAATCTATACTCGCAAACCAAACGACACCTAAAGATACACACTATCTAGAATGAAGCTCAATTAAACTGTGGTTCAAATTTGTGAATAGGCGCCCACTATTGGTTAGAGACTAGAGTCCTTGAATCACAAGTGATAAGCAAACAAGACAACGATGCTACCTTTGCGTCAAGAATTTTTATTTATAAGCTCAATGTGCAACACTTGGTCTACTAAGTTCGACTACCAACAATTCAAGTGAATAAAAAGGAGTGTAAGATTACAAATTAGAACAAATGGAACTTTGATTGTTTAGAGGAAACCTTTACAAAAGATTTACAAGTTGTTTTGTAGGTGTTTTGAGATGATTTGTGGCAAATAACATACCTCCATAGTCCATATACTCTTTATTTCCTTTTATTCTTCATTTAGTTATTTATTTTGATCGGCTAACTCACACACTCTCTAGTCCTACTTCTAAATCTACATTTTTGTCTACCATGAGACTTGAACACCTTTAACTATTTGAGGAGATACACATTTCCGACACACCTTGCTGCTGCTAGGCCACAATGCGACATGCCATTTGGTCCATATGCTCTTTTACTAAGTTGTCGGCTATAATTAATTTACATTAGCAGTTCAGATCACAAATCAAGAACTCTTTAGTATTTTTAACATTCTAAGGACTTCCATTGAAGTACCTCATATCTTTCTACAAAGATATCGAATTCTCATCAGTCCAGTAGATTAAAAACCAAGAATGTTGAGAAGTGATTATTATCATCTATTGAAATGGGGTGATTTTTAGTTGATTAATATGGGAGGCTAGTTTGGCCTACGACGAGGAATCACTAAAATCCCGTATCCTTAAACCGTTGAGGTGTTCATGATCCGGTTCAACCGGTGTTGAAAAAAATTCTAGGCTGAACACAACAACATTTTCAGGAAACGACAAATCAAACTGGCCGGATTAGGTGGGTCGACTAGACAAGCCAAGTTTAGTGACTTGACGGTTTAACATTTCTTTGTATCAAAATTTTAAAAGGAAATTTTTTTTTGAATGGCAAATTTCTTATTCCCTGTTGTCTATGGGATTTGAACCCAAGACCTACCATTCCTAAAGTGTTTAAAGGCTTTTGACTTTGCCAATGGACCACCACCCCATTGGTAAAAAAAAATAAAAAAATAAAAAAATTAAAAGGATAAAGATGATTCATAATTACGGAGTATAAAAGTAAAATGCCAAAATGGTCCCTGGGTTTAGACCACCTTTGACACTTCAGTCCAAAAATGAAACTTTTTATATCTGGGTCCCTGAGGTTTCATTTTGTTGTCATTTTCATCCAATTGCCAAACTTGGTTAGAATTTTCTGTTAACTTCTTTTTTTGTCGTTTTCCTCATTTAATTAAAATATATTATGACATAAAATGACGATTATACCCTTCATTTAAATGAAGAAAGCGACAAAAAGGGAGAGATTAACAGACAATTCTAACCCAGTTTGCCAATTGGATGAAAATGACAACAAAAATGAAACCTTAGGGACCAAGATATAAAAGGTTTTATTTTTGGACCGAAGTGAATGTCACAAAAATAAAAAAGAAAAAGTATATAACATATATTAAACACAAGGTTCCAAGTTTCAAAACGGGCCGAACCGTAAAAACTAAACCGTTTGGAGCTCAAACCAGCCGACTTGCTTCAGTTTGAGCGGTTCGGATGGTTTCAACGGTTTCTAAAAACCCCTAAAACAAAAGATACTAAACCACTATCAAATCTATACTACATAAGTTTAGATAGAAATACTATTAGGGACCCCCATTCCTGTTACACCAGGTTTTGAAAAAGGTTTTAGAAGTTGGTATGGAGGAATACCAACACCATGCCTGTTCTTCAGATTAGGATCAGCATTCCTAGCATCAATAATATCTTCCAGTTCTTTCAACCTCCCTGCAAACACTTCATAAGCCGTTTTTATCTTCGGGTCTAACTCGAATGCTGGTTCCATTTTCTGACCCATATATTCTTCGTCCGGAGAATGAGTAGACAACACATCCAAAACCGACATGATTTGTGAAGCTTGAAGCTGAGAAGGAAAAGTAGCCATCAGTTCAAGTTCAGGATTATCCTTAAATCTTTCCCATCTTTCGTCTGTCGGGTCTTCACATGGTATTGTGACCCGGGCAATGGTGGACCGGCCTGGAACATAACCTCCATAATCATATTGACCGAAGTTGACCGCTGCATGGTGACCAGAAGTGACCCATATCATTGTTGTGAGAATTTTTATGAGGTCTTGTGGTGTTTCTAGAATGGGCCACCATGGTTCATCTTTTTTGTCTGCGTGACCGATGGTTCGAATCTCCGTCCACCATGATTGAAGCTCATTATCGGATGTTACAAGATTCGGGTCAGGGTAGTAGTAGGTGACATAGTTGGTAACCCAACCTTCAATCGCGTCCCAAAGGACTAAACCGTCGTTTGCATATGGATAATCTTCGATGGCTAGCTTTAAACCATGTGGAGAATATGGATCTTCTTCAGCCAAACCCCTTCATATTTGCAAGTCCAAAAGTTTAGATTAGCTACTAATTAATTGACAAAAGTAATCAATAAAAATTACATGTGCAAATTTCCATTAATTTACATTTACTTAGGAATGAGTCAATTTTTTTTTGGTTATTTTTGAACCAAAATTTGTAAACTCAAGACCATTAACTGAACACCAAGAGCAAACACACATTAAAAAGACTCTAAATTTTCGGACAAAGAGTGTTTTGGGTCAATCCAACGAGCCCAGTAAGAAAATAACCCGTTACACAACCCACCCATTGTGTTACCTCCAAAATTAAGAGTGCGAAACAAGAACACACAAAACTAGAAGTAACAAGTCATTATGGTTTTCTTAATTACCTGCTGATTAGGTCCGCAGGTAGTCCTTGTTGATCAAACCGCCATAGTAGACCGTAGGCGACTGAACTCATCTCTATAGAATATTTCCCTGGTGAAAAGCAAGTTTCAATGATCCCGGCGGAGTTGATGAGGGATTCCCTAGCTAAAGCATTAATCTCCATTGTGTAACGAAAATGAGGATGCAAAAGTCTATAGATTGGGTGCATTGCGCTAAGTTGGCGGTTAGTTGCAATTATGTATGGCTCAGTACAAGCATGAGTTCTTAGCCTGAAAAATTAAGGTAGCATTTAAATCATATATAAGAGGTTCTATAAGAAATTAAGAGGTGGCAATTTTAACCCGTTAGTATTCAATAATGCATAATAATCAATCTTTCCTAACCTCTCTATAGAGTTATTTTATATGGAAAATATACTTACTTTTAACATATAAACCTAAGATGCAATTCTCCTAAATAGGTTCAAGTACAAAAAGTTTGGGCAACAAGGGACTAAGTTAGAGGGCTTCAAGGTCATAGTCAATTTTTAATACAGATGGCCTCTTAAATCTAATAATTCAAAGATTTACGTCATTATTATAATATACGGTTTGGTTAGGAACCTTCTTTTTGACATATTCCGGCATGCTAGGATTTCTGTTAAAAAAGAAGCACCTGTGAATTTCTTGACTGATCCGTTGGAAGGAAGGTCAACACTAAAACCAACTGACATTTTGGCCTTTGAATGGATGGGAGGGAAATACGCGTGTGTGGATCTAACAAGGGCATCCCCTCTTGTGGGTCTGGGGACCAATGTTTTCACGGTGGATCAGGTTGCTTTAAAAGGCGCTTCATGCAAATTGCAAAGTGACCAAACACGAAAAAGTGTGCCTTGACAAACTATGCGTGTTTGTACCATTTATATTTGATACTTTTGGTTTCTTTGTGCCTGAGCCTGTCAGTCAAGTCCAACGGGTCATGCATAGTAATATTATGACCCCAAAATCTATGATTGCAGGTGTGGGTTAACCAACCCAGCCCAGCTTGGCCTGTTTCGACTAGCACTAGAAAATGACTTGCTTCAACACGCACCCATTTGGATCCGTTACCCAATCCACTAGACCCGCCCATATTGCCACCTCAAATGAGAATCCAAAAAACAGAAAAAAGAACCAAAAAATAAAGAAGAAAAGATGTATGCTTACCAATGACTTACAAGCTGGTGGATCCCTGTGTCATGAGCAAGAAAATGCATCTTAGCCAGCTTCCAGAGCCAAGCTCCAGTTGAATCCCAAGAGGGGGTGAATGCTTGCTTCCACTGCGGTTTCCCATTGCCAGGTGGCCGAACTAACTCAATGGCTATTGGTCTCAAGGTTCCAGATGGAGTTAAGAACATCAATAATCTTGACCCATATAAAGTTGTTCTCATATCTTTAATCTCTCTAACTTTGTTCACATATGGCATGAGCAAGTCATGGTAATCTATAATGAAAAGCTTCTTCTGTTCTAAAGCCTGCATGCGATGTACATAATAATTGCTTTTAATCTACCATATAACCGTTGATCTTTCGTTTATTTCTTTAACGATAATGGCTCGTACCTGCTCAAGAGGCATGAGGCCACCTATCACTTGCTCAACCATCTCTTTTGTAATTGCTGACTCGGGTGGCCCATACACCTCAGGGTCAAGTGTACTTTTCAGAGGCCACTCCTACACATATCCATAAGAGACAAGTGTTTATATCAGCATATTATAAACAACATGTAGGTGATCATAAGCGCTATACGTTTCAGAAGCTAAAGATCAGGTTTCTACACGACCATTAATCAAATAACACTATAATTCTCTACACCACTAACTCAAGTTTTAGTAACAAGTTTATAGCAAATTTTGGCGGTGTTCAAATGACCGAAACTTAAACATACTTTGACCAACTGAATGCCACACGGGTTAAGACCAGCTAGGGTCTGTCTACAAAATTCTGAATCCTTCAACCAGCTAAATTTATCCCCTACAAAACAATGTAAAACTTTGTTGTTTAAGGAAACCACAACTATCTGGAAACGACCAGCGGAGAATGAATAAATATGTAAAAGGTTTCACTTACGGTGCAAAGATGCAGGGGTCTCGAAGAGCAAGACATTATGTTGAGTATCTTCAACAAACTTGAGTAGTCGAGGCAGGGCGTTTCCAATAAATCCTTTTGTTTCTAAGTGAGGCAAATGCAGCCCTTTGTTGAACAGAGAATCAATTGACTTGAAATGTGGAAAGGGGAGCTCTTTGTCAAGCATATTTGTTCGTATCGAAGGCAAAACCGCATGCATAAGCGAGTATACAGTTTTAGCCGAGAAAGTCACATTTTTCAACTCGGAAAACGCCTCATCCCTTGGTACATAAACACCACTGCTCCTTGACTCTGATAAAGGATCTGCATTCACAATTTTAATTTTTAACAAACCATTTTACCTTAGAATGAAGGCAACCAATTTCAGGTAATGCTTACTTCTAGAGAATGCTATTGGTAACAGATATTAAGAAAGAACTAAGAAGGCTTAAGCAATTGTTTTGACATAGTTATTTTAGTAGCATGTTGTTTGTATAAAAATATAAGATAGCTATTCAAATTAATGTGCTGACCTTGGTTTCAAAAAGCCTATGACACTCCGATGCATGAAACACACACATCACGTATGCGAGGCGTTTGTTATTAAAAAGAGTTAAATGCCATTTTAGTCCCTGTGGTTTGGGCCATTTTGCCAGTTTAGTTCAAAGGTTTGAAACGTTGCCATTTTAGTCCAAGTAGTTTTAAACGTTGCCATTTTAATCCACTGGATTAACTCCATCCCTTTATTCTGTTATCTAGAAGGGCATTTCGGTCATTTTATATGTAATTCTGTTAACTAGAAGGTACAGGGACTAAAATGGCATTTAACTATATTAAAAAAATACTAAAGAATTATATGTAGATGATATCTTCACTAGCTTGTTAAATTTTAAACCCTTATATATAATATATTAATGTATTCTCATCATCTCTGGTAAGATTTGTTCAATAGATGGTTTGATTTGCTTAAATACTCAAACCCATTGCTCAATCGACGACCAGATGATATGTTCAATCGATGGTCAGATTTGTTCAGCGATGCCATCTCATCACTGCAATCATGTGATGCATGCATTTTAAAACCAAGGTGCTGACAACATGGAGCTAAAATACTTGCATCAAGAATGAATCTCAATTAAACTCGCCAAGGCCGGCTCGGGCCATGTGCAAGGTGAGCGACTGCACAGGGTCCACTCTCGTAAGTCGTACAAAATTTTTAAATATATAGAAAGTATATTTCGAAAACTCACTTGAGTTGAGAAAACCCATGAAAACTCTACGTAATAAATTGTTATTCTGAAGATACAATGGATACCTGATTTAGTGCGATGACGGCCAGTTTTGCAACGCCTAGGATAAGGAAGATCCTTGGTTCCGAGCACTGGACGAGCAAGTTCTGGCTTCTTGTCAGGATCACCAAGATCATTGTACACATCGTAATCGTATATTCTATCGTGCTTTTTGCGAGGACCATCAGGGACACCATCTCCACGAAGACTTGCAAGATCTTTCTCTCGCAAATCCTTTAAACCGCTCGGAGTTTGCGACGGTAGGTATGACTGTCGCAAAAAATCATCGCTTTATATTATTATTGTTATTATATATATATTTTTGAAGCACATGCATGAACAAAACCATATATTATGCATGAACAAAAATCATAACCATGCGTGATTATGGTTTTTCTTCACGCGTGATTATGGTTTTTTGTTCATACATGATTAGAGTTTTGAGTTTTATAATTACATGCATAATTTCACATCGTACATCGCACGTTAAGGCATATTGTATTTTACACTATCACAAAAATTTTAATTACATTATCTTTATCATTGGATTTAACTTTTTGTTTTAAAAAAAAACTTAATATGCAATTTATTTTTTTTTACAATGCATTCTGATATAAATTTTATTTGAAACTGAAGTTATTCGAAAAAAAGGATTTTTTTGTATTGTAATATATATAAGAATTGAACAAATACCGACCGAGCATTAGTACTAATAATGATATTCAATTTTATGCTCGTGAAAAAAAATGTCACACTACTTATTTTATGCACGGTAATTTGTTTATTTCAGTTAAACTATATTTAATATTTATATAGTTACATTTTGATTTTATGTGTACTATTATATGTTTGTATACTTAGTTTTGGTGTCCGGTTTCTACAATAATCGATGACTATTGGTCCATGTCATTGGTCTGTATTTTAACCTTTTTTTTCTAAATTTTGGTACCACGGTGGTCGCTATGGTGATGGTGTTGTTATTCTTGTTATTTTAAAAAAGCAACTATTTTAACTTCTACGGTATTAACATAGTTATTACCTGTTATTTGAATAAAATAATATACTTAGATACTACAATAGTTTAACAAACAATTAACGTTAATACCTTCAAACGTTACAAAATAAAAAGTTAATACCCTAGAAGATGACATGTATTAATAGCAACATTTATTAACCTGCATTTAAATTGTTTAGATTTTAAAATAGCACCATGCTATAAAGAAAATAAAAGTGATTGTGAATATTATTTCTGAATGAATTACAATGATACAATACATCCCCTTATATAGGATACAACCCTATCTCTAAATATGGTAAAGATAAACACAATCACCTAATTACAGAATAAATCAATATCAGTTAATAATAATAAATATAATGCCAACTGTCATGGCCTATAATCTCTCGGCTAATACTCCCCCGCAGTTTGAGCGTTGATGGGGCAGACGGTCAAACTGGACCTAAAGGACTGAAACAGCTGACGAGAGAGACCTTTGGTGAAGACATCCGCATACTGAAATGGAGCTGGGATATGAAGAACCCGAATATGACCAACACGAACCTTTTCCCTGACGAAATGAATGTCGATTTCGATATGCTTGGTACGATGATGTTGGACCGGATTATCAGACAGATAAACAGCAGAGACGTTGTCACAGTATACGACCGTAGCCTGTAAAAGCGGAACCTGCAACTCTAACAAGAGATTTCGGAGCCATGTGACCTCGGCAACTGCGTTAGCGACCCCACGGTATTCAGCCTCAGCACTGGAACGAGAAACTGTCGGCTGACGCTTAGACGACCAAGAAATTAAGTTTTGTCCCAGAAAAACGCAATAACCACTGGTAGATCTGCGGGAATCGGGACACCCGCCCCAATCAGCATCAGAATATGCCACCAAATTATGAGCCGAAGATTTGATCATACGAAGTCCGTAGTCCAACGTGCCTTGTATGTACCGAAGAACCCGTTTCATAAAATTAAAATGTGGGTCATGTGGCTCGTGCATAAATAAACAAACCTGTTGGACAGCGTAAGAGATGTCAGGCCGAGTGAATGTAAGATACTGCAAAGCGCCTGCTAAACTGCGATATAAAGTCGGATCATGAAATAGTGGGCCGTCGGTAGCACTGAGTTTGGAGGATAAGTCAACAGGCGTTGCACACGGCTTACAGGCAGTCATAGAAGCCCGCGCAATGATCTCCTTAGCGTACTGAGTTTGATCTAAAAACAACCCATTAGACCGGTGACTGACCCGAATACCCAGAAAATGATGTAGACGTCCCAAGTCAGTCATGGCAAATTCACACGACAAAGTTTTAATGATATCATGTAGCAGGGCGTCATTCGAAGCAGTGAGGACGATATCATCCACATAGATTAATAAATAAGCCATCTGATTGTCCCGAGTGTAGATAAAAAGTGAATTATCACAAGTACTGCTTCGAAAACCATTGGCAAGAATGTAGGTAGCAAATCTAGTGTACCACGCCCGAGGCGCCTGTTTAAGCCCGTATAGAGATTTCTTTAACCTGCAAACAAAGCCTGGGAAACGAGCATCATGAAAGCCTGGTGGTTGATGCATAAAAACAGTCTCGTTCAAATGTCCATGTAAAAACGCATTCTTGACATCCAACTGATGGATGGGCCAAGAGCGCGATACTGCAAGGGACAGGACAGTACGAATAGTAGCAGGTTTAACCACAGGACTGAAAGTGTCCTGACAATCGATGCCAACTGTTTGAGATTTGCCATTGACGACTAATCTAGCCTTGTATCTCTCTAATGTGCCGTCAGATTTAAACTTGTGGCGAAACAGCCACATGCACCTGATAATAGGATGATCAGACGGCCTAGGGACCAATTCCCAAGTCCCATTTTCCTGTAAGGCAGTAAACTCAGTCTGCATGGCGTGCAACCAATTCGGGTCGGTTAAGGCCTGGGTATATGCGGTAGGAATGGGAGATATGGTGGTGGTATGGAGAGAGTACTGTGGTGGTTTAAGGCTGCCTGTTTTGGAACGGGTGGCCATAGGGTGTGAGGAGGTAGGGCGGTTAGAGGTAGAAGGCTCGGGTGGTGGTGGAGGGGCTGTACCGGAGGTGGAGGTAACCGGTTGTGGGTTAGAGGCCGGTGGTGGCTGGTTTTGTGGCAGGGTGGCTGGTACCGGTTGGTGTAATACGGGTGGTGGAGGGGTGTTGGGCTTGGGTGCTGATTGAGCTGGCCGTGGGCGGCGGCTATATGTAAAAGTGAATGGTGAGGCGGTTGTGGGTTTGGCCGGTTGGTGGGGTGGTGCAGGTGGAGGCGGTATGGCCCGAGCAAAGGTGAACCCGGGAGGTGGGGCATCGTCCAAAAACTGGTACATGTTTGGGGTAGAGGGTGTGGTGTATGGAAAAGTGGTTTCATCGAAAGTCACGTGCCGGGAGATGGTGACTTTACCTGTAACAGGGTCGAAGCATCGGTACCCTCTGAAATCAGGTGGGTAGCCTAGGAATATGCAGCGGGTGGCGCGATGGTGTAGTTTGTGAGGTTGTGTGGCTGAGGCGTTTGGATAACACGCACAGCCAAAAACACGAAGGTGGTCATATGTAGGGTGGCGTAGGTAAAGGGCGTAAGTGGGTGTGAAAAAGTTTAGGCGTTTTGTGGGAAGTATGTTGTGTAAGTAGGCTGCAGTATGGAGTGCTTCGACCCAAAAGGTGGGTGGTAGTTGGGAATGTATAAGCAGAGAACGTATGATGTCGTTAAGGCGACGAATCATTCGTTCGGCCCGACCGTTTTGGGAGGAGGTTTGGGGACAAGAGAAACGAAAGAGGAGGCCGTTTTGAATGGCGAATGTTTTAAAAGCATTGTTATCAAATTCACCACCAAGATCACATTGAAAAGTTTTTATTTGTCGGTTGAATTGGGTTGAGATTAAACGGTGAAACTTGACAAATGTTGGGAATGTTTCAGATTTGTATTTTAAAGGATACACCCAAATAAAGTGTGAAAAATTATCAATCAAGACCATGTAATATTTGTAACCTGTTTTACTAAGGATCGGAGATGTCCACAAGTCATAATGAATGATGTCAAATGGTGAAAAGGTAAATGAATTTGATGCATAAAATGGCAAACGTTTACTATTAGAAACATGACATGAATGACAAAAACTATGTTTTTGTTTATTACATGAAAAATTGAAATAACGACTAAGAACATCCAAGACTTGAGCGCCAGGGTGGCCTAAGCGATCATGCCATGGATGAGAAGCTGAGGTGAGGAAAGTAGCTTGAGCTGGTAATTCTGGTGGTGTTATTGGATAGAGATCCCCGGTACTATTGTGGCGGGAAAGAAGGCGGCCAGTGCGAAGGTCCTTCAAAGAAAAACCAAAGGGATCAAATTCAATAGAAACATTGTTATCACGCGTAAAACGTCTAACAGAAATTAACTTTTTGATAATGGTAGGGCAGTAAAGGATTTTGGGTAGTATGTAAGTTCGGTTGGGGAGGTTTAGGTAACCTGTTCCAGACCCTTGAATTGGTAAAAACGCGCCATTACCGACTAAAATTTTACTGTTTATAGGAAAAGGATCAGGGGAAGTGATCATACCTTGGTCATCAGTGGCGTGAGAAGTTGCCCCAGTATCCATAAGTCCTGGATCAGGATTGTTAACCTGCATTGACGCCATAGCAGCACTCAAATCCGAAGGACTGAGGGCATTAAAACCCGTAGGCTGAGAGTTGAAGTAGTGGGCCTGCTGTGGAGTGAAACCGGTTGGGTTTTGGGCCGTACTGAAGCCCGTAGGCTGCTGATAAGAAGTGGGCTGCTGTTGCATGAACTGAACCGAGTTTGGTGAGGCCGTGGGCTGCGGATAAGAAGTGGGCTGCTGCTGTGAGAAGTGTGTTGGGGGCTGAAACGCGGGCTGCGTTGGATACGGGCACGGTGGAGTGTTCCACCAGGCCCAAGGAGTATACGAGGGGCTGTTAGAAGACCACTGCGGTTGATAACCTGGCTGTCCACGACCACCGGACCCTCGGCCACGGCTGCTGCGTCCGCGGCCGCGTCCTCGGCCTCTGTTACGGCTGTAGTAAGAGGTTTGTTGGGGCTGCTGCGTATTGTTGTTGGTATAAGGAGCGTTCTGGTGCGGCTGCTGCTGTGAAGATGGTGCAATAAGGACAGTTTGGCTGGTCTTTTGGCGAGCCTCCTGACGAATCAGTTCATCGTGGAGCATGCTTCGGGCGAGATCCCAGTCGGCGTTGTTGGCGTTTATCAGAGAGGCAGTGGTGTCAAATTCGATAGGTAGCCCACGAACCAACTGAAGGACCAACCGTTCCGCAGAGACAGGATGGTCAACGTCCTCGAGTTGGTTGGCGAGGTCCTTCAAACGCTGACAATAATCGTCAAGGGACGAGCAAGCTGATAGGGTAAGGTTGCAAAAACGAGTTTCAAGTGCTCCTGCTCGAGCCTTTTTATTACTGAGATAAATTTTCTGTAGGCCGAGCCAAGCGTTAATCGCTGTAGGGCCAGCATCAATAACGCGTCCCAAAAGGTCGTCAGAGACGGTGCTATAAATCCACTGCAGTACCAGGGCATCAATTTCTTTCCACTGCCGGTATTCAGGTGCTGTTTCTGCTGGTGGGTCTGTCCCATCAATGTGGTCTATAACCTGATAGGCGACGGCATGAAGTTTAAACAATTTTACCCAGGAGGTATACGTAACCTTAACGCCATCTAACGTACGTATTTTGGACTGCACGTTAGTGACAGAATATGCTGGATGGAGGTGTGATTTAGACAGCTGATCCGAAGATTCAGCGTCTGGTTTCTTGCCGTCGGTCATGGTGGGAGCCGAATTAGGGTTTATCGAAAATAATAGAGAAGGAAAAAGAAACTAAAGGGGATGGATATCAGAACCGATTTGGCTCTGATACCATAAAAGTGATTGTGAATATTATTTCTGAATGAATTACAATGATACAATACATCCCCTTATATAGGATACAACCCTATCTCTAAATATGGTAAAGATAAACACAATCACCTAATTACAGAATAAATCAATATCAGTTAATAATAATAAATATAATGCCAACTGTCATGGCCTATAATCTCTCGGCTAATAGAAAATACACATGTGTAATACAGAATTTTGAAAATAAAAACTTGAAATTTAATTCAAAATTTGGTTTAGATGGTCACATCAATAGGGACCATTTTCTTCCTCGACCTCGCATTATCTATCTCTTTTGTTGAGTTTTGTAAATAGGGACAAAATATGTGTTTGTTCGTATATATTTGTCTACAGTCAACCAGCTAATACTAGATTGACATGTACATCCAGCTATGATAATTGTATAGGTTGTGGTTAAAATACACGTATATTTTTTTCATATCAAAAGATATTAAACATGTAACACAACCATGATTGGTCTTAGTCAAGTGGAAAACAGGTTAAATGAGTTGAGTTGTAAATGAGGTTAAATGAGTGTGTTAAAATATAATACAACCCGAATACGACCCACTTACTAAACGGGTAGATATGTTAATCCAGACATGAACAGTTCAGAAGGGTTAAGCTCGACCAACCCGAAATCTGATTGTTTTCTAGAGTTGAAATAAGTAAGTATACTCTGTGGCGGATCTAGGGGTTCCTGGGTTCTCAGGAACTCCCTCGGTTTGGAAAAAAAAATTAAAAAAATTAGTGTAAACTTTGTATGATTTGGAAAAAATAGTCCTGAAAAAAATTCGTGGATCGGTCACTAAGTATAATAATGACGAGTGAAGAATAAATTGCAAACCTTGTTAGTGAAGAATATTCGTTTCTCAGGATTATCAAACTTGGAGTGAACCCAAGAATTTGGATTGATAGTAATGGTGCCATTTGGAAAACCTTGGAGGTCAATCGACTCGATATACATCTCTTTGTGATGTTCATTTTCTATCAAAATCGCTCCAATTTCACCAAAATCGGTTGGTACCTCGAAGTCAGCCTCATACTTCGTGTCGTTCAACTTTGTTGAACGATGCGCGTAATGTTTTATCGTGTCCTTTGCTAATCCCGTCTCTATGAAATACGAGGAAACAGAAAAAAAAAGGAAGATATATTAGTATTGTACTATAATACTATTGCTAATAGTTTGGTTATTGTATCAATAATGAATTAATAATTAATGACTTATAAATCATATGTTATATATTTATATTGAATGTGTTAACAGACTCACCATGGTCCACATCGGCTGCAACAAGCTCCAAAAGGATAGATTTACCAAGCAAATCTGTAAGATCATCAAGTCCTTTGGTTATCCCTATACTTGACAAGAGTCCACCCATGGTTACTTGAACAGTGATAATAGCTTTCACCTTGGTGGACGTTGTGGTGGTGGTCGGGCTAGACTTATCAGTCGCGATGGCCATGATTTGATGGGATGGTCGTGTTGCATGGAAGCCCAAGTTGCGTTTTATAGGTAAACGATGGTTTTTGAGAGAGAGGAAGCGGAAAGTAGGAGCGCCAGTAGCGGCGCTCCTACTATCAACACCACGAGTGATGCCATCTCCGGCCGCCGCCACCACCTTGTGCTGCCCGGTGAGTAAGGATTGAGGACACTTTGTGTGGTGGTGGTTGGCTTGTGGTTTTAGCATGTTTGTGTGGCAGATGGTTTGAGAAGGGTTGAGCTTGGAAAAAAATAATGTGGTGATGGTTTGATTTATAGACCAACTTATCAAACTAGGACCTGTATAATATAGTAATAATAATATACTTTGCCTAGAAGGTGACAAAAATATCTATATATGATTATCTATATATTATCTATATTAAAGTTCATGGCCATGAGTAGTAATAAAATTTCATGCATATTTTGTTTTTTTTATAACTTTTAAAGTATGATGTTCGGTAAAATTTCAAATATGTCGTTGTAATTGTAATGTGTTTATTTTATCTGCATCTTGATATAAATTTTACTCAAAGCTGAGTTGTGAATACCAATGTACAAGTGAGCAAGACAACATATATGTCATCAAATTTATCTCAACTCTCATGCATTAGTTTTTTTATATAAAGTAACATCGTTTAGCATTTTAGTTATTTTAATAATATGATATAATGCTTCGTAAAACTTCAAATTTACTGGTGCGACGTTCTTACTCTTATCGATGTTTCGATCAAAGTTTTATTTGTCAAATATAATCAAATTTTTTTTGTTATCTACCATAAGGAACCGTACGCATATAACATGGGTACCGGTACCGCCATTTGTTTTTTTCCGCTTATTTTTTTGACATAAAACAAGTGTTGATATCTTCCTGGACATATGTCTTTCGGTTATCGAGTGTCGGTATCATATATATACTATAATGAACCGAACCAACTAAATATCTGATGCAACGCGCGAAAATATCCACTAGTTATATATTAAAAAATGTATGTAGACATTAAAAATGTGTGTGTATAGATGTAAGGTTACAAGTGTTTATTCCATATCAGTTTTAAGTTGTGAACCACATAATGATATATATTATTTACTATGTTACTATGTTATACATGAATAAGATATATAGAAATAGTGTTGTAAGATGTAGTGTGAGCATTCACATCCAATCCACCATCTCAACCCTATAATTTAACTAAAAATCACAACTTTTTAAAATTTATTTCACATTTAAAAAAACCTCTTATATCCAACTCCTCATATACCTATCTCTATATTCTTTTTTTTATTATTATTTCTTCTCTTTCATCCATTTTCAATATTAACTACTATCTATTTTGTCTTATTATATTTTTTCTTTGTTTATAGAAATTATACTACTAAAACCGAATATGTTTACGACAACATTTCAGCGAACAAAGCCGAATATGTAGTTATGTATTTGTATTGCAATATAATTCATCTTTTAGCATTTACTTTTTTACACAAACTAAAACTAGTGAAGTTGAAAGATGAGTTGAGGAGGTAAGCTTGGGTAATTGGGAGTATGAGCATCGACTTCTTTGTTTGTTGATGCAGCAACCTACATGAGATACAGTTAGAAATAACAAAGTAATTTAGAATATGCTAATTTGAGTAAAGTTACATAAACGATTTGCAAAACGGACTCCACTGTTGCACTCAGATTACATCTAGTGGTTGCAATATGGGCTGGTTCGGGTCAAAACAGGTAGCTTTATTAATGGCCAATGCAGGCCCGAACCAGATTGGCGTGACTCGGAAGTAAAAAAATATATATATAAATTAGAGTGTCAATAATATAATTTATATACACGTGCAAATGAACAAAAAGAATATCACAATACAATACTTGCCTATGTCAAGAATGTAATAGGTGGCAATGTGATTTTGGTTTAATTGGTACATGACAGGTAACCCCCTAACTTACCCAAAACATGTTTTTTTCTGTCATGTGAATGCTGAACCTATATGTTTGATTAAACTGCCATGAACACCTCTAAATTGTCAAGACTTAAAGTTTATTTGCTCAAATAAGAAGCTATGGGAGTACAGACGGCAATGCATACCTGGGCTTGATAAATGATTTTAGAACCATGGCATCCACCAGATATACATTTTCCCAAGGTTTTGGACCTCTACTCCGCTCGATTTATGGGTTTTAGTCCACTCTACAAGCGGGTCATGGATGAAAGTCTCGAGATCCATAAACAAGGTTTCAGATCTCGTTAACATTTCTGATTCTCATGGAGATGCAGCATACAAGCTTTAAGTGGTTCCAGTTTGACTACAAAAATCTGACTACCCGAATTCATTAAATGAAATCTATACATAAATAAATGTGTGTATATCACAGTTTATCTATCATGTTAACCATAAATAACTTAAAAAACAAATGTGGGCAACAAAGAAACAGGTGTAGTTTCAGATAGTCACCTGCGTCAACCTGAATGGTACGAGTTCGGGCTTCTCAAGTTGTAAGCCTTTGTCAAATAAGCAACTGAAATCAACAAACCACTCACCCACAACATTCTTGTTTCTAAAACTAATAATCCAAACACATTCAATGTCAGCCAACCCAGAATCCCACAAATGTACGGACAACACACATCAATCAATCTTCACACAATTCCAAATTAACCAATCAAACATCAACAAATACTAAAACAAATCATTATCCAGATAAGCAATTAGACTAGAAGGAGTGGTTTGGCCCATCCCCACGGGGATGAGCCTCCACGTAGGCGCCACGTAGGCGGCTCGTGGGGGATGGGCCAAATTGATAATTGAAGGGGATGGAGGATGGGGCCCCACCTTATTATTTTATAATTTCCTAAGCTTTAATTTAATAAGTTAATAAAAACTTTATAAAAATTAAAAAATACAACATAAAACAACATAAATAATTTCATTTCATAACATAAAAAAAATTACATTTCCTAAAAAAAAAAAAAATTACATTTCCTAAAAAAAAAAAAATTACATTTCCTAAAAATGAAAAAAAACCTACGACGTCCACTTTTTCTTCACCTAGAAAAAAAGTTGAGACCCCCACGAAGAATCCATAGTCGGAGTGTAAGCGGGACTAGAAAAAAAGTTTGGATTGTTCGGGTTGGGATTGTTCGGGTTGGGATCGTTTGGGTTGAATGGATTCATGATGGTAAAAAAAATGAGAGTGTTTTTTAAAAAAAATGGATGATAGAAGGAGAAGATTAGGATAAATGGATGTGAAATGGTATAAAAATGGATGTGAAATGGAAATATATTTAAAGTGGAAAAGAAATTTTTTTTTTATTTATTCTATCCGTTCAACGGATATAATTTTGAAAAGTGGGGCGGCATAGCCGGCTTGGGCTTGCTGGTTTCGCCGGGGTGGGATGGAGGGGGGCGGTGTGGGGGACCGGCGCCGGTCCTTGCCGGGCCTAGCCGGGCCCCATACCTTCCAGTCTTACAAAAACAATTACACCCCACGGAAACAAAACTCAAATCGGATCTAAAAGCAATCAAATCAACCGACATAACCGGTCAAGAAAACCATTACAAAAACAGAGCAGCAACAAGATTACCAACAATTGAACAAAACCCTTTAGTAAAGATCAAAAATTGATCAAATGGGGTAGCGGGTTTGGAACAAGATTACACAGTGGGTTTGTGAATAAAGAACGTACAAAGATTGTCAGTAACCCTCAAATACGAACCTTGCATGTGCAGTAGTTTTGTTGAAATTGTTGCTGGTAATCGCTGTGCTGTGTAGGAGGAGAGGGGCGGGAGAGATGAAAGAGATGTGGTTGTTGGGAATAGAGAGTAACAGTAGCTTTTTATGTATAAAAAGCTACTGTAGCTTTTTTTTAATATTTAGGGTTAGAGTATAGGTATAGTGGACAGGTTGGAGTGGGATTTTTGAAAGTTTTTTTATATTTTGGAGTTAAAGGTCACTTTGATTCTCTGGATGAGAATGCTCTTACCTATCCACTTCTATTATTCCCTCCTAAACCTCTAAAAGATAATCTATCTCTAAGAATTAGCTAGCTTCTCTATCCTTCTCTTAATAAATTTTGTTGTCAATAAGATGTCGTAGACACCATCTACGATTGGAGCAACCCTAAACCTAGGCATCACTGCTGCGATATCTAATTCTCCTTCACTGCACGATTGACGTGAGCGTTGCTACGCAATATTGTTATCGTTTTTGTCTCCGTTGTGGTAGGGGTCGTACCTTGAGATAGTCTTTTTGTTTTGTTTTGTTTTTGTTTTATTTTTTATTATTATTTTTTTTTGCAAAATTGCATCACCATTAGTGACCCACAACACCGTCCTTGAAGAAAACTACAACAACTAGTTCTCTAATTTTTGTTCACATAAACCACTCCAAAGTGGAAGTTATTTATAGGGCTTGCATATGTTGTCGAAGATGATAACATATGTGCATATGTGTATGTATCATCTTTCACATATTAATATTCGTTTGTTTATATATTTGTTTTCTACGATAGTGATATGTGATAATCTTCAGTTTAGTGTGTATGTATAAACTAATAAACTCTTTCCAAGGAGAGAAATAAAATAATCCTCTAATATAAACTAATTAATATGTTAACTATAAGTATAGCTTTTTACAAGTAATTATGTGGTTCTAGATATAATCATGGTTTTTTATCAAGTGATTATGTGTGTGAAGGATATGTGCTCTTGCACAAGTGTGTACTTGGATAGATAACCAATTTTAAGTACAGAAATACGAACATCATAAGCACTTATACGTTGTGTTGACAAATGTAGTGCGTAAAAGAAAAATCAATTGAAAGGCCCAAAACCCGAGGGTCTTATACGTCGGATTTACTCTTAAACGAAAAGTTTTTAAACTACAAATTTAATACATAGCAGCGGAAACAACTATGATAAAAACAAGTCTTAACGTCCCAGAAGACGTACAAATCAAAGCCAAAAAATAATTTTATGGAAAACATAAAAGATAACCAGGATACCAGTGTACAAAATGGGGTTGCAATTGTTTATTTATATAATTTTAATTTACAAGATTACTGTACATTGTTGATTGTAACTTGTGCTTTTTGGTTTTTACTTGCTTTAGGTTGGTTGTTTCTTTAGCTTTTTGGTTTGTACTTTTTAGGTCGGTGTACGGGGGTTTAAAAGCTTTACCCATCACTGCCTGTTCCTCCTCTACGCTTTCTCTCTCTCTCTCTCTCTCTATAAGGCTCCCCCCCCTCTCTCTCTCTCTATATATATATATGTATACACACACACACATACATACACGTGGACTACTTTTCTTGAGTTTCTCCGGCGATTTTCCGACCACTACAGGTAAGTTTTTTTTTGGTTTGTTGGTTGATTGTGTTGTTTTTGGGTATTTCTATTTGTACAATTTTGTTTTGTGGGTTTATGTTTTACTAATCTTCATTTTTTGGCGACTGTTGCTAAGTATTTTTTTCGGTCCTTTTGTATGTTGTTTTATCATCTTCATTTTTAGGTTTTCGTATTTGTATAATTTTGTTTGGTGGGTTTATGTCTTATTGATGTTATTAGACAGCGCTGTCACGAATGCTTTGTGACAACCCTCACCAAACCAGGTATCCGTACGAACTAATTAATATTTAATTACTGCTTAATTACTGTGCTTGCTTACAACTGTGATTAAACTGCTTACTGATTTCTGATACATACATACTCATGCATCACATTTTATACTGTCACTCTATTATCTATACACAAACGTCAGTGACAACCTTGATGCACAAAAGCAAAGTGAGCACACTATACGGGATACCCAGTAAACATGCTGACATAGCCAGCATCAGACAGTTACTGTCTCTGAGGCCAGTATGAGCCGAGAATAGATTACTACACTAGTAGAGAGTGTAGGGAGGTGAGGATTGTAGAACTGCGTCACTAGGTGATTGTTATAGTGACCGGATGTGCCTAAAACACACTATAAATGCAAAATTCTGCATTCTTTATAAAATTCAGCATTTTAAATTACTAGTGAAGTACAAAAATGTGGCAGAGTGGTCCTGCATACTTTCCTAAGTGCCAGGAATAATTTGTGTTGCAAAAATATACATAAAAGGTCCTTTCAGACTAATTAAACACTTTAACGGAACGGTGTTTAACCGGACAATCAGACATTACCCGGGACACTAAATTTTTGTCAATAACATAGTTTTACTATTTTTGGCTAGTCGTGGTCCCCGTTTGCCATAACACCCATTTAAATGCCTTTCACTACACATAAGGGTCCATTACTTACATTTTAACTTACCCTTACCAATTTAGTTACATTTTTACCTTATACCCCCCCCCCCCCCAACGATTTTAGTTCCCTTGTGGACCCACCAAATGATTTTCACCATGCCTTCTTGATTTAATCTAATTGTTTAATTGATTGTTGCTTGTGTAAGTACTCATAAAATATGAATGATCTATAAGAAGCATGGCCACCAAGATTACTTGATCATTCTCAAGATTTCACATCTCACCTCACTCTCCTCTCTCATTTTCGGTTCACCACAACCGAATCCACCACCATCACCTTTACACATTCATCTTCTTCATTTACACATTCCATACAAAGCTTGAAGTCCATCAATGAAGGTTGCAACTTAAAGGGACTTCAAAGGAGCTTGTTCTAGTCTTTTTCACCATCATTTTCTCATCACTTTCTTCACTAGATTCTTCCCTAGCTAGAGGCTAGTAGTAAATCTCATTTTACCTTGGTTCATCTTGTTCAAAGTTGAAGAAACACTAACTAAATGGTCGGAACCGAGATAGTTAGGGGGTTTGAATCCGCATAAAAGGTTAGCTCTCTCTCGGTTGATTCAGTCGCAATGGATTTACTTCTCCGGTAGCTCTGCAAAAAAGAACACCGTTAGCCTCGCCAAGGGGAGAAGAGGGTTCTCTCCTTGACCCGACTCCGGCGTGAGAATAAGTATTGGTATCGGAGAAGATAAGTATTTGAAGAGTGAGAGTAGTCTGAGTTTATACCTGAACAGTTCTCTTATTTATAACCGGTAGTTTGGGAGGGAAAACCTGTTATTGAAAAGATAACGGAAAATGCTTAACGCCGTAGCGGTTATTTTTTCTTCCGTTTGATTTCTTTGATCTAACGTCAACTAGCCTCGATCCGATGTGAATGCACACGGATCGTGGTTTGATCTGTGGCTGGGGGATTGCCACGTGGAAAGTGATTAATTGGAGATTACTCTCCAATTGCATGCCTTCGTTGTGATTCCAGGGTTGTCTGTGGTGATGACACGTGTCCAGACGGTTATAACCGTCTAGGTGGTGCATGATTGTAATCTTTCTAGAAGATTACTGCTGCAATCCCGTGTGATATCTTACTGTGTGGACACAGACAAATAAACCCCAAGCCTGGGTAAAATATTATTTAAGTCTGGGTGTTGTGGCGGAAGTATTGGTCAAAGACTTTTTAACCCTTTGTTGAGTGGGAGAAGGCGCAAGGATTTATGTTATCCTTTGGGCGCGCGACTGAAAGTTACTGATTTCTTTGTTCCTTTAGTAGGACCAGTGCGCAGCCGCGCAAGGTCAAAAGGATAGAAAGGTTAGTTTGTGGTATGGTCTCAAATCCTTTTTATGAGGTTTTTGGGACCTTACCCCTTCAAGTCCCCCCAGTCTAGTGTTGTACTTATGCAAGTAAGTGGAGCACTGGACTTAGGAGAGGGAAATGTTTTTTGGGCGCGAAAAAAAAAAGAAATCTTTTCTGAAAAGATTTGAATTTACTGAGTTTGCAAAGATTTTTTGTAAAAAATCTTTGATTTGATATTATATCAGTAAATTGATTTTGACAACCTGTCATTGTCAGTTGTTTTTTATTATTCGTGTCTTACACGTGCGTGTGTAAACGCGTGTATGTCCTAATATCTGCTTTTTCTGTTGCCTGGGTAATCGTGATACCCGGAACAGTACTGCGACGGTTACCGATGCTATTTATTGCGATGGGTATATAATCGTTTGGGTGACCCCTTCTGTGTAATCATTGTTTTGCTTGAAAACTTTTCCCCTTTCCTTGTTCCTAAGAACAACTTTCCGTCATTCCCCTGCTTATGTCAACCGGAGAACGTCTAGAGGATCTTGTTGAAGAGATGTCGACTGAGCTTCCACCATTGAAGTGGCCCAGGGCGTCCTTTGAGGGTTTAATCCAGAATCTTAAATTCCCGGAGAACTGGGGTGCCTTGTATCCTGAAGAAGGGCAAACGGCAGCGAATGCTCCGGCAGGGTATATTACCCTTTTTGGGGATTTTTTCTGCGATGGTAACTTTCGATTGCCTGTTACGAGATTTTTCCTTGAAATTCTTGGATTCTACAATCTGCATATCTCCCAACTTCACCCTATTGGTATGGTTAGGGTTCGTCATTTCGAATTTGTATGTCGAACGATGCATGTGGAGCCAACCGTTCCCCGATTTAGGGTTTTTCATCAGATGCACTGTACCCAAGGGTTTTACTCATTTGTTCAGAGGGCTTCCGCAAAGAAAATTCTTCATCAGCCCCCAAAATCATTTCATGATTGGAAACAAAAATTTTTCTTCATTAAAGCTGGAGTGATTCCGATGAAGATGACGCTAAGAGGGAAGGACGATGTTCCGATTGAATCCATTCAGACCCCTGTTGATGAGAACTGGTACCAAGATCTGAAGGATGTTCCCAATATTGCTTTGCCGGAGAAAGCCCTAGTCGAAGCTGGCATGAGTTTGAACTGGAAAATGGAACGAGATGATAAACCCGTGTACACTGAGGATGGTCATAGTAAGTATTGGGGTTTTGTCACTGTTCTTCTTCTTGTTTGTTTTTTTTTGTTATTTTTTTTGTTATTTTTTTTTTAAACCTGCTTTCCCTTCAATGTAGTTGTTTCTCTATATGTTGTTGCTTTTAAGAGGGAAGGCGGAAGAATGGGGACCATCAAGAAGAAACCTGAAGAGGAGCTCTGGTATCACCGTATTGTGAAGAATTTTGTGCTTCCGCAGGACGCGGACTTATCTGTTCAACCGGCAGCTGGTGCTGGTGAGTTTATATCTGTTTTTCTTTTCTTTCTTGCTTTGAGTAAATTTCTCTATCTTGCGCTTGTTTGTAGGTGAGTTGTTGAATTTGGGCATAGGCCCTGAGAAGAAAAAACGCGCAACTACGTCCACTTCTGCGCCGAAGAGGAGTGAAACTGTTAAAGCGCAACCTTTGAAAGCAAAAAATGCTGGAGAGAAGAAAGGTACGCGCCGCTCTTCTGTTTCCAGGTGTGACTATGTGGTGGTTTCTGACTCATTGGAGGGTCTTACTCCTGTAGTGACTATGCGGGAACCGAAACCAGAACCGAAGGATTCTGCCGATATTCCTCCTTCCAATCCAAATGAGCCTATCGATCTGGATTCCAGTCCCGAGCGTTTGGTTCATAGGAAGGCCGGTAAGAGAAAGCCAGCTGATGCTGATGCGGAGGGTCAACCTCCCAAGAAAGTGCAGAGGAAGAAAATTACTAGGAAGGGAAACCTAGATGCTTTTGTTTCAGAATCCATTCCTGGTATGTATTGATTTTCTTTGTTTTCTTTGAACGGATAGGATTTTTATAGACTTTTGTTTTTCCAGACATTCCTGTTTCTTCTGTTCCTGTGGACGTACCAACTGTGGTTGATAAAGAACTTCCCCCTTCCCCACCGCGCGCTACTGTTACACACCCGTTAGAGTCATCAGGGATAGCTGGGGAAGGTGTTGAGAAAACTGTTGAGGCTGAGGAGCCTGTTGGTATTAATATAGAAACTGAACAGATTGTTGAACCAAGTGTGGTAAATGATGATAATCAACCGACACCGGAAAAGGAGACTGCCGAGGCAATCCAATCTTCTCCTCCCAGACCTTCTGAAACTGTTCCTGAGCCTACTGAAAAGGCTGCTACTGAGGAGGCAGGTTCTTCTGCTGGTGTTGAGAAACAATCTCCAATTCGTCCAGAAGAAACGTTAGGAGAGTATTATTATCGGATGTATGCGGAGAAGGATGCTGCTGATCCTCATATTCCTGTTTGGAATGTGAAGAAAGGAGATACTTTCTCGGATTGGCGTGTATGCCAAGATTGGTTGCAGGGGATACTTCCGCCTGGCGAGATTAAATTTCAGGAAAATCAGCCTTATGAACAGACCTATCAGTCTTATCTTGCAGAAACTGCATCTCATGTTTCTACTACTCATCGCATAGTGCGTGAGTGGTATAGCATGCATAAAGAGCGATCATCTTTTGTAGCATCACAAAGGAAGTTTGCAAAAGATGAAAAACATGTAGCTCAGTTGAAGGCTAAATTAGAGACTGAGCAGGCTAAGTTTGAAGCGGAGCGCAAGACTGAAGAATGGTCAGTTTCTGGTTGGAAAAGAAAAGCTGAAGCTGAAGCTGCGCTTTTATCTGAGGAGCGCAAAAATTGGAGAAGAATTTGTGAGAAAGATAATGCCGAGAAGGCAAACCTTCGCAATATCATAAATAACCTCAAGGCTGAGGTTGAAAATCTGAAGAATCAAGATGCGGAGGTAGAAAGATTAAAGAAAGAGAAAGCTGATATGGAAGCTATGTTGATGGAAGCACGTTCTCATAGGGAACGAAGTGAGCAACGGGAGGTACAAGCTTTAGCCACTCTTGCCATTAGAGATAAAGAATTAGAGGAACTTACCGCTTTGGTTTCTGACCAGGAACAATTGAAGAAGGATTTGGAGCTTGCGCGTTCCGAGAATACTGAAACCTCCCGCCGTTTAACTGAAGTTGAAGAGAAACTGGAGAATTCAGAAATGGCGCGGGTTTCAGCGGAAAGCGAGCTTGAACCCTTGAAGAATGATATGACCTGGTTGAAGGATCGCGGGATTGCATGTGTAAGTTCCTCTCTTCTTTTAGTTCATGTATGCGCTTTTCTTGCTTCGATCTTATCTTTATCTGATGTTATAGGTTGCTGAATCTGTATTAAACTCTGAAGAACTGGATAAAACTGTTGCTAATTTGATGGTTGCTGCGAGACGAGATGGTTATGCGCAAGGGTATGCGGAATGTTCCCAACATGTGAATAGCGCTTTAAAGGTTAACTGGGATGATAGCAAGTCTGCTACCTTTGGTGTTAATACTTCCAGTGCGCTTGCTGCTATGAAGACAGAGTTTAATAATTTGCAACTGCCAGTGATGGAGTTGATAAATGTGGCGCTGCAATCGGATGATCACGTTGCGCAACTTAAGGAAATCTTTCCGGATGGGGGAGAAGATTTAGAGTAGGGGTGAAATTGTATTTGAACAACTTTTTCTATGTAGGATGTTGATCCTTGTTTTGATGGTGCGCTGTTGCGCATGGGTTTTAAACACTGCTGTGCCTTGAACCTTTCAGGACGTATTTGTACGCCAAACATAGTATGTTTCTATTTATTTTGTTAATATGTCTTTACAATATTTTGCATGAGTACAATTACTTTTGCTTTGAGTAAGGCGAATAAAGTTGGTATGAAGCTCATGTATGAGTTTATGGTCGTTTGTGACGTGATCACTGACCGCGCATGGAGCTTTGTGTTATACTACCATAATGTTTTTGCTCTTACTAAAAAGGAATTGCATGCATTTTGTAAACACAAAAATAATAGAAACTTTGTAATTTTATTCATGGATAATGCTCAGAGGCGTTACAAAGTTTTTTGGATAATTAAATGGAACTTAACTTACTCCCTGATAGTTCCGCCGCTTTTAATAAGTCGTGTCTTTTCCGCGGAAAACATACGGAGTTCTTTAAGTCTTAGCCCGTTTGTTTGAGCTTTCTTCTCCCCGAGTAATCTGTTTAATCTCCTTGCGCATATTCTGGAGCAGATGCGTGAGTTCTCCATTCTTGAGAGCCTTTTCGATTTCCATGCGCAGAGATATACAGTTGTTCGTGGTGTGCCCGTTATCCTTATGATATTCGCAGAACTGCGTCGGGTCTTGACCACGTTTACTCTTCATTGGAATCGGGGGTTTGAATTGGTGATCCTCGGTACTTAGTACCTCTGCTGGGGTTTTCGTTAGGGGAGTCCACTGTCTCTCCCTATTTTCGTGTCTGTTTTCTCTTTGCGCCGAGAACTTGTTAGTTGTTGTGCGGTTGTCTTCCGCAGATCGACTTCCAGATGCTTCGCGCCATGACTTTTTGTACTTTCCGTTTGCGCTTAAGTCTGCCGGCCTGCTGTGTGGTGGTGGCGGTCTGTTTGTAGTAAGGTTTTTCTCGGTCTGCGCATATACTTTGGCCGCCGCCATTATCTTTTCCCAACTCGTGGGGAGACCTTCCGTTCCCGATAACACCTTGACCATGTCGTCACACCTAACCGCGTACTTAAACTGAGCACGGATTAGTTGTTCGCTAACACCTCCAATTTCTAACACTTCTTTATTATATCTGGTAATAAAATCTTCCAGATTCTAATCATCGCGACGCCAGATATTCATAACGTCGGATGTATCACGTTTTGACCGCCTTTGTTGGCTGAAGTGTGTTAAAAATTTTCTTCGGAGATCCTTCCACGATTCGATCTGCCCCGTTGGTAGGTTGTCAAACCAGATTCGCGCTGGGCCAGTTAGTGTTTGTACAAACAAATGACACCACAGCGGAAGGGTCCAACCGCCGACCAACCCTGCACTGGTGAATACTCTTAGATGATCATCAGGGTTGGTTAACCTATTGAATTTCCCAACGTTAGATGGTAACTTGGCCCGTTCCAACGGAGCCAGAGCTATCTCTAATATGAACTTCGAGTTTTCTGCCGCTTCGTCCGGGCGATAAACTAAATCATAGTTATGCTCGGCCTCGGGGTTATAAACCGCTCGAGGCCTGCATTTGTTATAGTTTGGCTGTAGTCTGTTGAATACGCTGGTGTTTTCACTCAAACGGTATGTTCGATCGGATTCATCGGTGTGAGCATCCCGTTGGGAACCCAACCTATCATGCACCGATTGTCTTTGACGAGGACGAAATTCATCATGATGTTGTCTTCGGTAACTGCTTGTATCATCATAAGTTGATTCTTCTCGCTGAGAGGCATGAGCTCTTGATCCCGGCCTCCGGGGTTGGGTTACAGGAGCAGTTTGAGCACATAACTGTGAGTATACTGCGTTTAATGCTCCTTGGGACCGGACATACCATGATATCGGGGTTTCCCCTGGTGGTAAAATTGATTGTGCAGGATTTGCTGGTAACATTCCTGGGATTACAGGATCATTTGCTCGATTGGATTGGACCTCATTATCGTCCGAGGCTTCCTCTACGATCCCTTCTATCGGTAAATTGTTTCCGACGTTTGGTCGAGGACCAAGTTGTTGGTGAGATGACGAATTTTCTGCCATGTGCAAAAACAGAAAATGGAATGAACTGAATCGAAACGAGGTAGAAACTAGAAAAACTGAGAAAAACGGTGGGCGCCAATGAAGAAACACTAACTAAATGGTCGGAACCGAGATAGTTAGGGGGTTTGAATCCGCATAAAAGGTTAGCTCTCTCTCGGTTGATTCAGTCGCAATGGATTTACTTCTCCAGTAGCTCTGCAAAAAAGAACACCGTTAGCCTCGCCAAGGGGAGAAGAGGGTTCTCTCCTTGACCCGACTCCGGCGTGAGAATAAGTATTGGTATCGGAGAAGATAAGTATTTGAAGAGTGAGAGTAGTCTGAGTTTATACCTGAACAGTTCTCTTATTTATAACCGGGAGTTTGGGAGGGAAAACCTGTTATTGAAAAGATAACGGAAAATGCTTAACGCCGTAGCGGTTATTTTTTCTTCCGTTTGATTTCTTTGATCTAACGTCAACTAGCCTCGATCCGATGTGAATGCACACGGATCGTGGTTTGATCTGTGGCTGGGGGATTGCCACGTGGAAAGTGATTAATTGGAGATTACTCTCCAATTGCATGCCTTCGTTGTGATTCCAGGGTTGTCTGTGGTGATGACACGTGTCCAGACGGTTATAACCGTCTAGGTGGTGCATGATTGTAATCTTTCTAGAAGATTACTGCTGCAATCCCGTGTGATATCTTACTGTGTGGACACAGACAAATAAACCCCAAGCCTGGGTAAAATATTATTTAAGTCTGGGTGTTGTGGCGGAAGTATTGGTCAAAGACTTTTTAACCCTTTGTTGAGTGGGAGAAGGCGCAAGGATTTATGTTATCCTTTGGGCGCGCGACTGAAAGTTACTGATTTCTTTGTTCCTTTAGTAGGACCAGTGCGCAGCCGCGCAAGGTCAAAAGGCTAGAAAGGTTAGTTTGTGGTATGGTCTCAAATCATTTTTATGAGGTTTTTGGGACCTTACCCCTTCAAAAGTTATGATTTATAGTAAGATGTTTTGTTGTTTAAATCACTAAAGAACAAAAAGACTAGAAGATGTTAAACAAAAATAAAGAATGTAAAAGTTACATAAAGTTACTTATGTCTGAATCATGAAGCGGAAATCTTGTTGGTTTGAGGGTTGGTTAAATCATACTTGATGTTTAATCGTTGTTTTCTTGAAAAACCCGTTGTTCGGACACTTATTAACACGATTTAATAACATTTAAGACGTAAATAACATGCTGAGTTACTTTTTCAGCCGTCTTCAACAGGCTGTAAACAGACTTTAATAACTCGAAAAACGGAATTTCTGAAGCCTAAATTGTGTCTTTTCGAAAAACGAAGAAAATGGCGCTGGAATCATATTTTTTTGAGGTCGTTTACTATTTTAAAAGTCTGTTTTCATGACAGCAGCTAAGGCTGAGTTTTACTGCAGTAAAATGGGCTGTACGTTTTCGGTTACAACTTAAAACCTGAATTGAACCAGCCCCAAAAATTCATACCATAGATGGTCACTGATGTACTTGTGACCCTCGAACTGGAATTTTATCAAACGGACTTCCGAGGAATTTTAGACGAATTATTCCGTAAACTGCAATCAGAATGTAGTAAATCTGATTGCAGTCTGGTAAACGATTTTCTATAAATCGCTGATAATGAACTAGACCCCGATATTTTTACACAATAAATTTTGGTTCGTTTAAGACGTTCTGTAAAAAGTTGGGAATTTTTGAAATAGGTTAAGTATTTTATTTAAATATCCGAAAACAGTCCAGTTTTCATATATTAAAACTGAAACGACAAAGGTTACTAGTATTTTGCGTGACAGAATGTAAGGGTTGATTGTTGATGATCATGGTTTGATTTCAAAAAGGAAACGATGTGCGTATTAGCACGGGCACCCCCGTTTTTTAGGGGAAACTCTGGCGAATTTTTCTAAAAATCCCAAGACTTAGAAAATTTATTTTTTTTCTAACGAGTATGTTTAACTTTATTTCTCGGAAGTAAACCTCGCCATGAATTTTGACACCAAACTTCAAAGTTTCGGAAATGAGACTTAAACATATATATCGTCAATACTCTAAGTCACCGAATACATGATACTTGAAAAGTGTGGATACGGAATAGTTACCTAACTATTCTTCGTTTAAGTCAAAATAATTATTATTATTTTGACAAAGCATAACATTAAGAAACGTAACTCAAAACCCTAAATACTAAGCCAAGGCACGGCCCGTTCGTCTAATAGATATTAGTACGTGTAGGTGTCGTGTTGCAGACCGAGTTTTGAGTTACTGTTATCAAGGACGCACTACAGTGAGTTCATGTCCCCCTTTTCTCTTAATTGTTTTCAGTTTTAAACTGCGGGGGTGAAATACATGTTACTATGATTACGAGTACTTTTACATGGTATGATTAGCGTAAGGAGGGTTACTACTTAGATCATGTGAGTGGGTAGGCGCAACTTGAGGCCATTAATCCTCATTGTAGGACCGAGGGACAGTAGCGGTAGATCTATCTGGGTGTAGCGAGCCCAGCCCCAGGCCCAACGGTACGGACCTCGGGGTGACTTTGTGCCCGACGCATAAATCTGCTAGGTTTGAGTCTTCCTACTTGCACTTCACACATATCAATGGCCTTGCAAACCATTGGTGATCTCTTTATTTCCTTATTTGCTACATACCAGGGTTTTTACACTTACAAAGGTTTTACTTACTCACTTACACATGAACTCGCTCAACATTATTGTTGATTTTTCCAACTTACATGTATTTCAGGGAACTAAGGACCTGGCACGGTATGCTACGTTTTCACGCTGCGTTAGAGTTATGGGATCATCTAAGTTTAGGGGTTGTGGCTTTTACCTGGACGAGTCACAGTTCTTAAACTACGTCTATCTTAAGTTTGTGGTTGTGTCTTTCAAACAATGTTTTTATGTTATTAGGTTGTAATTTCAGTTGCATGTGTCAACGCCTTAAGACAATGTTGTGGTATTTTACTTTTCAAACTTAAATCAATGGATGATCTGCATGGTTTTATTTTCATATAGCTTTGTTGTGATTAAGCTATGGTATTAAGAAGTCACACCAAATTAACCCACGCTTCCGCAAAAGCCAGGGTGTGACATGCTTATTGTGAACTTTGTGTGTACGGAAAACGTATTTTAGGGTTTGTTTTAAGGAGACTGATGTTTTTGGTATCCCGATTGCTTTTGATGATTCGTATCCGATGTTGGCTATGATGTTTTGTAACACCCCAAAATCAGATTATTAATTTGCTAGTTTGTTATCATGTTTAACAAAACGAGGTATAATAACTAGGTTAGTAAACCTAGTTAAATGTCTAGCAAATTAAGTAAAGGGAAGAAACTTGTGGCAACTATGATGGGTGATAAACTTGAGGGACTAGGATTGCCAAATTTGAAAATGAATTTAATTAAAACAAAAACTCACACACACAAGGTGTGTGTGCGTGAGAACGATCAGGAGCAAGGGGAAACCCTTCTCCTTCAACTACTTACAAGAACTCAAGAATTGAACCTGATTTTGGGGAGAAATCGGATGCATGAACTTATATTCTTAATCATCTAGACAAGATGAACATGTGGTAAGTTGAAATTTGTGAATTTTTGATCTTACATGAAGTGGGTTATTGATTAATCCACGAATTGGTTTGAAATTAAGCGTGATTATGTGTTAGAATCGCTATATAAAACGTGTATTATGTATGATTTCGGTTAATTTGATGATTTAAGAAGAAACCCACAATGTTGAATGAAGGTAGCGACATGGGTGTTCTACCCATGTCCAATCCTTGTTTGATGTATTTGTTACTAGCTTGAAATGGGTTTGGTGATGTTAGTTTAGGGTTAATTGTATGAATGGAATGTGATTTTGAACACTCTCTTGGTGATTTAGAAGTTGGAAGTTAATGACTATGCTTGAACTAGTTGTAAACTATGCATAGTAGGTTGTACGCACACCAAGTGTTTGATAAAATGACGAGGTAAAGCTAGAAAGTGAAATTGTATGCAAGTTGTGAGTTTACATGTATAGAAAGCGATTGTGATAAAAGTAGTGGTTTACTAACTTGGAAAAATGTGCTTTAGACGGTACTCGTATATAAAATCGGGTTGAAAGTATATGTCGGTCAAACTTATGCATTAGGAGCTTGTACATTGTGTTTGAACGAGTGAGGTTGCTATGCGGTCTACTAATCCTTTAGTTAGGGTGAAGATGATGACTAGAATCACCTCCTATGTTCAAGTCTTGTTGAAAGATTGATGTATTATGTGGGTATGATGAAGTATTGTTAGATGAAAGTATAGGAATATGATGATGTTATGTTTAATGTTCATTTGGAATGATACATGATGATTAGTAGTTGGTTTTGATGGGTTATGAATGAGTTTAGAAGAATTGTGCATGAAATAGTTGTACGTTATGCTTAAAAGGTAGTACTCACATCAAGTGTATGATGAAATGTATATAGTGTCGTACGTATAGTCGATTATGATGTTACGGGTATTCGATGATAAGTCGATAGTTGAGTATGGTTAATAGTTGACTTTTGAAAGTCAACTAAGTATAAGAAACATGATTTGACTCATGGTCGTAATTGTAGGTTGATGGGAAGTCGTATGGTACATGTTATAGCAATCCATGTTAAATGTAATGACATGATGAGTTATATGAGTTTAACGTATACGGATATGATTATATGAAGTTGATTATGTATTTTAATGCTTGTTAGAAATGACTAAGGCAAGTTAAGTGTGAATTATGCGAATGATATGAATGTTACATGTACAAATGAGTATGCTAATAAGAGCGTGGTTTCGATGAAATGAAAGTATAGGAATCACGTCGTGACGGACTCAAGTAGGAGGTGTTAACGGGTCAAGATGAGGCAAGGAATCGGATACGAGCGCGGACGCATAAGGTAAGTGATTTCTATAATCACTTCTTATGTTTGGATAGGTGATATGGTGTTTTAATTTACTAAACTTGATGGTTGAGGTCAAATATGTGACGTAATCTTATGTCGTAAAGGATGGAATTTAAAGTTGACCAAAATGCCCTTGATGGGTATTTTGGGCAAACGATCTTAACAAGTAGTTTAGGAACAAGTTATTTGATGAGTATAATGTTTTGAGCAAGTATGGAAGTGAAGAGTATGGTCTTGGTATGTCATAAACCAATTAATGCGCAAATACCCATAATGGGTCAAATAATTGGAATGTGATAATAAGTCGATAAGGCGTAAGATAAGAATTTCGTTAATCCGGATGTGGGATTTTAAGTTTATATGATAGAATGTGAATTTACAAGCATGTAGGAAGAAACGGGAGGTTAAACGGGTAAACGGTTCAAAAGTTATGCGCGTTTTAGTGCGTACGGACGACGAAACGGAACTGCAGAAAAGTGCCATTTCTAGAGGTAGTCGCCGACGGGCTCTAGAAAGTTGATTTTTTTGCTGACGGGTTATTTACCTGTTTACGGGGTTTTTGGCTACGGGAAGAACCACGGGCCGTCGCCGACGGGCCTAGGGCCGTCGCCGACGACCTCCCCAAGTCTAAAAAGCTGAAATCTTGTTTCTAAGTTGATTTATGTATCGTAGGCTTCGGTTTGTTATCCGTGGACTACGGCGGACCTTCCAAACATGATTTTGATGGTTCCTTAGATGTTTATGGGTTATAAAACTAAGTCTAAGACCCATGTAAATAATGAATGATTATGTAAGAGATACACGTGATCTAATACGTGTTCGTTAAGGTATGTACGTATGTAGACATGTATGTATGTATGTATAAAGAAAAGTACGAGTGTATGCATGTTTGTAACGATGTAGGAAGGGTATCTACGTATGTAGATGTGTATGTACGTATGTATAAGAATACTTATGAGTGTACGCATGTATGTAAAGATGTAGGAGAGTTATGTATGTATGTAGTTGTGTATGTACGTATGTATAAGAATATTTATGAGTGTACGCATGTATGTAAAGATGTAGGAGAGGTATGTATGTATGTAGTTGTGTATGTAGGTATGTATAAAGTCAAGAATGATTGTATGCACACTTGTAAAGTTGTAGGGATGGTAGGTACGTATGTAGATGTGTATGTATGTATGTATGTATGTATGTATGTATGCATGTATGTATGTAAGTACATATGTAGTCATGAATTTGACACGTTGAGCGTTAACGTTATTAATGGTGTACCTTGAGAATGAAAAGTAATGCAGGTACGTTATTGAAGCCTCACCAGGAAGTGGATACGCAGATGAGATACTTAAAGTTTCTTAAAGATCTAAATGTGAAGTGTACGCGAATGATCTTGGTTATATAATGTGTGCTAATGTTTTGAATGTATGTGGTGAGTGCAGGTTGTACGGATCACGGGCGATTATCACAAGGAAAAGAGGTCGAAGATCGAGTCACTAGAGAGATTGTGCGGGGAAGTTGAATGTAAAATGTAGAAAACATAAGCTATGTTTTTAATTAGTAAATAAGAGGATGACGGATTTATGAATAAGAGTTATGTTAAAGTTAAAGTTTAAATAAGTTGAGGTATTTATAAAGAAAGAAATTTTATGGCATGAATTTCCGCTGCGACTTTTGTCAAATACGTGCTAGGGTGTAACAAGTTGGTATCAGAGCCCTGGTTTGAGAGAATCAAGTGTAAGAAGGTAAGTGCTTGAACTCAAACCTGTGTGCTCTTGTGATAAGAAACCCGTACAATCCAAGACTCGGTCAAGATCCAAAGGTAAAAGAGAATGTAAGTATGTACTTATGTATACGCATAAAGAAACTGACGGTTTTGTATATGCAAGGTAAGTATAAGCGTTTGAAGAGGATGATCCGCAAGTGCGTTCAAGTACCGACACCAAGGCATGAAATAAGATAAAGTTGAACCCAGGTACGTAAATTCAATATGTCGGTATATGAAATGGTAAAATGCATTAAGGGAAGAAAAATGCTAAATGAAGGACCATGATGGTATAGTAAACATGTTTTGAAAAATGATACACGTGCCGAAACCTAATTCTTCGGACATAAGGTGACAATTACACGAAGACACGAAACTAGTATGTGGATTGTGTACCTGGCCAGTACACGTGAAGCATATGACGTTCGTGGGACCGTGATAATTAATACAGGTATGTCCGTTAGAATTAAGTAGTAGGTGGACGTGAGGGTGAAGAGAAATGTAAGACTCTCAAGAATGAGAGTATGAAATGCTATGTTAGAATCCGCGAGACGGATTCGAAACATGAAATGCTATGCTAGAATCCGCGAGACGGATTCGAAATATGAAATGCTATGTTAGAATCCGCGAGACGGATTTGAAACATGAAATGCTATGCTAGAATCCGCGAGTTCGAAACATGAAATGCTATGCTAGAATCCACGAGACGGATTCGAAACATGAAATGCTATGCTAGAATCCGCGAGACGGATTCGAAATATGAAATGCTATGTTAGAATCCGCGAGACGGATTCGAAACATGAAATGCTATGTTAGAATCCGCGAGACGGATTCGAAACATGAAATGCTATGCTAGAATCCGCGAGACGGATTCGAAACATGAAATGCTATGCTAGAATCCGCGAGACGGATTCGAAACATGAAATGCTATGCTAGAATCCGCGAGACGGATTCGAAACATGAAATGCTATGCTAGAATCCGCGAGATGGATTTGAAACATGAAATGTAATGCTTGAATCCGCGAGACGGATTCAAGGGATGAAAAGCGTATATGCAATGTTTGAATCCGCAAGACGGATTCAAAGAATGAAAGGCGTAAATGCAATGTTTGAATCCGCGAGACGGATTCAAAACATAGAAGGTACGAAAGGTATGAATGATGTGTTCGAATCCGTGAAACAGATTTAAGATATAAAAGACGGAACTAGTCTAAATAAGAAGAAGTCAGTAGCTTGACCATGTATGCGTCAAACAAGTCATATAAGTAAATGTAAAGCAAATAAGCAAAAGAATATAGAAATGTAGAGTGATGTTAGCTACGAAGTTAAGCACGTAGGTATGACGATGACATAGCAGTTTTGTTGTGATAACAAAACAAGAGTTAAATGTTATACAATGTGTCTATGGAATGGAATCTTAAAGGATGAGATGAAGGTATTTAATCTGTTATAAACGGATCGTATGAGTGTAAGTATTATTATAAGTTTGAATAAGTATGTATATTAACCTATTATTAACAGGTCAAAGGAAATGAGAATGTTATATGAAAGTATGCCATGGAAAGTACAGACTTGTTAAGAAGAAGAAGCTAAATGTTTGAATAATTATGAAATGAGATAGGATGATTACTTATGATTACGATGTGAGTGTTAAGTCAAACATATATGTGTGTGTGTGTAAGGGAAAATGAGAAAGGTTTCGGGGACGAAACCTCATTTAAGGGGGGTAGACTTGTAACACCCTAAAATCAGATTATTAATTTGCTAGTTTGTTATCATGTTTAACAAAATGAGGTATAATAACTAGGTTAGTAAACCTAGTTAAATGTCTAGCAAATTAAGTAAAGGGAAGAAACTTGTGGCAACTATGATGGGTGATAAACTTGAGGGACTAGGATTGCCAAATTTGAAAATGAATTTAATTAAAACAAAAACTCACACACACAAGGTGTGTGTGTGTGCGTGAGAACGATCAGGAGCAAGGGGAAACCCTTCTCCTTCAACTACTTACAAGAACTCAAGAATTGAACCTGATTTTGGGGAGAAATCGGATGCATGAGCTTATATTCTTAATCATCTAGACAAGATGAACATGTGGTAAGTTGAAATTTGTGAATTTTTGATCTTACATGAAGTGGGTTATTGATTAATCCACGAATTGGTTTGAAATTAAGCGTGATTATGTGTTAGAATCGCTATATAAAACGTGTATTATGTATGATTTCGGTTAATTTGATGATTTAAGAAGAAACCCACAATGTTGAATGAAGGTAACGACATGGGTGTTCTACCCATGTCCAATCCTTGTTTGATGTATTTGTTACTAGCTTGAAATGGGTTTGGTGATGTTAGTTTAGGGTTAATTGTATGAATGGAATGTGATTTTGAACACTCTCTTGGTGATTTAGAAGTTGGAAGTTAATGACTATGCTTGAACTAGTTGTAAACTATGCATAGTAGGTTGTACGCACACCAAGTGTTTGATAAAATGACTAGGTAAAGCTAGAAAGTGAAATTGTATGCAAGTTGTGAGTTTACATGTATAGAAAGCGATTGTGATAAAAGTAGTGGTTTACTAACTTGGAAAAATGTGCTTTAGACGGTACTCGTATATAAAATCGGGTTGAAAGTATATGTCGGTCAAACTTATGCATTAGGAGCTTGTACATTGTGTTTGAACGAGTGAGGTTGCTATGCGGTCTACTAATCCTTTAGTTAGGGTGAAGATGATGACTAGAATCACCTCCTATGTTCAAGTCTTGTTGAAAGATTGATGTATTATGTGGGTATGATGAAGTATTGTTAGATGAAAGTATAGGAATATGATGATGTTATGTTTAATGTTCATTTGGAATGATACATGATGATTAGTAGTTGGTTTTGATGGGTTATGAATGAGTTTAGAAGAATTGTGCATGAAATAGTTGTACGTTATGCTTAAAAGGTAGTACTCACATCAAGTGTATGATGAAATGTATATAGTGTCGTACGTATAGTCGATTATGATGTTACGGGTATTCGATGATAAGTCGATAGTTGAGTATGGTTAATAGTTGACTTTTGAAAGTCAACTAAGTATAAGAAACATGATTTGACTTATGGTCGTAATTGTAGGTTGATGGGAAGTCGTATGGTACATGTTATAGCAATCCGTGTTAAATGTAATGACATGATGAGTTATATGAGTTTAACGTATACGGATATGATTATATGAAGTTGATTATGTATTTTAATGCTTGTTAGAAATGACTAAGGCAAGTTAAGTGTGAATTATGCGAATGATATGAATGTTACATGTACAAATGAGTATGCTAATAAGAGCGTGGTTTCGATGAAATGAAAGTATAGGAATCACGTCGTGACGGACTCAAGTAGGAGGTGTTAACGGGTCAAGATGAGGCAAGGAATCGGATACGAGCGCGGACGCATAAGGTAAGTGATTTCTATAATCACTTCTTATGTTTGGATAGGTGATATGGTGTTTTAATTTACTAAACTTGATGGTTGAGGTCAAATATGTGACGTAATCTTATGTCGTAAAGGATGGAATTTAAAGTTGACCCAAATGCCCTTGATGGGTATTTTGGGCAAACGATCTTAACAAGTAGTTTAGGAACAAGTTATTTGATGAGTATAATGTTTTGAGCAAGTATGGAAGTGAAGAGTATAGTCTTGGTATGTCATAAACCAATTAATGCGCAAATACCCATAATGGGTCAAATAATTGGAATGTGATAATAAGTCGATAAGGCGTAAGATAAGAATTTCGTTAATCCGGATGTGGGATTTTAAGTTTATATGATAGAATGTGAATTTACAAGCATGTAGGAAGAAACGGGAGGTTAAACGGGTAAACAGTTCAAAAGTTATGCGCGTTTTAGTGCGTACGGACGACGAAACGGAACTGCAGAAAAGTGCCATTTCTAGAGGTAGTCGCCGACGGGTCAAGGGTAGTCGCCGACGGGCTCTAGAAAGTTGATTTTTTTGCTGACGGGTTATTTACCTGTTTACGGGGTTTTTGGCTACGGGAAGAACCACGGGCCGTCGCCGACGAGCCTAGGGCCGTCGCCGACGACCTCCCCAAGTCTAAAAAGCTGAAATCTTGTTTCTAAGTTGATTTATGTATCGTAGGCTTCGGTTTGTTATCCGTGGACTACGGCGGACCTTCCAAACATGATTTTGATGGTTCCTTAGATGTTTATGGGTTATAAAACTAAGTCTAAGACCCATGTAAATAATGAATGATTATGTAAGAGATACACGTGATCTAATACGTGTTCGTTAAGGTATGTACGTATGTAGACATGTATGTATGTATGTATGTATAAAGAAAAGTACGAGTGTATGCATGTTTGTAACGATGTAGGAAGGGTATCTACGTATGTAGATGTGTATGTACGTATGTATAAGAATACTTATGAGTGTACGCATGTATGTAAAGATGTAGGAGAGTTATGTATGTATGTAGTTGTGTATGTACGTATGTATAAGAATATTTATGAGTGTACGCATGTATGTAAAGATGTAGGAGAGGTATGTATGTATGTAGTTGTGTATGTAGGTATGTATAAAGTCAAGAATGATTGTATGCACACTTGTAAAGTTGTAGGGATGGTAGGTACGTATGTAGATGTGTATGTATGTATGTATGTATGTATGTATGTATGTATGTATGCATGTATGTATGTAAGTACATATGTAGTCATGAATTTGACACGTTGAGCGTTAACGTTATTAATGGTGTACCTTGAGAATGAAAAGTAATGCAGGTACGTTATTGAAGCCTCACCAGGAAGTGGATACGCAGATGAGATGCTTAAAGTTTCTTAAAGATCTAAATGTGAAGTGTACGCGAATGATCTTGGTTATATAATGTGTGCTAATGTTTTGAATGTATGTGGTGAGTGCAGGTTGTACGGATCACGGGCGATTATCACAAGGAAAAGAGGTCGAAGATCGAGTCACTAGAGAGATTGTGCGGGGAAGTTGAATGTAAAATGTAGAAAACATAAGCTATGTTTTTAATTAGTAAATAAGAGGATGACGGATTTATGAATAAGAGTTATGTTAAAGTTAAAGTTTAAATAAGTTGAGGTATTTATAAAGAAAGAAATTTTATGGCACGAATTTCCGCTGCGACTTTTGTCAAATACGTGCTAAGGTGTAACATGTTTTCTTGGATACTATGTGTTTTAGCATGCGATCACAAAGTTGCTTGTGTTTCATAGTTGTTGGATTTTGTGTGTTTAATGTTGATTTGTCGGTGATTATTTTTACTTTTTGGTTGGGACTACGATGCTCTGGTCAGACGATGGTTATTGGGTCTTTGTGTCTTAATGTGTATTCGGTCTGTGAGGGTGACTATTTAGTTGTCCGAGGTCATTTACCTTTTACGTACGGGTATAAGATGTTATGCTTTTGAGATTGTTGTTGGATGGTTATGTATTGCAGGGTATTCGGTCGGTGAGGGTGGCTCTTCAGTCGTCTGAGACTTCTTACCCTCTTTGGTTGGGTCTGTGATGCTTTGCTGAGACGATGGTTATTGTCACAACCCCCAACTTTACCCTAGGCGGGAGCCATGAATAGATTTCATGTAACGCTTCGCTTATTTGTACCTTCCCAATTTAGCAAGAATTGTTGTACTTTCCATTTTAGACACTTGTACTCTTGTTCTATTTTATTTTCATTCCAACTTGTAATCCGAGACGATTGATCATAATGAAAAGGCATTTATTTTAATGATATTCATGTGCAAACTGATAATCACAGTTCACATTTTGAACGCTATGTTATGCATGATTCTTGATTCTTAGTTACACATTGATGCTTGATACTCGAAAAACCGATTAAAACACGTTTAAATCATTCGAAAACCAACTTATATTGTGTAAATTCGATATTCGAGACCCAATCAATCTATAAATTATGTTAGAAACTAAAAAGAAATGGATAAAACAAAAAAGCCCATAACATCAGGCCTAAAAAAAGAAATTATACAAAAGGGCTAATTTTCAACTTTCCATATTTCTTTCACCACCTTAAACCCTAATCTCTCACCTATAAATACCACACTCATTCCACCACTTTTCTTTGCCATTTCTCAAAGAATTCTTCTTTTTTCTTGAAAGTGAGTTTCATCTCCTTTCACATTCTTCTCTTCTTCTTGTTTTTTTATGTTTTCATACTTCCCCATATTGGAGAAATCCTTATAGAATGTCACCAAATGTTTACCATGGTAAACAAAGATGGTGCATCACCAAAATAAAGACCAATCTTGGGTTTTTCTTTTGCATGTTTTTTTATAAATTTAATTGTGTCATTTCCATCTTACATTAATAACCATGATCAATTATTAAAATGCCTAACTTAACATCGTCTAGCTCTTTATTATATGACTAAACTAATACACTAACCACTAACAATTTACATTCATGTCGTACCTAACTTCTAACATTTACATTTACATTTACATTATACTTTTACATTCATGTCTTGTCTAACTTCTAACAATTTACATTCATGTCGTACCTAACTTCTAACATTTACATTATGATTTTACATTCATGTCTTTTACTTCTAGTTCATGTTCACGCATTTGTTTGACCCGTTTGGGCTAATTCGCTAAAACCAAACCAAGACAACAAACTAACCAAATGTTTGAGTGATCTTGTGTTAAGGTAGGCACTTGTAACGGTTAGTATGCAAATTCAACCACTTACCAACTTGCGTGAACATTTTGCATCTATTTTACATAATTTTCAAAAACCAAACCAAAATTCCACTTTTCACCTTAGAACATGTAAATAGTATAGTAAATATAATTAGACATAAAATAAATAATACAAATATATATTGTTAGTAATTCTGCTAATTTAATTTTCTAAATTTAATTAGTCTAATCATTCCTTTTTCCATCTGTTTACCATAAACAACCTACTAGTTACCTAATTATAAGATTATGGATTTTTTTTTATATAATTAGACTTACTTATGCATTATAGGTGATATTACATTTAGTTATATAATAAGTTTATATAATTATTAATATCTCTATACATATACATTTTAATTTATAAGTTATTCTTTATTTCTCATTTACATCTCTAAACTAATATTCAATTATCTCTTTACCTATTTCATACACATAAATTAATAGTATCCAAAGTGAGTGTTTAGTCAAGATAATATTTTTATGTATTTTTATATATTATTATTATCATCATCATCATCATTATTCATTTCTTATTCAAATCCCATTTACATTCCAACTTCTAAATCCTTGTACTTACACACCTTGTTCATCCTTGATAATTTGGTGCTTCAACCTTTCAAGACGATCATCTCACGTTTGTGGAAACCACTTGCAAACTGTGAGTATACTCGATCCCATTTTCGTTTTAAACACTTTGGGTGCAACATGTACATTATACAAAAACACGCAACACTTAAGACTTGTTTATTCAAAATCACACTCTATCCACATTTTAAACATGAAAACATAAATCACACTCTATCCACATTTTAAACATGAAAACATGTGATACTTGTTAATCTCATATGCTATGTATACATTGTGTCTATATGCTCATTAACTTTGCTAGCCTACCTTAACAATTATAGTGCTATAGGATTAACGCACCACCTCGATTCTTAGGGTATTGTTAAGTAAAACATGTTAAACCCCCTTTGTTTCGACGATGTTGGGAAGTGAAGATTGCGTTAGAAACTTTGGTTTGACATATAGTTTACACTAGTTCAGCATATTAGTAACTTGTATACATTATTCATGTTGGATATGAGCACATTTAAACATTTTATACTTATTATGCTATGTATCAAACTTGTATACTCGCCAACATTTTTGTTGATCTTTATTTTAATACATGTTGCAGGTTGAAAGATGATGCTAGTGAAGAAATAGAGTTTAGGGTGGACTTAGAAACACACCTTAGAAATAAACAATGTTTTTGATTCTATGTTTTGATACAATTTGATTATGTCTTGAACCATATATGACAGTTTAGTATTTTATGAAATCTTGATTAATTATATTGTCACAATTAGTGTTATGATGCTTTGAACGATTTGTTTTCGTCTCACTTCGATGTTTCCGCTATTGGCTGGGGTGTGACATTTTAGTAGTAACGGTGTTTATTAAAATTATTGCAGCGGAAATTTCATCAGGACCAGGTGTCAGGAAAAATATCAGAGTTTTCGAACACCGTAGTTTTCATTTCATAAACTGTAGGATGAAACTCATATTTTCATAAAAGGTTTTCATTGGGATAAACCCTAATTTACAAAACACGTTTTATTCAGGTTACATAGCCACTTATTTAAGCTTTAGTGCCTTATAGCACTTTCTCCTTCTCTTCACAGTAAATCACCCGAAACGCGTTTTAAAAACATTTGATCAGCAGAAAATACTGGTGAGTTCATTCATTTGTATGAAAAGAAGATTTCTTATAATTACAACATTAAGGGTTTTTACATTTGTTTATATCTTACAACTACGCACTAGTATTTGTCACTCGGCAGTCCCTATGACTGTGGTTATACACTGTTGATCATTCTCTCAACTAGTGAAGCTTATCAAGTAGTGTATACAAAACCACACATACTGACAAAGTTTTCCAGTAAGAATACAAAGACTTAATCACTGTAATATAAGTAACAATTGGAAAACATTTATGATTTTAAAGCATTTGATAAAAGAGAATGATTCACATTGCAGAATTTAGGGTTTTTAAGCCTTTTGGGTTTAAGTCCTGGTTCCTAGACAAACACACCATGGTACACGTATTAGTGTAAGAAACTAAATCAAATTTCAACGATAATCATGAGATCAAAACCACAACGTATAAAGGCTCACCTTATTCAGGCAGAACTTCAGCTTTTCGTTGCTAGGGTTTCGGATCAATCGAACAAGGTATCGTTTCAGTGACTATGGTTTCGTACACCCAGAGATATGAGAGGTTAAGAATTCGAATTTTGCAAATTCATTTGTGCATTTGAACTGCTCCTGATCAGCTCTATATATAGCTAAAAAAGGGAACCTTCGTGCCACGCGACGAGCACACATTTCCTGGTCGTGCCATGCGACGAGGTGGCTAGGGATTAGGGTAGCCCTATCGACGAATCTAGCCTTGCCACGTGTGACATGTGGCCAAACGTGGCATCCGGAGAATCCGGCTCCGTCGCGCCACGCATCGGTTTTTTTGACTCTTTCCGTTTTTGGTTTTCTCGGCAAGTGTTAGGGGTTTTGATTACGGATTATTGTGGGATCTTTTTAAGGGTTGTTATAGTTGTTGAGATTTTGTGAGTTGTTGGTTATTCAGTGGGTGTGGACCATGGTGTCTTTGACGCTATGTTGTGACACACAAAGCTTGTGGTAAAACAACAATGCATAGAAATCTTTGAATTGAGTCGTTTGAAAGGACCATGGTGTCCTTCGGGTATGTCATGCTCTGCTGAGACGTTATTGGTTGATATTTTGGGTAACATATTCATTACAGATTTATTTTTCACATTGTTTCACTATTGTATTCGCTTTCCTAATGACGAGTCCACGATGATGATCGATTGTAGTAATAGTGGTGGTGGTGGTGTGGTGGTGGTGGTGGTAGTAGTAGCATCGAAGTTTGTAGATTCGATTTATATCTTGGATGAGCAATGTAGATGGCAATTGTGTTTTTTGGAGATTTTCACTACATCGTTTGGAACTACGATTGCAGCCATGGAAAGTGAATTCTGTTTTTACGATTCTGAGCCTTTGTTCATATTATTTTGTTTTCTTTGTTTTGGCTTATATTTTACTTTTGAATTGTATAAAAAGTTTGTTTTTTTTTGTTGATCATATGTAGTTTTTATGCAGATTGGGTTCTGAAAAATCTGACGACTGTCATTAGTGGATGTTTGTAAGCACTCTTTTGGTTACCTTTTGGTTATCTGGTTGATGATGGTGAGGGCAACCTCATTTGAGACATTTTTCTTATTTGTTATGTTGGTGTTTGGGTTTTGACGAGGTAAGTGGCTTTCATACTTTGTTTATTGTTTTTATGATGGCGTCTTTATGGTTTATGTTTACTTTCTCATGGTTATGAAGATTTTTTTTGTCCATGGTTTAATGTAGCCATTAGTTGCAGCCGATAACCTAAGCCTCTTTCTATTGTTGGTTGTATCATTGCCTTTTTTGTTTTTCCTTGCTTTACTGCATTTTTCATTTTGTTTTTTGGTTTGTACCACCTAGGTTGGTGGGGGCTTATGGTTGATTAACGCTTTTAACTTTCGCTTTATTGGTTTAACGCTTGATTATTGTTTTTGTAACAAAATGTTGAATGTCAAGTCGAACGCTACCATAATGGATAGATTCATTCCAAGTATTTCATAGCGATCTTTTATATGTTTTGTGTGTTTAAGTTTGTCAGCATACCTAATATTACGCATTCTTGATTAGGCTCTTTACTTTAGGCATTTGAGATGACTTTTAATAAGCAACTGCACCTAACTTAATCTAAGCCCATGATCGATTGTGACAAACAATGGTTAATAGCCATTTTACGTTGGTTGGAGTTATAATGGTGTGTAACTTATACATTTTTGTTCTTTTGTGAAATAGCTTATTACACCTTATGCAAAATTGTGTTTGCTCCGTTGATTCGTTATTTTTTTATTGCCTGCCCGGTTGGGTGCGTATTTTAAATTCACACATCGGGCTAGGATGCGTGCGCCGTGGTTGATTACATCCTAGTAAGCGTACTACTTATCGTTTTATTTATTACATGTCTTTTGTTATGTTAATGGATAATTAATTATTAATTTTGTAGGTCAACTAGCACACACAATTCTAAGACAGCCAATGCTTTTGTATTGTATCAACTAACCTCCAATTAAGCCCTTTTTAGTTATGTGTCTGTAACCGGTTGAAACCAATGATGGAAAGAAGACGCTGCCACAACACCTTGATGCCCATGCTTTTGTAGTACATAAAAATTCGATAGGGTTTCTTATTTTTGTTAACGCATTATGCTTATAGTTGTATTAGTCTTTTTTAGGAAAACAAACAACTTTATTACTTTATATTTTATGCAATTTTGTATCAAAGGCTTATGTATTTGAAAGTAACAATATGTAACAATCACGGTCCGTCTATGCTATAAATGCTTTGCGTTCACGGTGTTTGCGACGCAACATGCACAAACATATTTCTAGTTCCATATCAATTTTAAGTTTTCGACCACATAAACCATGATATATAGTATTTAATATGTTGTCCATGAATATAATATATAATATGGTGTAGCATTATTTAACTTATACACTTCTTTTATTTCCTCCTAAATCTCTCAATATCATTTATCTCTAAGAACTATCTTTGTCACCTTCTCTCACTGAGAAATACCCATTCATCTATATATCCATCTCTTTATGGATTTCATCATGGATTGGATTTCAATAGTTTGAGACACCAGCAACGAATGTAGCGACCCTAAACGTAGGCATCGCTGCCTCGATGTCTAATTCTCCTTTGTTGAGTTAGTATGTTGTCAAAGATGACATACATATGTGCATCTATGTATACAACATTTTACATTTTATTTTATTTTTGTCTTATATGCAACATTTTTATATTTTATGCAACATGGTGATATGTGATGACTTTTAATTTATTTGTATTTTGTGTATTTTATAAACTAATTAAGTAATTAACTATTTTCAAAGAGAAAATAAACTAATCCACTAATATATCTCTTTTCATGTAATATAAACTAATTAATTTGTAAACTACGGCTATAGTTTTTTATAAGTGTTTATTTGGTTTTTGTATGCATGTAGCTCTCACATATCCGCCACAAAAAAGATTAGGAGTCAATAGCTTCCATATGATGAGATTTTGGTAAATTAGACGCATGGCAGTTCACTTTTTTTTTTTTGAAGGTGGGAATAGAAAGACTATCCATTTAACTACCCAAAAAGTGGTTAATTCTATATACAAGCAAAGATCAAAATCTTCTAAAAGACATTCATGATTCAAAATATGATTCTTTTAGGTGTGTTTAGTTCGCCGAAATTCAATGAAATTGGAATTCTAACTCTTAAGTCGTTGGTCCAGAGAATTTGTTAGGAATGAAATCTTAATTCTATTCTTGATGTGTTTGGTTGGCAAAGAAACTGAATTTAAAATTGGATATAAATTCCTTTGAATTCCTTTAACTAAGGGAATTCAAAATCATTTCATAATGTGAAGGAATTCAAGTAAAGTTATTGAAATCTTCGACTGGTAACCAATGTCGCAATTGTCACTAACCATCACGTAGCCAACACACGGTGACCACCCGCCCCCTCGGCCACCCCCCAGCCACACCCCTAGGGATGGCAACAGGTTGGGTACGGGCCGAGTATGGCTAATCCCAGTCCCATACCCGATTGTAAAATCTTGTCCTATACACGGCCCATTACCCATCAGTATCAGGCATACGCACGGGCATCATGTATACCATTGGGATTTTCATGTATAAATATTTTTTTTACTTTCCTTTATAATTTTATGTGTTTAAAATCTATACAATATATTAAATTATGATAGATAACATGTATATCATCATCACTATATAAATATTTATAATATATTTAAATAATAGATATCTATACTATATTATAATGAATGAGTGAAAGACATTCTAAGATACTCAAAAGGTTAAGAACTTTTTTTGGTTTAATTCATAATGTACAAGCCTAAAATGAGAGTAAATTAGTCTTTCAAATAATAATTGCACTTCAATCCACTTATCCGAATTACACTTCAATTCAGTTATCTTTAACCAAATTATAGATAATTAGTTAAAAGTTACGTTTTATCTCCCTTATAAAAAAACTAACAACCCCACGATTTTTAAACGCCCATAATATTTTGATATGTTCTTATTTTTTTTAATTACACCATAAAAACAAGCATCGTATTCTCTTTGAAATGAGTGTAGTATAACTATAGTTTTTTTTTTAATTAAAACAATGATATGTTACGTGATAAACATTGTCTACAACTAGGAGTGAACGACAACTGAATTGTTAACCGAAACCAATCCAAAAATAGACGAAACTGAACCGAAATCAACAAAAAAACCAAATTAACTAAAAAACGGTTAACTGAAAACCAAATCAACAAAAAACCGGTTATTAGTTTTTTTTTGTATCCTCGCTTAACCAAAATTAACCGAACCGAATCAGACCTTTTATATTTTCATATATTTCTAGCTTTCATACCTCCGATATATATATTTCATATTTTATACCTCCATTCCATGTTTTTATTATTCCACTTCATATATTTATACATCCATTTCATGTATTTATACCTCAATTTCATGTATTTTAAGGAATAGTTTTAGCCCGATTGTTGTTTTCGCTATTAAATGAAATTAAAAGAACCGAAAAAAATCCATCAATCTAACCAAACAAACCGGATTGATTAACGAAAACCGATTGATTAATAAAATAGACTAACCAATGACTTCGGTTTCAGCTTCAGTTGAGGATAATAACCGAACCGACCGAACCATGCACACCACAATAAAATTGATTAATTGATGACATCACTTATGACGTATATCCACTGCAATTATTCTACAATAAATAATATATGGACAAGAATACTACAAGAAACAACGAGTACCGCAACGCAAATTGCCACCCCATAGCATCATGCGGGCACCCTACAAGTATTATAATATTAGTCTAAAAAATAATGTTGTAGCATATAAATATAAATAATGTCAACAAAATATATATTACAAAATTATTTTGTAAGTAACGAAGTTACTAGAAAGAAACATTACTAGAGAATAGTTATAGGAAAATAAAAGTAAAAGTTAAAAATTTTTGGGTTTTCAAATTGAACTATGCAACGTGATCGTAATAATGAAGGTGTTAATCCCCTGTGATTACACCCTCTGATCATTACTTTAAGTAGGTGAAATGACGAGTCAAGCATGTTATATATAAAAGTCAAAACTAAAAAATATGCATTTTGCAATAATTGAACTTCTAAGTATCTAAACCACATGTTTTGACATTATAACAGTCTATCTAACCTTATTAATCCTATTTTGACATGTTCAACTCGTCATACTCAGTTTAACATTCCTTCTTATATCGAAAGTCAAGCAGTTTAACTTTTGCTTTGACTTTCGATTCTAACCCGTTTGGTCTACTTTGAAACCCGATTAAGGCTAGTTATGTGACCATAATGTTATAGGGAATAACCCTCCGAGGTTATACCTTCTAGTCATGTCGTTTGATGGGTCAGTTGACGAGTCAACATTATATAATTTAAAAATGTCAAAAATGCCCTTATGGCATAAAAATGGTTTTAAAACCTAAGAGGCATATAATCTGACCTCCAAACTGATCATACAATATTTTAAAATGTGTTTTGACATAACAGACTCATCATAGACCTATTCAACCACCCGATGTCGTATTTACGCATATGACTAGTTTAAACAAAATAAAATATACAAACTAGTCGAATTGGGTTAAAACCTTTGAAAATCACTCCAAATCAGAATGTTGGGTTAAATAACCCATATCCAACGACACTTCACACTCGGGAGGGTATAAACCACATTCTATCCGGTCAACGCTTAATCTAGCGGAATCGAGTGTAATTTTAAGTAGCCAGTTAAATTGCAAAGGATATATAATGACCCGTGAACATTCTTGTTAGGGGAGGATTTTCTAACAATTAGTGATCCTTATTCGTTATCCTAATTAATGATCCTTACTTCTGTGACAGATAGTGATCCTCAGAAGAGCTTCAGGATCAGGATCATGGATCACTTTAAGGATCCTCATACTGACGATTGTTTGTTTGTGTTTTGTATTACTTCGCAGGAGTAACAAGCTTGACTTGGTCTTGGCAACGTTACTATGGAATATTCCACGGGTATTTCGCACACGTTTGACTGGAAATGGACGTTGTGGAGAACGTGGGAGCTTGGCACAAAAGTCGGATAGTTTGTTAGTGTAGCTAACTTCTATTTTTAAAGGGGTGACGAGCTAGAATTAGAACACTTAGCCATTTTTCAGCTACACACACTCTCATACAATCGCATTCTTGAAGCTCTCGACGAACACTTATTAGTTTTCACTCACTTTTACACATCTCACAATAGTGATCATTGTACCTAGCTCGTTACTATCCGAAGTTGTAAACATTTATTGATTTATTTGAGCTTGGTGATCGGTAGTTTTCATCACCCGGGGTTTTTTGTGCCGGAGATCAACTCTTGATCAAGGGCTTTTTCCCCGTATAAATCCTTGTGTTGTTTGTGCAATTTACTCTAGAGTGATCCTTATCATTGTTCTACATTTAAAGCATCATTCCCCGTAACTAAGAGTTTGGTTGCATTATCCTCATTAGATTTTTTGACCAAAATAGTTTGGCGCCCACCGTGGGGCAATTGGTGCTTCATTCCTAAGAAGTTTTTCTGTTGGTGGTCGTTCATCTCAGGGCATTCCACCTTTGCCTCCACCACCTTCTGGACCTCAGAAAAATGCCGAGAAGAAACCAACTCGAATTTTCTCCAAACCTCCAACTTCTTCTGCTTCTTACACTCCCACTACTAGTGACATGTTTACTTTGATTTTGCAGATGAAGGATCATATACAGCAACAGGATAAGACCAATGAAAGAATTCTCAAAGAAATCAGAGATCTCAAGAAACAAAAGAAAACGGCAGAGGATCATTCTCCACTGGTGCCCAGATCTTTGAATTTTGATACTCCGGTGATTACTTATCAGCCATCAGTGGCTCCAGATGTTCAATATGTGGGTGGACCAAAATGAGTGCACTACGGAACAACAACAGTGACTCAGGCATCGGGTTCCTATTTCCAGCCAGCAGGATCCTATCCTCAGTATATAGGATCCTTCATGAATTCAGGAGGTTACTCAGGAGCGCAGCAGATTCAAGGATTTTCCCTTGTTCCAGGATCATCCCAGGTTCAAGGATCCTCCGTTGTTCCAGGATCATCCCAGGTTCAAGGATCCTCCTTTGTTCCAGGATCATTCCAGGTTCAAGGATCCTCTTTTGTTCCAGGATCATCCCAGGTTCAAGGATCCTCCCTTGTCCCAGGATCATCTCAGTTTCAGAGATCCTTCCAGATGACAGGATCCTTGAGGAGTTTGCAAACAGGAAGTTCAGATGTCCATCAGGGAGATTTTATTCCAATGCTGACCAGTGCTTCTACCGGTCCTTCGATCATTCCAGAGCCCCAACAATATGGATCAACATCCATTCTTCCTAATTTGAATCCAATGGGAGGTAACACTTTTAATAATTCCTATGCTACTAACCATGGCCTTATGCAGGATCCAGGTATCAATCATGCCATGGCCAGAGAATTGCAAAAGTTGAAGGATATGATATCAAGTGTTCCAGGAGTGGTCAAACCTATCCCAGAGATTGCAGATGGGAGCCACAGGATATCTCGTTTTGCACCACCGATCTGTGATGCTGAGATACCCAAGAGGTTCCATGTTCCAACTATGAAGCTGTATGATGGTTCGACGGATCCTGAAGAACACATAGCACAATACAGGGAGAGGATGGAGATCAATCCAATCCCAGAAAGGTTAAAGGAAGCATGCCTGTGCAAAGGATTCGGATCCACTCTTACTGGATCAGCTCTCAAATGGCTGCTAAGTCTTCCCCCTACTCTATTACCTCATTTGCTAATCTAGTTAACCTATTTAATAATCAGTTTTCTTGTAGTAGAAAATTCGAACGATTAACTAGTGATCTATATAGGATAACCCAGGGTCATAATGAATCATTAAGAGATTACATTACCAAATTCAGTAAAGAATCCTTAGACATTCCCAACTTGGATATAGCCACGGCTGTTGAGGCCTTTAAGATGGGATTGCTTAGGGATTCATTGTTCTATGATGATCTTGTTATGACACCATGCAGGAACCTAGATGAGGTAAGAACCCGGGCACTTAGGTTCATCCGGCTAGAGGATGACAAAAGGATCCAGGAGAGGTTAGCAGGATCCTCAAAGCAAGATAAGCAAGGATCCTCGTTCAAGAATAACAAGTTCAGATCCTATAACAGATCTGATAACCAGAACGTGCATGCTGTTGATCAAGAAGAGGATGATGAGGATTATCCTCCAATCTCTGAATATTGTTTTTCTGTTGATAACAATGAACTAATCCTTGCGATGCAGAACTTAGGTGATAAAGCCAGATGGCCCAGAAAGAATGATAGGCCAGCTGCAACTAAGGATAAGTCAAAGTGGTGTGTATACCATGAAGATTTTGGGCATCTCACAGAAGAATGCATTGCACTGAGAAAGGAAATTGGATACTTGTTGAGCAAGGGGCATCTAAAAGAATTGTTGGGAAGAAAAAAGTCAAGGACTCAGGATCCTGAAAGGATCCCTGAGAAGGCTCCAGCCCCTCCAGCAGATGCACAAGTAATAAACTTTATTTCTGGAGGATCAGACATTTGTGGCACATCCTTCTCAGCAGCTAAAAGGCATGCAAGAGAAACTAAAATGGATAATGGAGAAAGACCCGTTCGAACATCAAGTGTCTCCGAAGGAAAAGTCATAACCTTTGATGAGGATGATCGTGTTGATATCCAGGATCCTCATCACGATGTTTTAGTTATTACTCTTTTCATTTCTAACCATTTTGTCCGCAGGATCCTTATAGACGGAGGAAGTTCAGTGAACATTATCCAGCTTGATGTTCTAAAGAAGATGGGTATCCCTGAATCAGATATCATACCAAGATCCTCCGTGCTCGTGGGATTTAGTGGCGAAACTAAGAATACCCTGGGGGACATTAAACTCCCAATATACGTCGAAGGCCTACACTCTTATAAAAAATTTTGTGTTATTGACTGTTTATCTTGTTGTAATGTTATCCTTGGCAGGCCCTGGATACACGATATGAAGGCAGTCCCATCTACCTACCATCAATGTGTGAAGCTCCCTAGTCCTTGGGGAATAGTGAAGATTGATAGTGATCAGCAGGAGGCTAAGAATTGCTATACTTCATCGATGAAACCAGCCTCAAAGTCAAGGGAGCAATAGCAATCAAAGTATCCTCCAAGGGATGTCTTGGAGGCAAGAGAGCAGGATGTGGTAGAAATCCTCATGGATCCTCATGATCCTGAATCCAAAATCTATATCGGATCAGGGATCCTCGGCGAAATGAAAGAAGACCTCGTATCCTTCCTCAAAAGGAGAAAGACTACCTTTGTATGGAAACATGAAGACATGACAGGCATATCTAAAGATGTAATCACTCACAAACTTGGCATTGATAGGTCATTCAAACCAATCCATCAAAGGAGAAGAAAGTTTGCACCGGAAAGAAATGCCATTATCCAGGAAGAGGTAGAGAAATTGCTCCGGGCAGGTATGATTAGAGAGGTCAAGTATCCAAGATGGTTGGCCAATGTGGTTGTTGTTCAAAAGAAAAACGGAAAGTGGAGGGTATGTGTCGATTTTACCGATTTAAATAAGGCATGTCCCAAGGATCCTTTCCCATTACCCCACATTGACTCCATGGTGGATGCAACTGCGGGTCATGAACTGTTAACTTTTATGGATGCTTCATCTGGATTTCAACAAATCCAAATAGAACCATCCGATCAAGAGGATACAGTATTCATGACTCCAACTGGTATATACTGCTATATTGCTATGCCGTTCGGACTAAGAAATGCAGGTGCAACATATCAAAGGCTGGTGAATATGATGTTCAAGGATCAGATTGGACAAACTATGGAGGTTTACATAGATGATATGGTAGTAAAATCCATAAAAGCTGAGGATCACCTAAGGGACTTGGAGGAAGCATTCGATATCCTTGACAAATATAACATGAAACTTAATCCTTCAAAATGTCACTTTGGTGTTAAAGCAGGTAAATTCTTAGGATATATGGTGACAAAGAGAGGCATTGAAGCTAGCCCGGAACAAATCAAAGCAATAGTGAACATCAAATCTCCGGCCAATGCTAAGGATGTTCAAAGGCTAACAGGCAGGATAGCAGCTTTGAACATATTTATATCCAAATCCTCAGAGAAGTGCAAAGAATTCTATGATATCCTAAGGAAGAACAAGAAATTTGAGTGGACTGAGAAGCATGAGAATGCCTTAAGAGCTCTCAAAGATTATCTATCCTCAGCCTCGGCCTTGATGAAACCAGAAAAAGGCGATGCGCTATCCTTATATCTTGCAGTATCCTCAAAAGCAGTAAGTGCGGTCCTTGTTAAGGATCATGAAGGTACACAACATCCTGTCTATTATGTAAGTAAAAGTTTACTTGATGCCGAATCCAGGTATTCACACCTTGAAAAGCTTATTCTTGCATTAATTATGGCATCTACTAAGTTGAGACATTATTTTGAAACTCATGTTATTGTTGTTAAAACTAATTTCCCAATTAAGAATGTCCTCAGGAAACCAGAGATGTCAGGAAGGATGGCTAAGTGGGCAGTGAAGCTAAGTGCATATGATATAAGATATGAGCCTAGGACAACCATCAAATCCCAAGCATTAGCTGACTTTGTGGCTGATTTCAGTAGTGATTTACAAAAAGAAGCTGAGTTAGAAGTCCAGCAGCTAGAGGAGACCAAGGATCCTTGGATACTCTATACTGATGGATCAATGTCAAAGGCACAGGGCTTGGAATACTACTAAAATCGCCACAGGGGGACATAATACCCCACTCTATAGCTTGTGAGTTCCAAACCACTAACAATGAGGCTGAATATGAAGCCTTAATTGTTGGTTTGCAAATTGCAAAGCATATGGGGATCAGGTATCTTGAGGTACATGTAGATTCATTGTTAATTACAAACCACTTTAATGGATCCTATGCTGTTAAAGGTGAAAAGCTAACCAAATATTTAGAGATAGTAAAAAAATTGGCACTCTCTTTTGTTTCCTTTAGTTTGACACAGGTACCAAGGGAAGAAAATACAGAAGCTGATGCATTGGCTAACTTAGGATCATCTTTGAAGATCCCTGAGGATATCAAGATCCCTATTATCCATATCCTGACCCCGGCTATCGAGGATCACGTGGCTATGGAGATAGGAAATGATTCTGCAATTATCCCTAGTGAGGATACTCAGTCCCATTCAGGATCAGGATCATGGATCTCACCAATCATGAAATACTTACAACATGGAGAGATTCTTACAGGAGAAAACTGTCACACCCCTAATTCCACGTGTCACCGGTGGGCCCGGTGGGGGAGTATCGTGACGTCATGGTTGGCAACGTAATAGTCAAACAACACAATATTATCATGCACAGCGGAAGCAATTGAAAATATAATACAACCGAATATATTATTGTAATATCAACTGTCACAATATTCGGAAGTTTATCCACATAAGGATCGAACATAAAATGGAAACAATAGTTCAACAGACCGTTAGGCATCTTAAGCTTGCGAGACTTCTATTGATGCTAAGGAGACATATCCAGCCAATTTCGTATAGTACCTGCATTTAGCCTTTTTGGAAAATACGTCAGTTTACACTGGTAAATACATTCAACTGACTCATTTTGGAAAAAGAGTTTGAAAAGTGATTCGAGTGCAAACGGCACAAAATATCTTGACTCATTGATTAAAATGCACAGAGGCAAAATTAATCTTTTTAACTTGGGAGAATTATTTAATATTATAATCTTGTGAACGAATTACATGTTACTTATGCGTTCAGTAGCCCGGACGTATCCGGGTTAAAGATCAATAGACACACCACAATAATGAGTTATACACCGACAGGTGTACGCCTACACCCCGTGCTCAGGTCGTGGCCATCTCGTAAGATAATGCCGAGGATATCCGGGACATGGTCATTAACCCCCCAAAGGCTGTAAAGTAAACAAATCTGTTTAAAACGAGCCGATCAAATTATTCAACTACCCACTAAGCGTGGAGATTTGATGCCCGAACAAGCGGTACGCTATGTACCGTAACCCAAGCCCGTATAGGGAAAATAAGTTAAAAGTATTTACCTGAGCTAAATATAAATTCAATCCCAGCCGTATATCAAATCAGCAAGTACAGATAGCTTTTACTAGGCTCCTAATCTGGAACGAAGGTTTTTAATAACCTATTAGAATCCTAACGGGTCTTTAATTAAGCTTAAGCTTAGACCGGCTAGTTTCAAAGATACGGTTCGTACGCACGATTAAGCGAAGACCGGATAGAATGTGATTTAGACCCGACAAGTTTGAAGACTTGTTTAATATGGATTTATTATTCACATTCTGGATTTTGAGATAAAACCGATAAGGTTTAACCCGTTTCGGCTAATTTATGTAAACTTGTTACATAAACCGAACCGAACGCGAAATAAGCGTAACGGGTATCCGTAAGAGCCATATACAGGTTTCCTAAGTTAATATGCTTCAAATATGTTGTGACATCAGTAGGATGTCTTTCGTTATGCCCGAAATGAATTTAGACACAAACTATGCCCCGTAGGGGTAGTTTGGTCATTTTAAAGGTTGCAAAAGAGTTTAAATGTTTAACTGAGTTACAGATCTGATGTAAACAGCAAACATACTCAATTTGATAAGTTATATCAGTAGGCTAAAGCATATATGTGAAATATATCATTTATAACCAAACTATGCACCGAAGAGCAATTTGGTAATTTCACATAAGCCGAAAAGCTCAAAACTGAAGTCTGAGTTTATCAACCTTTGCTTACTGTTGAAATATCATAATTTGCCTCATATATCAGTAGGTATCAACCCGGGTATGTCCAATATGATTTTAAGACATACTATGCGTTAAAAACGCTAAATAATGCGATTAAAGACCATTTCCGGGTTTGATACTTAAATCTGATATTTTTATATTTCCAGAAGGCTTAAAATAATTTATTTATCATATGTGATCAGTAGCAAAAGTTTTGGAGTCGTTTAGATAGGTAAAACTCATTTTATGGCCCGTAAGGGCAAAACCGACAATTACCGGATTAAGCCTACGACTACTAGTTATGCTCAGCCTAAAATTAATTAAAAATCTTTAAAAATCCCAAAATAATATATTACATCAGTGGGTATTAAGTTTGATACCAAAAAGTAGGCTTAACTAGGCTATATGCTAATTACGCCGTTTTATTAACATAAAGCATTAATTTTGCGATAATGAGCATAACTCTTAATCTATAAGTCAAACTGATGTCAAACTTTTCATACAAGTTTATATATCAGTATTTAAGGTTTCTACACTTTTACATTTTCATAAATCACGTTTTAAGGTAATAAGGGCATAATGGTCAACATATGAGCAATTAACGGAAACGTGCATATTAATTGGATAACTAATGAACCAAGGTGTATAATCACAGAGGGTTGTTCTAACATGTAACCTAATCCAACTTAAGCTCTGAGGAATTTCTAAAACATGCCTAAACGGGTCAGAACTGAAAGTCAAAGTGAAAGTCAAACTATGTGACTTTCGGTTCCGAACCGGGTCTAAACAGGAAATAGTCGGGTTGAACATGTTTGGACATGTTCTTACACTTATTACTAAGTTATAACAATGATCAAACAGGTTTTATATGTTCTAGATAGCTAATTATGCATAAATGACATTTTAAGCATCCTGTTGACTTTTTAATTATATGTTTGACCCGACATTTGACCTGGTTAGGGTGGTGATCAGGGGAAACCCTTTTGAGGTTTTATTACCCACATAAATACCAACCTATAACTACTTTTAATTCGAGATATGATTGAGCCATTATAGACTAATCTCGAAGTCAAACCGTAATTACGACGGTTTGACTTTTAGCTAATTAACCAAGCTAAACTCAACTAAACAAGAACTAGCAGACTTACAAGAGTCCTATGCACGAGATATGATCACTTGAGGCTGCTTGATAGCTCCAGAAATGATCCACAAATGCAGATGAAGTGTGAAGAATGATTATTGCACTACATGGCCTTTTATAGTAAAATTCTCACCACAAATCCTTGACAACAAGGTCTAGTACCCATCCACAACTGATTAACACTTGTCCTAGTGCTTAGGGGGTGTTTAGGGGTCAAGAGAAATGTGGAAAATCGGATGGGATCGAGCAGATTACACTCAGCAGACAAGAACCCAATTATTTCGGAGCTGGGCACCCCTAGCGTGACGCTAGGCCCCCCCTAGCGTCGCGCTAGGCCTCATCTGCACACAAATCATATTTTTAGATATTGCGATTTGATCCTTGCCCCTTCAAGCTTCGATTAGGCACTTGTTTCTTGTATTATGAACCCTCACAATTGATCTATAAGGGCTTTAAAACATATACCCACTTTGTTAGGTCCCCGGTTAACTTAATTGTTACCCGAAAAGTCCTAACTTTCAACGTTTACGCTTTAACCCCTCGTACACGAATTTGATCATAACTTTCTCATACGATAACGAAACTTTATGAAATTTTAATCGTGCATTCTAGTGAGCACAATTAACCGTTACAAAGCTTCGGGTTTGCCAAAAGGTCACTCAGAGGTATAACTTAAACATGTTGCCACATTTAGCCCCTGTAGTTTGTAATCTCTCACTTTTTGCTTCGTATGATCCATGATTTATTCGTTTGATGATATGAACATCATGTAGGGTTATTATGGAGTATGTTTATTCACTGTGACATTTAGAATACGTATATCCACATACTTTCCATGATTGTCAACTTTAGTCCTTCTATAATATTTCTTTCACACGTTTAAACGTACGACACGTGTCTACACATTATAGGACGTGAATTTTCGAGGTGTTACAAAAACCCTAGGGCTTTCAAAATTAAGGTATCTCAATTCACAATTTTAAATGATATGTTGTATAGACGATCTCTTGCAGGACCATACTTGAGATGCATTGAGGGTCCTGAAATCCAAGAAGTTTTAAAAGACTTCCATGAAGGAGATTGTGGAAACCACACTGGGGGCAGGGCATTATTCTCAAGGATCTTGAGGACAGGATACTACTGGCCAACCATGAAAAGAGATGTTGTGGAGTGTGCTAAGAAATGTGATCCTTGTCAGAGACACAGCAATATCCTTCATCAACCAGCTGAATTATTGCATCCTATATCCTCCTCTTGGCCATTTATGAGATGGGGTATGGATATAGTTGGTAAGTTCCCTAAGGCACCTGGTGGAAAAGTATTCATGCTTGCTAAGACTGATTACTTCTCCAAGTGGATAGAGGCTGAAGCTTTTGCCCAAGTCAGAGAAAAGGAATTTATATCCTTCATTAAAAGAAATATTATAACTAGATTTGGAATTCCTTCTGAAATTATATGTGATAATGGTTCCCAATTTATTGGGGGCAGAACCACTAACTTTTGTGACAGTTGGGGGATTAAGATGATAACATCAACACCAGTCCACCCACAAGCTAATGGTCAAGCAGAATCATCCAACAAGATCATCATCAATAATTTGAAGAAGAAGCTTGGATCCAAGAAAGGGAAATGGGCAGAAGAGCTACCTTATGTGCTTTGGGCTGATAGGACAACCCCTAAGAATGCTACTGGTCAAACGCCATTCTCTTTGGTATTTGGGGCAGAATCAGTGATCCCAACAGAAATGGTGGTTCCAACTGCTAGAACAAGTACTCGTGATCCTGAAGAAAATGATGAGAACTTGGCTCAAGACCTGGATACTATTGAAGAAATCAGGGATATGGCTAGGATAAGGATGGCTAGTTATCAACAAAGAATGGCTGGTGCTTACAACAAAAATGTCAGGATCAGGAAGTTTCAAGTTGGAGATATGGTATTAAGGAAATCATTTCAGAATACCACCAATCCTGCTGATGGAAAATTGGCTCCAAAATGGGAAGGCCCTTATTTGATTGAAGCTGAAGCAGGAAAGGGGGCATATAGATTGCTAGCCATGGAAGGTGATTTGCTACCAAGAGCTTGGAATGCTGTCCACTTGAAGAAATATTTCATGTGAGTAGGATCCTCATAGCACAGATGATCCTTACGTTAGGGATATCCTTAAAGGATCCTTAAAGTATCGGTGATCCTTACTTTGGTAATATCCTAATCTTGAACTATTTCATTTCTTTATTTTCTCATATAAGGATAAGGGTCATGTATCCTTTATCCATCTCTCACGTGATTTTAAGTTTTGAAAGTTCAGGAATCCTTAGCAAAGTATTGGTTATCTGCAGAAGCAATCCGTCCTTTGGGTTTAACCCCAGTTATTTGGGCTTGATCCCAGTTCCGCCTGTAGCGCACGATGATCCTGGTATAGTTCAAGGCAGTGGGACCAGTACTCGCTTTAGGGGCTGATAATTCCATTGTACTGGCTATACCTAGTATCCTAAGTATAATGGTAGACGTACCATACATCCGTTCCTAAGGTTTCTAACGTTTTCACGTTAGCTAAGGTTTTGGCATTTTCATGTCACTAAGTTTGGATAGTCGCCAGTTAGGGCCATACTCCAGTTTACACACGATCCTTGGGCTTGTCCCTAGTTATCCTTGGGCTTGTCCCCAGCTATCCTTGGGCTTGTCCCCAGTTATCCTTAGGCTTGTCCCCAGTTGCTAACTCTTATCTTATATTGGCTCAGTCCTAAGTTATGCTCTATTTCAGGTCCTTGAAGATAAGCAACTAGGGATCCTTGATCCTTACTTCTTTCTAAGGTTTATTTTGTAGTTATCCTGATTATGGTTAGGATCCTAACTTGGATCCTTAGGTATGATCCTCAACTATTTTTAATTCTATTAATTATTTATTTGAATAACCCTTAAAACTTGACAACTAGACTTGTGATCCTTAAAATATATTGCTTTTTGGGATTCTTTAACTATAGGATATTCGATCGTGGATCATGTCCTAAACATTTTCAATCTGACTTATTCAAAATTTTTTATTCAATAAATGTGCATCAAAACAAAAGGATAACAACACAAGATAAGCGACAAAAGGTTAAGATTTTATTTATTAACAAAAGACTAACCCTTAAAAGGTTGTCAAAATTACCTACCCCAAGCATCTACCAGCAAAACGTGGCCCGTCCGCTGGGGTAGGTAAAGGGTGTCCATGATAATAAGTTCAAAAAGTAGTGCAGGAATATAAAGGCGGCAGGATCACAATGGCTTCATCCCCCAAACAGAGGATCCCTCCACCAATTGCAATCCTGCCTATTGTCCAAAGGATCATACATGATCCTTAATCCTAAAAACTATTGTTCAGTACAAACCATCAAATTGTTCAAACAAAACAACCATCAAACTAAAAAAAATTGGGCTCCGGCTATGTCTAGAAGCTTCCATCATCGCCCAATCATGCATCCTAAACCTTCCCTGCATCACCACCTCCGGCTCCACTTGCTTCACCACCTTCACCCTTGCCTCCAGCCTCAATCGCCAAAACTTCCTCAGTCTCCTCATCATCTTCAAGATCAGCCAACCTTGCTTTCCAGCCCTCAACATCCCAGCTGCTTTTGTCAAAGTTAGGATCTTGAGCTTCCTGGGCCATCTTCAGTTTTGTCTGATACATTGTGATGGCAGCAGAGACCTTTGCACCTTCTATGAGATCATGTTTTTCATAGTCAAGGTCAATCAGGAGTTTAGCCATCTTAGTCTTGGCATCTTGGAGTTCCTTCTGAAGGTCAGCAATTTTGAGGTCCTTAAGCACTGCAACCTGTTGGAGGTCAGCAATCTTCTTGTCCTGCTCCTCGACGTTCCCCACATAGTCCTCAATCTCAGCGAATTTCTGCAAAAGAGATAAAAGATAAGGTCAGGACCAAGTGATCCTCAAATCAGCAGGATATGTCAGCAGGATATGCCAGCAGGATATACAGGCAGATACAGTGATCCTTACATCATTGAAGTACTCGAGGAATTGGTGACGGATCAGAGGCAGACCCTGTAAATCCTCAGCCTCGGAGGTCTTTCTCTTTTTGCCACCCCTTCCTTTAGTTGGTGCCTTGGGAATGGAGATGCTAGGACTAGTAGTGGACCTTTTCTTCCTAGGTCTAACAGAATCAAGGTCAGCCGTGTCGAATTGAGAAGCAGGCTTGGTGGATTTTCCAGCACCTACACAACCAAAACAAGATAAGTATCTTCACTTAACTTATATTTCACTATTTATTTAAATTTTAAACAAAGATACTTACTTGACATCGTGACAGAGCCTGAGGATACCTCCTGAGAATCTTGGGTTGTTGTCTTGAAGGTTCTTGCTTCAGGATCAAGTTTCTTGAAAGCGATGAGTCTCTCTTTAGCAGCAGGAGACAATCTGAGGTGTGAGACGGTGATAGCTGCATAACAAGAAAGCAAAAATATAAGTGATCCTTACATCAAAAGAAAGTTTCTGGTGATCCTTCTCAGGATCCTCCACCCTACCATGGGTAGCCCATTTCTTGGGTAGATCCTTTCCATCCTCAATAGAATCTCTTTTGACGAAAAAGAAACGCCGCTTCCAATTAGCATCGTTCTTGGTGGCTTTGAAGATCGGGTGTTCCTCACCAGGCTTACGTTTAAACAAATAACGATGAGAACTATTAGGGGAGGATTTTCTAACAATTAGTGATCCTTATTCGTTATCCTAACTAGTGATCCTTACTTCTGTGACAGGTGGTGATCCTCAGAAGGGCTTTAGGATCAGGATCATGGATCACTTCAAGGATCCTCATACTGACAATTGTTTACTTATGTTTTATAACATCTCGCAGGTATAACAAGCTTGACCAAGTTTCAGCGACATTCTTGGAGAATATTCCCGAAGTATTCTGCACGTGCTAGATCAAAACTAGACGTTATGGAGAACGTGGAGGCTTGGCCCGAAAGTCGGAGAGTTTGTTAGCTAGATATTTTTCTTATTTTAAAGGGAGTAACGAGCTAAGTTAGAAGTTAATGACACTTAGTCATTTTTTGGCAGTTACACACACTCACAAAAGCGCTCATACAAGCTCTCGTTCAAACACTTAGCGATTTCATACACTTTTTACACACTTCTCCGTAGTGATCCTTGTATCTAGCTCGTTACTATCCGAAGTTGTAAACATTCATTCATTTATTTGAGCTTGGTGATCGGTAGTTTCCATCACCCGGGGTTTTTTGTGCCGGAGATCAACTCTTGATCAAGGGCTTTTTCCCCGTATAAATCCTTGTGTTGTTTGTGCATTTCACATTGAAGTGATCCTCATTGTTGTTACATATTTAAAGCATCATTCCCCTAAACAAAGAGTTTGGTTGCAATATCATCATCAGATTTTCTGACCAAAACAGTTTGGCGCCCACCGTGGGGCAATTGGTGCTTTGTCTTAGAAGAATTCGCATTTCTGTGCTCATTCCGGTTCACTACAACCAAGCAAATGGGTTCCTCGGCGAAGAATACTTCAAACTTGATGCCTTCATTCACTTATTCACAAGGCGTCCCTCCTTTGCCTCCACCACCTTCTGGATCCCAGAAGAACACTGAGAATGCTGCGAAGAAACCGACTCCCATTTTCTCAAAACCACCTACTTTTTCTGTTTCAACTAATCCTACTACTACTGATCTCTATGCTTTGATTTTGCAGATGAGGGATCGTGCACAAGAGCAGGATAAGACCAACGAAAGGATCCTCCGGGAGATTGACGAAATTAAGAAACAGAAGAAAACGGCAGAGGATCATTCCCCACTGATGCCCAGATCTTTGAATTTTGACACTCCGGTGATTACTTCTCAGCCATCAGTGGTTCCAGACATTCAATATGCGGGTGGACCAAAAGGAGTGCACTACGGAACAACAGCTATGACCCAGGCACTAGGTTCATATTTCAAGCCAGCAGGATCCTATCCCCAGCATATGGGATCCCTCACGAGTACAGGAGGATATTCAGTAATGCAGCAGGTTCAAGGATCCTCCTTCGTTCCAGGATCATCCCAGGTTCAAGGATCCTCCTTCGTTCCAGGATCATCCCAGGTTCAAGGATCCTCCTTCGTTCCAGGATCATCCCAGGTTCAAGGATCCTCCTTCGTTCCAGGATCATCCCAGGTTCAAGGATCCTCCTTCGTTCCAGGATCATCCCAGGTTCGAGGATCCTCCTTCGTTCCAGGATCATCCCAGGTTCAAGGATCCTCCTTCATTCCAGGATCATCCCAGGTTCAAGGATCCTCCTTCGTTCCAGAATCATCCCAGGTTCAAGAATCCTCCTTTGTTCCAGGATCATCCCAGTTTCAGGGATCCTTCCAGATGCCAGGATCCTTGAGGAGTTTGCAAACAGGAAGTGCAGATGTCCATCAAGGAGATTTTATTCCAATGCAGACCAATGCCTCTACTGGCCCCTCTACCATTCCGGAGTCTCAACAATATGGATTGACCTCCATTCTTCCTAACTTGAATCCAATGGGAGGTAACACTTTTAATAATTCTCATACTATTAACCATGGTTTTATGCAGGATCCAGGTATCAATCATGCCATGGCCAGAGAATTGCAAAAGCTAAAGGATATGATCTCGAGTGTTCCGGGAGTAGTCAAACCTATTCCAGAGATTGCAGATGGGAGCCACAAGATATCTCGCTTTGCACCACCAATCTGTGATGCTGAGATACCCAAGAGGTTCCATGTGCCTACAATGAAACTGTATGATGGTTCGACGGATCCTGAAGAACACATAGCACAATACAGGGAGAGGATGGAGATCAATCCAATCCCAGAAAAGTTAAAGGAAGCATGCCTATGCAAAGGATTCGGATCCACTCTTACTGGATCAGCTCTCAAATGGCTGCTAAGTCTTCCTCCCTATTCTATTACCTCATTTGCAAACCTAGTTAACTTGTTTAATACTCAGTTTTCTTGTAGTAGAAAATTTGAACGATTAACTAGTGATTTATATAGGATAACCCAGGGTCATAATGAATCATTAAGGGATTACATTACCAAATTTAGTAAAGAATCCTTAGACATTCCCAACTTAGATATAGCCACGGCTGTTGAAGCCTTCAAGATGGGACTGCTTAGGGATTCGTTATTTTATGATGATCTTGTTATGACACCATGCAGGAACCTAGATGAGGTAAGAACCCGGGCCCTCAGGTTCATTCGGCTAGAGGATGACAAGAGGATTCAGGAGAGGATAACAGGATCCTCAAAACAGGATAAGCAAGGATCCTCATTCAGGAACAACAAGTTCAGATCCTACAACAAATCTGATAATCAGAACGTGCATTCTATTGATCAAGAAGAGGATGATGAGGATTATCCTCCAATCTCTGAATATTGCTTTAGTGTTGATAACAATGAACTAATCCTTGCCATGCAGAACCTAGGTGATAAAGCTAGATGGCCAAGAAAGAATGACAGGCCTGCTGCAACTAAGGATAAATCAAAGTGGTGTGCATATCATGAAGATTTTGGACACCTTACAGAAGAATGCATTGCATTAAGAAAGGAAATTGGATACTTGTTGAGCAAAGGGTATCTAAAAGAGTTGTTGGGTAGAAAAAAGTCAAGGACTCAGGATCCTGAAAGGATCCCTGAGAAGGCTCCAGCCCCTCCAGCAGATGCACAAGTGATAAACTTTATTTCTGGGGGATCCGACATTTGTGGCACATCCTTCTCAGCAGCTAAAAGGCATGCAAAGGAAACTAAAATGGATAATGGAGATAGACCAGTTCGAACATCGAGTGTCTCCGAAGGAAAAGTCATAACCTTTGATGAAGAGGATCGTACTGATATCCAGGATCCTCATCACGATGGTTTAGTTATTACTCTTTTTATATCTAACTGTTTTGTCCGCAGGATCCTAATAGACGGAGGAAGTTCAGTGAACATTATCCAGCTTGATGTTCTAAAGAAAATGGGTATCCCTGAATCAGAGATCATACCAAGATCCTCCGTGCTTGTGGGATTTAGTGGCGAAACTAAGAACACCCTGGGGGACATTAAACTCCCAATATATATTGAAGGCTTACACTCTTATCAAAAGTTTTGTGTTATTGACTGTTTATCTTGTTGTAATGTTATCCTTGGCAGGCCCTGGATACACGATATGAAAGCAGTCCCATCTACTTACCATCAATGTGTGAAGCTCCCTAGTCCTTGGGGAATAGTAAAAATCGACAGTGATCAGCAGGAGGCTAAGAATTGCTACACTTCATCGATGAAACCAGCTTCGAAGTCAAGGGAGCAATAGCAATCAAGGTATCCTCCAAGGAGTGTCTTGGAGGCCAGAGAGCAGGATGTGGTGGAAATCCTCATGGATCCTGATGATCCTGAATCCAAAATCTATATCGGGTCAGGGATCCTTGGCGAAATGAAAGAAGACCTCATATCCTTCCTCAAAAGGAGAAAGACTACCTTTGCATGGAAACACGAAGACGTGACTGGTATATCCAAAGATGTTATCACTCACAAGCTCGGCATCGACAGATCCTTCAAACCAATCCATCAAAGGAGAAGGAAGTTTGCACCAGAAAAGAATGCCATTATCCAGGAAGAGGTAGAGAAATTGCTCCGGGCAGGTATGATTAGAGAGGTCAAGTATCCAAGATGGTTGGCCAATGTGGTTGTTGTTCAAAAGAAAAACGGAAAGTGGAGGGTATGTGTCGATTTTACCGATTTAAATAAGGCATGTCCCAAGGATCCTTTCCCTTTACCCCACATTGACTCCATGGTGGATGCAACTGCGGGTCATGAACTGTTAACTTTTATGGATGCTTCATCTGGATTTCAACAAATCCAAATGGAACCATCCGACCAAGAGGATACAGCCTTCATGACTCCAACTGGTATATATTGCTATATTGCTATGCCGTTCGGATTGAGAAATGCAGGTGCAACGTACCAAAGGCTAGTGAATATGATGTTCAAGGATCAGATTGGACAAACTATGGAGGTTTACATAGATGATATGGTGGTGAAATCCTTAACAGCTGAGGATCACCTAAGAGACTTGGAGGAAGCATTCGATATCCTTGATAAATATAACATGAAGCTTAATCCTTCAAAATGTCATTTTGGTGTTAAAGCAGGTAAATTCTTAGGATACATGGTGACTAAGAGAGGCATCGAAGCTAGCCCGGAACAAATCAAAGCAATAGTGAACATCAAATCTCCGGCCAATGCTAAGGATGTTCAAAGGTTAACAGGAAGGATAGCAGCCTTGAACAGATTCATATCCAAGTCCTCCGAGAAGTGTAAAGAATTCTATGATATCCTAAGGAAGAACAAGAAATTTGAGTGGACGGAGAAGCATGAAAATGCTTTAAAAGCCCTCAAAGATTACCTATCCTCGGCCCCGGCTTTAATGAAACCAGAAAAAGGTGAAGTGTTATCCTTGTATCTCGCAGTATCCTCAAAAGCAGTAAGTGCGGTCCTTGTTAAGGATCATCAAGGTACACAACATCCTGTCTATTATGTAAGTAAAAGTTTACTTGATGCCGAATCCAGGTACTCACACCTTGAAAAACTTATTCTTGCTTTAATAATGGCATCTACCAAGTTAAGACATTATTTTGAAACTCATGTTATCATTGTTAAAACTAATTTTCCAATTAAGAATGTCCTCAGGAAACCAGAGATGTCAGGAAGGATGGCTAAGTGGGCAGTGAAGCTGAGTGCATATGATATAAGATATGAGCCTAGGACAGCCATCAAATCCCAAGCATTAGCTGACTTTGTGGCTGATTTCAGTAGTGATTTACAAGAAGAAGCTGAGTTAGAAGTCCAACAGCTAGAGGAGACCAAGGATCCTTGGATACTTCATACTGATGGATCCTCAAATGTCAAAGGCACAGGGCTTGGAATACTACTAAAATCGCCACAGGGGGACATAATACCCCATTCTATAGCTTGTGAGTTCCAAACCACTAATAATGAGGCTGAATATGAAGCCTTAATTGCTGGTTTGCAAATTGCAAAGCATATGGGGATCAGGTATCTTGAGGTACACGTAGATTCTTTGTTAATTACAAATCACTTTAATGGATCATATGCTGTTAAAGGTGAAAAGCTAACCAAATATTTGGAGATAGTCAAAAGTTTGGCACTCTCTTTTGTTTCCTTTAGTTTGTCACAGGTACCAAGGGAAGAAAATACAGAAGCTGATGCATTGGCTAACTTAGGATCATCTTTGAAGATCCCAGAGGATATCAAGATTCCTATTATCCATATCCTGACCCCGGCTATCGAGGATCACCAGACTATGGAGATAGGAGATGATTCTGCAGTTGTCCCTAGTGAGGATATTCAATCCTATTCAGGATCCGGATCATGGATCTCACCAATTATGAGATACTTACAACATGGAGAGATTCCTACAGGAGAAAACCCTAGGGCTTTCAAATCTAAGGTATCTCAATTCACAATTATGAATAATATGTTGTATAGGCGATCTCTTGCAGGACCATACTTGAGATGCATTGAGGATCCTGAAATTCAAGAAGTTTTAAAAGACTTCCATGAAGGAGATTGTGGAAACCACACTGGGGGCAGGGCTTTATTTTCAAGGATCCTGAGGACAGGATACTACTGGCCAACCATGAAGAAAGATGCTGTGGAGTATGCCAGAAGATGTGATCCTTGCCAGAGACACAGCAATATCCTTCATCAACCAGCTGAATTATTGCATCCTATATTCTCCTCTTGGCCATTTATGAGATGGGGTATGGATATAGTTGGCAAGCTCCCTAAGGCACCTGGTGGAAAAGTATTCATGCTAGCTATGACTGATTACTTCTCCAAGTGGATAGAGGCTGAAGCTTTTGCCCAAGTTAGAGAAAAGGAAGTTATATCCTTCATTAAAAGAAATATTATAACTAGATTTGGAATTCCCTCTGAGATTATATGTGATAATGGTTCCCAATTTATTGGGGGCAGAACCACTAACTTTTGTGACAGCTGGGGGATTAGGATGATAACATCAACACCAGTCCACCCACAAGCTAATGGCCAAGCAGAATCATCCAACAAGATCATCATCAACAACTTGAAGAAGAAGCTTGGATCCAAGAAAGGAAAATGGGCAGAAGAACTACCCTATGTGCTCTGGGCTGACAGGACAACCCCTAAGAATGCTACTGGTCAAACACCATTCTCTTTGGTGTTTGGGGCAGAATCAGTGATTCCAACAGAAATGGTGGTTCCTACTGCTAGAACAAGTACCCGTGATCCTAAGGAAAATGATGAAAACTTGGCTCAAGACCTGGATACTATTGAAGAAATCAGGGATATGGCTAGGATCAGGATGGCCAGTTATCAACAAAGAATGGCTGGTGCTTACAATAAAAATGTCAGGATCAGGAGGTTTCAAGTTGGAGATATGGTGTTAAGGAAAGCATTTCAGAATACCACCAATCCTGCTGATGGAAAATTGGCTCCAAAATGGGAAGGCCCTTATTTGATTGAAGCTGAAGCAGGAAAGGGGGCATATAGATTGCTAACCATGGAAGGTGATTTGCTACCAAGAGCTTGGAATGCTGTCCACTTGAAGAAATATTTCATGTAAGCAGGATCCTTGTGGCATAGGTGATCCTCACGATAGATATATCCTTAAAGGATCCTCAAAGTATTGGTGATCCTTATTCAGGTAATATCCTAATCTTGAACTATTTCATTTCTTTATTTTCTCATATAAGGATAAGGATCATGTATCCTTTATCCACTTCTCACGTGAGTTCAAGTTTTGAAAGTTCAGGTATCTTTAGCACAACGTTGGTTATCCACAGAAGCCATCCGTCTTTGGGTTTAACCCCAGTTATTTGGGCTTGTCCCCAGATTCCGCCTGTAGCGCACGATGATCCTGGTATAGTTCAAGGCTTTGGGACCAGTACTCATTCTAGGGGCTGATAATTCCATTGTTCTGGCTATGCTTAGGATCCTACGTATAATGGTAGACGTACCATACATCCGTTCATAAGGTTTCTAACGTTTTCACGTTAGCTAAGGTTTCTAACGTTTTCACGTTAGCTAAGGTTTTGGCATCTTCATGTCACTAAGTTTGGATAGTCGCCAGTTAGGGCCATACTCCAGTTTACACACGATCATTGGGCTTGTCCCCAGTTATCCTTGGGCTTGTCCCCAGTTATCCTTGGGCTTGTCCCCAGTTATCCTTGGGCTTGTCCCCAGTTGCTAACTCTTTTCTTATATCGGCTTAGTCCCAAGTTATGCTCTATTTCAGGTCCTTGAAGATAGGCAGCTAGGGATCCTTGATCCTTATTTCACTCTAAGGTTTATCTTATAGTTACCCTTATTATGGTTAGGATTCTAACTTGGATCCTCAGGTATGATCCTCAACTTTTTTGGTTTTATTCATTATTCATTTGAATAACCCTTATACTTGACAACTGAACTTGTGTTTCTTAAACTATACCATTTCTTAAACTTATCGGTTATAGGATATGTGATCCTTGTTCATATCTTAAACTTTTTGGATATCTTTTCTAGTTTTTCAAGGCTTGATAAGTATAAACAAATTGAACATTATAACAGTTGGAAAATAACATACTAAAAAGGATTACAACACAAGATAAGCGACAAAAGGTTAAGTTTTTATTTATTAACATAAGACTAACCCTTTAAAGGTTGTCAAAATTACCTACCCGAACATCTACCAGCAAAACGTGGCCCGTCCGTTGGGGTAGGTAAAGGGTGTCCATGATAATGAGTTCAAAGATAGTGCAGGAATATAAAGGCGGCAGGATCACAATGGCTTCATCCCCCAAACAGAGGATCCCTCCACCAATTGCAATCCTGCCTATTGTCCAAAGGATCATACATGATCCTTAATCCTAAAGCCTATTGTTCAAAGTACAACCCATGAAATTGTCTTAAACATCACAACCACAAAAAGCAACCATCAAACTAAAAAATTGGGCTCCGGCCTTGGCACATATATCCATCATCGCCCAATTGTGCAGCTCACACCTTGGCTGCATCACCACCAGCATCATCACCACCAGCCTGATCCTTCCCACTGCCACTTGCCTCAATTGCCAGGACATCAGCTGCCTCCTCCTCATCATCTTCAAGTTCAGCCAACCTTGCCTTCCAGCCTTCAACATCCCAGTTGTCTTTGTCAAAAGCAGGGTCTTGAGCTTCCTGGGCCATCTTCAACTTGGTCTGATACATAGTAATGGCAGCAGAGAGCTTGGTATTTTCGATGAGGTCATGCTTTTCATAATCAAAGTTGACCAGCACCTTGGCCATTTCCTGCTTGGTATCCTGGAGTTCCTTTCGAGCATCAGCAAGTGCGAGATCTTTGAGCACGGCAACCTGTTGGAGATCAGCTATTTTCTTGTCCAGCTCCTCAATATTGCCCACGTAATCCTCGATCTCAGCAAATTTCTGCAGAAAGAAGATAAGGCAGTTCAAGGTCAAGTGATCCTCATAAGAGCAGGATACCTAGGCAAAGTTAAGGATCCTTACCTCATTGAAGTATTCAAGGAATTGGTGGCGGATCAGTGGCAGCCCTTGAAGATCCTCAGCATCAGAAGTTTTCCTCTTCTTCACACCCTTTCCTTTAGTGGGTGCCCTTGGAATGGAGATGCTAGGACTGGTAGTGGACCTCTTCTTCCTGGGTCGTACGAGGTCAAGATCAGCTGCGTTGAATTGGGAAACAGGCTTGACAGGTTTTCCAGCGCCTACACATTCAAAGCAAGATGAGTATCCTTATCCTATTTCAATTTATCTATTTATTTTAATATTTAAACTATGCAAAAGACAGGATACTTACTCGACATGGTAATGGAACCTGAGGATACTTCTTGTGAGTCTGGGGTGTCTATCTTGAATGTCCTTGTTTCAGGATCAAGCTTCCAAAAAGCAGCGAGCCTATCCTTGGTTTCAGGTGATGTGCGGATACGTGAAACGGTGATAGCTGCAAAACAAGAAAGCAAAAATATAAGTTATCCCTACAATTAAAGAAAGTTCCTGGTGATCCTTATCAGGATCCTCCATCCTACCATGGGTAGTCCAATTTTTAGGAAGATCCTTTCCATCCTGGATAGAATCTCTCTTGACAAAGAAAAAGCGACGTTTCCAGTCTTTGTCATTCTTGGTGACTTTCAGAAGAGGATGATCTGCACCGGGTTTTCGCTTAAGCAAATAACGATGGGAACCAAAGGTAGTAAGATCATACAGCTCTCCCAGCTCTGACATTCCTAGGTCTATCCCTTCCTGCTCGATGATCCTTTCAAGGGTATATAAAACCCTCCAAATCATCGGCATGGCTTGGATATAAGAGATGTCGGTTAGGGAAAAGAAAGATTGGGTGAAGGATGGAAAAGGATATGTATAGCCTATGGTGAACGGAGTGACAGGAAAAGCAACCCACTTGTCGGAAATATGATCACTCAGGGCATTGGGATCAAAAGGTCTGAACTCGGTGTTCGCCGGGAAGCAGTGGCGGATCCTATCAATCTGTGCATCATTGAAACAACAACGTTCTTTTATGGAATCTTCGATGATCCCCTGGCTTTTCGGTGGGCTGTTTTTCGGGTGATCCTTAGCTGGGGAATTCCAGAGCAACATCTTTGATAGAATGTTGAAAAGAAACGGAAAACAGAGCAAGAGAAGGAAGAAGATGAAGAGAGAATACCTGTTTATCTTCGGAATGCAGTTATAAAGGGAGTCTCTCTGAAATTTTAAATGCATTTGATCCTATCTCTATCTCCTATTTATAATCATGATCGTGCAGGGTTGTCACTTCTGTGACGTCATGGTTGCAACAGATAGTTCTACAATAACGGCTATATTTACGATAGTTAGTTGCGGATAAGATCAGGAAAATATAATTCGCTTATTTAACATTTCACTCCTTATATTTTGGGGGCAATTGTTAGGGGAGGATTTTCTAACAATTAGTGATCCTTATTCGTTATCCTAATTAATGATCCTTACTTCTGTGACAGATAGTGATCCTCGGAAGAGCTTCAGGATCAGGATCATGGATCACTTTAAGGATCCTCATACTGACGATTGTTTGTTTGTGTTTTGTATTACTTCGCAGGAGTAACAAGCTTGACTTGGTCTTGGCAACGTTACTATGGAATATTCCACGGGTATTTCGCACACGTTTGACTGGAAATGGACGTTGTGGAGAACGTGGGTGCTTGGCACAAAAGTCGGATAGTTTGTTAGTGTAGCTAACTTCTATTTTTAAAGGGGTGACGAGCTAGAATTAGAACACTTAGCCATTTTTCAGCTACACACACTCTCATACAATCGCATTCTTGAAGCTCTCGACGAACACTTATTAGTTTTCACTCACTTTTACACATCTCACAATAGTGATCCTTGTACCTAGCTCGTTACTATCCGAAGTTGTAAACATTTATTGATTTATTTGAGCTTGGTGATCGGTAGTTTCCATCACCCGGGGTTTTTTTGTGCCGGAGATCAACTCTTGATCAAGGGCTTTTTCCCCGTATAAATCCTTGTGTTGTTTGTGCAATTTACACTAGAGTGATCCTTATCATTGTTCTACATTTAAAGCATCATTCCCCGTAACTAAGAGTTTGGTTGCATTATCCTCATTAGATTTTTTGACAAAAACAATTCTATATGATAATATTTCCATCCATTCTAGACTATAGAGCCCTCTAGTAAATCGCACCTGAGTTAATAACTTTGAATTCAACTGTGCTACGAGAACCGAATACACTATGAGGACACAACTAGCATAGGAAAATACTTTTTGCCTAATTTCTTTTAAAAATTTGGGATATGGCAATAAGCCTCTTGGAGCGGGTATTATATAAATGGGTATTTTCTTTCATAACTATAAGAATCCGTTTAATCTGTATTGCTTGATAACTTTAACACTTGGAGGTTAATGGTACCGTGTCCGGGTGTACCGACTCATCAATGAGGCATGGCCATATAAAATACGGGGCGGGGTAGGCATACGCCCGTAAGACTTTGTATTAAAGGTGGTGTGTACCATGATCATTATAGCAATGAGCGGCATATGATTCTGGTTCCCGACTATATTGACAAACATGTAAAACTGTCGACAAGAAAAATATTCTAAGGAATATTTGGTGATTTCCTACGAGTTCTCATGATAAATATTTCAAATGATTTTATAAGATAATTTTAAAAATGAGTCGATTAATTGTATTTACCAGCGAAAGATGACGTATTTTAAAGATTAATCTACAGGTGACGAACAACGAAATAGGTTGGATAGTGCTTGGTCATAAACCATGGAATTTGCGACTCCTTGGCTAGAGACCTAAAATAGTCTCAAGTCCATTGGGATATCTCTATCTTCCGTTGCATATTGTGATAGCTGCTATCCGATCGTCACGTGACCCTAAGTCTGGTCCCATCGGAAATCAAGGTGTGACAATGGATCCATCAACATAACCGATGAGGTTATTGGTAATTTGAAAAAGTTCAATCATGGTATTCCAACCCATAATTGGTAGGTGACAATGTGAAGGAAAATCTATGAGATCTATAGGAGGCCTTCTTTATGGATGTGAAAGTTGGTAGAGGGGCCTAGAAACTTTCGTGTGAAATTTGCAACTCTTGTATTAAACCTTTAACTTTTTGCACGAAAGTTAAGTAAGCGGAAGTTGTAACTTTCGTGTAGTAGCTAAGCAAAAGTTGTAACTTTCTTGTAGCGGGTAAGCAAAAACTATAACTTTCGTGTCAAAAGTGAGTGAAAGTTATAACTCTCATGCTAAACTATAAAGTGAATTTGGGTACATATGCTTTTTGGTACACCTATTTAAGCGAAAAAAAACAATACATCGTACAAGCATAATGAATACATCAAAATGGTTGATTTTCCAATAACTATTTATCATGGTCCCCTTCTAAAAAATTAGGCCTCTAAACGAACCGAACGTTCATGAACTGTTCATAAACTTGTTTGGCGGGAAGTTCGTTTATTTAATAAACGAACGAACACGAACAAAAAAATGTGTTCGTTTAATTAAATGAACGAACATGAACACACATTGTGTTCGTTCATTTATGTTCATGAACGTTCATTTAGGTTTTCTAACTACTTATATTAATATGACAAATTAGTATATTTATAAACTCTAATTTAGATGTGTTTTTTGATGAATGTAATATATTAGACTTGTTTGTTCAATCATGTTAATTTATGTTTGTTTATGCTTATTCAAATATGTTCAGTTTTTTTTTTTTTGTTTATGTTCGTTTGTGTTCGTTAATGTTCGTGAACTGTTCGTTTAGGTTTTAAACGAACGAACATGAACGAACACGAACATGATCGATTTCTTAATGAACGAACACGAACAAAAAAATGTGTTCGATTATATGTTCGTGTTCAGTTAATGTTAAATGAACAAACACGAACATACCTATGTTCGTGTTCGTTCGATTCGTTTACAGGCCTATAAAAAATATCATTTCGGCCATATAATATATCGTCAAACAATGACTCTGATAAAATATAGAATATGACAAGAAAAACAATAATGTTATTCTTATTTGTAACAGTATAATTACATTATAAAAACTTCTACATTCATATTTTTGTTCTTTTTTTTCTCTTCCTCTCTTTATTTTGTTGCACGTATAGGTTTTTTAAGAAAAATCACAAAGTTTTTCTGTATAACATATAACATCTTTCAAGTCAGTTTTTAACAAAATAGTTGATATTCCGCCCGCGCGTTGCGGCGGGGACCCAATGACTACAAAAGACATATCAGCAACGGCAAGCAGATACCGAATATCAAAACATAAATAAAAATGACATGGTAAGGATAGTCACTCCGTCCTAAAAAACGATTTTAAATAACCTAATATATAATAGGCCAATTGGATTTTAACACCTTTAACTTTGAAGAATTGGCCGATAACACCCGCAACTAACACTTTGATCTGTGACACCCCAAACTTTTAATTTTGTTTGTCATTTCACCACTCAGTTAAAAAATGAGTAACTGAGTTAGTCTTCCATCCTACGTAGCACAGACTTGATTACGTGGACAAGATGACATGGCAAATTCTTGATTACGTGGCACTACATGTGTATAACTCATCTCCTTTATAACACATGGCGAATATGTGGCACTATATGTGTATATAAAAACCTTTGTGGCATTATATGTATATATACACACTTGCAAACACAATTTCCCCCATTTCCCCTGCAAAAAGCTCCCAAACTCCAGTCCCTGGTTTCTGTGGACGACATTGAATCGATATCTACCATTCAACTTCTTCCAAACTCCAATCCCTCTGTTTCGACCAACAGCTATTATCGGATATCTGCCACGCCACGTGGCCCTCCACCGCCGACCCTCTACTCACCATCACCATCTCCGCCTTCTCCTCCGGCCACCGCTCATTCTTCTCCGACGCCTTCACTTCCCCACGCGCAGCCTCACTACCGCTACGCGCCGCCCCACAAATGAAATAATCTTGCAATCCTGTAACCGTAAGTTGTTTTGATTCTAAAACTCTGATAAAATAAAAAAAAAACCTGAAAAATTATGTATTTGTCTTCGAATTAGCAGTATTAACATACTCTTTGTGTTCATTTAACATCAATTTGTGTGACAATTGATGAAATAACATCTAATTTCTGCTAATTTTGTTCGATTTCGCTGGGTTTTAGGTTAGGTGAGAACGGCATCTACGAACGGCGGACGGAAAAGTCATATCCGGCGAAATCATTACACAGATTTAATTGTCGCCGGCGTCGGCGTACGACGGTGATTGGAGGAGGGTTTGGTTTGAGGTTTGAAGGGGTGTGGAAAGAGGTGGGGTTTGATTGGGTGAAAGTGTGCAATGGAGAAGACGAAGCTCGGAGGTGCGGAGGGTTTGCAGGATCGCCATTGAAGAGAATGATGATGATGGTGTGTGTGTTTTGGACTTGTCTGTGTTTTATAAAGAAGGAGATGAGGGTTCGCCATTGAAGAGAATGAAATACAATTGAGGAAGATGATGTTAGGGTTTTTATTGGATAGTTCAGTTCTGCATCTTAATTATGCAGATTCTGTTTTCAGATCCCTTATAAAAATCAAGAATCCAGATTATTTGTGTAGATTGTGTTTTGTTTGTTTAGCTTCATCAAAACGGAGCACCGGTCGTCTTCTCCGACACCGGCAACAGTGGCAGCGGCAAGATGTGGTGTGGGTGATGATGGTCGGTGAAGCCCTAGAATTACAGGTGTTTGTTTGTTTGTTAGAGGGATTTGGATTATAAAGAAGGAGATGAGTTATACACATGTAGTGCCACGTAATCAAGAATTTGCCATGTCATCTTGTCCACGTAATCAAGTCTGTGCCACGTAGGATGGAAGACTAACTCAGTTACTCATTTTTTAACTGAGTGGTGAAATGACAAACAAAATTAAAAGTTTGGGGTGTCACATATCAAAGTGTTAGTTGCGGGTGTTATCGGCCAATTCTTCAAAGTTAAAGGTGTTAAAATCCAATTGGCCTATATAATAATAGGACCCACACGTCCTACACGTTGGAAATTCGGTTGTTTCCAGTTCAGTTATTACGGTGCTAACATGTTAAAATATGGATGAGATTGGTACCGGTAACGACACCGAAAGTACCAATCCAGAAAATCATCGAAATTAGGTACCGGCACCGAAAATGCTTGTAACAATACGGTATGGTATTTGAAGGTAAAAATCAATAAATACAGGTATGATGCTAGACCGGTGTCGAACCGAAAGTAACAATTCTGAAAACGTGAAAAGGTGGGTACCAAATTGTTACCGAAAATGATTTGGTATAGTAAATTTGGTACCGATGCGATACCGGTTTGATTATAGAATTTGATATGATTTGCTCATCAATATTTAGGGGTGTAAACGAGCCGAGCCGAACCCGAGCTCGACCAGGCTCGAGCTCGGCTCGTTAGGTTTTTATGAAGCTCGAGCTCGGCTCGGTTCGAGCCTACTTCTTTGAGCTCGAGCTCGGCTCGCTAGTAAAACCCAAAGCTCGAGCTCGGCTCGAGCTCGGCTCGAACCGGATCGAACTATTTTGAGAACAACCTTAAATGAGCTAAAAGCTCGACTCGAGCTCACTTCAACATTTCTTAAACAAGGCAAAGCTCGGCTCGAGCCCGGCTCATCAATGTCATCATCATTATTAATATATTATATATAAAAAAATTAAAATTTTGTATGGGCTCGTTTAGGCTCGCGAGCCTAAACAAGCTTTGTATTTCAGGCTCGAGCTCGGGCTCGATAACAAAACGAGCTCTATTTCAGGCTCGAGCTCGGGCTCGTTAAGGCTCGTTAAGGCTCGGCTCGTTCGAGCTTTTAACCGAGCCGATCACGAGTAGCTCTCGAGCCTCTGGGCTTGTTTACACCCCTATCAATATTCTAAATATACAAGTTAATTTTACATGCTACAAGTCATTCATTACAGAAAAAGACAAAAAAAAAAGCAAAATAAGTTGTTGTGTATATAAAACCTCATTCAAACAAATACAATTTACTTACCGTGTGTATGAAAAGTAATCTAAACGATGCAATTACTTGCATTGCTGCGTTGCTACAGAATTTGATTAGCTCGGTACCAACCGGTATCGAAAATACCGTTACCGAAATCCCAAAAAATGGGTACCGGTACCGAATATACCTGATACGGTACGGTTCGGTACCAACCGGTATTGGTACGACACTGGTATTTGAGGGTAAAAACTGGTACCGAAAATACACCGATTTGGTAAATCAGGTACCAATACTGATAACGGTACCCGATTCCATTTGCTTATCTGTTAGTGATATTACTATTCATTCCATTCTAATTTTAATATATAGGTAATTATAACTTTTTTACATGATAGATATAAAAACTTAGAAAATAAGGGTTTTGATAAGATATAATACGTTGTAAAGTAACAAACCATAATACGTACGTTTATTTCAATTTGTATTTGTTGTTATAGTTGAAGCAATGAGCCAAATAACACAATCAACGGCTAGGATTACTGGCCTTGTAATTGGACAAAGAGAACGATAGTTTCAAATTGCTGATATTTTCACAATTATTAATTGCAATATCGGCCGCAAGTATATTTGTCGTTTACGTCATGTGTAGTCATAATATGTATGAAAAGGGAGTTATGAGGGGTTATATAATTTGAGTGTGGAGTGAAGGATTATATAGATGTGGGGTTATATATGCGTGTGTGAGAGAGGCAAATGTGTTTCAGGCGTTATGTCCATCACGAGCAAGAACAATTCGAAGCCATAGCGCCCCGAGGGGCGGTGTGCACGGGCGCTATGGGGCGTTATACAGGTGCGATTGCATATATTCGTTTTGTAAGGTCATGTGTAGTCATAACCCTCCTCATGGGGGTTATAGCCCAAATGAGTAAGAAAGGGTTGGGGGGGGGGAGAGATTATATACAGGAGCGTAGGTTAATAGGTTCCCAGGGTGCACCCGCCCCCTCCAATGTTTCGGTTAAAAGTGTATAGTTTCTGATATTTCGTCTGAAATTTTTAAAATTATGTAGGATCATTCATCCAATTATTTTGTCTAACTATTTATACAATATATAAATCAAAGTAAAGTTTGTTACCACTTTAAATCTTAAAGGTCGTCGGGCTGAATTGTAATTCTTCGTCACAAAAAAAAATGTACGTACGGCTGATTTGGTTTGGACCATTTTTTATATTAACTTAATTTATGCTTAAGTGACTAGATTATAAACTCATTTTATAATAAGATGATTAATATAAAATGGTTATATTTATGGGGACGGGGTGCCCCGTAGTGATGAATTGTTCACGCGTGGAACGTTGTGAAATACCGTCGCCACCCTCCTTTATAACTCGTGGAATGATATAAGCGTGATAGTGAGCACGCGTAGTGATGTTTGTGGTGGTGAGTTGGGTTTCAATGGTAGATGTTTGTGTGATGAGTGGTGTGCATTTCCACTAAAATCCACCACTAGTGATGGAATAAAGCTCGATGACGGGGCGGAACTTGATTGGATGTTGTGAGTGATGAGTGTGTGGTGAGTGATGGACGCTCCTACCTCCCTTATACTTTTGAACTTTAAACAGTTCTTTTATCATGTGCGATATATTCAGTCTCTCTTATCCTTTAATTTCTATATTAGTTATAACGTATCCAAATTTTAGTTCTATCATTAACCCGTAAAGCAACATGACTGGTTTGATTTTCAAAACATTAGTATGACACGAAGAATCATATACGTGATTTTTTTTTTCAATATCCCGAACATGTAGCAGGGCATAAACTTATTTTTTAACGACGAATGTTATAATAACTCTACTCCTAAATTACACCAAATTATACTAATCTATCTCATGCCAAGAATTGAACACTTGTCTTCTTCCCATGAGACAAGAAGCTCTACCACCAGCCAAAGCTAGAATGGTTGGTCGGGTATGAATTGAGTACGAAAAAAGTAAGTGCGATTAAACGACTATATCATTTTAACGGTGTCTACTCTCTTTGAAGCACAAGTTAAACAATAAACACATTTCTGTTAGCAATGTTACTCATCTAAATCGTAATAGATGTATTTGCATTTAATCAAAACCAAGGTTGGAGAACTCGCTAGTCGCTAATCGGCCGGTGAGGTGGGGACTAGCGACTACTTGGGGATTACTCAGGATTAATCGGATCGGGTTTTTTATATGTAATTTTTAGTTTTATGTATACATATACATATTTTTAGGTAAATATTTTAAGTAGCTAAGTTTTAACTATTACTCAACTCATTTTTTTAAGTATACAAGATTAATTGTTGGAATTCACATGGATTGGTTGGAAACTGACCGGAATTTAGAGGTTTTAGCCGGAATATACAGGTTTTTTGCCGGAATCGCCGATTTTTGGCCGGCCGACTAGCGATTAATTGACTGATTAACGAAAAATTACTCAGTTACTGGCCGACTAGCGATTAATCGTCGACTAGTCGCTGACTAGTCACGATTTTTACATCAGAGAGAAACAATAGATGCCAAAATGTACTTGTGTAACACGCAACTACTAATTCATATTGTAATTGGGACCATAAGGACCACTTAAGTGATCACGGGTTCGATGGTTACCTATAGGGTAGTTATCATAGGATATTGTTATGTCTGGTGCTTCTTTTATAGTTTTTTATTAAATATATACTAGGCTTCAACCCCGTGTATTACACGGGCTGCATAAATGTAATTTTATATGATAAATAATAAAAAAGATATATTTTCAACAAAAAAAAAAAAAACTCGTGCACTGCACGTGTTGAAAAAAAATATAATGTCATATGTTAACACAAGTAGTCGTCAAAATATATTTTTTTTAAATGAACTTTGATTTACTATTTACTTATTATAACATTTTAGTATGTTTTTTATTTATTATTAGGTAAAAAACACATGTATTACATGGGGTTGAATCTTGTTTTCATGATACATTCAAATTATGAGATAAAATTATTTTAGTTAGTTTTATGCACCTTCATGCATATTTGTTTATTCCATTCATAAAACATTCGTCTCAATTTTGTATTTAAGAGAGTTTACAATACAAAAAGGTGGAGATCGATCCCCACATTTTTATATATTTCATCATTTTTTATGAATTATAACGTAAAATCGATAATTAAATTCTTTTTGAATGGAGTATAGAATTGTTGTATTTAAAAATGGTGTTCTTTGTAAATGTTGATGCAATGTGCGACAAATAATGAGTTTAAACCAATTATAACAGTACGCCTAACATTTCAAAAACGAAACTTAGTTGTCTGGATCTGAAACTTGAAAGAATTGTGCGACTATAATGGTGAGTTCAAATCATTATAGCGATGCATCTAAAAACATATATAATTTGATAGAAGCATATGCCCCGGACCTAGAATAATTATTTATTATAGAGAAAAAAAAACAATTTTACAATTATTAAGTATATATCAAACGGAACATTTGATTTCTAATTTACCACAATTTCAATTACCAAACTTAAAAGTATAAATATCTACTCATAATACTCAGGATATGACTTTATAATTATATAAAAAAACAAACGTTTATCTTTATCTAAATATTTGTTTAAAATTATTTATAAAAAACAAATAATTATTCTTATCTAATTTTTGTTTAAAATTATTATTATTCAATATAAGAGATAAATAGGAAAATAATGTGAGAAAGCACCAGAAAGTGACACGTGTCCAAAAAAGATTTTCATTTATTAGTATAGGTAGATATGTAGGGATTATCAAAGAAAATAATTTGATGCTCTTTTAAATTTAAATATTTTTAAATCCTGTGATACATCTTGTTAATTTGTGAGATTTCAGTTTTATTTGTAAAAAGGAATATTGGAGTTTAGTAATCTCAACTATTTGTCGTTAGTCGTCAACAGTTCCAACTTAAAAAATAACCACTGGCAGTCCCAACTATTAACATATTGGTCTCAAATGGACCCTAACTAACAGAACCCTAACGTCGTTAGCAGAGCCGTCCCCGAAAACTCTCGATAAAATTTAGGCCTCGGGCGACGAAAAGAATTAGGCCCAAAATTATGGTTAAGGGTAAATGAATTACAAAAATAAAAACTTAGTGATGATTGATGAAGCAAAGACTCAAACTCAAGACCTTTACATTATTTTGAGATGGTTTTTCCCACTACACCACCAATATTTTTTTGCATAATAAATAGATGAATAAACTAAATATATAATTTAATAAATATATACAAACTTATAAAGACTTTTCGGGCTCTTTGAAATTTTGGGCCTCGGGCGTCGGCACGGGTTTGCCGGGCCCAAAGCGGGCCCTGGTCGTTAGTCTCCGGTCGCCGGAAAACATTTTTGGCCATAAAAAGATTCCTAAAACTCCAATCCAAGGTTACAAAGAGGTTTGAGACGAAAATATTGAGTTTTCCGCCAAAAAGTTGAGTTTCCCAGCCAAAAATAAGTTTTCCGGCAAAAAAATGAGTTTTCCAACAACCTCAATAATTGAGGTTTTTACTAGAAACACCTGAAAAAAGATGCTTATATCGATACACTATCCTCTACTCTGGACACCAGATCTTTGTCACTCGATAGGAACCTTATCAAGTGATACGACATGAATCATGAGCATCTTTCAGATAAGCCTGTAGCGTCTGTCACAACAGTCAAATCGTATGGTGATACAGATCGTATTATGACATACAAGTCGGATGGCATGTCTAAGGGGCTGTTTGTTTACCTCTTAATGAGGTTCTTAATGGTTCAGACCTCTTACTGGTTCAGCACTTAATGGTTCAGACTGTTTGTTTCACGAGCAGATGTCTGAATGGTTCAGACATTTTCCTCTTTATGGTTAAGCATTATACAGAGTCTGAATGGTTAAGACCTCTAATCTGAATTGGTCAGACATTTGCCTTTGAACGATTAAGCATTATACAAGCTCTAAATGGTTCAGACCTCTTACTGGTTCAGCACTTAATGGTTCAGACCTCTTACTGGTTTAGCACTTATCCATTCAGATGTTGCCAAACAACCCCTAACATATGAGTCGTATGTTGTCATACAAGTCTTATGACACATTCTACATGCAAGTCGTATGTAGTCATATGAGGCGTATGAGTGTATCATTTTGTGTGTTGGATAAAACTTTCTTCATTATGCATGACAATTTTTATACAACACAAAAAGTCATCAATTATTTGACATGATGCAAAATTTTGTCAAAACAGGCTATATAAACCACTATATGTTTCATTCATTTATGAATACATAGGAGTACCAACAGTTAGAGTTTCTGGTAACAATATAACTAAATGTTTAGTTTAGTTGGTAGGTATATACTTTAAAGAGTGTTATGATTGGACAATACTTGTGATATGTAATGAACTTAACCATCCACCTGCTCAACAATGGAGGGGCAAACATATGCAATGAGATTATCTAATAATGAAAACCATTTGGTGGAGGAGCTGACAAAGTAGGCTATGGAGCCACATAAAATTCTTCCAACACTAGAGACCGGAAGGCCGAAAATGTGGCTACTTTCAAAACCATGTACAATGCACGTCAAAAAGCGTAAAACCAACCAAGTTGGAACAACTCTAACGCAGGTTCTTTTCTCAACCTTGCATTATAATGGAACCATAGGAACTCATGTTCATCAAGTTGGAACAACTCCAAAAGATGTTAGCCGTCTACATTTCACTTTCATCCTCCTCATGTTGGCGGTATCCGTTATTCACATGTTGTAAAATTTCGATTATGTGGGAGGTTTATCCTAATTCACTACATTGGTCTGCAGTTGGTATATGGCTTATATATGTCGGACGAGACTAAGACTGATCCTTTTTCTTGGGGGTATTGAAATAACTCGGAATAATATTAATAATACTAATAATAACAAAAATAATAATATTAATAAAAATACTAATAATAAATGATATAGTACTCTAAATGATATTTATAATAGAAATAACAATAAGGATGTAAGATAGATTTTCAATTCATATTCAAATACCCCTTTTCTTCTCAACCTTAGTTGCACTAACCACCACAACCCTGTATTGAGAAATTTGTGATCTCATCCCCACGTCTCCCCTCCAACCCTTTAAAAATTCTGGAAACCATAACATAGTCATGAAACCTTCTGCTTCCATTTCTCTCTCGTTGCCTCCCGAAATCCCTTTACATTTGTGTTAATTGTGTAAGTGGCAAAAGCACTACACCACCACTATAGCCACTTCTATGAAGAACCTGCAAGGGAACATTCTGACCTAGAAACCCCATTTATTGCACTTGTAGTAAATCATTGAACTCTCGTTTCCGCTATATTCTAAATCTTAGTAATGGACACAGAGAACTCAAAATAAAAAGTTTTGCACAAATAAAGTAATTAAACTCCATATTTTGTTAATTAATCCAGTTTAACACATGAAAAAAAGAAATAATAATAATAATAATAATAATAATAATAATAATAATAATAACAATAACAATAATAATTAAGTTCGTTAGTTTGTATTTTATTGATATAAAGGCATCTGTTAATTATGTTGCCATCATTGCAACGAAGCATTGATGTTCATCATTCCGGTATTCTTCCTATTATCAAAGAGCTTGTAAAAAGATTATATCATGAAGGCCTTATAAAAGCATAAACACGCAAATTTACTATGGGGTTTGAACATGCCCGCAAAAAGGAGATTTCTACTAGTGTTAGGAAATGGGACAATAATAGCCTTCGGTATGTAGGATCTAGTGAGTACATTCAGATGACTAGGAGAGCTGGACAACATGGCAAAGATGAACAGGTTATATGTATTATAATTGATGAACATGAGAAAGGGATTCTCCACGAGTTCAGTGCGCCTAACACGCCACAACAAAACGGAGTTGCTGAACGAAAGAATAGAACCTTAATTGAGACCGCCAGAACGATGTTAGCGGACTCGAAACTTCCAGTAAGTTTCTGGAATGAAGTTGTCGCATTGGCGTGTTATACGTTCAACAGACAGTCAAGAAGAAGGGGAAGACGTGTTTTGACTTGTTTAATCATAGGAAACCCAATCTTCAATGGCTTAAGCCATTCAGGCCTCTGTGTACTGTGATCAATCCGATTGAAAGTTCGGAGCCAGATCTCTTGAAGGATACTTTGTAGGTTACGCAAGTCCTCTAAAGCACATATGAATACTTTTAAGGACATGATGTTAAAGAAACCCGTGTCACTATTGATTTTAAATGTACTAGTGGAAATGCCCGCGCGTTGCCGCGGGTAGTTGTAGAACACCACTTCGGTAAGCTTGGGTGTAGGATCAATGTCATTGTCCTTCAAGTTCTTACGACTCATTATCTGGTACAAAATAGAAATAAGATAATTGCTAATCAAATAAAAAATGGAGTGATTATAAAATAATAAAGAAAGTTTGTAAATGGAAAAAGATAAATAGAGCTTTATCATTAAAAAACGTAAAAAGTTGTGATTGGGGTCAATCAAGTGTAATATTAATGTAAACTTACAAAATTTAAATCAATATACGCCCCTTTGTGTATGTATGATGTATATCTAATTTGTGAGACTATGAAATTATACAAAATAACTATATAATTTTTTATTACTCCTTGATATATAGTTGTCCAATGGGACAAGGACGTGTACCATTACATATACGAAAAATAATAAATAAATAAAACTTCTTATGGTGTACATGTATAGATTAAACTAGTTTTTGTCTCGCCCGCGTTGCGGGGCAATAAGCTGAATATTTCTCTCTCATAACATGTATGTCTGTACAGATGGCAAAATCGTAATTATATTTTGAACTGGAGGCGAAATCATAATTTTAAACTGAGAGCAAAATCATAATTTTGAGCTACGGGGAAAAACATAATTTTATTTTGAACTGTGGGCAAAAACATAATTTTGAGCTGAGGGCAGAATTGTAATTTTGAGCTAGAGGAAAAAACAACATTTTATTTTAAGCTGAGGGCAAAAACGTATTTTTAAACGGAGGGCGAAACCGTAATTTTAAACTGGGAACAAAATAAAAAAAGAGTTTTTGACCCGAGGGCAAAAGCGTAATTTTGAGCTAAGGGCAAAGTTATAATTTTATTTTGAGCTGAGGGCAAAAACGTAAATTTAAACGAAGGACGAAAGCGTAATTTTATACTGTGAATAAAATTAAATTAAATATGGTATGGTCCAATAGGGAAGTGCCACACAGCTGTGTGGCGCTATTCCCCCAAAGTAGGGCAAAGTTATAATTTTATTTTGAGCTGAGGGCAAAAACGTAAATTTAAACGAAGGATGAAAGCGTAATTTTATATTGTGAATAAAATTAAATTAAATATGGTATGGTCTAATAGGAAAGTGCCACACAGCTGTGTGGCACTATTCCCCCAAAGTTGTTTTTGTATACGTAGGGTAATATAAACTATAATTAAAAGCACAGTAGACACAAAAATTAAATAAAATACAAAACCTAATAAATTAGCAAATAGAATCATCATATTAATTAGAGTTAACTGCCATTTTCGTCCCTGTGGTTTGGTCACTTTGGCCATTTCAGTCCATTTTTCAAAAAATGCGCCATTTTCGTCCCCCACGTTCTGGAAAGGTGCCATTTCAGTCCAAAAATCATAACCCAGTTAAGTCAGTTAGTAAATAAGGACTGATTGTGTAAATTTGTAACATAAAGGACTGATTGTGTAAATTTGAAAAATGGACTGAAATGGCAGTTAACACCACCACCACTAGCCCTGCCACCACCACCACTCCGCTGCCACCACCACCACCACCGCCACCACAGCCACCACCGCCACCACAGCCACTGCCACCACCACCACCGCCGCCACCACAGCCACCACCGCCGCCACAGCCACCACTGCCACCACCGCCACCACCGCCACCACTGCCACCACCACCATCAACGTCATCATCGTCATCATCTGTTATCATCATCATCACTTGAAACAATTAGTGAACATCGACATCACTTAGCATCATTTAACAAAAATCATCTCTAATCCATTTCAACAAAAGAAAACCCAGTTATTCATTCATGCATTCCTTTCCTGGTTTGATTATCAGACAACCATATTATCACCCTCAACTACTTATCGTCGTCTATCATCAATCATCATAATACAAAACACAACCCAGAGAATATCAAAATCATCATTTCCATATTTAAACATTCAAATATTCTTAACCAGGTTGTACCCTGGGCATGGCCAGTTGTACGTTTACGAAGACCCAGCATCATATATTATCATTATCATCTAAAACATACTAACAGGGTTCATCATGCTTATCATTTATCACGTACACAGTCAATCAAGGTCCATTCAGCGGAAATTAAACATTCATTGTGAGAACAGATGTAAACAAGGTGTATTATTAACGATAAGTGGTTTAAGCTGACAAGTTTCGAGAAGATTGTTTAACAGCCGAACTTAAACCACGTGTAATCTAACCTGGATTCCGGAGTCGGATTAGTGTGCGTGCTGAGTAAATGAAGCTGAAACGGAGTTCCGGTTTGCGGAGGTGCGAGCTGCCGTCTAATCGGCCGGAGTGGAGCGATGTCGGAGAGAATGGAGAGGTATGCGGCTGTCGGAAACTTGATCGGAAAAGAAGAGAGGGTGAACGGAGGTGTTGCAGGTTTAACGGAGAGGAATGAGAGGGTGAGAGAGATTAGGGAGAGAGAAACGGATGAGGGTATATTGTGGAATTTGATGATGATTGATTCTCTGCCAATCCTCACAATGTCGTTCCAGCCGTTAACGGTTCGTTTTTCTTGTTCCGGTCGTTCCAGCTGTGGTGGCAGGGCTGTGGTGGCGGTGGTAGGGCTGTGGTGGCGGTGGTGGTGGTGGCAGCGGAGTGGTGGTGGTGGCAGGGCTGTGGTGGCTGTGGTGGCGGTGGTGGTGGTGGTGGCAGCGGAGTGGTGGTGGTGGCAGGGCTAGTGGTGGTGGTGTTTAATATTTACTTAAATAGTCCTTTATGTTACAAATTTACACAATCAGTCCTTATTTACTAACTGACTTAACTGGGTTATGATTTTTGGACTGAAATGGCACCTTTCCAGAACGTGGGGGACGAAAATGGCGCATTTTTGAAAAATGGACTGAAATGGCCAAAGTGACCAAACCATAGGGACGAAAATGGCAGTTAACTCTATTAATTATTACCAAAAGTTCACAAGTAACAACAGTTCACCAAACATAAGCATGATTCCTATCACCAACCGAATGGTTAAAAGTACATCAAAAAACAAATGAATCTCATCCCGCATGTGCCTGACCAAAGGCGCACGCCTCAGTTGCGTTTTTGAAACTTCCTTGCCTCAGGTCTACAGAGGCGCAGTAATAGTGTAATACTACGTGAATATCTAACAACTGCATCACATTGATGCATACCCATTGTGCATGTTGTAGCATTTAAAAAAACATAATATATTGTCTGCAGCAAGTTGCTAAGTAATTTATTACATATGACAATCTGACATGAAAGCGTAAAACGTTCTTTTTTTTCAAATAAACATTAAGAATAAAAGAATTGTTCTATGCAAAAGTTTTACCACCCCACTGTTGAAGTTCCAATCAATACCCGCAACACTGTGCTCTACTTTCCCTGATCCTGTTTTCCCCTTACAGACAACAAACTATATAATAGAAGATCGAAGATCATAAAACAAGAAGCTGTAACAATGTTCATAACCAAAAAACTGCTGAAATATATAAGTTTCAGCGTTGTTGTCACGGCCCCCAACCCGGTTTGACCCGCTTCAAGGGCCGCGAGACAGAAAAATCCCTTGGTATTTATTTAATTAAGTTGACAGCGGAAGATTTTAACAGGATCTTTTTAAAGCTAAAAAAATGCCTGATTGTTTTATTTCACAATTTGGGATAACCCCGTAATTTACAATAAGGTGATTTCACTGATAAATCTTTATTTTACAAAACATGTTTCTTTATTTTATATTGAGCCACTTCCTTAAGCTTGTAGTGCTTCTCGGCACTTTTCCTGGATCACAACAGATCACCTGAAACATGTTTGAAAAAGATTTTGTCAGCGGGAAATACTGGTGAATCATTCTATTTACTAAAATGACACGTTTGTTATAATTTACAGTATTAAGAGCGATTACAATGTTTCCAGATATCAACCAACTACCCACGGTATTTGTCACTCGACTCGTTTCTGTGACTATGGTCATATCACCCATTGGCTACCCCGTTGTCCAATGGTGAAGATTATCAAGTAATGTACACAAAACCCCACATACCGACTGTAATTTGGTGACTACAAAGACTTAATCCCTGTAATTATAACTTTGAAAATATTTAAGAATTTATAAAACATTTTGATAAAAAGAGAATGACTCACATTGTAGATTTAACACGAGCAGAGTCTAGTTTATGAATTAGCCTTGTTAACCTAGTTTTAATAACAATGCACACAAAACTAGGTTAGTAACTAATACAGCATTTACGATAACTCACGAGATCAAACCCTCACAACGAATGACAAAGTGCAATACTTAAACATCCATCGAATTCACGACGAATGACAAAGCATAACCCTAATGTGGGCAGCACTTAAACATCCATTGGATAGTTTTAATCGATCGGACATTGAATCGTAGCAGGGATCGGGTTATTACCCTGTATTGCGGCAGAATTCGGACTGATGTATATTTTTGTAATAATCAGAGTATAACTCAGTGTGTATAACGAATTTCTTCGTCGTTTCAACTCCAGAATGCAAGTCCCAAACCCCACTATTTATACATGAAATTTGACCCCCTCGCGTGACGCGAGGGGTACCCCTTTGGGCGTCGCGTGGCGCGAGGGGTCACTACCTACCATAGGGTAGCCCCGTGTGTTTGTAGCCTTGCTGAGTCGACGGAATGATAAATTTCGTTTTTGACAGCAAATTAAGTGGATAATCGTAACTAGGGAATACCCCCCTGAGTTTTAGGGGCCCAGGTCCTGATTCTGATTGTTCTGAAATTTCAGGGTTTGTGCAGAATCACTTGGGTGTCTCAATTAGGGTTTCCTATTGAACTAAATATAATAATAAATAATAGTTTTGGTGAGAGTTGTTACATCCTCCCCACCTTAATAAAAATCTTGTCCTCGAAATTTACTGGAATAAGTGAGGATACTTTCGCTTCATTTCTGATTCCAGCTCCCAAGTGTATTCGGGTCCTCGTTTTGAATCCCACTTGACTTTAACCAGTACTAGCCTCTTGTGTTTGAGAAACTTGATCTTTCTATCTTCTATTTGTAATGGCTTTTCAACAAACTTTAGTCTTTCATTTACATCTATATCTTGAAGAGGTACTACCAGGGACTCGTCAGATAAACATTTCTTGAGATTGGATACATGAAATATGTCATGTACTCCGGCCAATTCTTCTGGTAGTTGTAAACGATAAGCAACTGGTCCTATACGTTGGATCACTGGGAATGGTCCTACGTACCTTGGACCCAGCTTTCCTTTCTTACCGAACCGAACTACTCCTTTCCAAGGAGAAACTTTTAATAGTACCTTGTCTCCAACTTGGAATTCTAACGGCTTGCGCCGATTATTTGCATAACTTTTCTGGCGATCTCGAGCCGTCTTTAATCTTTCCTTGATTTGAGTGATCTTGTCGGTAGTTTCCTGTACTATTTCGGGACCTGATAATTGACTTTCTCCTATTTCTGCCCAACAGACTGGAGTTCTGCATTTCCGTCCATATAGTGCTTCGAATGGGGCAGTTTCAATGCTTGAATGATAACTATTGTTATAGGAGAATTCAATTAAAGGTAAGTGGTCGTCCCAATTTCCACCAAAATCTATTACACATGCTCGGAGCATGTCTTCTAGAGTTTGTATCGTTCTTTCACTTTGCCCGTCTATTTGAGGATGATAGGCAGTGCTCAAGTTCAGTTTAGTTCCTATAGCTTCTTGGAAACTTGTCCAGAAGTGAGAAGTGAAACGACTATCCCTATCTGATATAATGGAGAGTGGAACTCCATGTAGAGATACGACTTCATCTACATACAACTTTGCCAACCTTTCCATGCTAAAGGTTTCTTTCATAGGTAGGAAATGAGCTGATTTGGTTAATCGATCCACAATTACCCAAATCGCATCATTACCTTTTCTGGTTTTGGGTAACTTAGTAATAAAATCCATTGTTATGAGTTCCCATTTCCATATTGGCATTTCTAATTGTTGTAGTAGACCTGAAGGTTTCTGGTGTTCTGCCTTAACTTGTGAACAAGTAAGACACTTAGAAACATATCTAGCTATATCCTTTTTCATGCCAATCCACCAGAAATTATTTCTTAAATCTTGGTACATCTTATTGTTTCCAAGGTGTATGGTATACCTAGTTTTATGGGCTTCTTCTAAAATTTTATCTCTTAATTCTCCTTGCTTAGGTACCCAAATTCTTCTTTTATAGAATCTCCAAATTCCATCAGCTCCTTGTTCTAATTCTTTTATTCGTCCTTTCATCCCTTCAGCATCATCTTTGATTGCTGTTTCTTGAAAATGCTTTAGTTGTTCCATTAAATCTAACTGTAGATTTAATCTAAGAGCACGAAGCCGTCATTGTTTCTCATGATACTTATGACTTAAGGCATCTGCAACTAAATTTGCCTTTCCTTCGTGATACTGAATATCACAGTCGTAGTCACTTAAGATTTCCATCCATCTCCTTTGCCTCATGTTTAACTCTTTTTGCCCAAATATATATCTTAAACTCTTATGATCTGTATAGACAGTAAACTTACTTCCATACAGATAATGTCTCCAAATTTTAAGGGCAAAAATTATGGCGCCTAATTCTAAGTCATGAGTTGTATAATTTTCTTCGTGCTTTTTCAATTGCCTTGATGCATACGCAATTACTTTCTTGCGTTGCATTAGCACACATCCTAATCCTAGTTTTGAAGCATCACAATATACTTCAAAATCTTCAGTTCCTTCTGGTAAAGCTAGAATTGGGGCATTTATTAACTTTTGCTTTAGAATCCTAAAAGCTTCTTCTTGCTTAGGTCCCCATTCAAACTTAACTGCTTTACAGGTTAGCTTAGCTAATGGTACAGCTATCTTGGAAAAATCCTTAATAAACCGTCTATAGTATCCGGCTAAACCTATAAAACTTCTAATTTCTATTGCGGATTGCAGAACCTTCCATTTGGTAATTGCCTCTATTTTAGAGGGATCTACGTGAATACCTTCGTGATTCACTATGTGACCTAGAAATTGCACTTCCTTTAGCCAAAATTCACACTTCGAGTATTTGGCATAAAGCTTTTCTTTTCTTAACAAAGTTAAGAGTACATGCAAGTGCTTACAATGTTCGTCTTGACTTTTGGAATAAATAAGTATATCGTCTATGATGACAATTACGAATTTATCCAAATACGGTTTACAGATCATATTCATCATGTCCATGAATGCAGCAGGTGCATTTGTTAATCCGAAGGGCATGACTGTAAACTCGTAATGACCATACCTAGTTCTGAAAGCAGTTTTAGGTATGTCTTCTTCTTGTACCTTCAATTGATGGTATCCGGAGCGTAAGTCGATCTTAGAAAAGTATCTAGCTCCTTGAAGTTGATCAAAAAGATCATCAATCCTAGGTAATGGGTATCGATTCTTAATTGTAACCTTATTCAATTCTCTATAATCAATACACATTCTCATCGAACCATCCTTCTTCTTTACGAACAATACTGGCGCTCCCCAAGGGGATGAGCTAGGTTGTATGAATCCTTTGCTTAGTAATTCATCTAACTGATTTTTCAGTTCTAACATTTCTGTAGGAGCTAACCGATAAGGTGCCTTGGCTATCGGTGTAGTTCCGGGAATTAGATGAATCCTAAATTCTACTTCCCTATCTGGTGGTAATCCTGGTAACTCTTCTGGGAATATGTTTGGGTATTCTGAGACTACAGGAATTTCCTTAAGTTCTTTACCCTTAGTACTAATGATTACTGAAATCATATATACTATTCCTTGCTTTCGTTCATAACTAGCAACTTTCATTACTGATATGAACTTCATGGGTTTACGTGGTTGATTTCCTGTAATCATGATTACTTCTCCGGTGGGTGCCTGAATCTCTATAGAATTTTTATCACAAAGGATTTGAGCATGGTTGGCTACTAACCAATCCATTCCTAACACAACATCGAATTCGGCTAATTTCATAGGTAACAAGTTTGCAGAGAATTTATGACCTGAAAGTTCTATATTTTCTTCCCGCAAAACCTTATCTATTTTAACAGAATTCCCATCTGCCGTTTCGACTGTAAAAATCTGCCTAATGTTGGTTAAGGGTAAATTAAGAGTTTGGCAGAATGAAGTATTTATAAAACTTTGGTTTGCACCAGAGTCAAATAATACTTTTGCGTAAACGTTGTGAACTAAGAACGTACCAGCTATTACATCTGGAATGAGTTCTGCTTCTTGAGTGGTCAGCTGGAATGCTCTGGCATTCTTCTTAGTAGCTCCGTCGGTCGTCTTAGTTTTGTTGTCTGCTGGTTTGGCCAATTTAGGACATTCTGTTTTAAAATGCCCCGCTTCTCCACAGTTAAAGCAGATTATGGTTTTCTTTCTGCAGTTTTCTTCACGATGTCCTACAGCTTTGCAAAAGTTACAGGTTATATTGCATCTTCCATAATGTTTCTTTTTGCAATTCCTGCAGAACTGAGGAGTTGAGGATTGCCATGTTCCTCTTTTCTTGAAGTTACTATTATTACCCACACGAAATCCTTGGGTAATTTTCTGAGCCAGTTCCTTCTTTCTGTCTTCATCTCTTGTGCGTACCAGTTCGTCAGTTAGGGTATTAGCTAATTCTACCGCATCGTCAATAGTGCGAGGTCTCGCAGCTTTAACGATATTACGGATTTCGCTAATTAATCCCCAAATATAACGAAAAATGAGTACCGGCTCTGGCGAAGCCAGCGTTGGTACCACTCTAGCATATTCGAAGAATGTCGAAGTATATCCTCGACAGTCTACACCTATCATCCGATGGTTCAGAAACTTATTCGCCATTTGATCTTTTTCATATTTGGGACAGAATTTTCTTTCTACAAGACTCTTAAATTCTTCCCAGTTCATGGCATAGGCCACATTTCTTCCTTTGGCTTGAAGTACCATATTCCACCATTCTAGCGCCCCTTCTTTAAACAGATTTCACGCGTACATGACCTTATCGTCCTTGGCACATTTACTTATTGTAATCACTGCCTCGGTTTTCTCTATCCAACGCAGTGCAGCAGTCGCTCCTTCATTGCCTGCAAATTCATTGGGTTTACAAGCAAGAAATTCTTTGTAAGTGCAACCAGACGTTGCAGCTTTCATTTTCTTAGGGAGCGGAGCCTGCCGTGGATCATTATCGTGATTGGTATGATTACCGCCTCTGTTTACACTATTACTGAAGTTATCTTCAGAAATACATTTGCTAGGAATGATTTGTTGAGGTTCAACAGGTTTCTGGGCAGCAGCAATTATTGCTGGAATAGCATTGGCTATCCCTTGAGCAACGATATTTTCTATATCTTTCCTAGTCATAAAGTGATCCTCCTAATGTTGCTCAGATTGGTTTTCCTCGTTAACTGGTTCATTACCAATGTTTGCCATCTGATAATTAATCTATATAATTTATTAGTATACAATAAGAAACAACCAAATATAACAATTAATCGCACATAATCATGTAAACAATTATATAACCAACATTGTAAATTTCTAAATTTTCATTGGTTTATATATTATAATATACTTCCGTACAAACTTTTATCTTACAACCGTTTTATTGTTTATTTTACACATACTGATTTTTATTACTATTATTGTTATTATACAAACACAGATTCATATCCCACTTCTCCCTCGTCACCTTGCATTTTAAAAATGATGTTCCCTCTCATCATATTTCCATGAGATTTGTCCTCCTATCTCTCGGATCCTATTCCCAGCATCCATCAGCTCTTCGCCAAAATGGCGGAGTTCAGCCATATTCTCATTACTCATTGGTGGATTTGGTATAGGTTCTGGGTCAAACTGAGGGAAAAACGTATAAGGATTGTTGAGAAGGTTTTGGAACTGCTAATCATTAGTCCACCACTCGTCCATTCCTAGAGGTTGGGTGTGGATTATAGGTTCTGGGATTGCTGGTTCCAAGTTCATTGGAATTTGGGTTTCAATAGGATGAGTAAAAACATTTTCATTGACAGGCTTAATAGTATCACAGCTTGCCAATATAAAATCTAGCTCCTCCTGCAATGTCATTTCCTGGGTTTGCTTAGAGCTTTCTCCAATTTCCATCTTTATCTGCCTAGAATCTTCCCCAATCTCCAATTCCATCTGTCTAGAACTTTCCCTGATTTCAATTCCTTTTCCTTTCTCTAAGGGATTGTTTATTTTAGGAATCTTCCTAGCGGCGGGTTTCCTTCTACGCACACGCCTCCATCCTACCAATCTTCTCCTCTTCTTAGGCTTGGGTTTCTCCAGAGGTGGAGCGTTGAATTCTATAGGTTGTTCCACATCAGCAAAGTACCCAGTAAATCTTTGGAAACTTCTATGTTTACAGGGTAGAGGTTGAGATTTTCTAGGGCTCCAGATAAATCATTCATGCTGTTTAGCATATATGTAAAAATAATAAGTTAAAATATAACAAATTTCACAGATAACCTTCAAATATTATTGCATACCGTATGTCTTTAATTTAATACAAAGAACAATTGACAATTAAACATACTAGGTTTTATTGTAATTTTATTTATTTACTGGATAACTTTTCTGGCTTGTAAGTGATAAGGTTGCTAATATTGCATTTACTGCTACAGTGGCTAGCATATAAAGATCTGCCCATTTTTCATCTAATTTGTCTTCCAATGGTGGGTTACTGTCTAGTTTCTGGATTTCCTGATTAATTCTCATTTCTTTTGATTAAGATTTCTTTATTTTCTCCTGACTTTTCTTAATAATCAGACTTCTTTTATTAGGAGAAAGTGGTTCCTCATAAAGGGCTTTACGAACAAATATTCCCTCCTCAGTATCTACCGAGTATCTTGAGGATTGGGATGAACTTCCCTTCTCTTTTGGCAAACTATCTAATTTAAGATAGATGTTTGAAAGCTTTTGCTTACCCATACTGTAACTAACAATTAGTCAGTTAATAAAACACATAATCACATAATGGTAATCAGGAGAATTAAGTATTTCTAAATACTTAATTAGCTTAACTCAGTGGCTCTGATACCACCTTTTTCTGTCACGGCCCCCGACCCGGTTTGACCCGTTTCAAGGGTCGCGGGACAGAAAAATCCCGTGGTATTTATTTAATTAAGTTGACAGCGGAAGATTTTAACAGGATCTTTTTAAAGCTAAAAAAATGCCTGATTGTTTTATTTCACAATTTGGGATAACCCCGTAATTTACAATAAGGTGATTTCACTGAGAAATCTTTATTTTACAAAACATGTTTCTTTATTTTATATTGAGCCACTTCCTTAAGCTTGTAGTGCTTCTCGGCACTTTTCCTGGATCACAACAGATCACCTGAAACATGTTTGAAAAAGATTTTGTCAGCGAGAAATACTGGTGAATCATTCTATTTACTAAAATGACACGTTTGCTATAATTTACAGTATTAAGAGCGATTACAATCTTTCCAGATATCAACCAACTACCCACGGTATTTGTCACTCGACTCGTTTCTGTGACTATGGTCATATCACCCATTGGCTACCCCGTTGTCCAATGGTGAAGATTATCAAGTAATGTACACAAAACCCCACATACCGGCTGTAATTTGGTGACTACAAAGACTTAATCCCTGTAATTATAACTTTAAAAATATTTAAGAATTTATAAAACATTTTGATAAAAAGAGATCGAATGACTCACATTGTAGATTTAACACGAGCAGAGTCTAGTTTATGAATTAGCCTTGTTAACCTAGTTTTAATAACAATGCACACAAAACTAGGTTAGTAACTAATACAGCATTTACGATAACTCACGAGATCAAACCCTCACAACGAATGACAAAGTGCAATACTTAAACATCCATCGAATTCACGACAAATGACAAAGCATAACCCTAATATGGGCAGCACTTAAACATCCATTGGATAGTTTTAATCGATCGGACATTGAATCGTAGCAGCGATCGAGTTATTACCCTGTATTGCGGCAGAATTCAGACTTATGTATATTTTTGTAGTAATCAGAGTATAACTCAGTGTGTATAATGAATTTCTTCGTCGTTTCAACTCCAGAATGCAAGTCCCAAACCCCACTATTTATACATGAAATTTGACCCCCTCGCGTGACACGAGGGGTACCCCTTTGGGCGTCGCGTGGCGCGAGGGGTCACTACCTACCATAGGGTAGCCCCGTGTGTTTGTAGCCTTGCTGAGTCGACGGAATGATAAATTTCGTTTTTGACAGCAAATTAAGTGGATAATCGTAACTAGGGAATACCCCCCCTGAGTTTTAGGGGCCCTGATCCTCATTCTGATTGTTCTGAAAATTTCAGGGTTTGTGCAGAATCACTTGGGTGTCTCAATTAGGGTTTCCTATTGAACTAAATATAATAATAAATAATAGTTTTGGTGAGAGTTGTTACAGTTGTGCCCGTGTCAGTAAACCAATAATTATTCAAACTCATTTTACAACCCTTACATCATGAGGCAACTGTTTGCATGCATTAGCCCACTGCAAAAACAGAACATAAGAAATTTCATGCATAAACTTATTTATATCATGCCCAACTCCTAACTAAAAGGAACTGACCTAAACAACATAAATCGAGAATATCCATTTTTACACATAAGTATTGTTCCTTAGTGGGAATGCCAGCGCGTTGTCGCGGATGCGTCTGTTTTGTCGCCTCTTTATCATGCCTATCCATGGTCATTGATACAAACCTCTTAATCAAATAAGGGTTGTATTTAGATGGCCCGGGTTCCCTGAGTTTAGATGCTGCTAAATCCACATCATCATTGGTAAAGTAATCATCAATGATGGATGCCACCTTTCTTTTGTACTTGTCCAACGGGTTAGAAAATGCAAACCCCACAAGTCGATATGGATCCTTGATTTCAAGACTATAAAGGCAATCACATGAGCATGCTAAAAAACTTATAATCTAATTACTACAAGTAAGCAGATGATAGTAACTACCTTGCCACTATCGTAATTAGGGTCATTGCGGTCAATATGAGTTTCACCATCAGTGTCAAGTAGTTTTCCCTAACTACCCTTATCACCAGCACAGCACAGCACCACCATATGATTTCAAGGTCATTCTCATTCAGCATGATAGTATAATACAAACATTTAAAAGCCACACAAAATAAACCAAAAGCGTGAACACTCGTGACTACATTAGCTTGAATTCATAATAGAAATGATGAAATTTTTGGAAAGAGAGTAAAAATCAGACTTGACTTACCATGAAACCGTCGACTGAACCCTAGATCTCCCCCTTTCTTCCGTTTTTTGTTAGCGGTCATGCGCAACCGCAAACGATTTCCTTATTAACACACCCCATCTGTAGCCTCTCTGTCCGATGAGGAAGCCACGCCACCAAACTTACTGCAAAATGCAAATAATTCCTAGATTCTACATTTTGGTACTAATATCTTATCTATTTTCTAGAGATAAAAGAAGCTGAACTTGGCAAAAAGAAGGCGGAAGGCACACCCATTCAATCCTAGCTTCAATGAAAATCGTATGCATGATCCAGTAATGTAATGAAACTTTTATGCTATCAAACACCAGTAACAACACAACTCAAAGATTGAAAAAAAAACATATACTGAAATTCCCTAATTACCCCTCTAGTGTCTTAAAACTTTGAATCAATCTGAAACTGAACATGAATTAAAGTAGGATAGAAGGAATTGAATCAATCTGAAACTGAAGCATTCAATCATCCATATACCATATACTGAAATTCCCTAATTACCCCTCTAGTGTCTTAAAACTTTGGGTGAAATACAAATTTAACCCCTCTAAAATAGCTTACACATCCTTGTACATGGTGCTTCATAACTTGTAAGCATGGTAAAATTACAACCTTATCCATCACATTTGCTTTATATAGTATTATAGATTATAGATGTTCATTTGTCAAAATATCTATTTTAGCTTTAACTTTTTTTAAATGACAGTTTTATTGAGTTGTTTTTTTAAGTTGGTGGAAATTTTATTTATTAAATGACGTTAAAAATATTTAGAAAACTTGCTTTTGTGTACTCTAAACTCATTAAATAAAAAAAATAAGTTTACAAGTGTCTAGCAAATTTATAAAGGAATTTTTGTAACATCTATATACCTTAATAAAAGGAGTTAATAAAGTTAATACATACATACATACATATATATATGATGGGAATCTTAGGTATCCGTTTTAGTTTATAAAATCCAATTTTCTATTAAAATTGTAACATCCTAAAATTCAGATTTTTATTTATATATTTACTAGTTTAGAACCTCGTGTTATACACGGTTTGCATAAATTTAATTTTATATAATAAGCAATATAATTATATCTTTAAAATATCCCGTATATTGCACGAGTTAAATAAATATAATATAATTGATTAACACGTATGATCGTCAATATAAGTATTTAAATGATAAATTCGTTGTACTATTTACTTAATAAAATTTTAATTTATTTTTTTATTTATTATTGGATTAGAAATATGTGTATTACATGTGATAGAACCAATGAAATATTAGATGATTATTAATAAGTGGAAAAATAAAATAAATAGTAAATAAATAAGAGAGATCCATGAAGTTTGTGATTTAATATAATTTTCTTATTTATGTATCCTATTAAATATTAAATAATAATAGTATTAAAAAATAATTTAACTAGATCTATTTTAAAGGAGAATAAAAATTTAATAAAAAAAGTTATTATCTTTATCTAAATTATATTTAGTTAAACTATTTTTAATAGGAAAAAGAAATTGAAAAATAAGTTAAGCAGATTATTATTTCAAACTTTGATAAAAAAAAGTTATTATGCTTATCTAAATTATATTTAGTTAAATTATTGTTTAGTAGGAAAAAGAAATTGAAAAATAAGATAACGAGGCACTAGAAATTGATACGTGTCAACAAAAAGATTTCATTTATTACTATAGAAAGATTTATATTTATCATGCTAAAATAAATTATTAGTGACCCATAATTGATTATTTAGGGACTTGATTGATTAAAAGTTGAGTTACATTGAGAGTTCAAATGAGAAGAAATTATAAATTAAAAATAAAAAGAATAACGGGTACAAAGGTAATTTGAATAAATCATTTAATGAGTTTATCCTTTATTTTTGTTATTCAAGTTAATGAACCTTAATCATTTAATGAGTCATCCTATAAAATAGTTTTGCATCTTACACAATAAAAACAATCATGCACATGATCCTTCGTATTCAACGTTTCCTACACCATAAAAACAATGTTTCATACACCATAAAAACAATGTTTTAGTGTTAGGTATATAACGTGCAGGATCTCAACACTTTCAAATAATTTTGCGACTCATAATAAAATATATGAAGGACATAACACTTTTAAATAATTTGGTCACTTCTATTCTAATAAAATTGGTATATGACCAACACATTAATGGTGTGGTGAAGGAGGAGATTATGGTGTCATTAATAAAGACTGAAGTAACCCTTTATAATATTTATTAGTATTCTACATCAAAATGTCTACCCTACCATTATTAATTAAAGCACTAATTAAAAGTAGACAAAAATTATTATATATTGATTCACGATCAAAAATATATATGGCCTAAATTAATTTATTTTTCTTCTTGCAAGAAGATTCTTCTCAAATGAACCTCTCCTACATTGGTAAGGGGGTTTGTGTTAAATAAATTGTAAAACAAATATAAAGAAAATATGGTGTTGAGATTAAAACTCAAGGTTTGGACTAGTAGTGAATAAAATTTAAAACTTCGGTGGGCTAAATATGCCAAGTAGTGAAAATAGACAAAAACACCTGGGTATAATTGTTGTAGTCATTTTCTTAGAAAAGTAAAAGGTCTAAGGTAAGGGAAAATGTGAACAAAATCTGAAATTCCTTGTTCAGATAGTATGATTATGTATTCTCTATTAAAAAAAAAAAATCATCACTACTGGTTAATGTGTGTGAATATGTGTTAGGGTTTATGTGTTGCTGATAAAAGTAGGCCCAAATTTACCAAAAGGTTTTTATAAGCTTTTATATATATATTAAATTATATATTTAATATATGCATCCAATTATTATGCAAAAAAGTGTTGGTTGTAGAGTGAAAAACAACATCAAGATAATGTAAAGGTCTCAAGTTCTAGTCTTGGCTATCAAGTTTTATTTTTCTAATTCATTTCCCTTTACCACAATTTTGGGCCCAATTTTTTTTATCGCCCGAGGCCTTAAGATTTTTGAAAGTTCTTGAGGACAGGTCTGATTCTGTGATTCGAAAAAGGATATATGATAGGTGAAATTGTTACCAATTATCTGTTCAATTTATTGTGTGTCAAACTTGATGAAAATGATTTGGTAATAAAAAGAGATTACCAAGACAAATAAATATTGCTAGAGATCTCCAAGTTTTGATGCATAGCAATAATGAATAATGTTTATTAGAAAGGATTTGAAGTGTTAGAAAATAAACTATGTTGTTTGAAGTATTGTACACATGCAGAAATAATGTTGTTTGATTCATGTAACATTGATATCATGGCTGATTATGTTGCTAGTTAATATCAATGAGATTATGATTTAAATATATATACATATTAAAGTGTTAGACTTTGAAACAAACAGTCTGAACCATTAAGTGCTGAACCAGTAAGAGTTCTGAATTATTAAGAGCTAAACAAACATGCCCTGAATCGCGTATTTTCTTAGTAAAAATAATCCGGTCTCAAATATTTACAGGAAGAGAAACTGACAGAAATATTTATTTCATAACAACTCAAAAATATATATTTATTTTATAACGAATCTAAAGATTTATTATATAACGATAACTATAAGTTAACTTTTAAGTAACACAATATACATCACAACATAACACAAGCAGACCATATCCATTACTAGAGAGTCACAAGTAGACCTTGAAATAGTAAGTTTTTTTTATTTTTTGCCCTATTACTTGACAATCTCCTCCTTCATAGCAAGTGAAAGAGCAGCAAGACATCCCTCATTCTCCACAACAACTCCAGGCATAGCCACGGCTCGACTACCGATGAAACCCGCTTCTCGAACCATAATTTTTCCAAACTTCACTTGCCCGCCTTCGCCTTCGCCTTCGTATATATGTCCAAACAACAACGCTTCTCGTCCAACAGACGCGTATGGTTCAACACTCACCAACTCGGGGTTCAACACCGCGCCCATACTATCCACATAAGCCCCATGGCTCCACGCAATGTCCGAACCCATTAAGTTCATCCATAACCCGAATACAACCGAACCACTAGTCATTTCCATAAAGTATTCCCCAACTAATGTCCTGATCGCCTGCCATATCGTGTCGAAATAGACACCAGTGCTCCATATCATTACGGTTTCGCCTTCTTTCTTCTTTCCTACAAGAACCCATTTGGCTAGACCGCAAACCACCCCGGCTAGAACCCCTGAACTGAACCAAAAACCCGGTATTAGCCAATGCAACTGGCTTGCATCACGCGATTTTAAGTAAAGAACCGCGTTAAGAGGAGTGAAGATAACCATTCCCATTAGAAAATAAGGCGCGATGAGTTGAAGCAACGGTTGACCCGACATCATCCACAAGTTCTTGTACCACGGTCTTGCAAGTGTCACGTTTTTGGTATCGTTTTTTTCGATTCGGGCTGCCATCGGGCAGCCTGTGAGATCAACTTTTACATCAGATTGTTGTAAGAAGTTCCTCCAACATTCGGGCAACGGTTTGTTGTTGCGTAAATGCTGGCAGATAGAGTACACGACCGATCTTCCATGATCCATCGACGCGCTCTGGGAGCATGATGTAGCCCGTATAACATCGATTTCACGGCTTTTTAAATACGGGTTGAACTCCAAGTTGCGAGATTCTTCGTCAGTGAGTAGTTTATCGATCGTTAACTCGCCCACTTCGACATACGGGTACTCTTTTTCGTCCCACGGTTTGGTACAATCAAGTGCGGTTTCACGTGCAGCTTCATCATCCGGCACTCGACGAAACTGAAATTGAAGCACATACCGAACATGTTCGCTAGAATTCACACGACGCTTGAAATCATGGTCGAGAAAAAGAAGCGGGCGCGTGTCATTTTCGTCTCTCGGGATCGCACCGGTTTCGGGTGGGAGTATACCTCTAGGCTCTACTTTCCCAAAATCCTCATCAATTGTTTCATCAAATGGCCTTAACTTAAACTTCACATACATTTCCTTTCCATCTTCAAATCTAAACAACCTACAAATATTAGAATAGTAATGCAACTCGGCGTAGGAATCCGCGTTCCTCAACGAATCCCACATCGCATCGCGTATATGTGGAGCATGTTTCACATGCTCCTCGCGCGCTGCAGCCCCACAAACCAACCATGTAGCAAAGTCACCAATCGTTCGAGCGTGAAACGCTCGACCAGTTTTTAGTGTCATATCAACAACCGGCGTGTTGATGTCGCTCTCATCCGACAGAATTCTTATTGCAGCGCCTCGCGGGTCAAGTCTTGCGTCGTCATCAGAACTTAAACAGTTGCTATGACGAATGATGATCGGGTAACACTTTCCTGGTGCGAAAATCTTGTGATCCGGAAACCCGGGTACATTTTCATACACGCGTAACATTCCTTTCCCAGCAGCACCGATTCGATGAAAGTATCTCGATTTAACTTTTAAAGTCGCTGCGGCAAAGTTTGCCGCGAGATTTCCTAGTACTTTCTTGTACTTTTGGTCCATTTCTTCGATCCGATCGTCCAACTGGTGAGTCATATTCTTAACCATAACCGGATTTCGCGATCCAACATACACACCACCCGTTCGAAGAGTTGAATTCATGGGTGCAACCGAGAGTGCACCAAGAATGACACTGGGCTCAACCACTGAGCCCGGTAAGACCAACCCTTGACTCCCGATAACCGAATTGTCTTCAACCTTCACGGGTCCACGAACATACCCGTTTGAGTTATAAAAAGTTGCAACAATGCGACTAAAATCGCCTAAATGGACTCCATCACCAATGGAAACCAATTCCGGGTCAATAATCGGGTTAATGGCCCGAATAGAGCAATGACTCCCAATCTTTGCACCTAAAACGCGTAGATACACGACGAAAGCTTCTGTCCCCGAAAGAAACTTTGCAAACTTCAAATGCAGGGACGTCGTTAACCGATGGCAGAACCACATTACTATGTGGGTATCTTGTTTTGAGCTTGAAAGCATACGGTGCAAGACGGATGTTAGGAACGTGAGAATTGTTCCATGAACGAGGTACGCAAATGCAATGGTGATCGCGAAGGTTAACGGGCTTGTGGGAATGTCTTGGAACATGATGATGTAGGTAATGATATTGAAAGGAAGCCAGTGAACCGATCCGCATAAGCAAAGAAAGCTTAAGTGTTGTAAGGATTGAGGCTTTTGTAGTAGCCATATGTAGAGAGTGTAACTGATGGCTGCAGATAAAGAGCTTAAGAATCCAACCATGTAGATGCCCATAATATGGTAAAATGGCTCATACCATCCCCTCTTGATATCTTGTGAAGTAGTAACCTGCATTTAGAAATACAATTAGGGGTGAGAAAAAATAACCGAAACCGTAACCGAAAAAACCAAACCACTTATGCCATTTTAGGCAAAATTTTAAAACTGTACCATTTTTCTCTCTGACATTCTCGAAACTTGTCATTTCAGTTCAAAAAACTAAGATTTTTTTCATAGATTTTTCTCTCTGACATTCTCGAAACTTGTCATTTCAGTTAAAAACTCAGTTATCTCAGGGTAAAAAGGTCATTCTGAATGTGATGGACACTCTAAAACTAAGCCATTTTACATAGATTTTTTTCAAAATGAAAAATAAAAAATATATGTAAAATGACCATTTTACCCCTAAGCTAACTGAGTTTTTTATCTGGGCTTAGTTTTTTGGACTGAAATGGCACGTTTCGAGAATGTTAGGGAGGAAAATGGTATACTTTTGAAATTTAGCCTGAAATGGCATAGGTGGACAAACCACAGGGACGTAAATGGTACTTAACTCCTTTTTTTATAAATAACATGTTACTTGTCTGCCATTCTTATATTTTGAGTGAGATGATGCATAAAAAAATTATTTATTAAGGTGGAAAATGGTCTTTATATTAATTTAGTTATTATTATTATTATTATTTATTATGGTTGATGTAGTATAATAAATTGGAACATGTCATTTTGATAAAATCCTTTATTATGAGAGAATGTCATGTGTCATTAAACCATGCGTAGTGGTAGAGAAAAATAATGCCCCCACCATGGGGCATTATTCGACACGTGTCATCCCAGTCAGCATGGGGCGTTATTGCGAAAGTGGTGTGGTGGGAATAATACCAAATAATGCCCCTTCCAATCATTAAACAAAAAAAAAAAAGCAAAGAGATGGTGATTGGCTAGTCAAACTTGGACACATGCAAAAGTGGGGGTTCTCAAAAGTTGTCAGATCATGCTCAACATTGATTGGTTAAGCAAATATGTACATAGCGTTATAATTAAAACGCCGGAAACCATTTTTTGAATTTAAAAAAAAACGCCCCATGTAATGGGGGGAGGGGCGTTTTCAGGCGTTTTTTTTCAATTTTTTTTTAAAAAAACGCCCCACTACGGGTGGCCTTAAAAGGACTTTTTATTAGTATTAGATTAGATATATAGGTTTGGACAAAAAGTTGTTTCGGGTCAACCCGACCCAAACTGTACAAAATAACTTGTTTAGCCCCAAACCCGTCAACCAACCCGACTAACCAGCCCATTATACAACCTCTAAAGATTATAGATCAAGTGAATGAATAGATGGTACTACAAACCTGTTCGACGTTACGAATCTTTGACATCTTAAACTCACGTTTACCGCCTTTGCAAGTCTGCAAAGGCGGAACCTCATCTCCATCATCCACAACGCTCCCTTTTTGAACTACCGCATACGGGCCCACACACGAGTTTTCGCCAATTCTAATGGGCTGCAAACTCAAAACACCATTTTTCACCTCATGGCTTTGAACCAATGCACCTTCCGCAACCACCGCACCATCTCCTATAGTGACCAAATAAGGGTCCGTAATATCAATAGTGTCGAGAACCACCGATGACCCGATCTTCGCTCCTAACATCTCGAACCACAACCGAGAAAAAACCGTACCTTTTAAGTGCACTGCATTAACTTTGGATATTACCTCTTGGGCTTTGTATAATGTCCACCATTTCACAAAGTCATATGTCCACATGGACATATCAGGGGTTAAACCATAGTTGGGTTGTAGAAATGAGTTACCAAACATAGCAATAGTTATGCAAGTCAACATCATATAAAACATCCAAACTATAGGTGCACTTGTTACCGATATTAAGTAACCAAACCACAGGCTTGTGTGCATCGGTTTACCGGCTTTTAACGTTAGATTTGTGAAAGCGGAAACCGAGAGAAACATGGGGATTGTTAGCAAGAACGAGATGTATGCCAGCCCGATAAGATGTAGCACCCAAATACCGAACTTACGGGCCGAAGAAACCAAAGAAACTGAAGAAACTTTTAGTGGTCTTTTAGTAGTAATTGTTGTGGAACTTGTGACTTCAGGGAAAGATTTTTTTAAAAGATCTTCAGCAAAGTCTGCTAGATCGTCGATACATGTGGCGGTGAAAATGTCGATCGCGCCCACTGGAACGCCGAGAAAGCCTGAAAGCTTTTGGGCTGCTCGAACGACGCCAATGGAATCAACTCCATAACTTACAAGACTTTCGGTTACTGAGATGCTTGCGGTGGGAGTTCCGGTTTGATCGGATAAAAGCTTCTTCAAAAACTGAATAATGTCGTCTTTCGATATACCCGCATTGGTATGTCCTGAATTATGTCTTGAAGCAATATGTTTTGTGTTCGCGGGTGTGGATTGAATCGGTTCGATTACTTGCAGCTTGTTTTCGGTAAACTGTTTTTGACACTCGAACCGCTTGATCTTGCCTGATGTCGTCTTGCAAATGGTTCGTTCTTTGATTAGTACAACCGAAGCGATAGTTACACCATGTTCTTCCGCAACGACGATTTTAATCCGGTCGATGATCTCATTTGGTGGAGGCTTGTTTCCTTTAACCTCAGCGATGACAACTAATCCGGTTTGATCCGAGTTTTCGGGGATTAATATCCCTTTATCGAGTAATATCTCTTCGGGAACGCCTACAACCGCACAACATCCGGGCCGAATAAGCTCGGATGAGGACTCAACCGTCTTTTCAACATCCGATGCGTATATATTCCGTCCACCAACGATGATCAAATCCTTTATCCTCCCAGTAATGAACAACTTCCCGTTAACAACCCGGCCCAAATCCCCGCTTCGAATGTACATTTTCCCAAAATGCCCTCGAAGTTCGTTTCGAAAAGTCTTCGAACTCAACTCTTCCAACCCCCAATACCCGACACCCGCACTCGGGCTAGATATCCAAACCTCACCTTCTTTTCCGCATTCTACCTGCTCTTCACCCGTCTCCGGGTCAACAATTCTAATATCCACATCAGCATCATCCGGGCCCTCGTTCGGGCCCACATACCCGCAACATATTCTCCCTTGCCAATCTTGAAAAATCGGTTCGCCTAGCCCGTATGCACAACTTATGTAGACCGAATTCTCCGCCATACCATAACCCGGAGCCATCACTTCTTGTGAAAGCCCGAAATCCCGAGTTAATTCGATAAACTTCTTTAACGTTTTCAATCTAACCGGTTCAGCCGCAACCATTAGAAAAACTATGGAAGAAAGGTCAAGTTTCATAACCTTTTCCTTTTTCGACACTAGTCGCCTTATCAACAGTTCAAGAGCGAAATTCGGGGCTGCGCTATGAGTAGCGCGGTACTTACTCATGGTTTGCAACCATAACAACGGATTTTTAATAAAGGTCATCGGCGAAAACAATACAGCAGTCCCGCCGCTAACTAAAGTCGTTAGCAGCCCGCCGATGAGGCCCATATCGTGGTACTGCGGTAACCAACTAACCGCAACTGTATTCGATGTACTTTTGTACACCTTACGCATTAACTTCACGTTATGCATAAGTCCGTTATGAGTGAGCATGACGCCTTTCGCATCACCTGTTGAGCCTGATGTGAACTGAAGAAAGCACAAGTCGTTAGGCACAACCCGCGATTCTTTAACCAATATGCTTACATCATCGAAGCTGACGTGGCAACCTTTCAAGTTCTTGATCCAAGAATCCGTATGCAGCCACGGGAGATTCGGCCACGAACCCGAGTTTTTTCTTTTTTTCGTTAACATGATCTTGTTCTTGGCTGAATTCGCTTTCACGTACATATGGTACCCAAAAGTGGATAATATTGCGACTGCTTTCGTTCTTTTTGCAATGTTTTCGATATGGAGAAGTTGCTGCCCACCCGCTTGTGACGGGTCAGGAGGAATGGCGGGTACGGGTATGATTCTAGCTCGTAGACACGCGAAAAAAGCGTCCATAAATTCAAGGCCCGGTATGTAGACTAGAAGAACTCTATCTCCGGGTTGGATAACGGGCTTTTTGTTCGTTAAGAGCTTGCGCGCAATGTAGGAAGCGTTATTATCTAACTCTTTGTATGTTATTCGACTTGTTGTTTCGCCTTTATCGTTGATCCAAGTGTATAACGTCTTGTTTGCAATGAGTTCATGGGTTGCCCAGTGTCGTAAATAACCGTCGATCGATGAGATATCGGGAAACTGGACCCCTGGTGCTTCATTTAGTTGTTTCAAGGAGTAATTGTCTGATTTCATAGTGAACAATCTCTGCAAAAACAATTTACATTGAGGTGGCAGAATGAGCAGTTGTGTAACGGGTCAAACGGGTCAAAAATGGTGAAGCTAAGTGTAAGTCAAACGGGTCGGGCACTTTTGGGTCCGTATTCTTTAAAACTTTATAAATAATTAGTGTGTCAAATATGGTTACATATGTTGAAATATATTGAAATAAGAGGTTTTATGTATTAAAAATACACTTTGGGCGACTTTTTATGACCCGTTTGATCCTTTAAGGGATTTTTTCAAAACTTAATAAAAACTGCTTTTGTCGTATCAAAACACGATAAGCAGTTTCAATAAGCGATCTTTAACACCCCCCTTAGTTAAAAACATAATCTGAAGCGACCCATTCATAAACAGGTCGAAGTTGCAAGTATCTAGAGTTTTGTACCTTAACGTATGGAAAGCTCGGTTCGGCGTTATCACTACCAAAGTGCTTCAAAACCAAATCAAACGCATACGATGCGTTCCTTTCGGTTAACTCAAATGCCATTAGTCCTCCAACATAATAAGTGTTCTTATGACCTTGAAGTTGGTTTTCCAGCTTCTCATAAAATCCATCCTTCATTTCTACATTTGATTATAACAATTATCACTACATAATTTTTTAAACATGAAACCTTTAAATAGTTTCATAGTTAGTAATAGCGAATAGTGGTCGATAGCGACAAGCTGTCTATATGCTACGTAACGATAGCGATGAAATAGCGGGCATTATTTTATGTTTAGCAACACACTAGGAGAAAATTTTAAAAATATTTTATACGTATATTATATCCAAAGAAGTTGTTTTATACGCTGCTTATATGTATGCTAAACAAAAAAAAACCTAAAATCCTGCTATTTTATACCTGTAAAATCCCGCTATTTATATTAAAACAGAAAAAAAAAAAAAAAAACTCAAATCTCGCTAATGCTACGCTATTCGCTATGAGCGCTATTAATAACGATGAATAGTCTCTGAGCCCATTTAGCATACCTTGACTGTTGACATGTGGGAAGTACTTAAACCGTCGTTGTAAAATTACTTTTTTGACCTTGCCCCCCATACGCGTGACAGCATCAACCGCGAGCTGAACGACTGTTTCGCCCACAATATCTACTGAATTGCCATAAGACCAAAACAGGAATATGTTTGTGTCTGAGTAGAATCTCTGCATTGCTACAGGGTTGCCAATTGTGTTTGGATCATCCATGAACTCCTCAAAATAGTAAAACCCGACGGGGACATGATCCAATCCGTCTATCTTCAACACGGTCGTGTAGTAATCGATAGTCTCGACTTTACTAAATAGTTCCTTTTCAAGATCACTTAGGTCCATAGCCTCATTTACAAATTCTTCTGCAACAAACAGCAAAAGGAATAATTAAATAAAATCTAGAGAATTAGTATTTCGCCCATCTTTTAAATTGGGAAGTGCGAATTTAGGCGTGTTTGCTTATGAATGGGTCGATTTGGATTGTATCTTGTTTTAACTGGCCCAAATGGATTATATCAAAAATATAGTTTTCAAACGAAACGGGACAAGTGTATCGAACCGCTCAAATGAATCAATCGGGTGAAGTGTAACAAGATTATGACACTAAAACTTCAGTTTTTGTAAAGAAAATGTGGCATAACATCCCATAAAAACTATAAAGGAGCCAACTTTTAATGATTTATAGACACTGGTAGTGTTAAATGAGTTGTGTTCGCGGGTTGGCGGATCGAACCCTAAACGAACCCGAATCTATCTTTTATACACTTGAGCCCAAAAATCATGTTAGACACATGAACCCAAACATGACATAAGTTTTCGCCGGTTGAACATGACTTGTTTGACTAAAAATTTATTTTTATCTTATATATCTGATTGTAATACTTAAAAACCTACACAAAATAATACTAATTTGTATAAAGTAATTACGTTTAAACTATAAAACTTAACGTTTATATATCTTTTATATTTTAAATTTCGCATAAAAATATTCAACAGGTTAAAGTTATGTCATAAAACACATTTTAAAACACAAGTATAAAATTAAATGGGTCAACCCGTGACCCCTCTGGTCAACCCAAACACAACCCATTTAGCTAAACATGTTCACAGGTTCAACCTAAAACTGACCCACGTCAGGTCATCCAAACATAACCCGTTTAGCTAAACATGTTCACCCGAAACCAACCCAAACCCGTTTACACTAAACCCAAACGCACAATTAACTTCGCAACATACCTTTCGTCTCCAACGGCGATCTATACACCTTCCCACGACCCAAAGCAAACGAACCCGAAACAATAACCTTATCAAACTCAAACTCCACACCCTTCTTCTCACCAACCTCCACTTCCACACAAACACCATCACCATCTCTTCTAACCATCACAACTCTTGCATTACAAACCACCTTCATCTCAACACTCTCACTTATCTTCTCCCAAACACTCCCATACCCACCTCTAAACCTCACCACCTTTCCAGCCATTGAACTCTTTACAAACTCATGCACATACCCATAAGCCATATCACCCACAAACCCATAACCCGAAGCCGTAAACCCGTACGCAACCGATACAGGAACCGAGTTGATCCCATTGGATTTGAGGAATGCAGGAGTTGGGTCTGAAGCAATGTTGCTGATTGCATGAACACCAATGAGACCAGTGGCATTGGCTTTGTTTTGGAGGTTAAGAGTTAAGGGTATTATGGACATGTAGTCATTGGTTAGTTTGGTGTCATTGTATGTTCCGGTTGAAGTGTTGAGAATGGAGAATTTGTGGGTGGTTAAGTCTTCTGTTTGTGCATTGACTTGGTTTGCTAAGTGGAAGATAGTTGGTGCACTGTTTGTTGCTAGGACTTGACCTCCCAAATCATAGATTTTTCCTGGTAAAAGGTTACAACAATGTGTAAGTTATTGTTTATATATGTTGGTAATATACCGGTACCGTACAGAAATGATACTGGTCGGATAACGTCGATACCAGTATTTATTATTATGGTTTTTAGTTTCGGTACTGGTTGGTTTTGGTATTTTTGCACTGGTGATACTGTACCGTCATAATTGGTACGGTATTCGGTTTGTGTTTTTACACGTTTTCGCTTTATGTATTTTTAGTATTTGTAGGGTATTGATAAGGGGTGTCAATCGGGTTGGGTTGTCGGGTTGAAATGTGTAACCCAAACCTGACCCTTATTATTATTTGTGTCAAAGATTTCCACCCTAAGTTGCAGTGCCGCCGCACACATATAAATTCGGGTCAACCCGGACACGGCCCGTTTAATATGTTTTCGTAAGTGAGTCATAGATATTGACGGGTTATAAGCAAGTTATCGGTAACGTGTTTAATAAAGAGTATGAGTGTGACAAATAGATAATATTATGTCACAAAACTAATATGATTATGACTAACTATGTAAAATTTAAAACGAATAAAATAGAAATAAAACTATAAAGGTTAAACGGGTTAAAGGGTCAATAAAGTTGTGTTATATCCAATTTTGAGTTTTAAAAGTTAGTTATATCACATTGTATGACCAGAGATAAGTTTTAATATCTAATACATATAATAGTGATTGTTATAAAGTTTAATATATTTACATACTAAGCTTAAATAGTTTTTGAGTGTATTTGTGTTAAATAAAAACAGGTCAAGAAATTTACCTTCAATATCAATAGATTCACACATGCCTCCAACGGAATGATGTTTCTCCAGGACTGTGACATTGGAGTAACCAAGTTTGCATAGTGCGTAAGCCGCCGATAACCCGCTTGGACCACCCCCAATAATCCCGATCCTTGTGTTGGTTTCAAAACGAGGATGCACCTTCGTGAACTTATCTTCTATCGCTTCTCCGATCTCCATTCCCACCTAGTAATTTCGGAACGTTACTTTATAAAACACATATAATCACTACTCGAAACTGGGTATTTTCGACTGCATTGGTAGTAAGAATCTCCTTAGGTAATCCTATTCTACGACAGAGGATTATTTTGTTATATATGATTCACAAAATTTATAATCTTTTTTAACGACAAATTTTAGTCATAAATGTCCAACTTTCTAGTAGTGAACAGCCAATCAAGTTAGTGACACTTGAGCTAACATGTTATCATTTTGTCTACGTCTTCTCTCTTTCACGAAGAAAATGAGGGTTCAAGTCGCTTTGGGGATATGCCAAGACTCAAGACAATAGGAATGAGATTTTCTACGAGAATTATTGGGAAAATTACCAAAATGGCCAAAGACCAAAATGACTTGCGAGAATAGCCAGCTCATGCCCCTTTGGAACGGGGCATCATGTGTGGGATGAGTCTTTCAAGCTAGGCATCATGCACGGGATGCGTCCGGAGAATTTCTGAAGCGTCCAGCGAGGTGACAAGAAAATGAAGAACTAGAAGTCTAGAACAATGGAAGAGAATTTTCATTACTACAACTACAAGATGATCGTCTTCAACCGGAAGTTCAAGATCACCGAACGTAAGCCACCGCCGGACGTCACCGAAGCCTTCAGTTCTTGCACCGATGGAGACTCCCAGACGCCAAATCACTTCTGAAGGTTTTTAATCAAGTTTCAGCGACAAGAACATACCACAATCGACGACTCTAAGCGGTGAATGGAGCTAGTTCCTCACCAAATCACTTCCGACGGTTTTTAATCAAGTTTTGACCCTTGATGATTTCTTCAAATACTTCTTCCTTGATGACCTCAACGGCCCCATCCTATTCACCAAGAGGTCTGCATGTTCTTTCCCTCGGCCCGACTTCAGATTTCATCGCCGGAAACCTGTAACTCGCTGGAAAACTCGTCGGACGCTTCAGAAATTCTCTTGACGCATCCCGTGCATGATGCCTCGCTCCAAGGACGCATCCCGTGGACATGTGTCCATTTTTTATTGGGTTTCGCTTGAAAGACTCAAATGATGCCCCGTTCCAAATGGGCATGAGCTGGCTGTTTTCGTAAGTGGTTTTGCCCTTTAACCATTTTGGTAATTTTCCTATTACTGTTTGTATTAAAAACATGACGTACGACTTCACATATGAGGGTTTTTTTCTTTTCTTTTTTTTTTTTTTCTCCAGCTCTCACTTATGCTTTTTCATATTGACGAGTGTGCAGCCAAAGAGACGCAAGTACTTTGTTTTTTTCTTTTTTTAGTATAGTTATATTATATATACTCACTTATGCTTTTTCATATTGACGAGTGTGCAGACAAAGAGACGTAAGTACTTTGTTTTTTTCTTTTTTTAGTATAGTTATATTATATATATACAGAGAAAGGTTAATGTACATTACGGCTTAACGTACATCACGTACGACAGGTAATTACGCACGTTCATTTTAAAACCACGCACGTTATAACTTAAAAATCCAAAATCACGCATGTTGAAACACAATAATCACGCATATTGAAAACATTAATCACGCATGTTATAGAACAAATCACGCACGTTGTCGTACGTGAAGTACGTTAAGCTGTAATGTACGATATACTTTCTATATATATATATATTTTTTCATTTTCATTTTCAATATCTACAAAGAATAATGCTTGCCATCTACCGGCTTACATGGGCGGTAAAGGAAATAGTGTCAGGCAACTGTCTGGCACTCCTCTATTGACTCAACAAATTTACGATTTTATCCCTTTTTAAAAATACGATTTTGCCATTAGTTCAAAAAATGTTTTTACCCCCAATTAAAAATAAATTTACGCTTTTACTCCCAGCTACAAAATTTCAATTTTGCCCTCAGTTGAAAAATACGATTTTGCCCCGTTTAAATTTACAGTTGTGGCATTAGTTTTTTTTTTTTTTCTCCCAGCCAAGTTACGATTTTGCCATCAACTTAAATTTACATTTTCTACATCGTTTTTGTTTGTTTTCCTGGTTAAATTACAATTTTGCCCCCAGTGTAAAATTACAGTCATGCCATTGTTTTAGTTTTTTTTTTTTTTTACTGTGGTAGTGTTTTGTTTTAATTGGTTGACTCGGTGTAATTTTTATTCGTATTAGACGGCTGCCTGACACACGCTCATTTGTTCTGAAAAATTATAATTTTTCCCTCAGTTTAAAATTATAGTTTTTCCATCTTTTTTTAGCAAAAATATGATAATGGTTGACTCGATGTAATTTTGTTGAGATCGTGTTATGAATAGTATGTGCAAGTAACAAAAACACAGATGTACATGTCATGAGAGAAAAATTCGGCTTTAGTGCCCCGCAACACGGGCAGGGCAAACACTAGTATACTTACAAAAACAAGTCGGGTCTACACTACTTTTCATTTACAAGTTGAAAAGGGCGGTCGCACCGTCATTATATTAAGGCGTAAATAGAAACACCCGAAACAAAATACAATAAATAATAAGTATAAAACCAAGATACATAGGAAACCAACGATCATACCTTAAAAGAAGCAAGCGAATATGAAGAAAATTAACACCAGCAGCAAGTTATTTTATCTGCAAAATTATTAGTAATAACGTTTTCAGTATGGTTATTGCATGGGATATAAAAGTTGTATATATAGCCGTGAGTAGATGATAGAATTTGAGCATATGATTAATTAAATGATTTAAATTAATGGAGAAATGGTCATTCCATTGCATGTTATGTTACGTGTCTTGAACCATTCAATGAATTTCCAAAGACTTTTATTAGTTCTGTTACGTTTATATTCAACCTTTGACCTTTGAGCAGTCGATATATCGACTTTGTATGAAAAGAATTATTAGTTTAAAACAGGAGTTGATAATCATAATATTCTAGTTGTTTTTGAATAGTGAAGAAAAATATTATAAAAAACTAGAAAAGAATAAATTACATAAATTGTTCTTTGTTTATACGGAAAATACGTTCTTTGTTTTTTGTCTTCAAAAAGTACAAAGACTGTACAATATTTTTAAATTTTGCATGTTCTTTGTGTTTTACACTAACTAGTGTTAACTTTTCAGTTAACTTTAAGGTAATATTATAATTTTCCCAAAGAACATAATTTGTAATTTATTTAAAGTTCTTTTCTTTTATTTGTTTTTATTTTATCATTTTAATCACTATTGTTAACGATTACCTAAATTTTTCTTAGTTAATCAAATTACATATTCTTTTAGTAAAAATATATGTGTTTGTATAATTTATTTATTTTCATTTGTTTGATTAATTTTTTTACTTTTCTTATTTAAAATTATTGTTATTTCTATACTATGTTTTTACATAAACTGTTAATGTGATCGAGTTATTTTTTTATCACTTTTGCAATTGTTATAAGTTATTCGAACGGAATTTACACCAAAACGTGGATGAAATAACCACGTTGGTTGCATGTTACGACATGTCGATTTAAATTAGATAAAAAAACACGTCACGATGTTGTATTTCATAAATGGAGGGTTCGTAGGTACCATGACTAGGGAGTGATGAGGTACATCTTTCGGAGGGTTTTGGAAATGAGAAGACGATGCGACATCGATATATTAATGCTTTATATAGTTGTTAAAAACATGTTATTTGTAAAATATTAATCCACGTTTTTAATATGTTTTTAGCGGCTATAAAATATTAATCCGTCGACGACGTATCGTCTTTTTAGTTCCAGAACTGCCTCCAAAATATGTACAACGGTTTGCGTATGAACATCGTATAAAAGATTATTATAATTGTATAATAAGAAAAGTGAATAATTTAATCAAACAAATGAAAATAAATAAACTATATAAACACAAATATTTTAAAAAGAAAAAAAATAAAGAAAAGAACTTTGAGTAAATCACATATTACGTCCTTTATAAATAAATTACAAATTATATCTTTTAGGCAAAATGATCATTTAACATTTTAACTTAAAGTTGACTGAAAAAGTTAACACCGATTAGCATAGAGGACAAAGAGTATGCAAAATTTATAAATAAATGACAAGACTTTTAACGTTTTTGAAAGAAAAGACAAAATTTACAATTTTCTGTATAAATAAAGAATACTTTATGCAATTTACTCTAAAAGCTAACAATATACTAGAAATATACATCACAAAGAATCCAGAAAAAAATATAACTTTCTAACATGTTATTAGTCTTCTGTATTTTAATTGATTCATTTAGTTTATGGGTGATATGGAGGCTTGATTTTCACGATGAAGAGGTCAAGTAATTATGGCCAAAGCGTTTGTTGTTACATGAAAATATTAATAACATTGATGATAAGAATAATGATAGAAACACATGTTAGAACTATTTAAAGTTCCAGAAAATTACAAACTCCTTAGTCAAATAAAGAAAATAATAGTAACATACAGAAAATTACAAACTCATTAGTCAAATAAAGAAAATAATAACATGCCAAAATTGGATATAATAGAAATTGGTGACCACTATTCATTCGTTCAAAATTTTTATGTTTTTTTATTTAACATATAATTCAGCTAATATGCTAATATACGTTTCTAATTTATTCTTTTTATTTTATGTTTCTCTAACAACTTGAGTTATTAACTTAAAAAAAGTTGAATACCCAGCTGTGTTTAATTCTTTTATAGACGTTTCGGTATAAATTTTGTTGGAAATGGAGTTATATTCAGATTAAAGTTTTTTTGGTTTCTTAACCTATACGAGTGTCGGTGTCGTACCAATATCGTGACGAACTGAATGGGTTCTCACAGAATAACATCAATACTGGTATTATCGGAACTGGTACCGGTATTAGTTTTTATGTTTCCGACCAATGTAAAACATATGTCAATGTATATTTTTAGCATATTACAACTTTATTTGTTAATTTTCTCTTCCGGTTAACATAGCGAATGTCGATACCGTAACGAATCAAGACAATACTAAACGCATTCACCGTGTAGCACAAAAATCCTACTATGGTTAAAGGCTAAAAGCGTTTTTTTACAGGGAAAAGCATCAACAATAACATCAAGAGATCAAGCATCGTATAATATTGCACACCTTGAGCCCCGCTTCTTGCTATTGTAAAAAAGAGACCTAGCGTAATACAATCTGTTTTTTGTGAAACGATCTGGCTCAAACAAATTGTATGATCGACCAATCAGCCTGGACCAATCAAATGAGCCTAAATGTATTGGTCTGGCCACTGGGCTAGCTTTTACTATTCATTCTAGTGCGGTGGGTGCGGTTTAAAGCTCGTGAACACCAAAAGTGTCACTAGCTCTAAAGAAAACAAACAATACGGGTGTTCTCATAACCCATGGATAAAAATTCGGTTGGTCACCCAAAAACAGAATAACCTTAACCAAAAATCAGAATCAAATAATATTACAAATGTCATTCTATTCATAATTTTGGTAATTGTATACTAGAGTTTTATATAGTGTGTATTATATTGTGTCACATGCTGTTTTCAGATATTGTACATATGAAATAAAAACAATACATTTTATATAAAAGGTAAAATAGTAAATTAAAATGTAAAGTTTATTATCAACAAAATAATTTTCAAAGGCCACTTAATGTACTAAATGACTTGAGTCAAGTCATTGATACAATGGTTTATTAATAAACAAAAGTAATTTGAAAAGGCCACTTAATGTCCTAAATGACTTGTCAAGTCATTGATACAATGGTTTATTAATAAACAAAAGTAATTTGAAAAGGCCACTTAATGTCCTAAATGACTCGAGTCAAGTCATTGATACAATAATATAACCTGGTCAAGAAAAAATAATATATATATATATATATATATATATATATATATATATATACGATAAGGATCATTACAGAACACTAATTATTGCTAGAACAAAAAGAACAACTCTAAATCACTAAATTTTGGGATTTAAGGTTCGTATTTCTTAAATTTTATGTTTCTTACATTTATATGTGTATTATATATACATAAAAAATCATATATCTTTCCCTACACATAGTCTACATACATGTAGGTAATTTAGCCTAGAAATAACCTACATGTGTGTAGGCTATTTAAAAACTGAAGATTTTTCATATTTTGTTTTAAATTCTAGTGTGAGAAAGAATAAATCTTACATTTATAATATTTTCATTTACCTTTTAGTTTTTAGGAATGAAAAAATGAGTGATTCATTTTGTTCTGTGTGTTCTCGCAATATTTAGTGTTCTGCATAGAACCTACCCCTATATATATATAGAGAGAGAGAGAGAGAAAGGTTAACATACAAAAGCCCTTATCATACTTCACGTACGCGACAATGGTAACCGTCGGATGAGGGCTATAATCACGCATGGAGGTGATAATCACGCATGGGAGGTGATAATCACGCATGGGGAGTATAATCACGCACGTTATGATGCTAAAAAAAATAATTACGCACGTTATGTATTTGGTCGCGTAGGTTAATGTAGGTTAAGCCGTAATGTACATTATACTTTCTCTATATATATAGATAACCTAAACATTCCTTCGTCTATATTATAAATGAGTAGATTGATTAGCTATGATATAATTAGTTAATTAAACATGATTCCAAACAAACAACCAGACGTTGTTTTGAATATTTAAAAAAAAAAAACTATAGAAGTTCGTTAGGAAAAATTCTCTAAATATATAGATTATAGGTTACATTAGTATAATAAGAGATGTTTAAAAAAAGAAAGCTATTTAATTTTTTTTAAACTAGTTAGATAATTAATAATCAAGAGATTAAGAACATTATACAAAAGAGAATATATGTGAAATTAAAAAAGTCAAAGTAGTTTTTTTTAACGGCGACTTTCTTGTATTAGGCTACCGCACTCCTTAAATTGGAGAGCCCCTTTGCCTCACTCCGGTCAGACTATGTTATCTTAACCGGGCCCACGCTGACTTCAGAGTTTGGCTTGAGTACATTATACAAAAGTGAATACATGTGAAATTAAAAAAGTCAAACCTTTTCCAAGTAGTTGACGAAGATAAATTATCGTATACAAACTGTAAGAGCTTCTGCAAATATCAATCTAACATAGATAAAAAAAAATTAAAAACATTTAGACTACGATTAGCTTCTGCTATAAAATGAATAGAAATAAAAGTTAAACTAAGGTGATATTATGATAATTATACAGTCTGAATGGTTAAGACCTTTTATCTGAATTGGTTAGATATTTGTCTCTGAATGGTTAAGCATTATACTGACTCTTAATATTACTGGTTCAGCACTTAATGGTTCAGACATTTTACTGGTTTAAGGGGTTGTTTGGTAGCCTCTGAATGGTCATTAAGAGGCTACCTCTTAATGGAACCATTAAGAATTTTACCAATGAGAAGGTAGAAGAATGTAACATTTGATGATTTACCATTCATATGTTACCTCTTAACCATTCAGACTTGAGGTTACCTCTTATTCATTCAGAGGTTTTAAACCATTAAGATGTAGCATCTGAATGGTCATTAAGGGGCTACCAAACAGCCCCTAACACTTATCCATTCAGAGGTTGTCAAACAACCCTTTAGTTCTATACGTGTCAATGCTAGAAAACTGGCCATTTCTAATGTTTTTTTTTTTTTTTTTTTTTGTCACAAATGCATCAGAAACTGAGTTTTTTGACACGTTTACAACAAAAGATTATGGTTGAAAAACCTCGTAGGAAGCTATTTCGTAGCAAACTGAGCACTTTTATAGTAACGCGTCACGTCGAATTTAACAGTAAAACTCGTTTTCTTTATAAATCAAGTTATAATTGAGAAAAATATTCATGATTTTATTGTAATGTTATATGGTTTAAGGGCATTGAAAAAGAATAATGATTGATAAATAAAAATGAACATACCGACCTCAAGAGACAAACAAGGAGAATCTTAGTCTATCATTTGTATAATGAAGCTCACAAAAGCAATATTTTTATAGACAACGAAGCAACACGTGGCAGGACATCATGCACATGCAGATACGTACATAGCTAACAAATATATATATCCATGCATGCATGCATGAATAACCTCCTTGTACCTTATGCTCAGTATTTAGTAGCGGACCCAGAAATTATTTGCTGAGGGTATGGATAAGTGGTTCAAGCATATTTTCAGAGGGCGCGGTCGGATTTTTTGCCTAAAAATACACTAATTTTTTTTTCAACGGGTGCGCCCGCCCACGCTGGGCTTCACCTAGGTCCGCCCCTGGTTACGTAGGCTTTAATGATTGTACGTCCCAAGTAGGTTTAAAGGAGTTTGGTGAATTTAATACTTGCATTTGATATGTGATCATATTATGTGACATTTGGGTATATAAAAAGATGTAGAATATCTGGAGAGCATATGCTGGAGGCCCAACAAAAATTAATTTGTTGCCTCAAAAATTCACACACAGTGAGACACCAAGAAAGACACACAGAAACACACCCATTAGGGTTTGATTTCTTGATGTTGATCTTGATTCAATCTTTATAAACAATTCGATCAACTAGTAGTTTTGGTATTAAAGATTCTTTGATTTGTTTCTTGAAAAGATTTAATTTGTAAATAGGATGAGATTCTTGGTTAAAAATGTTATATAATTGATATAATAATAATGGAATAAAATATTTTGTGTTTGTTGACTGTGGCGGACCCAGGATTTTTTTCCTGGGGGTGCGGAAATTTTTTAAAGATTTTAGACCCCTAGCTATATAAAAAAATCGGTTCATAGCGGGTCGGATCGTGTCGGGTTCATGTAAAACAAGTAAAAACAAACAAATAAAGTTTAATAGCGGGTCGAATCAGATCGGGTCGGGTCCATTTCAATTCTCAAACAATCAAACCCTAGGTCCTAACTTCCTATCACATTAACAAACAAAAAAACATCAAAGTTCAAACCATCCGTACTTTTATTTCTCTTAATCATTCAATAAAAGAACAAAAAAACTTATCTATAACATACTTTGGTCTTTAATTAGAATAATCCAGCGAAAAAAAAGTGGTTCAACCCCTTTCCTCTTGAGAAATCGAGCATAACTTCCCTACTCATTGTTCATTCCTAATCCTATCACATAAAAAATAAACAAGGATCTTCAAGTGTTCAACCATAGCCCATGTTCCTTAATTTTCTATTTAAAATTTTGAATTTGAAGCCCTAGTAATTATTGTTTGCCAACCAACAATCATATAATCAACAAACATGTTTGCCAACCAAAATTTTGAATTTCAAGCCCTAGTAATTATTATAAGCCCTAGTAAAAAACATGTACCTGTCAGGGGCGGCCTGAATTAACCAGTTTGCAGCCGAAATTTTGCAGTCGACAGCCGGAATTATGTTGTCGCTGGGGGCTGAAGTGAGGCAGAGGGAGGACGGGAGTCGCTGGCAAGTAGCAACGATTTGGGTTTTTTTTTTATTATGTGGACTGGTTTGTTTAACAAAACTAGTAGTTGGGTTGGGCTTGAATGGGTATTAAGTTATTGGGTTTGATGGATTGAATTTAAGTTTTATTAAAGGGGTTAGTATGCTAACTTGTTTACATAATTTGATCGGGTTTCAATTCGTGTTCGCAATTTATTTTACATAAATTCCTAACATTTTTTTCTAAGGGGTGCGGACGAAAATTATTAAGGGGTGCGGTCGGAATTTTTCAAGGGGTGCGGACGAAAATTTCTAAGGGGTGCGGTCTGGATTTTTGGCGAAAAATACCACTAATTTTTTTTTCAAGGGGTGCGGCCGCAAACCCACCCCATAACTTGGGTCCGCCCGTGTTTGTTGATCTTTCTATTGTTTTGTGGACGACAAGATGAACATATATAGTGAGACAAATCGTATCACAATCGGAATATACGAGCACTAACTTCTTCAAATGATTCTTGCCTTGTTATTTTTGCACACTTAATAAATAAATAAATTAATATCTTAGCGGTTACATTCTTGCGCTAGTGAGAACTGAGACGAAAACCAAAGTCTTGTTTTAGCGATATCCAAGTGTGTAAAACGATGTTATTTTCCAAACAGTCGAGATATCGAGTGTCGCAGTGGAAATTAGTGTAGGATTACGAGTATATTAGATTGATGTTCAAGCAAAAATATCTTGTAAGACGATAATTTTTCAATTATATGTTACAATATATTTTTTTACATTCGTGTTAACAAGTCTATGACGATAATTTTTCAATTATTTTACATTCGTGTTAACAAGTCGATCTACATCAACAAATAAATGTCAAACGATAAAGAAATAATGGTATGGGTATGATCGGGTTTTGAATTTCCGGGAATTGCCAATACCCGGGTCTAGTTCGGGTCCGCGTATTGGCCAGGAAATCCATACCATGTGTACCTGGGTTCGGGTTTTGTATACCCGGGTATTAGAATACCCTATTTTCTTCTTCGGGTATAGATCGGGTTTTTATATTCATTTGTTTTTTACAAAATAAAACATAGAAATAGAAATGAAACCTTTAATTTTATAAAACATAGATTTAAAACACACATGACACAAAAATAATAAACATAGATAGTTTCGGATAAGATGATGAACATAGATGGCTTTGAGTAACTTGATCGTAGGCTTGTAAATGAACCAAACGAACACGAACGAGGCATGTTCGTGTTCGTTCGTTAAACTTTTACCGAACAAACGATCGGACACGAACATTTAAATGAACGGATTTTCTTGTTCATGTTCGTTTATTTAGATAATGAGCATGTTCATGTTCGTTTATGTTCGTTCATTAATAGTGTAAACGAACGGTTCACGAACATAAACGAACGTAATCTTACATATGCGAATCTAAACGAACATAAGTGAGCAAACACAAACGAACATAACTAAACATAAATTAAGGAACACAATGATGAAACACCAATCAATAGTAAACGTGAATATCCAAACATAACCATCATAGAAAAAGAACGTCAAATGTAAATAAATTCGTTAAAGTTATAGTCTAATAGAAACTCCAAAACACCATCTTGAAATCACCAATTCAACGTCATGATCAACAATGCACCAACTTTATTCTAACTCAATATATACGACATCGTCATTTTCCTACAATTAAGTTAATAATAAAAATAAGAATTAGTAATAGACTAACAATAGCAAATAGGAAGTCATAGTTGAAAGAGTAAGAAAGTTACTTTGTTATTATTTTTGTTAACTTCCGAGCCACCACGTCATTAGTTATAGCATTGTCAACAATCAAAGTGGCCACTTTCGTCTCAATATTCCAAATATGTTGTGACATCAGTAAGATATCTTTTATTATGCCCGAAACGAATTTAAACACAAACTATGCCCCGTATGGGTATTTTGGTCATTTATAAGGTTGTAAAAGAGTTTAAGTATTAACCTGAGTTACAGGTCTGATGTAATCAGCAAAAATACTCAATTTACTAAGTTACAACAGTAGGGTATTGCATATATGTGAAATTTATCAATTATAACCAAACTATGCACCGTAGGGGCATTTTGGTAATTTCACATAAGCCGAAAAGCTCAAAACTGAAGTCTGAGTTAAACAACTTTTGCTTACTGTTAAAATATCATAATTTACCTAAAATATCAGTAGGTATCAACCCTTGTATGTTTAAAATAGTTTTAGTACATACTACGCATTAAAAACGCTTAAAAAGGCGATTAGAAGCCATTTCCGGGTTCTATAAATAAAGCTGATATTTTTATTATTCCAGAGGGTTTAAAATAATTTATTTATCATATGTAATCAGTAGCAAATGGTTTGGAGTCAAAAAGATATGTAAAACTCATTTTATAGCCCAAAAGGGCAAAACCGACAATTACCGAATTAAGCTTATGACTCTAAGTTATGCTCAGACCCTACCTTAGCTTTGCTATTGGTGGGATTTACTGAGTATGATGATGATGACTCTAAGTTATGCTCAGCCTAAAATTAATTAAAAATCTTCAAAAATCCCAAAATAATATATTACATCAGGGGGTAAAGAGTTTGATATCAAAAAGTGGGTTTAAATAGGCTATATGTTAATTATGCCGTGTAATCGCTTAAGAGGCTTTCTAATTACGCTAATGAGCATAACTCTCAATCTACACCTCAAACTGATGTCAAATTTTGGGTGCAAGTTTATAATTTAGTAACTAAGGTTTCTACTCTTTTACATTTTTAAAAATCATGTTTTATGGTGAAAAGGGCATAATGGTCAACATATAGGCAATTAACGGAATCATGCATATTAATTGGATAACTAATGAACCAAGGTGTATAATCACAGAGGGTTATACTAGCATGTAACCTAGTCCAATTAAAGCTCTAAGGCATTTCTAAAACATGCTTAAACGGGTCAGAACTGAAAGTCAAAGCAAAAGTCAAATTATGCGATTTTCGGTTCCGAGCCGGGTCTCTACTGAAAATTGTCGGGTTGAACATGTTTAGACATGTTCTTATATCAATTACCAAGTTATATTAATGATCAAACAGGTTGTATGGGTTCTACATTGCTAATTATGCATAAATTGGAAATTAAGCATTTTGTTGACTTTTTAATAACAAGTTTGACCCGACATTTGACCTAGTTAGAGTGGGAATCAGAGGGTGCCCTTTTAAGGGTTTATTGCCCACATAATTACCAACTTATAACTAATTTCAATTCGACTAATCACTGGACCATCAATGATTAATCGCTAAGTCAAACGGTAATTACGACGGTTTGACTTTTAAGCTAAAACTAAGTAAAAACTCAACTAAGAAAGGTTAAGCATACTTACTGAAGTCCTATGCACGATTAGTGATCACTTGAGTCTGCTTTGGAGCTCCAGAAATGATCAGAAATGCAGATATGAGGTGTGATCAAATGGTTGCAACTTTGGCCCTTTATATAGTGCTCAAACTCACTTAGATCATTGACAACAAGTGCTAGCCATGGCCATGGATCATCAACAGATGTCCCTAAGTGCCTAGGACTGTTTAGGGGTCGCCCATGTTGTGAAAATATCTGATTAAAGTCGATTATTGCGTGAAAATAGGCTGTTGTCTAAAGATTCTGCAACTGGGCGTCGTACGCGGCCCGCGTAAAGTCTCGTTAACCTTTACGCTGCCCGCCTGAGAGTGAAAGTCAGATTTTTACATTTTCAAGTTGTTGCATATTTGTCTCTTGGCCTTTCGAAAGGTCAACCAACTTATTTCTTGCAATTTGACCCCTTCACATTTACTTAAAAGGGCTTTAAGGCTTATACCCGCTTTATTGAGTCCTTGGTCACTTTGTTATTACCCGAAAAGTCATAAACTTTCACGTTGACGCTTTCAACCCCTTGTATACGAATTTGATCATAACTTTCTCATACGACAACGAAACTTTATGAAATTTATATCGTGCATTCTAGTGAGCATAATTAATCGTTACAAAGTTTCGGGTTTGCTAAAAGGTCACTCAGAGGTATAACTTAAACATGTTGACACATTTAACCCCTGTAGTTTGTAATCTCTCACTTTCTTTCATATTTAGCTTCGTATGATCCATGATTTATTCGTTTGAAGGTATGAGCATTATGTAGGGTTAATGTAAAGTATATTTATTCACTGTTGACATTTAGAATCCGTATATTCACATACTTTCCATGATTGTCAACTTTAATCCTTCTATAACATTCTTTCACACGTTCAAACCTATGACAAGTGTCATCACATTATAGGACGTGAATTTTCGAGGTGTTACAGATTTGTAATGTTATACTACTAGATTAATACAAAGAAGTTGTTTATCAGTCTCTAATCTCTCCCATCTTGAATATTCACACACTAATCACAGGTTTCGGTCCGGAATCACGAACCTACAATTGGTATCAGAGCCATGGTGCCCGATTTAGTGAATCTAACAGTTGCTAAGTCACATGTGCTCTAAATCTGTGATTTTCATGATTTTTGTTCAAGATGTAAATAGTGGAAACATGAAGAAAAACCCAGATTTGGACCCGAATATACGGATCTGAGATGAATCGGACTGTACAAAAGGGTTGGGTTTACTGTTTCACACCAGAAATCAAGTTTTCATCATTACTTTAAGGCATTTTTTGTCAAATCTGCAGATGTTGTTCTTCGCTGTGTTCTTGAGAGGGGTGGCGGTTGTTGAAGAAACACTAGGGTTTCTTCATATCTTCATCCAACGAAGAATGGTAGACGACGAACCATGGGTGCCGAAGACCCAGCCTTGCCGAAAAATCATCTGCCGAAGAACTCATATCAGACGAAGAGTCTGCTGGACGAAGAATTGTTGGACGAAGAATCAATCTTCGTGAGATGGAATTGACTAAATATGTTGGACGAAGAATCAATCTTCGTGGCCTGGTGATTATTCGTGGAAAATCAATCTTCGTAGGTATTGTTCGTGGAACATTAAATAGTCCCACGAAGACTAGGGTCACATAGAGTTGGTTTTATCTGTGACGAAAATCCTCAGGGACGAAGAAATTGCCTGACGAAGAATCTTTCGGCGAAGAACATACTTCGGCAAAGAACATACTTCGGCGAAGAATCCTTTACTGTTATGAGCTTTGTTGGCTGTAATTGAACTCGACAACCTCGCTGATTGTTGCAGAATGCTCGCAGGCAATGGCCGGGACACCGAGCCAGAGGAAGAACGCCAACATGGCAGATGAAAGTATCGACTGAATGGGGTTTGGGATGTCTTGTTTATCGCAGAAGAAGAGAATAATGGCAGGTGATGGCGGCTGATTGTTTGTGCAGAGATAAGGTTTGGAAGTTAAGTGATTGCATGGACTCACAAAAGATGGCACTAATTTGTTGCAGCTAAATTTTTTTTAGGCCACAAGTTTTGATTATTGGGTCCAGCAAACGAACAGATGAATTAATTTGAATTGTTGTGAATGGGGTTTTAAGGTTTCATATCTCAACTTCGTTAGATTATTCTTGGGACCCACCATGAAGGTGTAAATGACGACATTTATGCCACCTTTGAAATTATGAATTTTTAGTATGGTTGGGGCCCACATGGTAAGTGAGAATACTTGGCTTGGAATTTTTTTATGCTTTGCAAGGATAATTTTTATATAGAAATTCAAGGGTTGGATGATGAAAACAAATTATTTCCTTTTTGAACGTGGGGTAGTCACGGTTATCGACGCAAATGTCAAAATTGGTGACGTGACTATTATGGGCCAAAAACGGTATATTTTTCTTCCGCACGTGAAAATTTGTTTTGTTATCGGTGTTCATAAATGTTCGAAAGAATTTTCATTTGGTAACGATTGAAGGAACCTAGAGAGCCAAGACCGGTCCTAACGAGTTCACAAAGTCGAAGAGTTATGCCTATGATGGAAGTTTTCGGATTAGGTGTTAGCAGAACTTTGGGGGATACAAGTCGGATCCTACGGGGCTAGGGGACATTCGTTATCAACTAGAACATGCAAAGAAGAAAGTCACTTTCGTGATTTTTAGAAAAACCGAGAAAGTTTGAAAGATTTTGCTCAGTGGAGAGAATCTGTTCAGTGTAGTTGACGACAGTTCCGCTCAGTTGAGGGAATTTGTCAAGGTTTAGAGATTTTACCAAAGAAATGGGGGGATAAAATTTTTTTCATATGTTTTGGAATCTCTTCGGTAAATTTCTAAACACAATCACAGGTGGTGGAGTTTGTGTTTTTCTGGTGATACCAAAGGGTATGCGTGGAATGTTTTACACAGACACATATTTGAGGATTTTAATTAATTCTCCAGCCAGCGTGAAGGGTTTTGCACGGATACATACAGGTATCTAAAGTGTACAGTAGTTTCAAAGCGCTGTTCACTGAAGACCTAGGGAATCTTTATGAGATTTTACAGGGATCTGGGTGTAATTCAATTCGTTGAGTTCGCAAACGATGTACTTGGTCAAGCTGACATCCTGAGTACTGATTCTGAAGATCCTTAGTGCATTACTTGGTCAACTTCACAAAGGCGAGACAATGAGATCTGGATGTAGTTCAACTAAGCATGCTGGTTGAGCTTGCAAGTGATATACTCGGTCTAGCTGACTTCCTGAGTGTTGATGCTGATGATCAAAGTGCATTACTTGGTCGATTCCACAAAGATGGTTTACAGAAGATAGTTTACTAGAAAACTCTACCAATGTAGTATGCTTGAATGAAATGGAGTTCTTATGACAAGATCAAGACTTGATGCAGTTTTTAATAGAATGGAACCCTTATCAAATGCCGGTTGGAGTATTGGAAGATCAGCGGAAGATCAGTTAATTTAGCCTTGCGAGGAGATTGCATAACACCCAACACGGATACGCGTACTTTGAGGGGGAAATATTATACGAGAAGCTTCAAGGTTTTGGTATTGCTATGAAGATTCAAGTGAAGATACTACTTACCTGGATCATCGGTCAAGGGGGAATTTGTTAACACAGAGAAGATAACATCAACAAATACTTGACTGAAGATCGATTGCAGTTGCATTTTCAGCATTCGACAGCAACCGACAAGGGGGAATTTGTTGGTGCAGTTTTTGTGTCCGATGTTGTTCGAATAGATTAGAATTATTTTATGTTGATTATGTAATAGTTAGTGAAACAGTCAAACGATTGAACGAACGTGTATTGACCCGCTCGTTTAAAGTGGTCAAACGAGAGGGTTATTTGTTTGACCATGTGTGTTTGCAAGACAAGTGGGTGGGGCTATAAATACCAACCCCTTGTTCATTTGCAAGTGATGAAGGTTTTAGACTTTGGGGGAGAGATCACCACTTGGTCTCTCCCCGGATATATACTCCTTTGGTATTGTTCGGTTAGCTTCTAATCGGGCTGATTTGTAATGTTATACTACCGGATTAATACAAAGAAGTTGTTTATCGGTCTCTAATCTCTCCCGTCTTGAATATAATCACACACTAATCACGGGTTTCGGTCCGGAATCACGAACCTACAAAGGGACATACCCGGTTAAAACCCGGTTCGGGTATTAAAAACCCCACTTAGGGTATTCAAAAAAACTCGCTCAGGTATTGGAAAAACCTTGACCGGGTATTGAAAAAACCCGACTTCGCTGAAAACATACAGAAGGTATGCAACCGTTGTTGTTCGAGTTTGTATGTCGTTTTTTTAGTTTTTTTGTTATTTGACTTCATAATTGAATGTGTAAACATGAACATATCTACACTACTTCCCATATCATTAAAAAGTTAGAAATTGAACAAGATTACATCAAAGTGCATTCATAATTTTGTTAAATACTAGGAACTATAAGTCTTGATTCTTGAACATAGATTAAAAAACATAGATAGGGCTTGAATCGTCTTCGCTAGGCTTGTAAATGAACCAAACGAACACGAACGAGGCATGTTCGTGTTCGTTCGTTAAACTTTTACCGAACAAACGATCGGACACGAACATTTAAATGAATGGATTTTCTTGTTCGTGTTCGTTTATTTAGATAATGAGGATGTTCATGTCCGTTTATGTTCGTTCATTAATAGTGTAAACGAACGGTTCACGAACATAAACGAACGTAATCTTACATAAGCGAATCTAAACGAACATAAGTGAGCAAACACAAACGAACATAACTAAACATAAATTAAGGAACACAATGATGAAACACCAATCAATAGTAAACGTGAATATCCAAACATAACCATCATAGAAAAAGAACGTCAAATGTAAATAAATTCGTTAAAGTTATAGTCTAATAGAAACTCCAAAACACCATCTTGAAATCACCAATTCAACGTCATGATCAACAATGCACCAACTTTATTCTAACTCAATATATACGACATCGTCATTTTCCTACAATTAAGTTAACAATAAAAATAAGAATTAGTAATAGACTAACAATAGCAAATAGGAAGTTATAGTTGAAAGAGTAAGAAAGTTACTTTGTTATTATTTTTGTTAACTTCCGAGCCACCACGTCATTAGTTCTAGCATTGTCAACAGTCAAAGTGGCCACTTTCGTCTCAATATTCCAATCTTTTAAACACTTGAACAAACAATCATAGATACGTACTCCAGAATACGGTGGCGGAACATCAACAAAACTTAATATGGATTTGTGAAGATTAAATTCCGAGTCTACAAAGTGGCGTGTCACTACCATGTAATGGATATTTTGAACTGATGTCCACATATCAGTTGTAATGCTCACACGATTGACGGTGTTTAACAGCTTTTGGGTTCTTTTCTTTCCAATTTCGTAACTAGAAATACAATCTTGTTGAATTGATGCACGCGATATCTTGTTAAAAGCCGGATTAGCTTCTTTCATCAGCACATTAAACAATTCATACTCAACAAAATTAAATGGCAATTCATGAACCATAATCATATGAGAAATAACCTCTCTCATCCTAGCATTGCTAAACTTCCAATTTTGAACCAATGATGAAGATTCTGTTGAATTTCCAAAGCCAACATTTAACTTTAACTGCCTTTACTGACGACTTTTAGTTTCGGGCAACTATTGTTAATATGCCTAAGTAATGGTGTGGTGGTTCCATCTTTGAGCTTCTTTAATTTCTCTCCACAATGTATACATTGCGGGACTTCGCTTCCACTTGCATTACTTATTGTACGAAAATGTACCCAAGCATTTGATGTCTTCTTCTTTTCCTTTTAGTGTATGGGGCATCTTCTTCATCATTGTTTTGTTGTTCAACTCTATTAGTTGTTTCATTTACATGTGCATTCTCTTCTTCATCATTAACTACAATAACATCATCAATATTGGGCATCTTTTCCATAGTCGAAGTATCTTTGCTTCTTTGAAATTCTATATCATCATCATAAGGGAGTTGACAATCAGACATCTTGCTTGATAACCTAAAGAAGAAAAAATAGTTTTAAAAAAAAATGTATTCATTATAAATCAAAATCCAAGACCAAAATATATATTTTCTAAATGTCAACATTTATAGGTCACTTGTTCAATAATTTTATAACTAAATGTCCAAATGAATATATCAAAACCTTTCAACAGTGTAATATATAAATTAAAACCATATGTATTTTGTAGTTTTCAACAATTAATCATGGACCTGTGGGTTGTGGTAACTCTTTGAGTCAATCATATTATTTATTTTTTTAACACCTATACACGGCTAATAAGGATTTCAAAGAAGCAACAAAGAACAAGTAATTTACCCAAAATCAACACCTATATAAAAAATACATCTCTAAAAAAAAAACCATCAGAATTAATCACCAGACAAGGAGAACCTTACTATTCGTTCTAACAAGGACCAATTCCCACAACTATTATACTAATATTTTTTAGATAAAAAAATGATTTTAATCATCTTAAAAGTCTAGTATACCAAGTAGCAGCAGACAATATTGAAACACAATTGTACTCACCTTCTTGGTTGTAAGAAACTACTTACTTGCAATGCGATGGAACTATTCTCAAAGATGTATGTGTAGTAGAAGAAAAGAAAAGACTAAATACAATGAAAACCTTAATCAACGATACATATGAGAAAAGATTCTTTTTAAATTGGAATTTAGAAATCAAATGCTAATACGATATAAAGATTGTTATGAAATTGGAAAGTCAAAATAGTAAAGAAAATCTTCTACATTTTAAATTTATATTTGTTTTAAACTTAATATTAGTAATATATAAAGTTAAAGAATTAAATAAACGAACGGATATAAACGAACGAATATAAACGATCGAATTCAAACGAACATAAACGATCGTTCATGAACATAAATGAACGAACGAAACATTGTTCGTGTTCGTTCATTTAATTAAATGAACGGAAAAAATTGTTCATGTTTGTTCGTTTACTATATAAACGAACATAAACGAATTTCCCGCCGAACGATACATGAACGGTTCACTGAACGTTCGGTTCGTTTACAAGCCTAGTCTTCGCTTCATGAAGATCTTCGTTTTTTATCGTCTTCTTTTTTGATCGACTTCGTTTAGTCTTCGTCTATTGGGTTTGACAATCCCATGTCGACCTCATTCTCGTGTATCTTCGTCTCAACGCCATTTTCATCTTCAACTTACTCCACAAGTTGAATCCGCTCTGCCGCATCCAAATAGTCCTTCAAGAAAATACATATTTCCACCGACTCGGGACTAAGCTTCGTCCTCCTTGATAATATGATCCTGCCACTAAAAGAAAAGGCAGACTCCGAAGCTACCGTGGAAGCTTGGACACTTAGTACATCATGGCCATGGCAGCTAGAACTGGAAATTGAGGTTCTTTTTCTTTCCACCAAGCCAAAAGGTTGAAATTTTCAAATTCTTTTTCAGAAGTGACGAATGCTAAAAAATTTGTTGCAATATATCTCCCCCATGATCTACTTGGGGTGTTACCACGAGCTCGTTTAGCATTGTCAATTCGCAAGTATTAAACAAACAAATGTTTAAATCTCTATTACGGCTTGTTGAACCACTTAAAGAAGCCGCATTTTCATAAGTTTGATGAACTCGTGAACTCAAAACACTATATTTTGTGTGATAAACATCAAACAACATTTCAATTGTTTTTTGTTAAAACTTTGGTTGCTTTTGAAACAAACTTGGGATCCTCTTCTTGCAAATCCAAAGAAAAACAAATTTTCTCAATCAATGTATCCATACCTCCCTTATTTAGGTATGGATTTAGAGCGGCTGAACAAGTAATAACGGGAGACAAAACTTTAAAATACTTTCTAAACTTTTCTTTCATCAGGTTCATCATTTCCACAAAAATCAAACCTTTTATTCCAAATCTTGAAGTTTTGTTGCCATTATAAAAAGTTGGTTAAGTACGCGACAACAAGTGGGATAATAAACACCCTATAAAACGTTATTGCACTTTTAAAAACCCCAAGCAAATCAGTTAAAATTTCTATAGTTTGCCAACTAGATGGTGGGAATGGTTCGACCTCGATTTCGTCTCCAAGCAAATCATTTCAAACATTATGCAAGTCGAGTTCCATTGAGTGGGTACGTCCCAATTCGGACCCAAACACTAGTACCCGATTCACGACAATATTTTTTATATCGCGTATATATATTCCCTTGCTAGTTGAAAAAACATCTTGTAGCATTTGTTTAAATTGTTTTCTCACATTCGAAATTTCATTTGAACCTTCTTGCACAACTAAATTGATAACATGTGCCATACAACGACTATGGAAAAAACACTGTCGCAAGCCGGTTTATATCTTAACTTTAGTTGTGCGTCCGCGGCGATGTTGTTGGATGCATTGTCAAAAGACAGAGCAAACAACGTTTCTTGTAAATTATAACCATCAATTACTTCTTTTAAAATTTGAAACAAAAATACATTAAAAGCAATCGTACGCTTTTACATTTGCCACGTAGAAGGATCTATCCAATGAACGGTAACACAAAGGTATGATTTGGGTAACCCATGAGGTGCCGACCAAACAACACACGTCAAATTAACACCAGTTTCTAAACTTTGAAAAGTCGAAAATAGTTGTTCTTTTGTTTTTTTTCCATGCTTTTAGACAATCACGTCGAAGGGTAGTGCATCTTGCTTGGTTATAACATGGTTGTAGAATTCTTTGGATGAGACGTGTCAATCTTTGGTAGTCAAGTTGTTTAAATGGCAAACCTTCTTGAATCACGAAACTTCCAAATCCTTCGCGGACCGTTTGAACATCATAATGCCAAATTTGTCTGTCAGTTAATAATGGTGGTGACCTCAGTCTGGATCATTCTTCAATACTTTACAAAACTTTGTCAAATATTTATTCAAAGTCGTGTTTTGAATCCGACTTCAACATGGCACCACAATGAATGCATCGGGCTTTGTTTGCTCCAAACGACATTTTACATAACTCGAAATGAACCCAAAGTTGAGTTGTAGGAATAACTTCCACGATACTTGCTTTAGTGGCCGTAGAACCCACGCCAACGGAAGATGTAACGCTTTGCGAAGCCATTTTAAGAGTGTTTTTTTTTTGTGATTTTCGGTGTATTTTCAAGTGGTGTGACTTACCCAAACATCATACCTCTATTTATACTCAATGTAAGCCTTGAAATTTGTCCAAAGTAGCCTCAGGACTAGGGGTGTTCAAAACCGAATCCGAATTTTCGGATATCCGAAATTCTCGGATACCAGATTTTAGGGCTGTCCAAACTGCTCGATGATCGAGGATCGCTCGAAAAATGCTCGAAAAACGCTCGTTCGATTCTTGCTCAATTTGTAAATGAGCCGCTCGGATCGGTTCGATCAAAATTCAATCCAAGCATGAGCAAAGGTCCGCTCGCTCGTCGATTTCTCGGTTTCGCTCGAATTATTTTTATTAATAATTAATATATATATTATAGATTTTAAAGATTAAAAGCCCAAAATTTGAGAAATATTGGGGGAAAATTGGGATCCTTGTGTCTATTGCATCAATTTTAGATCCCCGTTTTAAGATGTTCTCAGTTGATTGGACTTTTGAGAGATTGTATTTAGAGGATGAATGTACGATCATGGTTCAAGATGTGAAAAGTAAGTTAAAATCACGTTTTAACATGTATTGTAATGCATATAAAACATCTGAGGCTGCCATGAATCGCTCAAAAACATCTTATAATGAATCAAGTTCACACACGAATGATTTTTTTGCTTGCCACAATTCAAGAACCATTTTGATTGAAAGAATATCTGAACATTTTTTGAATCATGATTTTAGTTATGTATTGCTTTTGTTAGTAAGGTGTTGGACATGTTTTAATTTGAGAAAAACCGAGCGAAAACGATCCGCTCGATTCAAATTCAATCCGATCGGATCGGATCGGTTGTAATTCAATCCGAGCATGAGCAGACCCTCGATCGGATCGGATCGGCTCATGAACACCCCTACCAGATTTCACTATCCGAATCCGTATCCGAAATTTCGGATATCCGAAATTTCGAATACGGATTCGGATAGTGAATTGGATCTCCGAAAATCCAACTTTTTACTTAATTTTTATTTTTTTTTTTATTTTTGTCATATTCGGAAACGGATATTTTAGATAGTTTCGGATATCCGAATATAAGTTTTCGGATATTTTTCAGATATTTCAGATATTTTTGGATATTTCGGATATTTTCAGATACTTCGGATATTCGGATATCCGAAAAAAATGAAAATTAAATTTTTGGATATTTCGGATATCCGAAATATCCAAAAATTTTGAAAATCACTATCCGAATCCGAATCCGAAAAATTCGGATATCCGAATTTCGGATATCTGATTTTTCGGATATTTCGGATTCGGATATCGGATATTTCGGATCGGATTTTCGGATACGGATAGTTTTGAACACCCCTAGCTGCAAGATCTTGATGCTGAAGATGGCAAGAAACTTGTCAGACTTCACATGTCAAGTTTTTTACAGATAGAACGTTTAGGCCACAAACAATGGAAGAATAAATTTCACAAAATTAGTTAGGACATAGAAGTGACAAAATCTATGGGTTGGGTGGGTTGTGTATAGGATCAAAACTTCTAAATTTTAGTTTCGGGCAGACCCATAAACACCTTTTCTTTTCTTGGGATGTATAAATAAGTAACATGCTAAACATGACTACACAGCTATATAATTACAATGATAAAACCGAATTAACCCGTTCAACCCGTTTTCAGTTTAGCTAATTAATAAAATCTGCTCATTTGACCGACCAAAAGGATCTCAGAAGTGAAAGTTTAGGACTTTCGAAACAAATGAAGTAATGTGAAAGTGTATACCTTGCGTAATCTTTGCTTCTTAACTTCTTCTAAAGATACAACAGACTTCACAAGCCTCGCTAATGTGTCATTGCTAATGCCTTTAGATTGCACACCCGTGGCATCAATCAAGCTAGGATGGACATCTTTAAGTGTACTATAAAAAGCAATCCCAAGTACACCACAAATATCATGTAATTTGTTCACAAATTCAAGAACTTTGTCCAATCTCTGGCTCTGCAAAACAGAATTCAGTATTTATCACCACATATACAAAAGTACATGTATATATTATTTTCTCAATAGACGGCAGACAAGGTAAAATTATATATTTTATATAACATGGGAATAGACGAGTCAAAAGTCACTAAAAGTGTATTCAAACAAATAAAACCTTCTCAGTCATTTCATAAAAATTTAATATCATTATTCAAACAATATACTTAACATTTTCATTACCTTTTCTTTTTGAAGTTCTTGAAGATGATCATGAAATTTTTTCAACTTCTTCAAGGATAGATCAGATTCATCAACTTTAAAGCTTTGTTTAAGCTTATCACTCCCTGCAATTTCCACACATATTTTATGAATTTCTTCTGATTTAATCATATTTTTTTTCAGGTTGATGTTATAAGATATTAAAAAACTATTAAACTACCAAACGATTTGTCAATTAAGTTGCTATATATTCATACAGAGAAATTAATCAAATACGTATGCAAAACGAACGATAATCAGAGTGGAGAAAGGAGATGTAATACCTTGAAGAACAATGCAGTCGTCGATGAATCGAGTTGAGCCTTCTGCCATCTAAGAATTTTCAAACTAAGATTCATTAAAAAAAACACAACTTCTGCTCCTCCCAGATCTGAAATCACGATTCACATATCATTTTGTTTCAATATCAGATTTAAATAAAAAAAAAACTTGTTTTTCTATCAAATTTCATTTGCTAAAAAAAATTTGATATCAATGAACAATATATTCAAACTTATCAGCAAATGTTATCAAATCAGATCGAATTCATCAAAACTTAACTAAATCAATTCGATATTATCAAACCTTTAACCGTCAGTCACCGAATCAAACCAGAATTCAATCAAATCAGTCCGATTTCACCGAAATAATTCCGATTGCCGCTAACACCAGCACTATCTCCGCCACTTTCTTCAAATCTCCTGCTAATTTCACCAACATGTGCAGAAAATCGGTCCCAATTTCATCCTCGAACGCTCCTTAAACCCCAAACAAAGTGGATGATGTTTCGTCCATCGATTGTTACGTTTGATTGATGAATTTGATGGATAATCTGTGAGAAACCTACGAGATTGAAGGAGATTAGAGGGGGAAATTGAAACCGTAGAGACAAAGAGAGTTAGGGCTTATGTTATGAGGATTTGAAATTAAAAAGATTTATTTATACATATATGGTTTGAATTTTGAATCTAGAGCCAGAATTTTGAATTTTGAATCTGGTGGCCATAATTTTGAATGAAGGGGCAGAGGTTTTAATCTGGCCAGAAGTTTGAAATTTGAATTTAGGGCAGATGTTTGAATTTAGAGTAAAGGCAGAGCTTTGAAATTCGAAGAGAGGCTAACCCTGTTGTAATCCTCAAGCCAACTCTCTTCTTCACAAGCTGACATCCACTTATCTACTTTATCCAATATATCTTTTCTACTAAGAGCTTCGTCTTTTGCTTTAGCGATCTACGCATCAATGTCAGCTAACAACTTAGAAGGTTCAACATTCCCAGAGGCCAGATTCAATCATTGCCATAGTTTTCTCCCTAGCAGTCTTCATGTCGATCTCGATGTGCGCATGCGCAAATATCTCTTCAAGGTCCCCTTGCTTATTAAGAGCAATCTCTTTCATTCTGCTAGCTTTTAGCTGATCCGAACTTTCAACTTCCACCTCAGCCTTGAAAATGAAACAGAAAACGTCGATGATTAACAATAGGTATCTACTTTATACTATATTGTTATATTTGTATTCTAAGGTACCTGTTCAATCAAATACAGTGCAAGAGCCCCTGGGGCTGTCATAACATCAACTGAAGATGAGATGTTGCAGGTAAGATGATCAAACAATCTTCTTTCTTCTTCAGATGTATCCATCAAATTCCAGAGTGCGATTAGCTGAGCTGCAAGTAGGGGTGTTCAAAACCGGATATCCGAAAATTCGGATATCCGAAATTTTCAGGTACCAGATTTCACTATCCGAATCCGTATCTGAAATTCGGATATCTGAAATTTCGGATACGGATTCGGATAGTGAATCAGATATCCGAAAATCAACCTTTTTACTTAATTTTTTATTTTTTTATTATTTTTTTCATATTCGGAAACGGATATTTTAGATAGTTTCGGATATCCGAATATAAGTTTTCGGATATTTCGGATATTCTTTGGATATTTTCGGATATTTTTCGGATATTTTCGGATACTTCGGATATTCGGATATCCGAAAAAAATGAAAATTAAATTTTCGGATATTTCGGATATCCGAAATATCCGAAAATTTTGAAAATCACTATCCGAATCCGAAAAATTCGGATATCCGATTTTTCGGATATTTTGGATTCGGATATCGGATATTTCGGATCGGATTTTCGGATACGGATAGTTTTAAACACCCCTACTCAGGACACCTCCAAACGGTCATATGACTGTGACTGTTAAAAAAGGGTAAAAAAAAGTTGTTACATAGCTATGGTTCTAACGGTTATACCCGGTCAAACCCAGTTCCGGGTATTTTTATAACCTGGTTCGAGTATTTTTTAAACCCGGTTACGAGTATTACGGAAACCTGGTACATGTATTATGGAAACCCGGGTACACTAAAAATCCGGGTACAAAACGTGTATGAAAAAACCCGGTTTCGGGTTCGTGTACTGATGAGAAGACGCGTTGGGTTCGGGTCCAAAAGCCCATTTTTTTTAATACCAGGGTCCAACTTCTTTTCAGGTTCGGGTTTTTTCTGTAGCTCTAAATTGATACCCTCTACTTGATGAAACCCATTAACAACAAGTTGGGCTTTATATCTATCTACTCACAAATCCATTAGACTATTCCCTGATCCTATAAACGCACTTACAACATCAATGTTTGGATGCTTAAGTGCAACTAGAGTGTAAAGCAATGTTAGCTGTAAGAGGCTCAGAAACAAGAGCTGATGAGGAGATCAACAAGAGTCTCGTAAAAGATAATTGTAAAAGGTAACCAATTATGGTAGGTTCAGAATTTCAACTCATAAATCTGTTAGTTTGGGCTAAACCAATTTAAGCCCACGAACCATAAAAACCAATAGGGCTTGCATATCATGTCAGACACGACCACGAACATAAAACAAGTAAACACGAACATGGCACGGAATTTTATCGTGTCAGTTTTTTCAAACACGAACACGAACCTGATAATAAACAAGTTACACAAACATAACCTGTTAAGACACAAAAAACTTACAAGCGTATCATACAACCTGTTAAGACACAAACATGACCTATTAAGACACGAACAGTTAAAACACAAACTCGCCCTGGAGGGGTGGTGTGTGGAGTCTAAGGCTGGCATATCGTGTCAGATATGACATGTTAAGATACGAACACGACACAAAAATTAACAGGTCTAATCGTGTCGACCTGTTTAAGAAACGAAACTTGTTAAAGGTCAAACACGAACCTATTAAGATCGTGTCGTTTCGTATCATGTTTTCGTGTCCGTGTCTGAAATTGTCAGCCCTTAAAACCAATTCGGTTTCTAAACCAAACCACTTAGCTAAAGAAACAGCCCAAAAACAACTAGGCCCAATTTCCTAAAATCAAACCAGAAGTAACTACCTACTCTCACTAACTAACCTTCTTCTCCATCTTCCATAACTGAAAATCAACCAAAATTCTTCAGTAATTCACTATCAGACTTCAACAATGCCTCAAAATCCTCCACAGATCGCCATTATCGGCGCCGGAATCTTCGTCAAATCTCAATACCTCCCAAGGCTCGCAGAGATCTCAGATCTCGTCACTCTCAAAGCTATATGGAGCCGATCTGAGGTACATCCTAATAATATTATTATTGTAACCGATTGAATTTGTGGTTAATTGACTGTAAATTATTGTGTAGAAATCGGCAACGGAGGCTGGTGAGATTGCACGGAAGGTGTTTGGTAATGTGGAGTGTAAGTGGGGAGATGATGGATTTGATGAGATTGTTTCGGATCCGGATATTGTTGGAGTGATTGTTGCTCTTGCTGGACAGATTCAGGTTGTTTCTGTTATTTTGTATGATTTGTTGTCGAATTTTTGAATGTTTATGTTGAAGGATGATTGATGTTAGTTTTGTTTTGTTTTGTTTTGTCGGATATCGGTCAAGGACCTATATTTGAAATATAGGTTATCTCGGTGAGATATCGGTAATTTTAATATAATGCAGAATATATATATTTAGCAATTTAACACCAATAATTCAGTGATATATCAGTGATATATCGGTGATATCGGTCAAATATCGGTGATATATCGGTTATATCGGTCAAATATCGGTGATATCGGTCAATATCGCCGATAATATCGGTACCGATATTTGACACCGATATTTTACTAAGTGACCAATACGACCGATATAACCGATATATCACCGATATTAACTGCATAGGTTTTGTTTTAGGTTATAGTAATAGATATGTGTATTATAATAAGTGTCTAGGTTTTAGTCATATATTGGCACTATTTATAGTTAGAGAGTTCCTTTTTATGTTTTGAGTTGCCTTTTTAATTTCACAATGAGTTAACTGTCATTTTCGTCCCTTTAGTTTGTCCAATTATGTCGGTTCAGACCAAATTTCAAATTTGTACCATTTCCGTCCTGACATTCTTGAAACTTGTCAGTTCGGTCCAAAAAAAACATGAGTTAACTGCCATTTTCATCCCTATGGTTTGTCCAATTATTCGATTCAACCTTAGTTTTTTTGGATGGAACTGGCATGTTTCAAGAATGTCAGGGACGAAAATGGTACAAATTTGAAATTTGGTCTGAACTGGCATAACTGGACAAACTAAAGGGACGAAAATGGCAGTTAACTCTTTCACAATCAACACAGATTGTTTGATAATAGGGGAAAAGTGAAAACTGTTGACTGGACTACACTAAAAAAAAGAGTATTAACAGTATTAAAGTATGGTGTAACACACTAGCTCCTAGGCACATCAGCTATGGACAAGAGAGATATTGGCATTGTTAGGTCAAACAAGGCTGAACAGTGAACACACCACTGGCAGCGGCCGAGTTACGACTGTTGTATTATTCACTGTTGAGAAGAGATGAAACAGAAAAGGACAGCAGCAGCTGCTGCTACGGCAATAGGTGGCGGTCAATGCTCAGCATTGTGGTTTGGTATCTTGGACAAGAGTCACAAGACACAAGCATACACACACAATAATCGTAAAACAGTAAAAGATGAACACGGGATCTTACGTGATTTGGTCGATGTGACCTACGTCCACGGGTTTCAACTAGGTTTATGATTTTATTACTCGAGGTGAGGATGATTACAATTACAAAGACTCATATTAATGGGGTAATACATTAATCAGTGAAACTAAATTTAGGGCCACAAGGTAGGCAATTGGCAACCTGCCAAACATAATCCAGAGACACCTAGGGCCGGCTCTCCCAGGCCTTAGATACCTTAACGCATTTGGGGCGCTTTGGTTGTAGATGAGAGAAGAATTTCATAGTTAAAGTGTGCTTGAGGGAAAGCAATCCATGATGGGTGACCTCCAGAGACTCAGAGAGGTTTCAACTTGAGCAACCAAAACCATATTCGCGAGCTCCTTGTAGGCAAAACGGAAAATATTGATTGGTATGAGAGCAGGATGTTACAATTGGAGTTAGGAAACCGAAAATCAGTGTAAACTATTTGATTTGAAAAATCCTGGTTTTAGTTGTAAAAAATGGACTCTAATCATGGAAGATGAAGTGTATTTTTCTTCGGTATGTCTTATCAGAAACCGGTTCCCTTCTTTTCTTGACTTGTAACTTACAGGTGAGATTCAACTAGGTAACGGATAAAACATGAGTTTAATTATCTAGTTTAACTTACTCATAGGCCTTGTTCATTATTTAGAAAAAAAGCAGACCTCAGTGATTATTAACATACCAACTCAAAATGATCAATTCCTATTGTTAATCTCTACATGCAAACATCATGCAGGTGGATATGTCACTAAAGCTTCTAAAGGCAGGAAAGCATGTTCTTCAAGGTAATCCTAGATTAAACACAAGCAAATAACTTAAAATAAGTAATCTGTAAATCGAATTTTCTCGTTGTTGTTAGTTGTTACTTATTCTGTTCATTCTTTTGTTTCCTTGCATGGTTTTTCACTGAAATTCCTGCTCTGAAGAGAAACCAGCTGCAGCATGTAAGTGAGATCCCATTTCTGAACAATTGACTCTTTAAAAAAAGGAGTTAATACACTGTAACTTTATTATACGAGTAAACTGTCATTTTCATCCCTGAGGTTTGGCCAGTTTTGCGACTTTCTTCCAAAGGTTTGTTTTTCCGCATCTGGGTCCAAAGGTTTGAAATCTTGCCATCTTTATCCAGCTTGTTCACTCCATCCATTTTTCTCAGTTAAGGCAGGGGCATTTTCGTCTTTTTTCGTTAACTTAAGGGTATTTTCGTTTTTTTTTAATACTTGTACATTATGCTAAATGCATGTACATAAAATGAAAAAAGAACTAATTGCCCTTTAAGTTAACAAAAAGGACGAAAATACCCCTGCCTTAACGGAGAAAAATAAATGGAGTTAACGAGCCGGATGAAAATGGCAAGATTTCAAACCTTTTGGATCCAGATGCGGAAAAACAAACCTTTGGACGAAAGTCGCAAAACCGGCCAAACCTCAGGGACGAAATGGCATTTTACTCTTATTATATTATGAATAATACTCTTACGGTTGTACTATTAGTAATGAAAAAAGATTCATAATTTCCTCTACAGCCATAAGTGAGGTAGAAACTGCATTATCATCCTACAATTCTCTATACAACAATCCGTCTGCTCAAAAAATATGGGCTGTTGCGGAAAATTACCGATTTGAGCCTGCTTTTGTAGAGGTATATACTATATAGATCTTGAACTTTCGGTTTCTGTTTATATCATTGGGATCTTGCTAGAGAAATTATCGTCTACTTCGCAGAGCAGAAAGTTGGTGTCAGAAATTGGAGATATGATGAGTGTGCAAGTACTCATAGAAGGGTCGATGAACAGTTCGAATCCTTACTTCTCAAGTTCATGGAGACGTAATTTTACTGTAAGACGTTAACCTTAACATGTGGTAACTTTATTTAAAAGGCAAATAATTATATAGTTTAATGAACTGTATTTTTGTGTATTGTAGTTTTAGAAATTTAAGCAAGATGAGGTGGTTTATTTGTTTTAGTTTTTTATAACTTGGAGAAACTGCATGAAACAGAAACAAGGGGCAAAATAGAAACCAACTTACAAATTATTAGCAATTTTAGCAACCAACCTCATTATTACTAGGTTTGCTCATAATTTGCTCATGCGAGTGGTTGATGCAATGCCAGCTCACCAAATCAGATACCACATATGCACAAAATGCTTGTGGAAAACAGTTAAAAAAAATTTATTTACAAGTTTGAAAAAAAATGATCCTTTTTTAGTTTTATCGTTAGAGTTGATTGCTAAATCCAAGAAAAAAAAAGGTTAAGTTCATTTTTATTTGGTGCAGTTTTCCCTTATAACTTTATTAGTGCTTGTGATTCATATACCAATAGCTTTGTTGTTTGTGGGATTTACTGGGTACGGTTGTTGTTATAGGTGTTAATTGATGTGGAAAAAGTGGGTAAATTTTAAGAATTTTGTATTGCCTATAAAAGAATGGTCTTATAAAATCAAATGCTACTTTGCAGCAGCTATGAGGATAAGAAAATAATTTGATTAATCCTTCAAATAACACTTAATTGGTGGAAATTTGATTATAAAAATGCATATATTGATATATAAATATATAATATTGGTGGAACGCGTCATATATTCAGCGTTTGACACGAACCCGAACACGATAGTTTAACTACACGTGTTATTTTGTTAAACACTAACAGGGACATGTTTGATATGTGGGTTACACAACACGGCATGTTTAACACAATTAAGTATAATGCGTTTGATAATTTGAATAACCCGACACGTATAACATGATTAAATTACAATTACAAGTAGTTCAATAACACAAACGACATGACATGTTTAACATGACTCACTAAACACGTTTAAGAAATAATAAGACGCAACTAACACGATACAATAAAAGTTACCAAAATTACATTCCATATTCAATCATAATATACTTAATTATCTATAGAATTATAAAACTACTTTGTTTTGCTAAACGTGTCATGAACTTTTCATGTCAACCTATTAACATAACATGATAAGTTAAACATTGTGTGTCATAAATGGGTTAAGTGGGTTGAAACCGTTTAAACACGTTTTTAGTTGTGTCATTAACATGTCGACCATTTATGACTTAAACATGTTTACCCCAAACACTAACCCGTTTAACTTCATGGAGAGTTATATCGTGTTAACGGATCCTATTGCTAACTCTTTATCTCTACATGGATGGCAGGGAGGATTCATTCTAGACATGGGTGTACATTATATTGCAGGGTTAAGAATGGTAATTTTCTCTCCTTTTTTTCCTATTATTCTAATAAATCTTTCTGTAAAACTAACACGAATTTACGTCTTACTCAAACAGCTTGTTGGATGTGAGGTTGCCTCAGTGTCCGCTACGACATCTCATGTCGATACAACCCTACCTCCACCAGATACCATTTCATCTTTATTGTAAAAATGCCCTTCTTTACCATTCCCATTTTCCTTTAGTTTTTATTTAGTGTAAAATGCCATTTTCGTCCCTCAGGTTTGGTCGGTTTTGCGACTTTCATCCAAAGTTTGTTTTTTCGCATCTGGATCCAAAAGGTTTGAAATCTTTCTATTTTAATCCAGCTCGTTAACTCCATCCATTTTCTCCCTTAAGTAAGGGATATTTTTGTCTTTAAAGGGCAATTCGGTCTTTTGAATACTTGTACATTATGCTAAATGCTTGCACATAAAGTGAAAAAGACCGATCTGCTCTTAAAGTTAGCAAAAAAGACGGAAATACCCCTTTCTTAATGGAGAAAAATGGATGGAGTTAACGAGCCCGGTGAAAATGGCAAAATTTCTAACCTTTTGGATCCAGATGCGGAAAAACAAACCTTTGGACGAAAGTCGCAAAACTGGCCAAACCTCAGGGACCAAAATGGCATTTTACTCTTTCTTTTATTATTTATTTTATTTTAAAGTGACACTATTTTTTTTCTTGCATTTCTAGTCAACTTGAGAACGGATGTTCTGGAGTGTTTGTAATGTTGGTATCCTCAAAATCACCAAAGGTTACAACTTAACTTGCCTTTTATTGGTTACTCTATTTATTATCCATGACTTAAATGTAAATCAGGTTAATTTGCGGGTACGTGTTACAGATTATATGGCGAGTTGTTGGTTTAAACGGGACAGTGCAAGTTGAACGAGGAAACAAAGACGGACAACATGGTTATGTGGTAATGCAGAATCATATTAGCAACAGGCCATTTTATATTATATTATATTATTATATTAAGTTATTAACTTGGAAACATTTGACATTGTTGGTATCTCACAGGTTACTCTCTTTACTGCCAATAAGGAAACAAAGAGCACGTTCTATCCGTTCAGTGGGGTGACTGAAGAGCTGAAAGCTTTTTTAAGTGACATCTCAAGGGCCTCTCTTCAGGTATCTTGTGTATATATATGTGTGTATCTTACATGCGCACATATATAGTTGGATGGGATATATGTATCTTACATGCGCACATATATAGTTGGATGGGAAACGGGTCAGACAGGTTAAAAGCTGGCCACAACCTTAGAAAATTGTTGTATACAAAGATAGATAGGGGTGTGCACGGTTCAGTTTGGTTTTCGGTTTTTGATAACTATTCGGTTTCGGTTTTAGCAATGGTTCAGTTTAGCAATGTTTACGTTTAAGTTATTATATTTAACATTTTTAATTAATATTTTTCACATAAAAATAACCTTCTACGTTCTAATCTATTTATATTACACCCGCTTGCGGTATGCGCATATAATGTAAATATGTGTGGGCGTTCGGGGGGCAAAAGTGAAAGTGCACTAATTTTAAAGTTATTTTACTAATCTCGTGAAAATAACATTAAGAAAAGGGGGATGGTTAATCATACATCATGTGGTGGCGTTGATAGCCGAAAGACAAGGGGCTACATGCACTAATCGACAGTTGCCTCAATTGCTGAGTGTCATGTGCCTTATGTCCAAGGCTTGATGCAAAACTACTATCGAGCCAGGGGTCTCGTTGGAAGCAGCTTCTATTCCTACAGGGTAGAGGTAAGGCTGTCTACATCTTACCCTCCTCAGACCCTGCCTTAGCTTTGCTATTGGTGGGATTTACTGAGTATGATGATGATGATGTTCTAATCTATTTGTGTCTCTTCAAAGTTTTTATTAAGACATTTTCTTTCATAATACTTTGAAATCATATAATTTTTATGTTAAATTTTCGGTTCGGTTAAATCGGTTTTTTCAGTTTTCTGCTCACCCCTAAAGGTAGATATGATAGTAATAATATCGTTCAGATTATAATTAACGTGTGTGACACATGCATCTTATTGTTGGTGATTTATTGTCATCAACCATTTTATGTAATATGGGTTAGGATGTGTGGGGTGCACGCTCGTATAAGCTGATCTGATAAACCCGACAAATGGCAAGGTTCAAGAGGACCGTGTCTCGTTACCCTCAATAATATAATGTATAAGTTTATATAATATATATTTATAACATGTGTGCAGAAGGGTAATAAAATAGAAGCCGAAGCTCGGTTGACATATATTGAAGGTGCACAAGATGTTGCAGTTTTGGATGCAATGCTTGAATCTGGAATGAAACAAGGAGCCTTAGTCAAGGTTAAAAAGTTCTAAATTTTTAAGAGTGGTAAACTCATATGTATCACCATTTTAAAATAGAATATGATATCATTTGATTTATTATTGTTGTATTTTATTGAAATATATTTTCCACACCATTTTAATAAATAGGAATTGACCAATAGAGATTAAATATTTTGAGAAAGTGATTCTGTTCTCCTTTTTATTTTGGGCCATCCATATATTCTTTAGATTTTATACTCTTTTCAGTGTGAAACATATGATTTTTTGGTTTATTGATGTTATGCTTTGGCTTTGAGAAAAGAAGATGAGTTAATTATTATATGAAACTAGTTGAAAATACGGATATAGGATTGAAGATATGTCAACAAATAAATGATAACAATTTTAACCAAAAACAAATATTATTAAATAATTTTCACAAGGCTCATTGCTTGACATTAAAATTGATTAATAACTAAATACGTAAATATTATTTCATAATTTACAAAATAGTATAAATATAGTTACAAATAGGCTTGACACACACTGAAAAGACACTTACACTTGGGGTGTGTGGCTGTAGGATGTACTGAAAAGGCATAAAATTGGGAAATAAGTTTTGTTTATATTCTCACACATATGCGGCTAGGAAATAACCACTCCACATTACAAATTAATATATTAATATATTTTGGGTTAAAAATTTATCGATAGATTTGTTACTTAGGTTTTAGTTATGGGCCATATTGTAGGGTTTGGTAATGGGTAATTTTAATACTTGGAATAAAATTTGAAAATTTATAATATAGCCAATAAAAGTTATATATGTATTATATATAAAAATAATAAATAAAAATGTATAGTTTTTATTCGAATTTCGAATCGAATCGAATTTGAAATTATAAATTCGTATTCGAGTTACGTGACTCGAATTCGAATACGAATTCTTATAGTTGAAACAAATTCTTGATAATCGAATCGAATTTCAAATTTTTCGAATTCGAAACGAATTCTGAACACCCCAATATGTCCGCATGACATTTTACACTAACTTGTGTGATGATAAAGTGTGCATCTTCTGTATACAAAGGATGTGTGGTAAACTCTAGGGATGAGCAAAATAATTATAACAATAATATATGTTTTTTGGAAATTAAACTTCAATAAACACACCTCTGGCGCAAACGGGCAAAAGGCTAAACAATATATAATCCCCCGACCTAAATGGGCAAGAGGCCAAAATTACAACATATACAAAGGAGAATTATACCAATCCTTCCATCTAATGTTTTTAAAGGAAGACTTATTCTTGAGCTAAGACCGTGGGGTATGGTGGGGCGTGGGTTTGGGGTATGGTGCGACACGTGGAGTATGGGGCACCCAAGACCAAAAGCCAATTTCAAAGGGGTATGGTGGGGCGTGGAAAAAAAGCCAATTTCAAAGGGCTAGTGCTCTTGGCCAACGAGGTTCGGCCATGTCATGTTCGTAGCCCAGCCCAACACCCGGGCTGAAACCCCCGCCCAAGGGGCCACGCCGAAACCCAAGCCCACCCGGGGTGGTGATGTGGGCGTTTGTACCCAACCTACGCCCCAACCCCCGCCCCATACCCCATAGTCTAAACAAAACCTCTAGACTTTACCTTACATATCACATCATGCGGGCTACATTTTTTGTTATGAAACACAAACTCATTTCTCCCTTTCCAAATACACAAAAACCGTGATTAAAATCAGACAGTGAATAACCTTCTTTGCTTTTTTTTCCCATTCGTGTAAATAGCTGTGAATATCCATTAAATCTTTAACCGCGAACACAAACAAAGAAGGGATTTTATACCATGAGCTAAAACTAACCCAAACTCTATTTGCGAAAATACAAGTCGTGAATAAATGTTTCGCCGTTTCCTCACACTCATCGCACATCAAGCATAGAACCGAAGGAATGTTTACGTTTCTCCTCCTCAAATTCGCTCGAGTTTCTAATCTATCAAGGTTGGTTCTCCAAGCGATAATGTTATATTTAAGTGGAACCCATTTGCACCATTGTATATTTGCTCTTGTTATTTATCATTTTTAACATGCAAAGTTACATCAAAACAGAAGGTAGACGGGCAACAAGCTGCGCTGCCACCCCCATCTAAATTTGTACCATTTAAAATCCATACCTCTTCCACCTCCTCTATTAGCCTCCATCAGCGTTTTGACCGCTTTAACCGAAAGATCCCTGTGTCATCTCCCGTCCATTTCCATCTGTCAATAGTGTTTAACAGTCGCACCTCCGCTAAGACGTCCTGACACTCTTGCCATTCAAACCACTCTAGCTCTGTCTCTAGGTCTCTTTGCCACTTCTACACCCCTCCAAACATCCCCTCCCCCTTAGATCCTCTCCACAAATTTACACATCTTTTCCGTCTCCAGGTTAAAATGAGGCCACCTGTCTTTCAACGGAATATCACCAACCATGTATGAATCCAAAATCTAATGTCCCTCCCATTCCCCACGATTCCATAAATGTAACTCTGAAGGCATTTCCCATTCAGTTTCAATTTAAGATCCACTTTAGCAATATTGCTCCAGCAACTTGTAATAGAGACATTGTATGGCAAAAAACTCCAACCTCTTCTCTTATAATGACAAGCCTCCACCACTTTCCAACCATTTAGCCGTTTATCAAAAGTCTCAATAGCCGGTTTCCAATTGTTAAGCTTGTTCATCTTGGCACCCACTATAATCCCTAAATAAGTTAAGGGAAAATCTTCTCTATTAAAACCTAAAACTTCCGCCATAGAAATAGCGTATGTATTTCCCACCCCAGTCCCATAAAGATTTGACTTAAAAGGATTAATTTTTAACCTCAAACAAGCATAGAAAGCCCTAAGTAACCGAGAGACATAAACAATGTTTTCTCTTGACCATTCACCCAGTAAAAGAGCATCATCCGTGTATAAAAGGTGTGACAATAACGGTCCCTCATTATCAATTTTAATCCCTTTAAAAACCCCTTCTTCCCCCGCTTTTGAAAAAATGCAAGAAAGGGCCTCCATAACAATTAAAAATAGGAAAGGCGAAAGAGAATCACATTTTCTAAGCCCTTTGGAGCAATTAAATTCGAAAGTAGGAGACCCATTTACCAAAACCGAGGACCTTGCCGAAACCAAAACCCCTTTTACCCAAATACACCATTTATGTGGAAAACCCATTACTTTCGTCGTCTCGATAAGAAAAACCCAATTAACGTTATCGTAAGCCTTTTCAAAATCAAATTTTAAAAGAAAAGCTTTACTTTTAACTTTTTTAAGGCATGAGAGAACTTCATTAAGCATAAGCGGGCTATCGAGAATGTACCTTCCTTTAAGGAATGTCGTCTGATTTTCCGAGATAACCGAGCCAATTACCTTCTTAAGCCGATTTGCCAAAATTTCCGATATCGTGTTACTGACTTACTGATGACCCTAGTCAGGTTTATAGGCCTATAGTCCTTCAGCCCCAATGGATCCTTCGACTTAGGAATGAGTAGGGGTGTTCAAAAAAATCTGGATCCGAAACCAAATCCAAAATATCTGAAATTTCGGATATCCGAAAACCGGATTATCCGAGTTTTCGAATTCGGATTTTTGCCAAGACTTATATCTTATTATTACTCCAATGATGCACGTATGAATTTACATCGAGATAGTTGGTAAACGGGCAACAAGTTGCGCCGCTACCCCTTTTTGAATAGCAAAACTAAGCCTTTTAAAACTACGTCCATAGATCTCGGGGTCATAACATTACTATGCATGACCCTTTGAACTTGACTAAGCAGGTCCACAGCCTCTGCCGCTAGAAAACCAAAAGTATCAAAAGCAAATGGGATAAACACGTGCTGGTTGTCAAGACAAGCTTTCTCATGTTCGGATTTGAATGTGGATTTCTAAAACTGTTGGATAATCGGATTATCCAGTATCCGAAAACTAATAATTTCTTTATATATATATATATTATATAAGCATTATGTTTAGTTTGAAATATAATAAAAAAAATAGTATATGTGCCCAAAAATATACCTGTTCGGTTAAAAAAAAACGATGTAGAAGGAAAAAAAAACACGTACACAGGATTTGTCTCTTTCTACAAATAACCAAAGCCAATAAAAATCACAACATTACATTACAATTACATTACAAACTTACTTAAAACAGAAAGTCGGTGGCATAGGCCACCGACATACATGTGATATTTCCTTTTTCCACCCTTAATTTGAGTAAAATATATTTTGGCCCCTTGCTTTTAGTTTTGTTAAATTGCGTTTTGAATCCATTTCAACATTTCCTCTTTTCACTCATACTTTGAGTCAAATACATTTTGGCCCCTTGCTTTTAGTTTTGTTAAATTGCGTTTTGAGTGTCTTTCATTTCCAAGTCAAACATCAATTTTTCACCCATACTTTGAATAAAATACATTTTGTCCATTTGCTTTTAGGTTTGTTAAATTGTGTTTTGAGTCCATTTCCTTTCCAAGTTAAACTTCAATTACATTGCAATATTAGACCATTGAGGTTTAATCTCAAAAGTTTATAATGTTTCAACTTTATCGTTGTACCATATATAATATACATTTTTAGCTTATTGCTTTCTTTAATTATTTTTGTTCGCTAATTTCGTTTTTAAAAAACTAAACGTTTGGATTCAACCATACATTGAGTTGAACTGAATACGTCAAGATATGCGCTTTCATATGGTTTGCGCATTACATAGCGCTTGGACTAATCTGTTTGTGGCGTGCCTACGACGCATCGCCCGCGGGTTATATTATGAATATTAACATTTATGTGTCGGTATAAATTCGAGTTGGTATACGTTTCGATGTAAACTTTTCTGGGGAACGAGTCAGGTCAAATATATTTTGTTTTTTGATTGTTTATGTACGTTTCCAATTCTACGTTTCGACCCTACCGCAACACGCTAAGGGTATAATTTTTTCCGTTGATATGAATATCACTTTTGATTACACGTGTTAGTTTTCCCTTGATACACATTTTATGCTTTTTTGTACGTTTCCTATGTATGAGTCGGGTCACATATAAATACGATACACTTTACATTTTTATCCAGCTACAATACTATTGAGTTAAATTGGATACGTCAAAATGTGCGTTTTCATATGTTTAACGCATTAAATAACGCTTCGACTAATCTATTCGATGTTTGCAATGTACTTGCGCCGCAAGCGCGCGGGTTTCCCAGCGGCTTTGCCTCCCTGCCCCCATACTTTCACGATGTTGCAATTTTAGCCCGTTGAATTTGGTATCTTCAAAGTTTCATAAAATGACAAATTTAGTCCCTAAACCTTCTACTTTGGATTTCCCAAACCACAACCTCATCTTTCAAACTTTGCCAGCACCAACCCTCTACTTTGGTTTTCCACCATCACCCCCTTAGCTCTTACACAGTTACTGTAACAACTCTCATTAAAATTACCATTTCTTATCTTATTTTGTCCAATAGGAAACCCTAATTAAGACAACCAAGTGATACTGCATGATCCCTAAAATTTTCAGAACAGTTGAAATCAGGATCAAGGCCCCAAAAACTCAAGGGGGGTATTCCCTAAATTATGTTTATCTGCTCAAAACGATTCTAAAACACGTAAATTCGAATTTCATCAACTCAGCAGGGCTAAGTAGGTGACAAAGCAGGCCTAGTCTACTTTGGGTTTCCCCGCGACACGCGACAGGTGCGGGAGATCCTGTCGCAACACGCGGGAGGTACCAAATCAGGCTATAAATTCAGGGGCTTGGGACTTGATCAGTTTGCATGTTTCGACGAAAAATTTCTTTACGTACATTAAGTTATACATTGTTTCCTTCAAAAACACACACTGTCCTGAACCTCTGCTGCGATAACAGGGTAATAACTCGATCGCTACTACGATTCAATGTCCGATCGATTGAAATCAATCCAATGGATTTTTAAGTGCTGCCCACATTAGGGCTATACTTTGTCATTCGTCGTAAATTCGATGGATGTTTAAGTATTGCACTTTGTCATTCGTTGTGAGGATTTTAATCTCGTGAGTTATCGTAAATGCTGTATTAGTTACTGACCTAGTTCGTGTGCATTATTATTTAAATTAGGTTACAAGACTAATCAGTAGGCTAAACTCTGCCCGTTTAAATCTTCAAAGTGAGTCATTCTCTTTTTATCAAGTTACTTTCCAAAACCCTATTTATTTCAAAGTTATGATTACAGGGATTAAGTTTTTGTAGTCTTCAATTACTGCCGGTATGTGGGGTTTTGTATACATTACTTGATAACCGTCACCATTGGACAACGAGTTAGCCAATGGGTGATATGACCATAGTCACAGAAACAAGTCGAGTGACAAATACCGTTGGGTAATTGGTTGATATAAACAATGTAATCACTCTTAATACTGTATATTATAACATTGTGTCGTTTTGTGCAACTTGAGTGACTCGCCAGTATTTCCCTGCTGATAAAACCTTTTTAAAACATGTTTCAGGTGATCTGCTATGATCCAGGAAAAAGTGCTGTGTAGCACTACACGCTTGAAGAAGTGGCTTGATTAAATAAAGAAACATGTTTTTGTAAAAGAGGGGTTTCCCAGTGAAATCGCCTGTAAGGACTCTCAAAATTGTCCTAAAAATACCTGTAAGTACAAACCCGGACCCCAGAAACCCTAAACCATATTTAAAATCAAGAAAAACAAAATTCTGGTTCCCAGGCGGGCCGCGTAAGAAACAAGACTTGTCTTACGCGGGTCGCGTCAATACATGTTTGACCGGATAAGTGTTCCGGATCCACGTGGTGACCAGATGGCAAGCCTACTCGTGACCCATGCAGCCTACTCGTAGACTAGGCGGCCACGTGGGCCGCGTAAAGGTAAGCCAAAGGCTTACGCGGGCCGCGTGAGGCCCTAATTTTACCTATAAATAGCTTGTTGCATGCACAGTCTGTTGGTGTCGAAAACAAAGTTCAAAAACGAATTATTGTTACTCTGAAGTCGAAATTACTTTCAATATTAGCAAGGCGCTGCTCCGATACCGGGTATTAACTCGATCGCTGCTACGATTCAATGTCCGATCGATTAAACTATCCAATGGATGTTTAAGTGCTGCCCACATTAGGGTTTATGCTTTGTCATTCGTCGTTAATTCGATGGATGTTTAAGTATCGCACTTTGTCATTCGTTGTGAAGGTTTAATCTCGTGAGTTATCGTAAATGCTGTATTAGTTACTAACCGAGTTCGTGTGCATGTTATTAAATTTATGTTAAAAGGCTAATCAGTAGGCTAAGCTCTGCTCATATAAATCTGCAATGTGAGTCATTCTCTTTTTATCAAATTTGTTTACAAAAGCATGTTTATTTTCAAAGTTATAATTACAGGGATTAAGTCTTTGTAGTCACCAAATTACAGCCGGTATGTGGGGTTTTGTATACATTACTTGATAACCGTCACCATTGGACAACGGGGTAGCCAAGGGGTGATATGACCATAGTCACAGACACCATTGGACTCTGAGGTTACCAATGGATGTTCGAGTAACAAATACTGTGGGTAGTTGGTTGATATATGGAAACATTGTAATCGCTCTTAATACTGTAAAGTATAACAAACGAGTCGTTTTAAGCAAAAAGAATGATTCACCAGTATTTCCTGCTGACAAAACCTTTTTCAAACATGTTTCAGGTGATCTGTAGTGATCCAGGAAAAGTGCCGTGAAGCACTACAAGCTTAAGAAAGTGGCTCAATATAAAGAAACATGTTTTGTGAAATAAAGATTTCCCAGTGAAATCACCCTATTGTAAATTACCGGGGTTTTATCCCGAATTGTGAAATAAAATAATCGGGAAATTTCGGTTTTAAAAAGATCCTGATGAAAACTTCCGCTGTCAACTCAATTAAATAAATACCACGGGATTTTCTGTCCCGCGGCTCCTGAACCGGGTCAAACCGGGTCGGGGGCCGTGACAGAAAAAGGTGGTATCAGAGCCACTGATTTAAGCCAATTAAGCATTTAGAAAATACTTAATTTTTACTAATTGCTATTCTGTGATTATATGTTTTATTATTTGAATATTTGTGTACAGTATGGGTAAGAAAAAGCTTTCAAACATCTATCTTAAATTAGATAGGTCATCAAACGAAAAGGGAAGTTCATCCCAAACAAATTCTTCAAAATACTGTGCAAATCTTGAAGAAGGAATATTTGTTCGAAAAGCACAATATGAGGAACCACTTTCTCCTAATAAAAGAAGTTTGATTATTAGGAAAAGTCAGGAGAAAATAAAGAAATCACAACCAAAAGAAAAGAGAGTTAATCAGAAAACCCAAGAACTAGGCAATAAAACCCCATTGGAAGACAAGTTAGATGAAAAATGGGCGGATCTCTATATGCTAGCCACTGTAGCAGTAAATGCAAATCTTTAAATACACCTGATTCAAGTTTTAGCACCCTTATTACCTACAAGCCAGAAACCTTATCCAGTAAATAAATAAGTTTACAGTAACCCTGGTGTGTTTTAATTTTCAGTAGTATTAAATTAGTCACATGGTATACAATAATATTTAAAGGTTATTTATGCAATTTTGTTATAAAATTTTAACTTAGCATTTTGTGTATTTTGCGTATATGCTAAACAGCATGAATGACTTATCTGAAGCCCTTCAAAATCTAAATCTCTATCCGGTAAAAATAGAGGTTTCCAGAGATTTCACTGGTTATATACCAGACATAGAAGAACCTATGGAATTCAATGATCCACTTCCGGAGAAACCCAAGCCTAAGAAAAGGAGAAGATTTGTGGGATGGAGGCGTGTGCGCAGGAGGAAACCCGCAATTAGGAAGATTCCTAAAATAGAAAATCCTTAGACAAAGGGAAGGGGATTGAAGTCGGGGAAGGTTTTAGGCAAATGGAAATGGAGTTTGGGGAAGGTTCTAGGCAAACCCAGATGGAAATTGGGGAAAGCTCTAGACAAATCGAGGAGTTACCATTTCAGGAAGAATTGGATCGTGCATTGGCAAGCTGTGATATCGTCAGGCCTGTCAATAATAATCTCTACCCTTATCCTGCTAAAAATCAACTTCCAATGAACTTGGAACCAGCAATCCCAGAACCTATAATCCACACCCAACCTCTAGGAATGGACGAGTGGTGGACCAATGATTGGCAGTTCCAAAACCTTCTCAACAGTCCTTATTCCTTTCTCCCTCAGTTCGACCCGGAACCTATACCAAACCCACCAATGAGCAATGAAAATTTAGTTAAACTTCGCCACTTTGGTGAGGAGCTGGTGGATGCAGGAAATAGGATCAGGGAAGTAGGAGAACAGATCTCCTGGAAATATGACGAGAGGGAACGTCGTTACTGAAATATTAACTAACAAGAGATAGTGGGTTTGTGAAACTATGGTTGTATAATAAATAGAAAAATATAATCTTGTAAAATAACTACAAATAAAACTTTGTAAGACAAATAGTGTGTATTGATGCATATTATAAAATATAAAAATGGGAATCGAGAAATCGATAGTTTTGGCTATATGTGTGTTGTGAAATTTGTATGATTGTTTTGTGTATAATTGTTATTTATTCAATACTAATAAATTATATATATTAATTATCAGATGGAAAACGCTAATAATGAACCAGTAAACGAGGTTAATCAATCTGAGCAACATCCGGAGGATCAATTTATGACTAGGCAAGATATAGAAAATATTGTTGCTCAAGGAATAGCCAATGCTATTCCAGCAATCCTTGCTGCTGCCCAAAAACCTGTTGAACCTCAACAAATCATTCCTAGCAAACGTATTTTTGAAGATAACTTCAGTAATAGCGTAAACGGAGGCGGTAATCATACCAATCACGATAATGATTCACGGCAGGCTCCGCTTCCTAAGAAAATGAAAGCTGCAACGCCTGGTTGCACTTACAAAGAATTTCTTGCTTGTAAACCCGCTGAATTTGCAGGCAATGAAGGAGCAACTGCGGCACTGCGTTGGTTAGAGAAAACCGAGGCAATGATTACAATAAGTAAATGTAACAAGGACGACAAGGTCATGTACGCGTCAAATCTGTTCAAAGAAGGGGCGCTAGAATGGTGGAATACAGTACTTCAAGCCAAAGGAAGAAGTATGGCCTATGCCATGAACTGGGAAGAATTTAAGAGTCTTGTAGAAAGAAAATTCTGTCCCGAATATGAAAAAGATCAAATGGCTAATAAGTTCCTAAATCATCGAATGATAAGTGTAGATTGTCGCGGGTATACTTCGACATTCTTTAAATATGCTAGAGTGGTACCAACACTGGCTTCGCCAGAACCGGTACTCATTTCTCGCTATATTTGGGGATTGATTAGCGAAATCCGTAATATCGTTAAAGCTGCGAGACCTCGTACTATTGACGATGCGGTAGAATTAGCTAACACCCTAACTGACGAACTGGTCTGCACAAGAGATGAAAACAGGAAAAAGGAACTGGCTCAGAAAATTACCCAAGGATTTCGTACGGGTAATAATAGCATCTTCAAGAGAAGAGGAACAGGGCAATCTTCAACCCCGCCGTTCTGCAGGAATTGCAGAAAGAAACATTATGGAAGATGTAATTTAACGTGCAACTTTTGCAAAGTCGCAGGACATCGTGAAGAAGACTGCAGAAAGAAAACAAGAATCTGCTTTAACTGTGGCGAAGCAAGACATTTCAAAACAGAATGTCCTAAATTGGTCAAACCAGCAGACAACAAAGCCAAGACGGCCGACGGAGCTACTAAAAAGAATGTTAGAGTATTCCAGCTGACCACTCAAGAAGCATAACTCATTCCAGATGTGATAGCTGGTACGTTTTTAGTTCACAACGTGTATGCAAAAGTATTATTTGACTCTGGTGCAAACCAAAGTTTTATTAATACTTCATTCTGCCAAGCTCTTAACCTATCCTTAACCAACAGTAGGCAGATTTTTACAGTCGAAACAGCAGATGGGAATTCTATTAAAATAGATAAGGTTTTGCAAAAAGAAAATATAGAACTTTTAGGTCATAAATTTCATGCAAACCTATTGCCAATGAATTTAACTGGATTCGAGGTCGTATTAGGAATGGATTGGTTAGTAGCCAACCATGCTCGAATCCTTTGTGATAAGAATTCCATAGAAATTCGTGCACCCACCGGAGAAGTACTTATGATTACAGGAGATAAGCCACGGAAACTCATGAAGTTTATATCAGTAATGAAAGTTGCTAGTTATGAACGAAAGCAAGGAATAGTATATATGATTTCAGTAATCATTAGTACTAAGGGTAAAGAACTTAAGGAAATTCATGTAGTCTCAGAATACCCAGATGTATTCCCAGAAGAGTTGCCAGGATTACCACCAGATAGGGAGGTAGAATTTAGAATTCATCTAATTCCCGGAACTACACCGATAGCCAAGGCACCTTATCGGTTAGCACCCACAGAAATGTTAGAACTGAAAAAGCAATTAGATGAATTATTAAGTAAAGGTTTCATACAACCTAGTTCATCCCCTTGGGGAGCACCAGTGTTGTTTGTAAAGAAAAAGGATGGTTCAATGCGAATGTGTATCGATTATAGAGAATTGAATAAGGTTACAATTAAGAATCGATACCCATTACCTAGGATTGATGATCTTTTCGATCAACTTCAAGGAGCTAGATACTTTTCTAAGATCGACCTATGCTCCGGATACCATCAATTGAAGGTACAGGAAGAAGACATACCTAAAACTGCTTTCAGAACTAAGTATGGTCATTACAAGTTTACAGTCATGCCCTTTGGACTAACGAATGCACCTACCACATTCATGGACATGATGAATAGAATCTGTAAACCGTATTTGGATAAATTTGTAATTGTCTTCATTGACGATATACTTATTTATTCCAAGAATCAGGACGAGCATTGTCAACACTTGCATGCACTCTTAACTTTGTTAAGAAAAGAAAAACTTTATGCCAAATTCTCAAAATGTGAATTTTGGCTAAAGGAAGTGCAATTTCTAGGTCACATGGTGAATCATGAAGGTATTCACGTAGATCCCTCTAAAATAGAGGCAATTACCAAATGGAAGGTTCCGCAATCCGCAATGGAAATTAGAAGTTTTATAGGTTTAGCTGGATATTATAGACGGTTTATTAAGGATTTTTCCAAGATAGATGTACCATTAACTAAGCTAACCTGCAAAGCAGTTAAGTTTGAATGGGGACCTAAACAAGAAGAAGCCTTTAGGATCTTGAAACAGAAATTAACAAATGCTCCAATCCTAGCCTTACCGGAAGGAACAGAAGATTTTGAAGTTTACTGTGATGCTTCAAAACTAGGATTAGGATGTGTGCTTATGCAACGCAAGAAGGTAATTGCGTATGCATCAAGGCAATTGAAAAAGCACGAGGAGAATTATACGACGCATGATCTAGAATTAGGAGCCGTAATTTTTGCCCTTAAAATTTGGAGACATTATCTGTACGGAAGTAAATTTACTGTCTATACGGATCACAAAAGTTTAAGATATATATTTGGGCAAAAAGAGTTAAACATGAGGCAAAGGAGATGGATGGAAATCCTAAGTGACTACGACTGTGATATTCAGTATCACGAAGGAAAGGCAAATGTAGTTGCAGATGCCTTAAGTCGTAAATATCATGATAAACAACGACGAGTTCGTACTCTTAGATTAAATCTACAGTTAGATTTAATGGAACAACTAAAGCATTTTCAAGAAACAGCAATCAAGGATGATGCCGAAGAAATGAAGGGAAGAATAAAAGAATTAGAGCAAGGAAGTGATGGAATTTGGAGATTCCACAAGAAAAGAATTTGGGTACCTAAGCAAGGAGATTTAAGGCATAAGATACTAGAAGAAGCCCATAAATCTAGGTATACTATGCATCCAGGAAACAATAAAATGTACCAAGATTTAAGAAATAACTTTTGGTGGATAGGAATGAAAAAGGATATAGCTCGATATGTTTCTAAGTGTCTTACTTGTTCACAAGTTAAGGCAGAACACCAGAAACTTTCAGGTCTACTACAACAATTAGAAATGCCTGTATGGAAAGGTTGGCAAAGTTGTATGTAGATGAAGTAGTATACTTACATGGAGTTCCACTCTTCATTGTTTCAGATAGGGATAGTCGTTTTACTTCCCATTTCTGGACAAGTTTTCAAGAAGCAATGGGAACTCGACTAAATTTGAGTATTGCATATCATCCTCAAACAGACGGACAAAGTGAAAGAACAATCCAAACTCTTGAAGACATGCTTAGGTCATGTGTGATAGATTTTGGTGGAAATTGGGACGATCACTTACCTTTGATCGAATTCTCCTATAACAATAGTTATCATTCAAGCATTGAAGCTGCCCCATTCGAGGCACTATATGGAAGAAAGTGCAGAACTCCAGTTTGTTGGGCAGAAATAGGAGAAAGTCAATTGTCAGGTCCTGAAATAGTACAAGAAACCACCGACAAGATTACTCAAATCAAGGAAAGACTGAAGACGGCTCGAGATCGCCAGAAGAGTTATGCAGACAATAGACGGAAGCCGTTGGAATTTCAAGTGGGAAACAAAGTACTGTTAAAAGTTTCTCCTTGGAAAGGAGTAGTTCGGTTCGGTAAGAAAGGAAAGCTAAGTCCAAGATACGTAGGACCATTTTCAGTGATCCAACGTATAGGACCAGTTGCTTATCGTTTACAACTACCAGAAGAGCTAGCCGGAGTACATGATGTATTTCATGTATCCAATCTCAAGAAATGTTTATCTTACGAGTCCCTGGTAGTACCTCTTCAAGATATAGAGATACATGAAAAATTGAAGTTCGTTGAAAAACCACTTCAAATCGAAGATCGAAAGATCAAGTTTCTCAAGCACAAAAGATTGGTGCTAGTCAAGGTCAAGTGGGATTCCAGAAGAGGACCCGAATACACTTGGGAGCTGGAATCGGAGATGAAGCGAAAGTATCCTGACTTATTCCAATAAATCTCGAGGACGAGATTTTAAATAAGGTGGGGAGGATGTAAGGACTCTCAAAATTGTCCTAAAAATACCTGTAAATACAAACCCGGACCCCAGAAACCCTAAACCATATTAAAAATCAAGAAAAACAAAATTCTGGTTCCCAGGTGGGCCGCGTAAGAAACAAGCCTTGTCTTACGCGGGTCGCGTCAATACATGTTTGACCGGATAAGTGTTCCGGATCCACGTGGTGACCAGATGGCAAGCCTACTCGTGACCCATGCAGCCTACTCGTAGACTAGGCGGCCACGTGGGCCGCGTAAAGGTAAGCCGAAGGCTTACGCGGGCCGCGTGAGGCCCTAATTTTACCTATAAATAGCTTGTTGCATGCACAGTCTGTTGGTGTCGAAAACAAAGTTCAAAACGAATTATTGTTACTCTGAAGTCGAAATAACTTTCAATATTAGCAAGGCGCTGCTCCGATACCGGGTATTAACTCGATCGCTGCTACGATTCAATGTCCGATCAATTAAACTATCCAATGGATGTTTAAGTACTGCCCACATTAGGGTTTATGCTTTGTCATTCGTCGTTAATTCGATGGATGTTTAAGTATCGCACTTTGTCATTCGTTGTGAAGGTTTAATCTCGTGAGTTATCGTAAATGCTGTATTAGTTACTAACCGAGTTCGTGTGCATGTTATTAAATTTAGGTTAAAAGGCTAATCAGTAGGCTAAGCTCTGCTCATATAAATCTGCAATGTGAGTCATTCTCTTTTTATCAAATTTGTTTACAAAAGCATGTTTATTTTCAAAGTTATAATTACAGGGATTAAGTCTTTGTAGTCACCAAATTACAGCCGGTATGTGGGGTTTTGTATACATTACTTGATAATCGTCACCATTGGACAACGGGGTAGCCAAGGGGTGATATGACCATAGTCACAGACACCATTGGACTCTGAGGTTACCAATGGATGTTTGAGTGACAAATACTGTGGGTAGTTGGTTGATATATGGAAACATTGTAATCACTCTTAATACTGTAAAGTATAACAAACGAGTCGTTTTAAGCAAAAAAGAATGATTCACCAGTATTTCCCGCTGACAAAACCTTTTTCAAACATGTTTCAGGTGATCTGTAGTGATCCAGGAAAAGTGCCGTGAAGCACTACAAGCTTAAGAAAGTGGCTCAATATAAAGAAACATGTTTTGTGAAATAAAGATTTCCCAGTGAAATCACCCTATTGTAAATTACCGGGGTTTTATCCCGAATTGTGAAATAAAATAATCGGGAAATTTCAGTTTTAAAAAGATCCTGATGAAAACTTCCGCTGTCAACTCAATTAAATAAATACCACGGGATTTTCTGTCCCGCGGCTCCTGAACCGGGTCAAACCGGGTCGGGGGCCGTGACATCGCCTTTATTGTAAATTATAGGGTTTATCCCTAATTATGAAATAAATAAATCGGGCATTTTTAAGTTTTAAACGATCCTGTTAAACATTTCGCTGCCAACTCAATTAATAAATACCACGGGGTTTCTGCCGCGGCTCCTAGACCAGGTCAAACCGGGGACGGGGGCCGTGACAGAAAAAGGTGGTATCAAAGCCACTGATTTAAGCCAATTAAGTATTTAGAAATACTTAATTTTCTGATTTCCATTTTGTGACTATGTGTTTTTTTATATTATTTGACTATTTGTTAGTTTACAGTATGGGTAAGCAAAGAATTACGGACATCTATCGTCAATTAGATAATTCACTAAAAGATAAGGAAACCTCATTCCAATCAAATTCCTCAAGATGCTCAGCAGATACTGAGGAAGGAATATTTGTTCGTAAGGCACAATTTGAGAAACCACTTACCATTAAGAAAAGAAGTTGGATTATTAGAAAAAGTCAAGAGAAAATGAGGAAGTCACAAACAAAAGAAGTGATAAATAAGGAGACTCAGGAAACAAGTAATAACCCACCATGGGAAGATGAATTAGACAAACAATGGGAAAATCTCTACATGTTAGCCACTACAACAGTAAATATTAACTTATAGTTGAATCATCAGCACCTATGTCACCTACGAGCCAGAAACTTTAGATAACAACCTAGTAGAAGAAAGAGACAGGATAAACTTTACATAAACGCATGATGAGAATAATACTCCTATAACCTAGCTAGACTAAAATAATTTACGGATGCATAATAACTAGTATATTTCGAATTTCAGTTGTAATTTGTAATAGATATATATAAAAATCACCATAGTTCGTTTTAATTAATCTGTTTGTGTAATTATATTAGATATTTATAATTAATTTTTCTGATTGTCATTCTGTGATTATGTGAAAATTCAAGTTACAAAAGTTTAACCTAGAATTTTGTGTGTTTCTTCATATCTGCTAAACAGCATGAATGAAATATCTGAAGCTCTTCAGAATCTCAATCTCTATTCTGTTAATGTGGAAGTTTCCAGAGACTTTACCGGTTATTGTGCCGACATGGAGGAACCTATGGAATTTCAAGTCCAACCTCCGGAGAAACCCAAGCCAAAGAAAAGAAGAAGACTTGTAGGCTGGAGGCGTGTACGCAGGAAGAAACCAGCGACACGGAGAGTTATAAAGACAGAGGATCCTAAAGATAAAGGCAAAGGGATAGAGATTGGGGAAAGTTCCAGGCAAGACCAGGAGATGCCTTCCTGGGAGGAGCTGGATTATAAACTGGCACTTAGTGACCTCATCGGACCTGTCGGTGAAAACCTCTTTAATTACCCAGCGGAAGCACAACTTCCAGTTGACCTAGAGCCTGAAATCCCAGATCCCATTATCCATACCCAACCTTTACCAGCAGAACTAGAAGAGTGGTGGACCACCGACTGGCAGTTTCAAAATCTCTTAAACAACCCTAATACCTTTTTCCCTCAATTTGACCCTGAACCTCCACTACATCCACCAATGAGCACCGAGAACTTAGCTGAACTCCGTCACTATGGCGAGGAGCTGGTGGACGTAGGGAATAGAATCCGGGAAGTGGGAGAAAGGATATCCTGGAAATACGACGAGAGGGAACGTCGTTTCTAAGATGCCAGCTAACGAGGATGATGTGACTGTGGTTATGTGGTTGTAGGAATGTGTGTTTAATAATAATAATATAATAAAATCGTGTAAAATAACTAAAAATAAAACTTTTGTAAGATAACGGGTGTGTACGGAAGCATACTATAATATATAAAAATGGAAGTCGAAAAATCGACAATTTTGGCTAAAGGTGTTGATGTGATTATGTGCAATTGTTTTATTATGCTTGGTTATTAATTAAGTTGGTGCTAATAACTTATATATATATTACCAGATGGAACATGCTGGTAATGAACAAGTTAACGAGGGTAACCAATCCGCACAAAACCATGAAGATCAATTTCTAAATAGGCAAGATATCGAGAACATCGTTGCTCAAGGAATAGCCAATGCTATTTCGGCAATTCTTGCTGCTGCACGAAATCCAGTTGAACCTCAAATTATTCCTAGCAAACGTACTCATGAAGACAACTTTAGTAATAGCATAAATGGAGGCGGTAACATTAATAATAATGATAATGATGTACTGCAAGCCCCAATTCTCAAAAGAATGAAAGCTGCAATGCTTGGTTGCACTTACAAGGAATTTCTTGCCTGTAAACCTGTTGAGTTCGCAGGCAATGAAGGGGTGACAGCGGCACTGCGTTGGTTGGAGAAAACCGAGGCAGTAATTAAAATAAGTAAATGTGCCGAGGAGGATAAAGTCATGTATGCTTCACACCTTTTCAAGGAAGAAGCATTAGAATGGTGGAATACGGTATTACAAGCTAAAGGAAGTGACATGGCCTATGCCATGAGTTGGGAGGAGTTTAAACGTCTGGTGGAAAGAAAATTCTGCCCAGAATATGAAAAAGAGCAGATGGCGAACAAATTCCTGAACCACCGAATGGTGGATGTTAATTGCCGAGGGTATACTTCGAAGTTTTTCGAATATGCTCGAATTGTACCTACTCTGGCTTCGCCAGAACCGGTAATTATTTCTCGCTACATATGGGGTTTGATTAGCGAGATCCGTGATATTGTCAAAGCTGCGAGACCCCGCACGATCGATGATGCGGTGGAATTAGCCAACACTTTGACTGACGGACTGGTGCGTACGCGAGAAGAAAATAGGAAGAAGGAACTAGCTCAGAAAATTACCCAAGGATTTCGTGTGGGTAATAATAGCAATTTCAAGAAAAGAGGAACTGGGCAATCTTCCACTCTGCCGTTCTGCAGGAACTGCAGAAAGAAACATTTTGGAAAATGTAATGAACCCTGCAACTTCTGCAAAGCTATAGGACATCGTGAAGAAGATTGCAGGAAGAAAACAAAGATCTGCTATAACTGCGGAGAAACTGGGCATTTTAGATCAGAATGCCCTAAATTGGTCAAACCAGCAGATAACAAGGCCAAACCTGCTGAAGGGACTAACAAGAAGAACGTAAGAGCCTTCCAATTGACCACGCAGGAAGCTGAACTGATTCCTGACGTGATAGCTGGTACGTTCTTAGTTCACAACGTTTATGCGAAAATATTATTTGACTCTGGTGCAAACCAAAGTTTTATAAATACTTCATTCTGCCAAGCTCTTAACCTATCTTTAACCAAACTTAGGCAAGTTTTTACAGTAGAAACGGCAGATGGGAACTCTGTTAGCATAGATAAGGTTTTGCGAGAAGAAAAGATAGAACTCTTAGGCTATAAGTTTTCTGCAAACCTGTTACCTATGAATTTAGCTGAATTTGATGTTGTCTTAGGAATGGATTGGTTAGTAGCCAACCATGCCCGAATTCTTTGTGATAAGAATTCCATAGAAATACATACTCCCACAGGAGAATTAGTGGTGATTATAGGAGATAAGCCGCGAAAGCCACTGAAATTCATTTCAGTAATGAAGTTGGACAGTTATTCAAGAAAACAAGAAGTAGTTTATATGATTTCAGTAATCATTAACACTAAAAGTAAGGAACTTAAAGAAATTCCGGTAGTATCAGAATACCTGGATGTCTTTCCGGAAGAACTACCTGGACTACCACCCATTAGGGAAGTAGAATTTAGAATTCATCTAATTCCTGGAACTACACCGATAGCTAAGGCACCTTATCGGTTAGCACCCACAGAAATGCTAGAATTGAAAAAGCAGTTAGATGAATTACTAAGTAAAGGATTTATACAACCTAGTTCATCCCCTTGGGGAGCACCAGTGTTGTTCGTGAAAAAGAAAGATGGGTCAATGCGAATGTGTATCGATTATAGGGAATTGAATAAGGTTACAATTAAGAATCGATACCCATTACCTAGGATTGATGATCTCTTTGATCAACTTCAAGGAGCTAGATATTTTTCTAAGATAGATTTACGCTCTGGATATCATCAATTGAAAGTACAAGAAGAAGACATACCTAAAACTGCTTTCAGAACTAGGTATGGTCATTACGAGTTTACAGTCATGCCCTTCGGACTAACAAATGCCCCAGCAGCATTTATGGACATGATGAATAGGATCTGTAAACCGTATTTGGATAAATTTGTAATTGTCTTCATCGACGATATACTCATTTATTCCAAAAGTCAGGACGAGCATTGTAAGCACCTGCATGCACTCTTAACTTTGTTAAGAAGGAAAAGCTTTACGCCAAATTCTCGAAGTGTGAATTTTGGCTACAGGAGGTGCAATTTTTAGGTCACATGGTAAATCACGACGGTATTCACGTAGATCCTGCTAAGATAGAAGCAATCACCCAATGGAAGGTCCCACAATTAGTTACGGAAGTTAGAATTTTTCTAGGATTAGCTGGGTACTATAGGCGCTTTATTAAGGATTTCTCTAAGATAGTTGTGCCATTAACTAAGCTAACCTGTAAAACAGTTAAGTTTGAATGGGGACCTAAGCAAGAAGAGGCTTTTAAGATTTTAAAGCAAAAGTTAACAAACACCCCAATTCTTGCCTTACCAGAAGGAACGGAAGATTTTGAAGTTTACTGTGATGCTTCTAAGCTAGGATTAGGATGTGTGCTGATGCAACGCAAAAAGGTAACTGCGTATGCCTCAAGGCAATTGAAAAAGCACGAGGAAAATTATACGACGCATGACTTAGAATTAGGGTCGATAATTTTTGCCCTTAAGATTTGGAGACACTATCTGTATGGAAGTAAGTTTACAGTCTATACAGATCATAAGAGTTTAACATATATATTTGGCAAAAAGAATTAAATATGAGGCAAAGAAGATGGATGGAAATTCTAAGTGACTACGACTGTGATATTCAATATCACGAAGGAAAGGCAAATGTAGTTGCAGATGCCTTAAGTCGTAAGTATCATGAGAAACAACGACGAGTTCGTGCTCTTAGAATAAGTTTACAATTAGACTTAATGGAACAATTAAAGAATCTTCAGGAAACAGCAATCAAGGAAGATGCTGAAGGAATGAAAGGAAGAATAAAGGAATTAGAGCAAGGAAGTGATGGAATTTGGAGATTCCACAAGAAAAGGATTTGGGTACCTAAGCAAGGAGAATTAAGAAATAAGATTTTAGAAGAAGCTCATAAATCTAGGTATACCATGCACCCAGGAAACTATAAAATGTACCAAGATTTAAGGAATAATTTCTGGTGGATAGGAATGAAAAAGGACATAGATAGATATGTATCTAAGTGTCTAACTTGTTCACAAGTTAAGGCAGAACACCAGAAACCTTCAGGATTACTCCAGCAATTAGAAATGCCTGTATGGAAATAGGAGCTCATAACAATGGATTTTGTTACTAAGTTGCCCAAAATCAGAAAAGGTAATGATGCAATTTGGGTAATTGTGGATCGATTAACCAAATCAGCTCATTTTCTACCTATGAAGGAAACCTTTAGCATGGAAAGGTTAGCAAAATTGTACGTAGACGAAGTAGTATCCTTACATGGAGTTCCACTCTCCATTGTATCGGATAGAGATAGTCGTTTCACTTCACATTTCTGGACGAGTTTCCAAGAAGCCATGGGGACTAAACTGAACTTGAGCACTACATATCATCCCCAAACAGATGGGCAAAGTGAAAGGACGATCCAAACCTTGGAAGACATGCTCAGGGCATGTGTAATAGATTTTGGTGGAAACTGGGACGACCACCTACCCTTAATTGAATTCTCCTATAATAATAGTTATCATTCAAGCATTGAAGCTGCCCCATTTGAAGCACTATATGGAAGAAAATGCAGAACTCCAGTTTGTTGGGCAGAAATAGGAGAAAGCCAATTATCAGGTCCCGAGATTGTGCAAGAAACCACCGATAAGATCACTCAAATTAAGGAAAGACTAAAGACGGCTCGAGATCGCCAGAAGAGTTATGCAGACAATAGACGCAAGCCACTAGAATTTCAAGTTGGAGATAAGGTACTCTTAAAAGTTTCTCCTTGGAAAGGAGTAGTTCGGTTCGGTAAGAAGGGAAAGTTAAGTCCAAGATACATAGGACCATTCTCAGTAATCCAACGCATAGGACCAGTTGCATATCGCTTACAACTACCAGAAGAACTAGCTGGGGTACATGACGTATTTCATGTATCCAACCTCAAGAAATGTCTATCTGACGAATCCCTGGTAGTACCTCTTCAAGATGTAAAGGTTAATGAAAAGCTAAAATTTGTGGAGAAACCACTACTGATAGAAGACAGAAAGGTCAAGTTTCTCAAACACAAACGACTAGTGCTGGTCAAAGTCAAGTGGGATTCAAAGAGAGGACCAAAATACATGTAGGATCGTGTACGGACCCAAAACGAGTCAATCAGAGGTGTTCTACACAATATGAAAGGCGGAAACATACATATTGTGTGTGATTCAGCTAGAATATCACTTTTAACTATCTTTCTATTGATCTGGTAACAATTACAAGTCTGTAGACACTTCGACAGAGCTTCGCCGTCGGAAAACCTCAACCTAATTCCGTTTCAAATGAAACGAAATGACACATATATATAGGCATTCTAATCCCGTTTGAACATGCTCAAATGGTATTACATTGAAACGAGATTACAGCACTCAAACGGAATTACTTTGTAATTCCGTGCGGAATTACATGAGACCTCTTCAAGCGGAATTAGAGCCTTCAAGCGGAATTAGCTTTCTTGTCATTTTCTCGAACTTCGTGCCATGAACAATGCAAGACTCAATACAAGACGAAGTCGACAGACGTATGCACCAACAGACTCCCCCTCGGATGTTGACGAGTCTTAAGTGTCGAGTCTTCAACGTCTTCAGTCTTTATCAGTCTGACTGCTCTCTCATAAGTATCTGATAGTGTAAAACTTCTTCAATATTCTCTTCTCTTTCTTCATCAGCACCAACACACTCCTCTCGAACAAACAATCTACCCTCGAATGTTCATCGTAATCTGGCTTTCACAGGATCAGAATCGTGTCCTGGCTCTATACTCAGACTTCAGAATCCAGGCTATCCTGCACATCCTCTACCTCACAATAAATTTTACAAATTTAACATTTGACAAATTTATATAACCAGACTCCCCCTCAAATTTATCCAGAATGATTTAACAACGCTAATAACTGATGAACCAATTATAAGTAAATATTCAAAATCTTTTCTCATTTAAACACAAGTTCCCCCTCACCACATGCTCATCATGTTTAGCACTTGGAATTTTGAAAATCAGCTTTCCAACATCAGTTGTAAAAAAAACTTTTTGGATTTTTCAAAATTTATGCTAAAACACACTAAAATCTTTTTGGAAATTTTGAATGAAATGAAATGCAGTAAAGAAATATTTACAGACAATATTTTTGTGAGTTTGTGTAAGAAGATCATATCAGTTTTTGACAAGTCACAAGTGCCGTTGAGCTTAGTTACACATTAAGAATAAAACACTTCACTTAGATTGCCGATATGCTGATCCACTTAAATTTTCACACAAATTTCAACTGATTCAGGATATAAATTAGGTGTATTAAGGACTTAAACTCATTCATGTGTCCCACCTCTTGAATATACTCCCGTATCCAGACCCCAATATTCAGTCTTACAGGTGAGTATACCACAGATGATATCTGAAAGGGGTTAAATGCGAGGACCGTGAGAGCTCAGGTTAGAACTTCCGTTCAGCAGAGAGATGACGGCTTCGACTTTTGGTGGGTCCCCTTTAGAGGATCTTTTTTACAACAGCACATGATTTGCATTTTGCAATGTTTTATCATTTTTTATGCTGAGGGCAGGCTTTTATTTCAAGCAAGCGTAAAGTATTCTCCGGGGACTAGGCCATTGCTTTCGCAAAATCAGAAGTCCCGGGATAATACCCCAGATATCACTGAGCATAAAGACCTAGTATCTCAGAAAGAGGGATCTTTCAAACGAAATTTCAGGGGTTACCTATATATCCAAGTAGTGTTCCCCACGAAATAAGCAAGTTTGAATTTAAGTTTATATCCCGAAAAAGTTTACTAAATGTGTAAAAACCTATCGGCATATCATCAGTGAGACCGTTTAACGCTATTTAAACATTACATTTCTTTAGCATACTGTAACTGTCTACTGATGTACTATCATTTCCTCTTTTCGACACCAAAACTCATTTTGTATTTTATCATGTTTTTGACTTTTTCAAATTTTCAAATGTTTTTGGATTTTCTGAAAATTCTTACTCCCCCTAAAATTCAAACACATTTAAATGAAATTTGAAACAAACTATACAAGTAAATTGACAACTGATATCGAATCACTTCACTTCGTCATCCACTTGGCATAAACAATCAGAACTCCCCCTTACAACAAATTATTTTCTCATTATGATTTCAAAACACTTAAGTTTGTTTTAACCAAAATGATTTTTCCGGAAAATAAGTTTTGTTGATTTTACCACTTGTAGGTTAGGGGTTCATCACATTGTTTTCTCAACCATTAGAAAAATATAACAAATTTTTAGATTTTTTTTCAAACATTATCACATGTAGAAAATCAAGTACGACTTAATGTCCCTGATTTACCACTTGTAAGTCGAAATATCACAGTTACCAACTTGTGAATTTCTCAAGAAAGATGCCGATACCTGCTCCACACTTACCAACCTGGGAACTCCGGCAAGTCAGGTTTTTACTTGTGAAAAACTGCCATCCAAGCTTGACTAAACTTGGATGTGACCACCTCTTCATCTTTTTCACTTAGGGTATAAGTAGCCTTCTTTGTTTCATAAAAATCTTTTACCCCTTTCACTTTTCCTTCAACCATTTTTTCAAAAATCTTTTTAACATTCCCATTAAATGCTTTCTCGACATCAAATTCTTTCTTCTCAGAATAGAATTGATTCGAGATCTCAACCTTTCCAACTTTTGATTTAAAATTCTCAGCCCTCAATGGTGGAAAGTTCTCATTATCCATTGGAGGTACTGAGTTTTCATCATTTTTAACAACATGTGGCTCCTCTGATTTTGTGGAATCAGTTTCATCGCCAGATTTTACATCTGATTTCTTAACAACCCAAGCTTGATTGCCAAGATTTCCCTTTTTCTTGTAAAATCTTTTTGAACACTCACCAACTTCATAAATAGAATTTTTAAACACTTTAAATTTTTCAGTTGGTGGTTCGGTTTTATCAACAACTATTTCTTTGAGTTTTTCTGAAACTCCCTGTTTTGTGTTGGTTGCTTTAGGACAGTTCCAAGCTATGTGACCAACTTCTTGATACCTGTAACAGGTTCTAGTCTATTTTCTCTGATGAACTTCAATTTTCTTCTTTTCAGCAAAAAATTCCTGATTTGACTGTCTCCAGAACGAGCTCTTCTTTTCATCCTCAGCAGAAGTACCTGAAACAAATTTTGTATATGTTTTAGAAATTTTATCTTTTTTATAATTTTCTGGTGGAATAAAATCCAATCCTTTCTTTTTGAAATTACCGTTATGGTTTGGTTTCTTTCGATAACCTGAACCAGAACTGTAACCCATTTTCTTGTTTAATTTTTGTTTTATTCTTGAGGTGTAAAGTTTAGGTTTTGTGGAAAAAATTTCATCTTTTATTTCAGAAATATTAATTTCTGTCAATTTGAAAACATTTTTTATCATTTCAATTTTAACACCTCTTATTGGAAATTCTTTATCAAAATATAATTTGTCAGAATCATTCAAAGTATATGCTACTTCAAATGTTTCGTCATTCAAATTAGATTTTGACAACAAAAATTCTTTACTATACACCCGTTTTCCCGACGACTTTGAACTCCTGACAGACGAACTCAAACTCCTGGACTCGGACATTGACTCGGACTCCTCATCCTTATCTAACACCTGATCGACCATCCTTTTTATTAACTCAGACTCATGATCTATGTCGGACGCTGTGAATGTGATGTCAATATTGTCTGGTAATACATCGGTTATCTCGGACTCCAACTTTATATTGACTGCCTTTTTTACTTGTTCCTCATTCGGTTTTCTAGACGAATACCCTTCCCAAATTGGAGGCGGACACTTGTTATAACAGACACTCTGTTTCTTACCAGTATCCTTTTTCTTCAGCTTCTTGTCTTCAAACACTTCAAAACCTGCAACAGTTGGATAAATTCTGTCAATTAAGTAATCAGAACTTGAATAACTTTTCAGTAATCTTCTGATTCTTTCATTTTCAACTTTTTCAATTTCCAACTCCTGCTTCAACTTAGCACACTCTTCAATGTAGTGATTGATCTCTTTTTGTTTGGACATCATTGTAGCATTCACCATTGTCAAAGCATCTTCTCTTTCAGAGTTTGTTTTCTGCAAACTATTCACAGTTTTGTTCAATACATCGTATGACTCTTTCACATTCTTAACATCAAACAGCAACTTCTCTTTCAACTTTTCAAGCTCACTAAACCTTTCATCTTTATCTTCACATTGTTTGCAAGTTTCCAAACATGTAAGACAAGGTTTTGTGACTTCAACAATCTTTTCAATCTCCACAATCTTCTCAACTTCAACTACCTTTTCCACTTCAACAATCTTCTCAACAACCTTAATTTCTTCCATTTCTTTTGCAGCTTTTCTCTCTTTAAGTATCTTCAATTTATCTGCAAAATAAAATTCAAAACTGTCAGAAGATAAATGAGTTTTTCCAATGTTTATCTGTTCAATTTCTTCATCATCATCACTAGTATCTGTTGAACTGTTTTAAGAAGAAACAGATTCTTCATCTTGACTTTTCTCTTCATCAGTTAACACTGCTATCCATTCTTTCATCAATTCTGGCTTTTGAACAATTTGAGCAATGAAAGCTTTAAACTCCCTATTCTCATCCACAAACCTATCCCAGCTAAATCCTGGAGCCATTTTCTCATCATCTTGATCAATGATACCATAATAAGCTTTCTTGTTTGCATCTTCGATCATTTTCCCATGAGCAGTTTGTGAATCTTTTTGTTGATGCGGTTGATGAGCAACTTGTTGATATATGGCTTTTCGATAGTAATCATGACCACCAAACGGATTCTTTGCTCCATTTGCTTCTTAATTTTTACACTCTCGCTTAAAATGTCCTTTCTCCCTGCATCTAAAACTAGGGATGAGATTTTTTACCGAAATACCGGTACCGTACCGGTACCATACCGGTTCCGTACCGGTACCGTACCGAATAATTATAAACGGTACCGGTATCGGTATTAGAAATTTTAAAATTCGGTATCGGTAAATAACGGTATCGGTACCGGTAATTTTTCGGTAAAAAGCGGTATAAATACCGAATTTTACTAAGGTATTTTTTTACAAATATAATTAATTTATCATAATCTTGTACTAATAATAAACATAGCCTAAACCTAAAATATCTTATTTTCCATTCCAAAGTAATCTACGTCTTGTGATTAATTAAAGATCCAAAGCCATCTTCTTCAAAGTATTCAAACTTCAAAGAACTACTACAATACTATTAATTATCATTGTTCTCCTTTATATTTTCTATTAATTATCATTGTTGTCCTTTATATTTTCATGACTTTGAACTCATATGAGCAAGTATATTCATTAATCAACAGAAGGGGTCAATATATTGCTTACGTGGCATAGGAATTCGTCATATACTCTTTGTAAAATCACAGTTTTTGTTAAGAAAAACATGATTAAAAGCTCTTTGCTGTAGTAAATTGAAACTAGAAAAGACGACTTTATGAATACAGTATAATAAGTTACAGTTTTGCCACCAATAAAATAAAGTTATATTTTATTCTAAACTTATCTTTAAAATTCGAACCCATGTATGTTTTCCTTTTGATTTTTTAGTTTTTACTACATACGTTTGTCTAGTTTTTCCACTATATATTACGCAAATTCAGTTAATAACGGATGGATGGATTTACATGATATTTTTTTAGGTAACCAATGGAAAACACAAAAGCGGTACCATTGTGGTAAAATACCGAAATACCGGCACCGATACCAGTACTGTACCGTTACCGAACTGAGAAATTCGGTACGGTATTCGGTATCCACTTTTCCTCAATTTCGGTAACGGTATTTGCGGTATCGGTACCGGTACGGTACCGGTATGATACCGATCTCATCCCTATCTAAAACAAGTAACTTTAGATTTATCAAAACCTAAAGCAGAGACATGTGCATCCAAAAAATCATTTCTTCCTGTAATCATTTTGAACTTTTCAGCTCTTCTCAAGACACTAGCTAAGCACCATTTGATATCCATAAGCTCCAATTCCTCTGCATCAATCTGGTCATAATCTTCCTTGGTTAGCATAGGATTACCAATTCTTCCAGCAATCAATCCTTCATACAATTCCAAAGCAGTAACCAGTAATGCCATATGACTTTTAACAACTTCTTCAGAAAAATTCTGACCATTTTGAAGATGCAATGCAACATTGCACTGAATCATATGTCCATTACCAACATTTGAACTTTGAACACTTGGAGGATTAACATTTGAAAATCCACTAGTATTGATTGAACTTTGACTGACTGATCCAGATGAATTTCCTGTACTAAAGGCGGTTTGGATCTTTGGACTTGTTTCAAATTTCTCAACATTTCCTTTGTAATATAACTTGATGTCTTGTTGAACATTTGAATTATTCTTTCTTGCAATTTTTTGATGTTCAAGATCTTGTCCCTCAAGTTTCTCAATGAATTGTGCAATTGATAATCTACTAAACTCTCCTGTATTCTTTAAAATCATGAGATATGTACCCCATTCTTTCTGAGGTAAAGCATCAGCTAACTTCTCAACCCATTCTGCTGGAGTTTTAGTAATTTTCAACTGGGACATGGTACGCACAAGATGACAATATCTCTCAATGAGAGTCTTTGTAGATTCACCTGGCATACTTGTAAACAACTCAAATTATTTCTTCAATAATGATTTTTTGCTATTAATCATTTCTGTACTTCCTTCGAATTTCTTTTTAAGTGCCTCCCATATTAAAAAAGCACTACCATCATGCTGAAGCAACACAAATATATCCTCTTTAACAGCTTGTTGTAGAAGACTAATCATCATTTTTTCTCCTTTATAACTATATCTCTCTTTGTCTGAAAATTCTGAGATAATTTTATCAACATTCAAAGCGGTCTGTGGTCTAACATATTTTGTTTCAATGCTTTCCCAAGCTCTCAGATGGTTTGCCTGAACCCAATTCTCAAAACGGTTTTTCCAGCCATGGTACTCTTCAATTCCCATAAGTTTTGGGGGTTTTTGTAAAGTTCCAGTTTCGTTTTCCAAGTTCATGTTCTTAGCAATGCCAGCCGGAGTAGTCGGGGATGTGGCAAATGTGTTGTAGAATTCTTCTTCCATGATTCGGTAATAAACTTTTCACAACAGACACTTTCAAACGAGATTAGGTTCTTCAAACGGAATTCCCCAAGCGAAATTACCTTCCAAGCGAAATTACCTTCAAGCGAGATTACCTGCACAAACAACTTCAAACGGAATTAAAATTCGAGCGGAATTATACTTCTTGAAACAAAATTACCTAATTTCGTTTGAATTAAAACCAGTTTCAAGCGGAATTAAATTTTCAAACGGAATTAAGTTCAGTTTCAAACGATATTAGACAAAGTATGTAATTTTGTGCGAGATTAGCTAAAATCTCAAACGGAATTAACTTCAAACTGTAATTCCGTGCTGAATTATGGTACAATTTCACCCGGAATTAAGCTGATGTCATCATATATGTTCTGAAGTTCAAGCGGAATTATCAATTTTAGCAGATTTAAGTCGAATTAAGGTCCAATTTTCTCAAGGATTTGTTAAAACATGATTTCGCTTATGTTGTGAGAAATTCAGATCATTTTGACCGTTAAAACTAGTTAAATTGAAAAAGAAGATGTAGAATTCAGAAAACGAGATGAAATCAAGCTGAAATCTGCAGAACTCCTCCTCCTGAGCTCTGATACCACTTGTAGGATCGTGTACGGACCCGAAACGAGTCAATCAGAGGTGTTCTACACAATATGAAAGGCGGAAACAGACATATTGTGTGTGATTCAGCTAGAATATCACTTTTAACTATCTTTCTATTGATCTGGTAACAATTACAAGTCTGTAGACACTTCGACAGAGCTTCGCCGTCGAAAAACCTCAACCTAATTCCGTTTCAAATGAAACGAAATGAAACACATATATATAGGCATTCTAATCCCGTTTGAACATGCTCAAACGGTATTACATTGAAACGAGATTACAGCACTCAAACGGAATTACTTTGTAATTCCGTGTGGAATTACATGAGACCTCTTCAAGCGGAATTAGAGCCTTCAAGCGGAATTAGCTTTCTTGTCATTTTCTCGAACTTCGTGCCATGAACAATTTAAGACTCAATACAAGACGAAGTCGACAGACGTATGCACCAACAATACACTTGGGAGCTGGAATCAGAGATAAAGCAAAAATATCCTCACTTATTCCAGTAAATCTCGAGGACGAGATTTTTATAAGGTGGGGAGGATGTAACAACTCTCATTAAAATTACCATTTCTTATCTTATTTTGTCCAATAGGAAACCCTAATTAAGACACCCAAGTGATACTGCATGACCCCTAAAATTTTCAGAACAGTTGAAATCAGGATCAGGGCCCCAAAAACTCAAGGGGGGTATTCCATAAATTATGTTTATCTGCTCAAAATGATTCTAAAACACGTAAATTCGAATTTCATCGACTCAGCAGGGCTAAGTAGGTGACAAAGCAGGCCTAGTCTACTTTGGGTTTCCCCGCGACACGCGACAGGTGCGGGAGATCCTGTCGCGACACGCGGGAGGTACCAAATCAGGCTATAAATTCAGGGGCTTGGGACTTGATCAGTTTGCATGTTTCAACGAAAAATTTCTTTACGTACGTTAAGTTATACAATGTTTCCTTCAAAAACACACACTGTCCTGAACCTCTGCTGCGATAACAGGGTAATAACTCGATCGCTGCTACGATTCAATGTCCGATCGATTGAAATCAATCCAATGGATGTTTAAGTGCTGCCCACATTAGGGCTATACTTTGCCATTCGTCGTAAATTCGATGGATGTTTAAGTATTGCACTTTGTCATTCGTTGTGAGGATTTTAATCTCGTGAGTTATCGTAAATGCTGTATTAGTTACTGACCTAGTTCGTGTGCATTATTATTTAAATTAGGTTACAAGACTAATCAGTAGGCTAAACTCTGCCCGTTTAAATCTGCAAAGTGAGTCATTCTCTTTTTATCAAATTACTTTCCAAAACCCTATTTATTTCAAAGTTATGATTACAAGGATTAAGTTTTTGTAGTCTTCAATTACTGCCGGTATGTGGGGTTTTGTATACATTACTTGATAACCGTCACCATTGGACAACGAGTTAGCCAATGGGTGATATGACCATAGCCACAGAAACAAGTCGAGTGACAAATACCGTTGGGTAATTGGTTGATATAAACAATGTAATCACCCTTAATACTGTATATTATAACATTGTGTCGTTTTGTGAAACTTGAGTGACTCGCCAGTATTTCCCTGCTGATAAAACATTTTTAAAACATGTTTCAGGTGATCTGCTGTGATCCAGGAAAAAGTGATGTGTAGCACTACACGCTTGAAGAAGTGGCTTGGTTAAATAAAGAAACATGTTTTTGTAAAAGAGGGGTTTCCCAGTGAAATCGCCTTTATTGTAAATTATAGGGTTTATCCCTAATTATGAAATAAATAAATCGGGCATTTTCAAGTTTTAAACAATCATGTTAAACATTCCGCTGCCAACTCAATTAATAAATACCACGGGGTTTCTGCCGCGGCTCCTGGACCAGGTCAAACCGGGGACGGGGGCCATGACAGTTACGCCACCAACGCTCTTCTTTTACAAGTCCACCAACACCCCCTCATCTTTTACACGTTCCGCCACCACCCCTATACTTTTACACTTTGTCTTTTTTACACTTTGTTTTTTACCCCTTGCACTATTACTCCGTTTTTACACCCGCCAAACTTTAAAAAATTTGCAATTGTAACCCCTAGACTACAACTCCTACTTTTGCAAATGCCAATGCATTGTGTTTTTCGAAATGTCTTTGGCATTGTGTTGTACACTTTGTGTCTACCTTTGTGATTTACATTTTTTTTTGTAATTGTCTTTTAGACACTGCATTTTACGAATCGTATTTTGTCTTACTATATGTTTCCATCCGCCGCGCGCCTCAACGCGCGGCTAGCAAAATCTTAGTTGAGTTGAAAATGTTGACTGATTATGAATTAAATTCCTTAATTAATAAAGAGTTAATTGCCAAAATCGTCCCTGAGGTTTGGGCAGGTTTGCCATTTTCGTCCAAAATGATACTTTTGTACCAAATTGCCCCCAATGTTTGTAACTTTTTGCCATTTTCATCCAAACCACTAACTTAGTTTATTTTTTCTGTTAAGTTGAGGATATTTGGATGAAACTGACAAATATAAAACCACATGGACGATTTTGGCAATTTACTCAAACCCTTTTTAATTTCTTTTATTTAATTATTTTTGTTACATATATAATAAAAAAGAATATACATGGAGTTTTTATATGAAAAAAATAATAGGTTTCTCACATAATTTTTATAAATTTTCATCCAACCACTAACTAAGTTAATTTTTCTATTAAGGCGAATGATGTTTGTAAATTAACACATAAATTAATTTCTAATTTTTTATATAGATCAGTTTTATAAAAATAAAATCTACTTAAACCTCTAAATTTTATAAAACTAAAAAATGCTGTTGACCTTATTGAAAAATGTCAAATAAAAAACTCTTATTATATGTACCAAGTTTGTAATTCATCTTCTACTCTTTTAAATTCGCTCCTAAGGAAAAACAGAAGCCAGTGCCCCCTCCCCCCTCTATCAAACAACGTATCGTTACCAAAGCTTAAAATTACCCACCAAATTGTAATTATAATGCTATGAACCAAAAGTTTCTTTACTCAAGCCACTCAAAATAAGTATTAGTTAGTTACCCTTGTAATCTTAATTAAATAAATATTTTATTTCTACCAACATATTTCCTAGGTGCTCAACACATTTAAAAAATATGTAACGTTTTACAATTTTTGTTTCTATCTCTACAACTGGTAAATACTAAAAGTTATAATCGATTGTTATGTGTTGCACACCAATGACGTTTTCTCTTTATAAAACTGATTTATATAAAGAAGCTGTAAATTAATTTATGTCTTAATTTATAAAATTTAAAACATCGTTCACCTTAACAGAAAAAATAAATTGAGTTAGCGATATGGATGAAAATTTATACAAATTATTTGACAAAACTTAATTTTTTTTCTAAAACTCCATGTATATTCTTTTTTATTACATATGTAACAAAAATAATTAAATAAAAGAAATAAGAAAGGGTTTGAGTAAATGGCCAAAATCGTCCCTATGGTTTTATATTTGCCAGTTTAATCCAAATATCCTCAACTTAACAAAAAAAAATAAACTAAGTTAGTGGTTTGGATGAAAATGGCAAAAAGTTACAAACGTTGGGGGCAATTTGGTACAAAAGTGTCATTTTAGACGAAAATGGCAAACGTGCCCAAACCTCAGGGACGATTTTGGCAATTAACTCATTAATAAATAAATATTTTGTTTCTATATCTGAAACTGTTGATAGAAGCAAAGGTCTACTTGATTTCATCAATTTGTGTTCAAACTCGTCTTCTTCTTCTCAATCCTTTGACCCCAGAATCTCTCTTCGAATCCCACACACACAAATGTTCCGCCGCATATATTAATCGCTTCATTTTCCCCTCTTTTCCTCCTTCCTATCCACAGGGTTTCAACTTTCACGAATATTTCAAGATTTTCGAGCTAATTGATGCCAGGTATCTGTTTCTTCATGACCCATATCTTCAATTTTGTTTATGATCATTGTTTTTTATCATTTGATTGATGTTGATGTTGAAAAGTTTGAATCTTTAGTCATTCAACTTGATTGGTTTACTGAAACTAGACTGTTTTGTGGTTTTTATGTGTTATTAGATACAAGATTTGATTGTTGTTGTTTAGTGCATATCAACTGTTTGATGAAATTCCTCTGAGAGACATTTTTGTTATAATTTATTGGGTTTTGTCAATCTTTGTTTAAAATCAATGTTTTTGATCATTTGATTGTTGTTTATGGTGAAAAGTTTTAATCTTTATCCATTCAACTTGATTAGTTTACTGAAACTATTTTTGTGTTTTTTTATTGAATTATTAGATAAAAGATCTGTTTAAAGATTTAAAGGAGTTTAGCTGTTTAGTGCATATCAACTGTTCGATGAAATTCCTCTGAGAGACATTTGTTATAATTCATCATGGATGATCTTATGATTGATACGAACGGATTGGATAACGATTCGGACGTCGAAGGTGACGATATACGGTGCGGGAATATAGCGGAGAAAGACGTGAGTGACGAAGAGATTGATGCCGAAGATCTCGAAAGACGGATGTGGAAGGATCGAATCAAGCTTAAAAGAATCAAAGAAAAACAAAAGATTTTAGCACAACAAGCTGCCGAAAAGCAAAAGGCGAAATCAACGAGCGATCAAGCACGTAGGAAGAAGATGTCTAGGGCTCAAGACGGGATCTTGAAGTACATGTTGAAGCTTATGGAAGTTTGTAAAGCTCGTGGGTTCGTTTATGGGATTATTCCGGAAACGGGTAAGCCGGTAAGTGGTTCATCGGATAATTTACGCGCTTGGTGGAAAGAAAAGGTGAAGTTCGACAAAAACGGGCCCGCAGCCGTAGCCAAACACGATAATGATTGCGTATCTAAACAACAAGGAATCGGTTGTCATAACGGGAACTCAAATAGCATACTTCAAGATCTACAAGATGCTACATTGGGCTCATTATTATCGTCGTTAATGCAACACTGCGATCCGCCGCAAAGGAAGTTTCCATTAGAGAAGGGTCAACCGCCACCGTGGTGGCCCACTGGCGGCGAAGATTGGTGGACCAGTATCGGGATCCCGAAGGCCCAATCTCCTCCATATAAGAAGCCGCACGATTTGAAGAAAATTTGGAAAGTTGGGGTATTAACGGCGGTTATTAAACACATGTCGCCGGATATTGCTAAGATTAGAAAGTTGGTATGCCGGTCGAAATTGTTACAAGACAAGATGACCGCTAAAGATAGTTCGATTTGGTTAGCGGTGTTGAGCCGAGAGGAATCGTTAATTCGACAATCTAGCGGTGATAATGGTGGTTCCGGGATAACCGAGACGGAGATGCTATCGGGTGGCTGTCATGATAAAAACCGACCTTCGAATAGTTACGATAGTGATTATGATGTCGACGGTGTTGAAGATGGGCCTGCCTCGGTTTCATCGAAAGATCACGATGCAGCATCACGTGTTAACGATAAGAAACAAAAGCAATCTAACAAGAAGCGAAAACGCGAGACGTTAAAGCCACCTAAGCAAAAAATAGCATCGTACGAGCCGCAAGATACGGTGCCTGATGTAAACCAAGTCGGTACATCGTTAACCGATTTACCAATTCACGAACGCATATTGGACGGCCATACATTGGTTGAAACCGGAACTGATGTTCGGATTCACGAACACATATTGGACAACCAATTTACCAATTCACGAACGCATAATGACATGTTACTGTATCCACTAGTTCAAGAACCGGATTACCGACCAAGTAGGGTCCACCACGGGCCACAAAGTTCCGATTTACATAGTCTGGTTTCATATCCTCTTTATACGCCGCCCGTTGATGGACAGCAGCTGGTTAACGTGTTCGAGAATGAAAACGTTAATGCGGTTCCGGGTGATCGTATGCAGAATCTTGAAAAAGATGCGTTTCATAATGGGAATGAGAGACCGGTTGATAACCATTTTGAATCATCGATCAATAGTTTGTCGCTAGATTATGGAGGGTTTAATAGTCCGTTTAATTTCGGGATCAATGGAACAACTTCACTTGATACGGATTTCGATTATCTGCTTGATGATGACCTTGACCTCATGCAGTACTTAGGAGCGTAGATTTTCGGAATTTTCTTCAATGTTGATTGTAAGTATGTCTTAATTTTACGTTTTGTTAGTGGTAGCGTTTTCGGCTCATTTTAGTTATGAATGAGTCGGTTCGGGTTGTGTATATCTCATATAGGTCAAACATGTGAAACTTATTAAAAGTAGAGTAAAATGCCATTTTCGTCCATGGGTTTTGACTAGTTTTGTGAGTTTCGTCTAAAGGATTGTTTTTCCGCATCTGGATCCAAAAGGTTTGAAATCTTGCAATTTTCATCGGCTCATTAACTCTATCTATTTTTCTTCGTTAAGTCAAGGGTATTTTCGTACATAAAGTGAAAAACACCGAATTGCCCTTTAAATGAAATGATTACTTGTACATTATGCTAAATGCTTGTTCATAAAGTGAAAAAGACCGAATTGCCCTTTAAGATAACAAAAAAGACGGGAATACCCCTGACTTAACAGAGAAAAATAGATGGAGTTAACGAGCTGGATGAAAATGGCAAGATTTTAAACCTTTTGGATCCAGATGCAGAAAAACAAACCTTTGGACGAAAATCGCAAAACTGGCCAAACCTTAGGGGCGAAAATGGCATGTTACTCTAAAATGAGCTTCTATTGAAAGAAAGTACTTTTTTTGTATTTTGATTTTTGACACTAATAACTTATAAAGTCTACATTTTTGGGCAAAATATGCTCCGGTTCAACCCGACCCGGCTTGTTTTTGTACAAAAATATACTGTCATGACCCAAGCCCGTTTTGTCGTGCAGGTATTAGGAATAACACGAAGATAACACTTTCTGGTAAGAATGTAAGGGTAAACCTTTTTCTTTTTGCTGATTTTGGTCCTGAAACAATAATCTGGACCGCTCGTCAAACTGTAAAGTGAACGTGTCTGCGAAGATGAAATTTTCTTTTACCTGTTTATGATTCTTGACTCTGTAAAAAAGTATTAGAATGTTTACTATCTGTAGTTCTGATAATCTGAATCCATTTAAGAATTAAGAGGCCCGATTCATTTCGGGTTACAAACTTTGTCGGAGAATTTTTATTACATCATTTTGCACACCAGATGGGACCCGGGTCGGATAGAACCGTCCACAAGAGCCTACTTTCGTTGACAAGTCGATGTATTGGTTACCTGTGAATCAGGCAGTAATGGTATTTGACCAGGTCGGATCCGGGTTTTGCCCGGGTAGAGGTGGAACCGGGTTCGGTGGTTCAGAATCCATTTAAGAATTAAGAGGCCCGATTCATTTCAGGTTACAAACTTTGTCAGAGAATTTTTATTACATCATTTTGCACACCAGGTGGGACCCGGGTCGGATAGAACCGTCCACAAGAGCCTACTTTCGTTGACAAGTCAATGTATTGGTTACCTGTGAATCAGGCAGTAATGGTATTTGACCGGGTTTGCTGGGTTGGATCCGGGTTTTGCCCGGGTAGAGGTGGAACCGGGTTCGGTGGTTCCGGGTCGGGTTCCTTTTTCTACACTCGGGTCTAGAACTTGTATGTACCCGCGGGTCGGGTAGGGGTAATTTTGTGCATCTGTAACTGGGAATGCTTCAAAAGCTAGACTTGAGCTCGAATATGTTCATTAGTGTTCATGGCACCGAACTTCAATGGGGTTCACCGATATCTTCGAGTCGTTATCAGGCATTAATAACCTCCGGCCCGTGACAAGAACATCGACGGACCCTTTCTTTCAAATCGCGACTTAAAAATATCTCATTTATTCTCTCATAGCTTAGGTTTTCTTGGTGTTCATGGCTTCAACGTTTTAAGGTTTGATTTTTTTTTAGCTTTCAATAAACCCAAAAATGATGTTTGATTTTAATTGAAAAATGATGGTGGGGCAACCCATATGTCATGATCTTTGCAATTATTGAGGTTTTAAAGAACCATACGTCATATTGTTTGCTCACCCTTGAGAGCTTCCACGACGCTACGCTAGACAATTTTAAACGTCACATCAGCTGTCACTTTAGAGTAATTTTAAACACTTAGAAACATCAATTTCATCTCCGGCATACATGCTTTTCAATCATTTTAACAATAGAACAATATGTTAGGTAACTCATGTTTAATTTAACAAACAATAAATAACTCAAATGAACATAACTAAAGAAACATACAATAAATAACTCAAATGAACATAACTCATGTGAAACGTGGCAGGAGCAGATCGATATGAGAATGGACGTGGCAACGATATGTGATTGTGTTGTGTGGCAGCGACGATATGCAGATCGAACAATCAGATTATGTGATTGTTTTAGGAATTAGGATTTTAGGGTTAGATTTTGGTGTGGTGTGTAGCAGCGGCGATATGCAGATCGAACAATCAGTTTATGTGATTGTTTTAGGAATTAGGAATTTAGGGTTAGATTTTGGTATTAAGTTGGGCTGGGCTTTTAATTTTGGTATTAAGTTGGGCTGGACTTTTAATATATATATATATATATATATAAATCTTTAAAATCTATAATATATATATATATAGGGTAGGGATATGGTAAAAAGTGTCTAAAATGTAAGAAGGGTAAGAAGTGTTTTAAACCATTGGATATTTGATCTAATGGTTGAGATCAATAGGGTATAAAAATGTAAATTGTGTTTTAATTAGAAGGACCTTTTTGTAAAATTGAAGGGCAATAGTGTCTTTTCCAATGTTTCAAATATGGTAACCGTATCCTACACAACCAAAACCCCCATCAATCTCCTAAAAACAAGCGACATTCCCGTAAAAGCTATCGTCTTCAATTCCGTGAACATAAAACAATGCAGAAAACCTAGAAGTGTTTAAAAGGTAATCGGAGCACAATCTTCGTCGTCTAATTCCAGTAGAACTAAAGGGTTTTTTTTTCACTAATCGCATCACATTCCTGTTCTATTAACATTAAAATCAAGAATCGAAGGAGTGTTCTATGGATTCAAACAAAGGAACGAGGAAGGCATCCGGTTTTAAGAGGAAGCGAGAAGCAGTAATTTCAAAACCAGGTTAGTGTTCGGTACAGTGCATTGTTGTCAATGGTGTCTATTGATGATTGTGGTGTTCATAACAACCTGGTTAACACTTTAGGGTATTATTTGGGGATTTATTGGGTTTTATTTGTGATGTAGATGGGGTGATAGTGTCATATTAGTATAAAAAAGTTTGTTTGAATGGGGGTTTTATTTTAAACCAGTCGGTGGTGTCTAAATGGTTTTTAATGATTGAAGGTTTTTTTTAATGGGGGTTTTACAAATGCAGTGTCTTTTTTCAGTGTTATATGCTACAAGTCATGGTGCTGTAGTGTTATATGTAGAAGGTGACTGTTGATCAGCTATTTGCATATAACACTACAAGTCATGGTGTCGTAGTGTTATATGTATACAGGGACTGTTGATCAGTTATATGCAAATAACACTTTATTGCATAAAACACTATGAGTCTAATCTTTTTTATAGTGTTATATTTATAATGTGACTGTTGATCAATTATATGCAAATAACACTACAATTCTGATGTTTATATAGTGTTATATGTAGAAGGTGACTGTTGATCAGCTATATGTATATAACACTACAAGTCATGGTGTCGTAGTGTTATATGTATACAGTGACTGTTGATCAGTTATATGCAAATAACACTTTATTGCATAAAACACTATGAGTCTAATCTTTTTCATAGTGTTATATTTATAATGTGACTGTTGATCAATTATATGCAAATAACACTACAATTCTGATGTTTATATAGTGTTATATGTAGATGCTGTCATAGTGACCACTTTATTGCATAATACACCTCAAAAATTGCATATAACACTAAACTTATGTTGTAGTTGGTGTCATCTACTCAATTTATACCATAAAACACTACATATATATTTTGGACATGGTTTTATATGTATATGTTTGGCAAAATCTATAGTTATAAATTGGAATTCCTGGTACGATAACTAATTTTAATATCAATTAATTTTAGTCCGGAGAAGCGGCCGAATACCCAAATACAAAATGGGAAAGGGATTCCATAACACAATTGGACAAAGCATCCCGTTGAGCGATTCGGATAATGATAACGTAATGGAAGAAGGTATATATAAAATACTAAACTTCACATGTAAAAAACAGTTTGATAGACACTTTAGCTTTAGTAATTTATTATGCTATATCACGTTTTTTCGGAATTATTGAACCATGTCTCACCAAAATATAGGACACTTTAATTTTAGTAATTTGTTGGATTATAATAACAAAATGTCTTCTCTTTGCAGCTACAACAGCACCCGCTGCGAACAGCGATGACGACTTCGAGTCACCGCTTCCAGTACCATTCGCAGAAGGTAAGAAGTAAATTAATTCAAATTAACTGTCGGTGTTTTTCATATGATTGGGAGCATAATATAACATGTATAAATGTATATTTTAGTTTCAAAAGAACAACATACAGCATCTGATACAACACACCATGTTCCCGCAGACGATGACTTCGTTACGCAACCACCAATCACTAATCCATCAGGTAACTTTGCCCAAAGAAATTGAAACCAAAGTTATCAAAGTTTTCATTTCATTGTAAATATAGTTTAACTGATGTGAATATATGGGTTCCAGCATCCAAAACACAGCCGGTCCGCGACGAAGTTGCCAAAGAACCACAACAACCAGGCGACGGAAAAAGACGTAAGTCAACAGCGGCTAGGAGGAAGTCGACGAGACCACCAGATTCATTTCAATCAAAAAAATATGAGCCCTTCACCGGGCCAAAAATTAAACTGAAGACGTCCTCGGATCACCTTGTTACATTGGTCAACAACTTGAATAAACCACAAAAAAAGGTCATAGAAATGGGATTCGGTGCATTGCTGAATTTCAACATACGACATGTACCGACGCGGCTTGCATATTGGTTGGCAAGCAACTATGAAGACAACGCAGGAGTGTTGAACTTTGGCGAAACCCGTATACGGATAACAACAAATTTGGTGAATAAAATATTCGGAATACCAATCGGGGGTAGACAGATTGTAGAAAAAATAAGAGCAAGTGACAGCAATCCAGTTGTAAAAGAATGGAGGGACCGGTTCGCTGATTATACTAAAGTGTCGCCACTCGGGCTGAAAGACATTATGGTTGCAGACACAACAAGTGACCGGGTGTTTGAATTGAACTGGTTGGTGTTGTATAATACTATGCTTGGGGAGATAAGCGCATGCAACACAGTTAATCAGAGATTCTTGGGATGCGTGGACCCGAATGTTAAAATATCAAGCTTTGATTGGAGCAGCTACATGATCACCTGTTTAGAACGCACGGCGAATGCATGGAACCGGAAAAGAAATGACCCTTTTAGAGGCCCGATCGTGTTACTAGCGGTATGTGACTCTACTCTATTGTTCATGATGTGAGAGTGAAAACACTACATGCATAACACACTACAAACACATTATATAACAACAGGAAATTGGTTACATCAGCTACATTGTATACCAAAACCATTAAATTATTTTAAAACACTATTTCACTATGTTACTATGTATAACACTATAGACACATGTAATGTATTACAACCAATTCTGTTTGGAAAAATACATTTGATATACTGCATATAAAACACTACAATCATTATAAAAAACTACATTTACAGGCAGTGCATTATGTAAAACACTACATTCACATGTATAACACTACAATCAGCATGCATAACCCTTTCGATGGCTACATAATCTAAAAAATGAATGCTAATATGTGCAGGCTGCATACGCGTACGAAAGCAATAGTGTTTTGAGGTGTGATAAGAAAGGATCAAAACCGATCGAGTTGATAGATGACGCGATGCTCGACGAACTGCTCGGAAAGCTTGACGACATACTTTGGGGAGACCACATAAAGAATAACACCCCAATGATACCTAAAATTAATGTAGACAAAGATAAACCGACGAGTGAAAAGGTTAAGAAGATACCTGAAGCGAAAAAATCATCATCCACCGGCGCTAAAAAGGATGAAACGGCAACTGAAAAAAGAACGGAAGACAATGTAGATGCGGGCAACGAAGACTACGGACCGTACGATGAAGGGGACGACGACCACTTGGGAATATACAAACATTGCAAAAATTACCTGTTGTCGCAGCCAAGTACACAAGAGTTGCAATTTGTAGTTGGGGCAGACGGCGAGTTTCGGGTCCCAATGGTATCACAGTATGGGACGCCGCCCGTCTACTCACAAGAAGAAAAAGAAAGTGAAGAGGTACAGTACTTGATAACCTTTTTAACGTTTGGTATGATGTAAGATGTATATTACATAATATAATAGTATAACACTAAAACGAAGTTAGAACATGTATATAACACTACAAAACAAGCTGGTACATTATATAACACCACAACAATAAAAAAACGATTAGAACACAATGTAACAATGTGTATAACTAGACAGCACTTTAAAACAACTTATATAACACTATAACAACAGTAAATTACATAATATAACACTATAACACTAAAAAGAATGGAGAACATCTATATAACACCAGATAAGAAGCTGTTACATTAAAGATCACTATATATTTTGGTTAACAGGCTCAGGCGGAAATTCTGGATGATGCATTTAAGGAATTTGAAGATTGCATTGAGAAGATCAAAATTACATTGACGGAAGCTTTACGTTTGCACCCAAACAGTGACATGATATTGAGTAGGAAAGCGTTGTGGATTGCGACAGCCCGCAAACATATGAAAGAAGTTGCGGATGATGAGGAAGGCGATGTTGTGTCAGAGAAAACCCCCACACCTGTCAAAACCACGGGACTGTTGACTCAAGGTAATCAATCTCCTTTCTCGCCCATGACTTCATCGTTTTGCGCAGAAGTGGAACAACTGATATCTGCAATATAATCCATATCTCACCCAGGCACACGATCGAAAGCTGAGGGGATCCAACCAGTAAACTTGCAAAGTGAACTAGACAACGTCGCAACAACGTCAAGTATTCGTGACCCTAAAAAGGAAGAAAAATCCTTATTGCAATATAAACTCCGGAGGTCAAAAAGAAACATCACTCTTCCGGATGCGCTGAGGTCACCGTACGTGCAGCGTGTGGTTTCATTGACAGATAAACGTTAACTATTGGAATCTGCATTGGCTAGCTGCATACTCAGCGCAACGGGAAACAAATGGTAAGAATCGACAACACTCACAAATTAAATAAATGAACAAATATGCTTGCGAATTAATGATTGTATTTCGTATTATTACATAGGGATGTTATATTCGATTGCCCATCAGGTGTCTCGATTTTGAGAGGCTCGTTTGAGACTATCTACCCGGAATTATGCTTGGATGCAGATATTATATCAGCGTGGGCTGCAGTCCTTAACCAAGAAGAGCGGTTAAGGGCACCGGGTACCCCCGCGAGGCTGTTTTGCAATGCAGGAATGTTGGTAAAGCACTTTTCAGCCTTTATAACATATATATAACACTATATAACAAGCTGGTTAAATAAAAAGAAAAAAATTGAACAAAATGTAACTTAGTGTATAACTAAACAGCACTTTAACACAACTTATATAACACTATGAGAACATTATATTACATAATATAACACTATGATACTAAAAAAAAGTTAGAACATGTATAAAACACTATATAACAATCTGGTACATTAAAAAAATTCAGAAAAAAAAATAGGATAAACATATAACACTAGGTAATAATGTGTAAAAAATAAAATAGCATTATAACACTATAAAAACATAATTTTATATAATATAACACTATAAAAGTAAAAAGAATTAAGAACATCTATATAACAAACTGTTACATTAAAAATCACTAAGTAAAACAATAGGATAGGCATATAAAACTATGTAAACATGTGTAAAACTACATAGCATCATAAATAAAAGAAAAAACAACTTATAACACTATAGCCTGCATTCAACAATCATATGTATCCTATCAAACTAAACATGCCTTTAAATCAATTTGAATCTGTGTTTTATTATCAAACAGGTGAAAACTGATTTTGAAGAGCCCGAGGAAAACAGAATCTCGAAGTTCTGTAGCCGGATGGAAACAATATTAGGTCAGGCAGATAGCATGGACATCAGAAACTTCCAAATGGTATTCGTGCCGGTGCTGTATAATGCACACTACATTCTAGTGTTCTTCAATCTAGCACAATACCAAATATTGGTGATCGACAATATCGAGGGTGATGTCCCTATCAACATACGATACAGCGGCTATGTTGAAAAAATTGTAAGAACACTAACAGTAAAATATTAATTGGCATACAATATCTATAAGTTTTAAAAAACCCCATTTGACGTCGTAAATTTTACAGATCAATGCATTTTGCGCGTATGTCAAAAACCACTCGCCTGCTATCGCCAAAAAACTGCGATCAACATCACCGGTTAGTCTGAAGTTCCCGTGGCAAACAATGTATAACGGAACAGATTGTGGAATATTCGTCATGCGTCATATGGAGACTTATAAAGGTGTTATTGTAATTATAGTTTAATTATTAAAGTTAAAACTGGCATGTACGCTAATTTGATTTGTATTTCTGTTCAATAGGGACTAGTGTGCGCGAATGGAACAGCGGGCTATCGCCAGAGCGAGACATCACGGGGGAGGTGTTGAAAGATCAATCGAAAGAACTGTGTGACTTGCGAATAAAGTACTTATCAAAAATCTTGTTAAGTGACATAAACTCGCTGCGATCGAAGATGGAGAAAGAAGTACATGAGTACGCAAAATTGAGTGAAGATGAGATAATGGAAAATGCTAAAACTGCAAAGGAGAGGATCGAGTTACGGTTGAAAGAAGAATAGCACATAGTTTCGTTACACCTGATAATGTTTTGATACATGTCTTATTTTAGATATTAGCCTGGTGGTTGGGTTCTAAAATGTTTTGATACATGTTGGGTACCTTAGACTGGTTTCATTTTGTCTGGTAAACGGAACACACTTTACAAATTGATGGTAATATTCTATTTTCCTTAGTATAACACTATAATTCAGTATAAAAACACCGCAGGTATAATGTGACAACATATAAGTGTTTTGATGTGTTTTGATTCGTATTATTATTGTTGTGGTAGTTGAAACTATAATATAACACTACGTCTAAATATAAAACAATATACTATAAAAAAGAATTCATTTAGAGACATTTAGATCAATTTAAAAAAATGACAAATTGTATTCATCTTGACAACCTACAAGTCCATAAAAGTATAACACTATGAAAAAAATATAAAACACTATAAATAAATTTAAGACTTGAAAACTAACTGTATGTCCCAATAACACCATGTCTAAATACTGCGTTTAATACAGATTACCATCATGGTCACATTTTGATTCATGTTATGTGAAATCGAACATATAATATAACACTACAAATAAATATAAAACACTCTATTTATAATATGATAAACGGTTTAATACAGATTACCATCATGGTCACATTTTGATTCATGTTATGTGAAATCGAACCTATAATATAACACTACAAATCAATATAAAACACTATTAATAATATGATAAACGAAATTAAGACAAAAACAACGTAAAAAACATTATGTTTCCCATTCAATGAAAGAAAAGACAAGTTCAACATCTATAACTCCAACACAAATGAATCCAACAGAAAATTAAACGTCATTAAAAAAGTAGGAAAAAAAACTCAAGTTTGCATAATTTAGTAATCAACTACTCCTGCTCTTCATCTTCTATCTCCTCTTCGTCATCTCCTTCACCCGCCGCATCTTCTAGCTCCTCTTCGTCATCTCCTTCACCCGCAACTTCATCACTTTCTGAGGAGTCGTCGTTCTTTTCCCTTGCCGGGTACGTGCAGGTACGTATATTATGCCCCCGACGTTTGCAATTGCTACATTCACGACCCTTTTTATTCTTGACAGACTGAATAATGGCAATTTCACGATTACTCTTCATTCTCGAAGGCTTGCCCATACCTTTAAATCTAGTGGTTTTCGGCATGCGTACAGTCACAGGTGTTTCTTGGGTGTATCCAGTTATTTCAGCAAACCTATCGCGACGACTCCTAGGGGGTGCGTTTACGACTGCCTGATCAGCCGTCGATTGATACTGGACAACATGGTCCCTAAAAGCGCACAACGCATCAAAGTTATGAACCAACCTGGTAATAAGAGACTCAGCTGACCTTGTTATCTCCCGTACAACACCATTAACTTGCTGGTACCGATCATCACTTTCACTAATCCCCAATATCGCTCCAGGAGCACTATTAGGAACAGCTTCCCTGGTCCACCGTCGCATTATATATCTTTCAGGGAACTGCCTGATATCAAGAAACCGCAAAACGCAAAAAATGTGCGCGCACAAAAGCCCAAACTGTTCATACCTATTGCATGAACAACTCATGGTCATGTCTAGCTGCCGCATCATAACCTAATACATAAAAAAAATGGTAACAAAAATATATACTCGATTAAAACTATAAGATAAAACACCATATACAATAAAAATTATAAACAAACAATTGTTACATTCTATGGTTACCTGAAAAAGTGTAGAACACGTTTGAGAAAAGTCCTTCACAGAGATGTTCACAAAGTTATCCTCTCTATCCTCCCATTTTCCAATACCACACTTGTGAATGGCTGTCTGAATTTCAAGTTGCGCATCAAAGAAAATGGTCCGTGTGTATATGTTTGCCGCCTGTTGTTCTAAGACAAACTCTTTTGCAAGTATTTGGGGGTTCGTGTGCCTAGTATCGTGATCATTCTTCCTGTGCTCGTGTCTTTGGGCTTCAATTGCAGAGTCAAAATGCCCCATGAATTCAACAAGCGTACAGTTAGGGTTGCAAAACTGCCCAAAGAAATGGTTCTCACTCTCAGAACGTGATGAAGTACGCATCAGCCCAGACATGTGTTCGTCACGATAGTACGCAGGGATCCATGTATCCCTAATCGGATAAATTGACTGTAACCATTCATGATTCACCAAATCAAAATCAGCCAATATAACACCCCATTCGGTTTCAAACTGTTCGGGTAGTAATGCATCAATCCAAACAATATCACACAACCTCTTCTTAAAATCGGTGCTATTGCATAGGTTGGTGCCAACCTAATAAACAACGAGTCAACGATAAAAAAATTAAAAATACAAAATACATGATAAAAAATTATATAAAAGTAAAACAACATCGATAAACAGATATAAAAGAGTACAAAAATCCAACAAAAGAATTTCATTAAAACAATAAACGTCGTAAACAATAATTTTGGTATTTAATAAACCTTGGTAGTAAGTTTATCCATTATATGCCACATGCAAAGCCTGTGCCTACTTTCAGGCCAAGTATCTTCAATAGCTTTCCTCATCGCTGGGTCTTGATCAGTTACAATCACAGGTGGTGCGCGCCCAAATGCCCGCCCAAATGCATTAAGCAACCAACTATATGTTTCGGCAGTCTCATTACCTATTATAGCAGCACCCAAGGTAACATTACGATAGTGATTGTCAACGCCGGTAAAAGGTACGAACATCATATTGTACCTAGAAAAAAAAATAACTGGTGTGATAACTGATTTGATATTATAAAATGCATACAAGTGTGAAAACATAAAACAACCTACATTATTTAAATACTAAATTGAAATTAAAACACTATAAGTATTATATAAAGTTAACTGAGTCTTTTCATGCATATCACACTACACTAAAAAACATTATCATGGTGATAAAACACTATGATATATATCTATTATGGATGGAATGAATCTAAAAATAAAGGTAGGATACGAACTTGTTACGACGATATGTAGCATCGAAAGACACAACATCCCCAAACATATGAAAATTTGTCTTTGTATCTCCATCGGCCCAGAACAACGCACGTAAAACGCCATCGGCAGTTGTTAGATATTCCATAGAGAAATTGGGCATAAATTCTTTCTTCCTTCTTAAGCGTTTAATAACCATGTCAGCATCGTACTCAGATATATACCTACCTATTTAAGTGTCTCTTGAAGTTTTTGAAGTCAACTTTAGTGGCACCTACCTTGTCAAAACCTCCATAAAGAGTCCTCATAATGTTAAACGCTCTAATTGGACCAACGTTTATGGCACTCAAAGCATTCACGGCTTCTTCCTGTACGTAATTCATTCCTCTGTTTTCAGGAAGCAGGTACCTGTCATCTTCAGCTACAAATGAGTGATTATGCGACTCCTCGAAGTAATAAACCTCGTAAAGATTATGCGGGGTTAACTTAACCCGAATGCACGCTTCACAACCGGTCCTTATCGAAGGAACCCTGCGAGTAATCTTAGACTTCGAGCGATCATTAGAACTACCGGCTTCCTGAGTCGAGTCAATCGCCTTAAGGGGTTTTGAACCCTCTTTTGAGCATACGAACCATTTATTATGTATGACACCCTTTCGAGGCTCGTATTGAGTACCCTTCCTAGCTGTGAAACCTCCCGCCTTAGCATATCTTTGGTAAAAAATATAGGCATTTTCGAGTGAATCAAACATCATATGCATCAGTGGTTTAATCGAATCTTTGACATCTGGTATAAATGTCCTCCTTCCAGAATTTGGGGACATCTGAACATTACCAACGGGCTGGTATGTAGATATATCTACAACAAAAAATCGACACATCAGTCGTTTATAAAACAGTGATAACAACACGATTCTGAATTTGATATAACACTATAATAAGATATAACACTATCTGTTTACTGTACAGACACCATACACCTTAATTAACAATAATCTGATGATTTAAAACACTTAAAAAAATAAAACACTATGAACCATAAAAATAAAGATGTCTGCACATAATATAACAATATTGCTGGCGAATAAAACACTATAACAAGAAATTAAGATGCATGTACGTATAAAACACAATAGATTCTGGATAAAACACTACACATCTAGAATATAAAAAAAAATCTGTTAATGATAAAACACCAATCGTTTATAAAACAGTGATAACAACATGATTCTAAATTTGATATAACACTATAAAAAGATATAACACTATCTGTTTAATGTACATACACCATACACCTTAATTAACAATAATCTGTTGATTTAAAACACTTAAAAAAAATAAAACACCATGAACCATAAAAATAAAGATGTCTGCACAGAATATAACAATATTGCTGGGGAATAAAACACTATAACAATAAATTAATATGCCTGTACATATATAACACTATAGCTTGTGGATAAAACACTACACATATAACTATCAAAAAAAAGAAACTGTTAATGATAAAACACTACATAAGCTTACCCTAACACAATTCAATGTATAAAACACTATGAAGGGAAATTACGATGTGTGAATATATTATAACACTATTGATCATACATACGACACTATACATCTAAATATCAAAAAAAAAATACTCTGTTAAATATACAACGCCGGACATGATAACTATTATCGGAACATATAACACTACTTATCGGAACATGATAACTATTAACAGATTAATTTACTAAGATACACATGTACCTGCATCGCCTGACTCCATTGATATAGATATAAAACACAATAATCGAATAAGGGCGCAAAAGGTAAACAATTGTATTGTCTCTGGCGATTTCATATTGATTCTTGTATTTATAATTGATAAAGAATGAGATAGATAACAATCATAACATGATCTAGCAAAAAAATACAAAATTTGAATCAATCCCTAAACAATCTCATCGCCGGTTATTTTTTTTAGCAGTTATCTACAAAAATCAATTAATTGATAAGTATGGACAATTACTAATATACCCTTTTGAATTAATTAAGATAGGGGACACTTGTCATTACCAGATTATTTCTCACACTTCTTACAAAAGTGTGACTTTGTACAGGATCCTGGACCTATATATATATATATATTAATTATTTAGTAAAAATAATTTGAGCGAAACCGAGCGATCGACGAGCGAGCGGACCTTTGCTCATGCTTGGATTGAATTTGAATCGAACTGGTCCGAGCGGCTCATTTACAAACTGAGCGAGAATTGAACGAGCATTTTTCGGACATTTTTCGAGCGATTGTCGAGCAGTTTGGACAGTCCTAATTTGAACTGAAACGAACATGAACGAACAAACATAAACAAATGTAAATACACAAACATAAAAGAACACAAATGAACAAACATAAACAGACGTTCACGAATACAAATAAACAAACAAAATATGTGTCCATGCCCCATATCCTTTCAACAATCATTTTTAGCGATAGAAGGCCGGCCTACAAAATTTATTTATTTCATGGACAAAGCTTGACAAGACTAAGGTGCAAACCAGGCCCGACCTAGGTGAGCTCATTATTGGTTCGAACTCGACTTAATTGAAATAACATTTACATCCTCGTATTTTATTTATTGATAAACTTGTCTCTAATATTTTTATGTTTTAAAACTATTTATATTTAATGTATGTGACTCTTAGATGAATAGAATAAAACAACAATATCTAATGTATGCGACATAAAACGCGTCGGGGTCGGTTTAAAAATTAAAGAATAAAAAAAATGATTATAGTTAAAAAAAAAAAGATAAGATAAATCAAATAAAACCTTGGTCTAAACTTGTATTCCGCCCGGAACACCGCCCCGAGGTTGGTTTGGGTTTGGCGTGGGGAAGTCACCGGCGTGGGGCGGAGAATATTGACGACGTAGCAATGTTTTATTGGCCCATTTTTTTTTTACCGTTGCAAATTAAAAAAAAATTAAAATTTATATTATATATACACATACACTACACACACAAACAACCCACAACCCAAAAAATAAACATCCTCTCCATATTTTAACGAGTTAAATGCTTGGTTGTTCCCTGTGGTTTTCAAAAATTGCAGACTTGGTCCCAGTGGTTTACTAATTACACGCGTGGTCCCAAAACTTGTCAAAAATGCACTCGGTTGGTCCCCAGCCCTAACATCAATTAAATTTCTCAGTTAAATCTATGTTAAATGACCAAAATACCCTTGCTTATTAACTCTCTTTATAATTTTTGTTTAGTTTTACTTCCATCATCATCTTCATCAGTAGGACCAAGTCATCTTCATCACCATCATCTTCATCACAAACCCCTTCATTTCCCCTTTATATGTTCGGTAGAAACTGTTACCTTCTCCGATCGATTCTCCGGCTACACCCACCCATCCCCTCTCTCTTCTGTACCGACACGCACACTCTCCTCTCACCTTACAGCCAACCATCACCATAGACGGTGGCGGCGAGGTGGCAGCAGGAAACGACGATTAGCAGAGGCGATGACAGCAGCGGCCGTCGGAGCTCCGACAAAGCCCCGTAGCAGTGGCAGCAGACGCCCCTCTTCGTATCACGGTCTCTCGGTCAGTTACACCTAACAGTATTTGTCTAAACACTCTTTGCGGGTTTTGATTTTTGAAATGGAAGTGAATGCTTAATGAGAATGAAGATAGGTTTCTTAATGAAATTCCTATTTATTACAAACAGTTAAACTAGATCTGATACTTGCTGATTTGTTTGGTTCTAGGGTTTTTGATAAAAGTCATGACTGCAATACTGTTGTACAACTGATCTGATAATATGAATGTCGAATGAATGATGACAAGCTGATTGATGAATCTGATTACATGATAATTGTTGATGAAGTAGTGATTGAATAATCAGTATTGATAGGGTTAAACCCTAAAAGAGAAGAACTAGGAGAATATTTGGAGAAGATAGGAGAATTTCAAACTTCAAATCTGATTTCTTTTCCTTCATATTACGTACATAAATAAGTAAATAACCCAAACAATTACATTAGACTCCCTAAACTACTAATAATTAGTAAAATACCCCTAAACTATTATTCTTCACGTAACAATACTTCCCCCTTAAAAGATTCTTGACCTTAAGAATCACAAAATAGAGAAAAAAAATGCAGCATCCATGAGTTCTTTTGGGTCGACTCATTCCAGGGTGGACGCCATTCGGTCCTTCCGATTGCAATCAGAGAAATCCTAGCGATGCGCCATGGTGGGCGCCAATCATTTACGGAACTCGCCTTTGCCTTTAAACAGGCACCAAAAAGACTGTTGTTAACAACGTCAATTATATCATCATCTGGAAGGGTATCAAACTTTCTACCATATTTGACATGAAGACCTTGACGAACAGGAACCGCATCACTGTTCGGAACCAGTAGGCCAACCTTAACAACATTGTATAGTCTAGTTTTGGGTTCTTCGCAAGCGCCATTAGCAAGGATTATGCAAAGTGTGTCTCTATGTTTTCTTCCTTTATGAAGAACGGTGTCTTCATTGAAGGGCTGGAGCTTTTTCACTGTCTCATGTAGTGCAACAATGGAATTATCATTGTTAATATTTTCATCAACAACAATTATGTCTTCTGTCTTCCGAGTACCCGTCCGCGAATCATCGCTAAACAACCCTTTATCAGGGCCGCCTCCGCCGCCGCCTCCGCCGCCGCTAAAAGTGCCACCGCTTGAATTGTGACAACCCTCACCAAACCAGGTATCCGTACGAATTAATTAATATTTAATTAATGCTTAATTACAGTGCTTGCTTACAATTGTGGTTAAACTGCTTCTTGATTTCTGATACATACATATTCATGCATCATACTTTATTACTGTCACTCTATTATTTACACACAAACATCAGTGACAACCTTGATGCACAAAATCACAGTGAGCACACTATACGGATAACCCAGTAAACATGCTGACATTGCCAGCACTAGACAATTACTGTCTCTGAGGCCATTATGAGCCGGGAATAGATTACTACACTAGTAGGGAGTGTAGGGAGGTGAGGATTATAAAACTGCGTCACTAGGTGATATTTATAGTGACCGGATGTGCCTAAAACATGCTTTAAAGTACAAAATCCTGCACTTTATTACAAAAATTCAGCACTTAATATAACTAGTAAAGTGCAAAAGCATGGGAAAATAATACTAGACACTTTCCAAAATGTCGGGAATTCATTGTGTCACTAAAACTAATATTAACGACACTTTAAATGCTTATTTAGCACTTTAACGGGTCAGCATCCAACCGAACAACCGGACTTTACCCGGTACATAAAAATTTGGTCAATGACATTGTTTTTCCTTTTCTGAGCCAGTTAGGGTCCCCGAACACCCTAACACCCGTTACAAAACACTACACACTAGTAACTTATTTAAAGTCCCTAACTAATCTAACTAGTGCTTAACCTTGTCATTGAAATCCAACCATATTACCCCCTCCCCCAACCGATCGGTTCCCCTAGGGAACACACACCACACATATTTGATTATTTTAATTGAGATTGTCTAATATCATGGGGACACTTTGTATAGTGGTTAAAGGATTTGGATGGTTTATAAGAAGACTTAGAGGTTAACCACTTCATTTACATAACACTTAAACAAAATTGATCTCTCTCTCCCTCCCTTTGATATTCTCGGCCGAGACCAAGAAGCACCACCACCACCATCATTTGATCTTTCTCATGCAAACCATCTACATACAAGTGTGCTAGAGTTCATATAAGGAGGCTCGGTGCTTACGGAATCTCAAGGACCTCTCTACATCGCTTTTATCCACCTAGTTTTCGCTTTGATTCTTCCCTAGCCTTGAGCTAGTAGTAAGTGATGCTAAACACTCTCTTGATCTTGTTTAAAGTGGTTAATAAGAGATTTAACGGTTAAAACTGAAGAACATGCGAAAACAAAACTTAAAGTCTTGCTAGAATGATGAACTTGATGGATAAAAAGAAACAAATGGTGTAAAACTTGTGAATCTTGTTTTGTTGTGATTATTTTATGTTGTTGGTTGCTAAAAGTGGAAAGGATCGTCATCTAACCACGCTAGATCATGTTCATGGAACATGAACCAGCATTATGTTCAGTAGGAAAGTTACAAGATGACGAACCCTTTCATACATAAACATGAACTTGTGTAAAATGATTTTTCTTGTAAAATAGAGTTTTAAACTAGTAGATCTAAAGATCTACAAGTGGTATTTTCGAAGAACCAAGTAAAAAGATGCAAACCTTGTTTAAAAGATGGATCTTTCATAAACTAAAGGTATTTTAGTGAAAGAGCAAGTGTGTAAACACTTGTGTGGCAACAGATTTAACAAAGAAATATTTTCGTAAATATGGACTAGAAGTTGTCAAACTACATATTCTTTAAAAATAAAGTTTTCAAGAAACTGATTTTATTTTTAAAGATAGAAAGATCTACTAAATATGTTGAGAAGTTACTACATATTTTACACAACTTACAAGTTCATGTGTTTGCGATTTATGCTCATTTTTTACTAGTTGATGTTTGAATACTGTATTTTGATGATTGGGAAAATTGTTGATTGAATTTTTAAAAAGAAAATGATACGCCTGTAAGCATGACCACCTCCAGTTACAGAGGAAACTCTGGCGAAATTTTTCCAGAAATATAACACTTAGAATATTTTTGGTAACAAGTGTTTATAAATATATTTTTGACTTGTTTTCCACACAAACTTCGCCATGATTTTTGTTATAAAATAACCAAGTATTCGGAGGTGGATTTTCGTAAATAACACTTGTTAAATATATATTGAGAATATATATATATTTTTTAAACGCTTCTGTGCTTACGTGATTATTTTGTGAACTAAAGATATATTATTTTTAGAGTAAAAATAATATAACCTGAATACACTGAGAAGTGTCGACTCCAAAATAATACCAACGCCTTCACAAATAAATATCTAAGTTACACCGGTATTATTATTACCTCCCGAACTTTAAATGTAACTTATGTATTACCAGAAAATACTCCTAAATGTGTATTTGATAAAAGTATCATCTTGGAAAACTGTATGGAGTAAAGTATAATATTTTTGGGAAAAATATGTATATTTTGGAATTAGAATAGTTTGGACAAGTGATTTAAAATATATTTTCAAGTGAGACTTAAAATATATTTTCGAACTATAACGTATACGTATATTCTGGTAAAATATCATTTTGGGAATCAAGGAAGTAAAAATATATTATTTTTGGGGAAAAATACATATATTTTGGAAATAAGTTATTTCGGACAAAAAGGTTAAGTATATTTGCTAAGTGGGACTTAAAATATATTTTCGGAAATATAAAGCATACATGCATTTAAAAACCCCCATCCTTGGGAAGGGAACACGAATACTAAGACTTGAGAAGTACTAATACATAAATGTTGAATAAACAATTATTCCAAAACTAAATACAATTATCATTACTTGGAATAATACCATAATCGTAACTCAAAAACATTTATACTAAGAAAAGGCACTACCCGTTCGTCTAATAGACATTAGACCATTGTAGGTAGTCATGTTTACCGCGGAGATTTGGGTTACGAATACGAAGACGCAATACTGTGAGTTCATGTCCCCCCCCCCCCTTTTCTCTTAACTGTTTTCAGTTTTTATACTTCGGGGGTGAAATACATGTTACATTTACTACAAACATTTTATACACGGTATGATTAGCTAAGGAACTTACTGCTAGATCATGTGAATGGATAGGCTATTATCGTAAGACCATTAATCCTTGTATAAGGACCGAGAGGCATGAGTGATAGATCTATCGGGTGTTGCGAGCCCCACACATGGGCCAGCGTGTGGCTGCATGTGGTGACTATGTCGTTCCGCCGGAAGGACCGGTACGAAATACGCGTTACAGGTTTGAGTGCTTCCTAGACCATGTCACTCATTAATGTATTAGCTACACATTAATTGATCTCTTTTTTCCTTATTTGCTACATACCAGGGATTTTCATACATACTCACTTACACATGAACTCGCTCAACTTTATGTTGATTTTTCAAACTACATGTATTTCAGGAAACTAATGGATCTGGCACGGTATGCACGTATTTTCAAGCTGCGTTTGAATAAAGAAGTCATCCAGGGTTTAGAAGGTGTAACCTCTTCCTGGACGGGTTACATATCCCTAAACCTAGTATTGTTTAAAGTCTTTTGCTAAGTCTTTATGAACTCAATTAAATCAAGTTAAGGTTTGTAACTTATTTTGAGATTGTTGAAAATGGGATTTTTCTAAACTTTATAAATGGATGAATATCTCATGTTTTTATCATATAGCATTGTTATGATTGTTGCTGTGGTATTAAGAAGTCACACCAAATAAACTCACGCTTCCGCAAAGCCAGGGTGTGACATGAATGCTCCTTGAGTGCTCGTAAGATCTCTTCTTGTTGTTTCATCGACTATTCTTGTTGTTTCAACATGGCGGCTAGGGTTTCTTGGAGATTTGAGATTGCCTTGCCATGTTCCTTGAGAGTGCTGTCAATTTCTTGATTGCGAGTGTTAGTCATGGTAATCGAAAGTAATTCCGACCGGAGGTCGGAACGGCTCTGATACCCTTGATAGGGTTAAACCCTAAAAGAGAAGAACTAGGAGAATATTTGGAGAAGATAGGAGAATTTCAAACTTCAAATCTGATTTCTTTTCCTTCATATTACGTACATAAATAAGTAAATAACCCAAACAATTACATTAGACTCCCTAAACTACTAATAATTAGTAAAATACCCCTAAACTATTATTCTTCACGTAACAAGTATTGATCCTGTTATAAATAATAAAAACTACTAGTTTAGATTTACACTAGTGTTTGTTGATTTGGTGAATTGAGGTTTTATGAATACTAGATTAGGAATGTGAATTTAAACAATAATGAAATTGTGAAATATGATGGGGTTGTTTGATGGCTGTTTTGAATCGGCAAGAAACTACATAGATGGGGTGTGGGTTTGTGATGAAGATGATGATGGTGATGAATATGACTTGGTCCTACTGATGAAGATGATGATGGAAGTAAAACTAAACAAAAATTATAAAGAGAGTTAATAAGCAAGGGTATTTTGGTCATTTAACATAGACTTAACTGAGAAATTTAACTGATGTTAGGGATGGGGACCAACCGAATGCATTTTTGACAAGTTTTGGGACCACGCATGTAATTAGTAAACCACTGGGACCAAGTCTGCAATTTTTGAAAACCACAGGGACCAACCAAGCATTTAACTCTATTTTCACGATGCAATCTTCAAGTTCGTCGGATTTGTACGATCAATTTGTTTTGTCGTCCTCGTCCGACGACGCCGCGGAAGTCATATTTTCAACCATTCACAAAGTGGTACAAGCTATTGCTGAGGACGAAGTTGGTATGTGATTACTTCTCACCCGAACCGCGATATGATGACCAAGTTTTCAAGCGGCGTTTTCGTATGAGTTGAAATTTATTTTTAAGAATATCGAATGATTTAGAAAGTAAATATGATTAATTCAAACAAAAATCCGATGCGCGTGGTTATTTGGGATTCTCCACGCTGCAAAAGGTCACAACCGCAATTAGAATACTGGGTTATGGAGTACCTTCCGACATAATGGACGACTATTTAAAGATGTCAGCACGAACAGCTAGGGAAACTCTTCACAATTTTTGTATGTATGTCATTGAACTATATTTAGAAAAATATTTGAGAAAACCCTCGTTCAGTGACATACAACAAATTTTAGAGTCGCATGAAGAAATACATGATTTTCCTGGGATGCTTGGTAGTCTAGAATCTAGATTGTATGAAACGAGAGTGGGAAGTTTGTCCAACCGCATGGCACGGCCAATACACAAGTGGTTGTCATGGAAAACCGGTTATGATGCTTGAAGCTGTTGCATCACAAGATCTTTGGATTTGGCATGCATTCATTGGTGTGCCCGGTTCTCATAATGATATAAATATTCTTAATCAATCGCCCATTTTGAACGATCTAATAAACGATGTAGGACCAAAAGGATCTTTTTTTTGTAAACGAAGTCAAATACAAGTATGGGTATTATCTCACGGATGGGATTTACCTCGTATGCCGTTTTCGTAAAGTCGTTTTCACGCGATACAACGTTGGATTAAAAGAGAACAAAGTTTAAGATAGTTCAAATGGCGGCACGCAAAGACATTGAGCGAGCTTTTGGTGTCTTGTAAAAAAATGGCGCATTTTGAGCTTGCCATGACGATTCTGTGAAAAAGAAAAAAAATAAGAAACGTGATGTACGTGTGCGTTATTTTACACAACATGATTTTAGAGGACGAAGGACGTGCAATTTGCGAATACTATGGGGAGGGGAGACAATCAAATAACGAAGGAATTAGTGATGAAGCGAGATCGTTTAACAGATTTCAAATCCAGGACAGGCAGACGCCTCACAACCTTCGTGCGGATTTGGTTGCACATATTTGGACGCTTCCGAGATATCACTCCAATGATGATGACGGTGATGATGAAAATTAAAAATATGTGATGTGGTAGTTTTTTTATGTATTTTTTTCTTTGTTTGTGATTGTCTTTTTTTTAGTTTGATGTTTTTTTTAGTTTAATTGTGATTATCTTTTTTTTAATTAAACAAATCATAACATAAAGTCCATAAATTGTTACTTCTACCAGATGAACTAACAAACAAACAAGCAATTTGTAATCTGCAAGATCATCCACCTTCTTTGCTGCAAACAAGTTATCATCTATAAGCCTAATAAAATATACAAAATAAGAACAGTACGTGGATGAATTACAATTTACAATGTCAAATTGGGTGTTTTGTTCCCTGAAATTTTTAGGTTCTTGTTCAATTTCTCTCATGAAGCTCACGAAATAGAGCTTTCTCCTTCTTTAAAGCATCGCGTTCGTCTTTTAAAAACTTTGAAATTATAACTCTCTCCTCTGCAATACGTTCTGCTTCTAGTCTTAGTTCTTCTCGTTTTTTGTCAATTGTTTCCCACTCTGCTTCAAATTCGACTTTTTCTGCTTTCAAACGGTCTGCTTCAACTTCAAGTTCATGTTTTTGAGCTCTTATTAGATCAATTTCTTCTTTTAATTTGCTTTCCAAGATCACCCAAAAAGAACCCGACAACCGATTCAACCTCTTTGCATCTTGCATCTGGAACATCCCTAAAAGAAATACTTTTTGAAGGAAAACTTCGGCCAGATCTGTTTGAAACAGTACCGAACTTCGTATCCGGGTGGTGTTGGTCGAGTGGTGGCGGTAACCAGGTGGTGGTGGTCTGTAGGTTAGGGAGTGGTGGTGGTAATCTGGTGGTGGTGGTAACCGGGTCTTTAGGTTAGAGATGTAGAATATACATCATCATCATCATCATCATCATACTCAGTATATCCCACCAATAGCAAAGCTAAGGTAGGGTCTGAGGAGGGTGAGATGTAGACAGCCTTACCTCTACCCCGTAGGAATAGAGAGGCTGCTTCCAATGAGACCCTCGGCTCGATTGTAGTTTTGCATCAAGCCTTGGACATAAGGCACATAACACTCAGCAATTGAGACAAACGCCGATTAGTGCATGTACCCCCTTGTCTTTTGGCTATCAACGCCACCACATGATGCATGATTAACCATTCCCCTCTTAAAATTATTTTCAGATGTAGAATATACAGATTTATTTAATTTATAAATATCTTTTTCATTATTTTACATAATACCCCCTGTATATTAGATATACGCACAATAATCCTTATATTGCTGAAAAGACAAATACGCCCTCATGTGCAAGTTACATGACCATGTTTAACAGAAAAATCTAACTGAGTTAGGGCTAAAGGACATAACATGCAAGATTTTAAAACATTAAGTACAAGACTTGTCTATTTGAAAGATAAAGGACACCGCCTGAAATTCTTTATAAAGATAAAGGACAAAATTTGAAATTTACTCTTTTTTTTATATAATTTAGTTTTCTCAACCATTTATTAAGTACATGTACTAATAATACATCAAGTGCCTAAAAATCTTACAAATAATGTTATGTTTGATGAATCTATTAGCAATAATTCATTGGATCTGTAAAATATACGTGGACCTAAATAAAAAGGGCAATACATGGTGCCCATTATTAAGTAATACTCAGAATTTGGATGGTTGGACCATTTAACACATAAGGGCTAGGCAGAACTTCATGCTAGCCTGTTTTCATTTAGGGGTGGTTGAATGGGTTACAATTCACATCTACCTTAAAAGTAGATATTTGATGACCTCCACCCTAAATAATAGTGTTTGTGGCCCTCACCTTAAGAGAGTGTTGAATTTTGTTTTGTAAGAACTATGGTTGATGTTTATTGATGAAATGTGTGTTTGGTGTTATTTGTCTTATGAAAAGTTGTAATAATAAAAACTTTTATATGAACTCCAATAAGTATATACTAAAATAAATTAAGAGAAATTTCTTAACATCATTTGACCGTGTTAGTTTTACTTTATTGCATATTGTCACCGAGTTATTCTTGAACTCTCGTGCGGCACTTAGAATACTTCTAAGTTCAGCCTTTTGGATGGGTTTGGTTATGTATAGCAGCGGAAGTCTTTGTTTGTGAGGATCACAAGTGTGATTTTGTAGTATTACTTGAACAAAGTTACAAGTACAAAGTGTTTACAAGAAGTTGGGTTAGGAATGAGTTATAGGGGTTATGTGGGGTGATTACAAATGAGGGTTACCATCCCTATTTATACTTCTCTATTACTTGAACAAAGTTACAAGTACAAAGTGTTTACAAGAAGTTGGGTTATGAATGAGTTATGAGGGGTTATGTGGGGTGATTAGAAATGAGGGTTACTATCCCTATTTATACTTCTCTAAATTCTCTAGATCATTCTAAGTCTAGAGAATTCTTTACATCAAAATATCTTGGCTGAATTCTAGAGTTTTCTCCTAAAATATCCAGCAATAAGTGTTTTCATGAGTGTTCTAGAGTCTTCTTGGCTGCAACTTTTGGGCAGAATTATGTAGCCTATTCCGGACCCTTCCGAGCTCCGTTAAGGCTGGTCTAGGACCTTCTAAGGGTGCCAAAACGTTCCAGTATTGTCTGGGCTGTTCCGGAGTCATCCGGGTGACCCTAGACGCTTCCTTAGTGTTCCGGAAACTTCCAGGATGCTGAAATTTTGAGTTGAATTTTTGCGAGGCGTGACAATATGCTATGTTATTTGCTCGTTATCAAACATATTCTCAAAGGTTTATAAAAACTAACATAAAATAATAGAACACACACCCCTGTAGATTATTTTATACATGTCCATGTTGATAGCGATTTCATAACATCAAACCAAACAACATTTAGTACATGTATTATTTCTCGCTAGCACTAGGGGTGCAAACGAGCCGAGCCGAGCCCGAGATCGATTAACTTATGAGAGCTCGGGCTCGAGCTCGGCTCTATTCGAACTTTGTTTTCAAAGCTCGAGCTCGTTTGTATTTTATCAAGCTCGAGCTCGGCTCGGGCTCGGCTCGTTTATTATCTATTAATTAGTATATTAAATAAAAATAATATAAATAATAGACTTTTTAGGCTTGCGAGCTCGATAAGTAAAGCTCGGGCTCGGGCTCGTTTACTAAACAAGCTTATTTTTAGGTTCCAGGTCGGCTTGTAAACAAGTTTAAATAAGTTCGGCTCGACTCGGCTCGTTTACACTAAGGCTCGATAAGGCTCGACGAGCCTAACGAGCTTCACATGTGAGGCTCGAGCTCGGGCTCGATAAACAAACGAGCTTTGTTTTGAGTCTCAAGCTCGGCTCGGGCTCGATAAGGCTCGGCTCGTTTCGAGCTTTTTCTTGAGCCGATCTCGAGGAGCTCGAGAGCCGCTCGGCTCGTTTGCACCCCTAGCTAGCACCATTGCAACCTAATGTATCCAAATTCAACTACACACGATGTAATTCAAATAACGTTCATAAGATTTGTTATATAGTTGATACTTATGTGTTTTTTGAAGATCAAACAATATCATGGATACAATTTAGTTTGGTTTGGAATCTAAAATTATAGGAAATTGGATTTAAATAACCTCAACTTTCACCAATTGGCTGATAAAACACCCAACTTTCGATTTGTATCACACCACTCTCAGCTTTCAACTTATTGGCCGATAGCACTCCCAAACTAACCAAACAGCAACCCAATTTGCTAACATCAGTTGCCACGTCACTAAACTAGTGTCATGTCAGCGGCCACGCCATCAAAAAATCCAACTCAGATGCCACGTTAGCTGCCACTTCGCCAAAAAACACCAAGTCAGGCGCCACATCATCAGAACACTCCATGTCAGATGCCATATCACCACACAAGGGCCACATCACCAAAAAACTAATTGGGTTAGGGTTTGGTTAGTTTGAGAGTGTTATCGGCTAATAAGTTGAGAGTTGTGTTGTACAAATCGAAAGTTGAGAGTGCTATCGGCCAATTGGTGAAAGTTGAGGTTATTTAAATCCAATATCCCAAAATTTTATAATTTTTTTAAGTTTTTTTTTAGATATATAATTTAGTTTTCACAACCATTTAATAACTACATGTACTGTTACATCAAGTGTCTAAAAAATCATACAAATAATGTTATGTATGATGAATTTACTAGAAATAATTCAGTCATTCAGTCTATCTGAAAAATATATGTGGGCCTTATAAGGAAATATATGTTGGCCCATTATTAAATAATACTCCGAACTTGGATGGTTGGACCATTTAACACACAAAAGCTGGGCCAAACCAAATTTCATGCTAGCCTGTTTTCATTTAGGGGTGGTTGTTTAGGTTACATCCAACTTAAAAGGAGATATTTGTTGACCTCCACCTAAATAATATAATAATGTTTTGTGGCCCTCACTTTAAGAGTGTTATTTTGTTTCGTATGAAGAGTGGTTCATGTTTGTTAATGGAATGTGTGATTGGTGTTATTTGTCTTATGAAAATTTGTTGTAACTAGTATTAAGCCTTTCTGTGTTGCGGTGGTGATGTAAAACCTTGACGCATAGCACCAATACCACACCACCGTCAACGACCACCAACATTGAAGTTGCGGTATGTTATTACAGAGAAATTAGACCGAAACGTAAAACTAGAACATAATAAGTAAGTCAGTTTAGAACTCACGCATTGCGATGAACTTGTCAAACGGGAAAAAATAGACGAAATAAAAACGTTGAACCACACACGCATGTTGCGCCATGTTAACTTGCAAAATTTATAAAGAAACGTAAAAAAAATTGAACCACACACGAACTTTGCACCATGTTAACTTATAAAATTTCGAACAAACTGTAACAAAAATTTTACGAAATACCTCTATGCATCAAAATGTTACTAATTTATAGTTGGTAAATGGTAAAACCTTTTATATAAACTCCATTGAGTATATTAAGACAATTTTCTTAACATCATTTGACTGTGTTAGTTTTACTTTCTTTCGTATTCTATCTGCCCATTATCAAGCATATTCTTAGAAGTTTATAAAAAATAAAGAGTAAATTTCTGTTTTCGTCCCTGAGTTTTGTCAATTTTAACTAGTTTAGTCCAAAAATCTAATTTATAACAAATCCAGCCCTGAAGTTTGCATTTCTTAACGCTTTTCATCCCTAAGAGTGTTTTTTCATTTAATTATGAGGGATGAAAAACGTTAAAAATGCAAACTTTAGGGATAAAAAGCGTTAAGAAATGCAAACCTTAGGGATTATTTTGTTATAAATTAGATTTTTGGACTAAACTAGTTAAAATGGACAAACCTCAGGGACGAAAACAGAAATTTACTCAAAAATAAAATATAATAATAAAACAATGCATTTACACCCTTGTAGATTACTTTATACATGTTTGTGTTGATAGTGATTCTAAATTAACAAACCTAACAATGTGCAATACTATTCAAATAACGTTCGTTAAATTTGTTAAGTATACTTGATACTTGGGCCGCTTCACACATACGACCCTACGAGGCTACGAGTAATTGGTAGCCCTCATGTTAAGGGAGTCTATTTGTTTTAATCATAAAAAAAATTATATGAACTCAAGTAAGTATATAAAATAGCGATGGTCATGGAATAATAGCCTAGTGGCATTTTCATGGTGGGATAAGTTTTAAGAATCATTAAGTCTTGGGTTCGATTTCCACAAAAGGTTTTTCCCAGATCCAAATTTGCCGTTAAATAAAAAAATAAAAATAAAAATAAAAAGAGTTAAATGCCATTTTAGTCCCTTTGGTTTGGGCCATTTTGCCACTTTAGTCCAAAGGTTTTGTTTTTAACATGTGGGTCCAAAAAGGTTTCACAGTTGCCATTTAGTCCACTTGGTTAACTTCATCCATTTTTTTGTCAACGAGAAGGCCAATTCGGTCATTTTGTATGTAATTCTGTTAACTAAAAGGGCAATTCAGCCATATAAAATGACCGAATTTTCTCGTTAACAGAAAAAATGGATGAAGTTAACCCAATGGACTAAAATGGCAACTGTGAAACCTTTTTGGACCCACAGGTTAAAAATGAAACCTTTGGACTAAACTGGCAAAATGACCAAAACCACAGGGACTAAAATGGCATTTAACTCAAATAAAAAAGTTTGCCAACAGGAACCCTACTATTTTCTTTCTCTCTATCTCTATATATATACGTGTGTGTATATATATATATGTACATAGGGGAGGTTCATTGGGGAATACTAAAAAAGTGGAGAATCCGGAAACACTATTAAAAATTCAACTTAACATGTTAATTTTTTTTTTTTCGACGCTTTTCCTTATAAATACATGTATAAGCATTTTTAAAAAAAATCAAGAGTTAATTACACAGATGGACCATGTGGCTTATAACTAGTTTCACCTTTGGGTACTAACTTTTTTTAACAGATTTAGGTTTTATGATTTCAATTTTGTAACACCTTTGTGTACTAACACCAAAATTATCAATATAATGACTAAAATACCCTTCCATTCTTTTTAATTATATCAATGTAACACCTTTGGGTACTAACACCTAATTTTATTTAAGTTTAAATCAATTTTACAAAATCATTTTTTTTATTTTCATCTTATTATTATATCTCTTAACTAACATAAAATCTATTTATTTTTTATTTATAAATATAAATTAAAAAAGTCATAAAATATCTGCTCCATTTTTTATTTATTAATAATATTACTAAATAATACTAGATAAATATCTGACTAATATTGTGAATATATAAAAACTCTTTAAAATATAATTATATAATGAAACAAATGATATAATAAGTATCTATTAAAATCCATAGCAATCTTAAAAACACACGAATATAATATCTGAAAATTAGTTAAATTAATATAACAAGATATGTAGCATAATCAAGAAAAACTGTTTAAAAACAACTACAACTAATTTAATATATTTTGTAGTAAAATCGTAAAAATGTATAATCTAATCTGATTTGTTTGTTACGATCAATTACTTGGCACATTTTGAGACAGTGTGATTAAACCATGACGTCTCTATCTTATTTGTGTATCTATGTGCTTAGGAAACACTTTAGTTCCGATGAGATACAATCTTTTATTATTATTGTTATATATATTGGTTCTATATTATTTAATCCCATATATTTAAAATTACAAAAATTAAAACTAAATTTTATACATTAAACACGTGTAATACACGGAGTTTTAACCTAATATCTTAATAATAATTTATTTGCACATTACCAACTATTATTATACCTAATGAATTTTTAATTATTTAAGATTTTGAGCAACTTCTATCGTGCTAAATTATATATAATTTCTTAAAAAATTATATACAAATATTTACTTATAAAAAAATAAAAAATAGAATTTATGTTAATTAAGAGATATAATAAAAAGATGAAAATAAAAAAAATAGATTTTGTAAAATTGATTTAAACTTAAATAAAATTAGGTGTTAGTACCCAAAAGTATTACATTGATAAAATTAAATAAAAAATGGAAGGGTATTTTAGTCATTATATTGATAATTTTGGTGTTAGTACCCAAAGTTGTTACAAAATTGAAACCATAAAACCTAAACCTGTTAAAAAAGTTAGTAATCAAAGGTGAAACTGGCTATAAACCACAGAGTCTATCTGTGTAATTAACTCAAAAATCAAAAACTAAAAAATATAAAAAAAAATGTTTAAGAAACAGTTAAAAAAGGCTAAAATATTTTTTTTTACAAAAATTAGTTTTTATTGGAATAGTTGCTACCCATTTTTATAAGGAAAAACGCTGAAATATTTTTTTTAAATTGATTTTTAACATGTTAAGTTAATTTTATAAGATATTTTTATTTTAACTGTTTTTTAAACCTTTTTTATATTTTTAGTAATTTATTTTTTTCTTATAAAAAATGCATCCACATGTATTTATAAGGAAATGCGTCGAAAGAATTAAAAAACAAATTTAAAAATGATTTTTTAACACTAGTTTATTTGTAAACTGGGTGAACAAATCCTGACCACTGATTTACATCATTAAATTGTAAAATAGACTAGTGTATTCTCATCATCAAATCAAGGACTATGATTAGTTCACGCAGTTCATTATTAAAGGGGTTGTTCAGAAATTAACCTAACCATATATATATATATATATAGGATGAGGATCATGAGTGAACAACATCCTTGGTTGTGAACCTTGTGAACTAATCTCAACCATTGATTTCAATTCTTGAGAAAAAGGGCAAGATTGTAATTATACAAATTATTTTTTATTTTAAATACCATTCCATAAACCAATGGCAGTTACAATTCCTATTTCATAGCATATTTTATGAGATCTTCTTTCATTATATTTCAAATTCTATCATATACGAGTCAAACAAGATTTTCATCATTATCTCTTTAACAAATCACCAGCTAATTATGCGATTTACCTCCTATCCTCACATTCCAGAAAATTATCATCATCATCATCACGTAGTTTTTTTTGTTGCAGTTCTTACCGTCTTTCATCATCATCGCAGAGGAGGACCACAAAAGTTACAGATCATCGCCGTGACCATCATCTTCGCCGGAATATTCTCTCTCACAGATCTCGAATTCCATTGATTTTCCTTCATCCAATCAGGTTTTATCTTCCAATTTTCCCTCTTAAACATTTGTTCCTTCTTATTCAACAATTAGGGTTCATAGGATTTCCAGTTGAATTAGGTACAATTTGAAGATGGAGGGAGGTGGCAAAAATTTGTATCGATCTGATGTCATCTGATGTCGTTCCTAATACCGAAATCTTTAATCTAGGGCTTGTATTCAATTTCTGTAATTTGTGTCTTTTTTTTCATCTACTGGTGTATTATGGTGCTGATTTACGTTTTTTAGGATTCATGTTTTGCAAAAATTTGTATCGATCATGTTGATGTTGAGTTTACATGTTCCGTCGAGACCGAAAGGGGGTTAGGGTTTAGTTCCGTGATTGGGATGAGTATACATATGTGTATTTTCAGTGATTGATATGGTTTTAGTAAAAATGTTAATTTACCCTGACTTTTGGCAATGTTATGATGTTTGGTTGGTTTACACATGTGTACAGACATTTAAAATGGCTAACGAAAAAACAGAGCATAACCGGTGTACACATGTGTATAGACATTTAAAATGCAGAGCATAACTGGTGTACACATGTGTAGAGATATTTACAATCGCTAATGGAAAACACAGCATAACTTGTGTACACATATGTATAGACATTTAAAATGGCTAATGAAAAAACAGAGCATAACCTATGTACTCAGGTGTTAAAATGGCTAATGAAAAAACACAGCATAATATAACATATGTTGATGGAGCAAAATTGAATGTTGATATTGGCATTAACCCGAAAAGTAACAAGAAAACTGTTGAAGACGTAAATGTTGACGAAGGTTCCATTTTTTAGCTTTATGATGAAATCATGATATGTTACGAAAAAAACGTTATATTGAAATTTTTATACTGTTTGGTTGGTTGGTGCAGAATTCCTCAAGTATTCGCCTTCACCTTCAAAGACATGCTTAGTATTCACAAGAACTTGGGATTGCTCGGCAACAAGTGTAGTTAGTAATGTTGCATCTAAGGAGCCCTTGGTATTTATAGTCATAAACCTGCATCGAAACAGCATAAAGAACTAAAGACTAAAAATTAAATTGCTTTGAAGGTCTTCAAGCCATTGGTGCCAGAAGCTGTTGTTTCTCTTATTCTTTAAATACTAGTTGATCTAGAACAAGGGTGTAAACTTGTATTGACAGTGAAGTAGTTGTAAACAGAACATATTGACTTTTTTTAAGTTTATTCTAAATATATGTTTATTAATTGAATGATGGAACAAAATCAGATTCGTGTATATAGGAGCAAACCATGTGTTTGATTTTGTTCTAAACCATGGTCACTGGAATCTGCCATTTGGCTGCAATTTGGATGGACACATGTGTATAAACAGTCTATACGCAGGTGTACAAAAGGGTGTACACTATGTACACGTGTGTATAAGCAGTCGATACACAGGTGTACAAAAAAGGTTGTTTATTACTCTGCAGCCTGGAATAGGGCTGATGCATTTCCAAATGAAGCATGTGCAGGCAAATGGTGGAATAGGGCTGATGCAGGCAGTTGGTGTTTGACAAGACAATTATTTAATTTTATGGAGCACGTACAGGCAAATGGTGTTTGAAACCAAAGGTGGAACAGGGCTGATGCGTTTTCAAATGAAGGATTTAGAAACAAGTGTGTGGATTGGGGCTAAATCTTGCTCTGATAAATGGTTTGAAAAAACATGTGTATGACTCTTATACGTAAATGTAATCATTATTGTATGTAACCGTGTTGGAGTAAATGTCAATTATAATCCATGTATGTGTGGTGTATCAATTTCATGTAAAAATATATTAACTGAACAATAATTGAAAAGGTAGTATCGCAGATACGCATCAACAACTGTAAAAAATAAAAGAACCAAAAGGTACGAGTTTAAAAAACGTTGGAATTAAATAAATGTAGGGTTTTAATTATAATCTATATTTCACTCTCGTTTTCTTCACTTTCTGACTCTTATGTTCCAGACTCTGTTTCTTTGTCGTCTTCTTATTCGGTCGAGAAAGCGTCCTTAGTTGGTTTGCCTTTTTGAGTGACAATTCCTAGTATCATGGTGCCTTACATTGGAAATGTAAATTCACCATCAGATATACCCCCTAGACCCTCGAAATGTTCGTGTTCCACTTGATGCAAAACGTATCATGCTCTAAGCAAGTGCAGCAAAACCTACAAGAAGGGCTGATCATTAGAATTTACCGAGGGTCCTAATTACCTTTTTATGGTTTCACATGAGCATAATTACTTACAGTTGAATCCTTGCCTCTATTGAAGCTGAATGCGACCTCTTCGGTACTGAGAATGGAAAAGCACATTAAGTGAGAACCTGAGTCTAATATCTCAACTTAACATATGCAAATGTAATAAGTTTAATACATGTTAATTATATAATATAAGATATGACATGTGCCTAATTATCCTCCTAACAATGCGATTATAATACCCACACTAGTCCCCCAAACAGAGCATAATAAACAAAAAAAAACAACCTGTACATATGTGTAAAACCCTGTGTACAACAAAAAAAAAGTAATGTAAACATGTGTATTCCGAACCAGTTCAGCATAATTCACAAGTGTAAATTCAACAGAGCAAGAAGAAGTAATGTACACATGTGTATTCCGAACCAGTTCACATAAAAAAAACAAATGAAAACAGAGCAAGGAGAACTAATTTATAAAAACAGAGCAAAACGAACACATGTGTATTCCGAACCAGTGCATTAACTAAAAAAAACCCTGTGCATTAACTAAAAAAACCCTGTACATATGTGTACAACCCAGTATACAATCTTCATCACATCTTACCCCAACAAACTCAACCAGTAATCGAAATACACAGTCAACGAAACCCTAGCTTTTGATTACATATAATCAAACGAAAAATAACTTATACAGAATCGACGGTGGAAGCTATATATGACACGTACCTTTTGCTGGGATTCCGGTGAATGAAAACGCTGATATATAGCACACTTTATCAATCGACGGTGGAAGCTATTAATCACCGGGGGGATTAAAAGGGATAGAGAAGAATCGACGATGGTGGCTATTAATCGCCGGTGGGATTAAAAGGGAGAGAGAAGAATCGACGATGGAAGCTATTAATCACCGGTGGGATCAAAGGGGAGAGAGAAAGAGATTTCATATGATCTATAAACTGAAAGGTGCGATGATTAAGGAATGTTTCCCAGATTCTATTGTGGCTTTTGATAGAAATTTACTCTAATACCCTTACTCAAACTGTTTGATACGAAAAAATAATATAATAATTACAAAAATGCCATTAGTATTAAATCTCATCATCTACTAATCCAATGGACAAGATATGTTTACTTAGTTCACAAATTAACCATTGTTCACTCTAGAACCCTACCCTATATATATATATATATATATATATATAGGGTTAGGATCATGAGTGAACAACATCCTTCTTTGTGAACAGAGTGAACCAATCTCAACCATTCATTTGGTTAGTAGATGAAAAGGTTAGGATTGTAATTCTACATTTAATATTTTTTTTAAATTCATTTTCTATAATGACTAGCAGTTAAATGTCATTTATTTTCGGAAATTAGGAGATTTCCTTTCATTATATCAAAGATTATCTCCATCCAATATTTTCAAAATTCATACGTATCATCCCCTTTTTATTTTAACTTACGACGATGAATATTTAAGACATTCAGGAATCGACAGCAATACACTTGTGTATGCTCGGTAAAACATTTGTGTATATATGCATGGACACTTGTGTATACTCGGACATAAACCTGTGTAAACTCATAAATACTTTTATTAAAAAAAGCAAATACACTTGTGTATTGCAACCATACACTTGTGTGTTAACGCAAATACACCAACAGAACCAGAACATGTGCATTTCTACTACATTGTACATTTATGTTCCCAAAAAAAGCCAAAACCAAAATAACATTAAATCAAACAACCAAACTTCAAGTTTCCATCATAAAAAATAAACCAAACTATCCACGTACCGACATATCGGAAAATCAAAACAAATAGTCATAAACATATTATTGTCTACATGGAATGTTTAAAACATTAAGTCTATTCGCCACGTTGTATGCACCGCTTCAGCCATGACTTGATCGCGGAGCGTGTTAGCATGAGAGCACACAATCTTCACAACATACTTCTTCCTTAACCGGGTTAAACACGACTTTTTTGGAGTGTGCTTAAGCGGGAACCCACTATCCCATTTTAATTATGTTTCTCCAAACCAAGTCTCCATGTGTGGCATGGCGAACACCCCACAATCAACACTATTGCCAACTATCGCCCATTCAATTTCCAGCCTTTTCAGTATTATTCCTTGAAATTACACACCATCAACAGAGCACTACTACTGAACTTATCCAACCGTTCCGCATCATCATACTCAGTGTTACATAACACATCTTCATTCTATATTATTTGTACAAGTAACCAGATATATGTTAATGTTTTGTTGTACCCATTTATTAATAAATTTTATCAATAACTTAAACAAAATACTTACAAAACAAACTGTGTGGCAGAAAAGACGTGGACTAGTTCGCTTTTTTCTGTTCACCTCTTCATAATTAAGCACCGAAGCAAAGCAGTTGATAATCGCATCTCCCATCCACACACTAGGTTGGAAATCTTTCAATTGTAAGTACATTAGACCGATTCCAGACTCTGTTAGGAACACAATTTCCCTTCACATTATCCGTAAACTTAAATGACCGAACAATGTTAATATCGCTTATGTGCATATGTGTATTGGTTGATTATACACATGTGTACAAAGAAAATTTTAACAGTACTAAACCCAACATGTGTAAACATGTGGACATTCGCACAACCCTATGTATTTTTTATGTACACCAATGTATATATACAGTTGATACACAAATGTACACTTCACACTTACACATGTTAACTTTTTCCAAAAGAAATTTTTAACAGTACACAACCCAACAACATGAGTACAGGTATACATTTGCATAACCCTGCCATCTTGTGTAAGCACATTCTTACCCTTCTTTTTCTTCGGTACATCAACTCTGTACAAAAACCAGGTTTTTAATCAGACGTTCAAAACTATACACAAGTGTACACCCAGTGTTTGGTAACTCTTAACAGCGATATACACAAGTGCACTTCGACGTTGTGACAACACAATACCCAAAACAGAGTACGACCAAAATTCTTATTCAACTAACCCTAACCTTCAAAATTAGTATTGTTTTAATCGATTAAAGGCTACTCAAAACACAATATCAAACCACAAATAAGTGATTAAACAAACTTTACAACTTCAAACTAATTTTATACACAGGATGCATGAAACCCTAGCTTTCGAATTCATATAACCAAACGAAAATAGAAAACATACACAAACGGAAATGATATACTGATTATTGTCTTACCTATGCTTGGATTCCTTTGATTAAAGTCGTCGATTTGCCGCACGGTGTGTATCGATGAAACAAAACCCAATCGCCGGTGGTATTAAGAAGAAGGAATGATATGGATTCTTTTTTCCTGAAGAGATTGTTATAATATCCACCCAGAACAACAATATGCGATGATTAGGGAAGAAAAATCTTTGAAAGATTCTTTAAAACCTCTTCAGTTCCTGGTTCCCAAAATTATAATTGGTAGAAAATTACATTACTAACCCTGTACGACTTTTAAGTTTGTTATATATTAAGACATAATTACAACATTGTCATTAGCATTAAATCTCATCATCTAGGAAATGAAGGGTCAAGATATGTTCACTTTGTTCACAAATGAACCATTGTTCACTCTATATATAAAGATTGAGACGTAACTGAACACAAATTAGCTGGTGGTTGAAGGGGAGATATTTGATGACCTCCACCTAAAGAAGAGTGCTCTGTGGACTATGGCCCTCACCTTAAGGGAGTACTGAATTTGGTATGTATAATGGTTCATGTTTAGTGATGGAAGGTATGTTTGGTGTTATTTGTCTTCTCAAAATTTGTTGTAGTGATAAAAACTATTATATGAACTCCAATAACTATATTAAGACAAGTTTCTTAACGTCATGTGACCGTATTAGTTATACTTTCTTGTATATTTTATTTCTGTTATCAAACATATTCTTAAAAGTTTATAAAAATTAACATAAAATAATAGAACACACACCCTTATAGATTATTTTATACATGCCATGTTAATAATGATTTCATAACATCAAACCAAACAACATTTAGTATGTGTATTTTTTTTCTCTAGCACCATTTCAACCAAAATGTATCAAAATTAAACTACACGGTGTAATTCAAATAATGTTCGTAACATTTGTTAACTATAGTTGATACTAAGGTATTTTTTGAAGATCAAACAATATCATGGATACAATTAGTTTGGTTTGGAATAAAAAAATTTATGATGTTTTGTAAGTTTTTTAGATATATAATTTGGTTTTCATAACCACATGTACTGTTACATCAAGTGCCTAAAAAATCTTACAAATAATGTTATGATGAATTTATTATATATAAGCTATAAAGGATATGGAGAGGAATAGTGTCAGACAAGTGCTTGATATTTCCTTATTAGTCATATTATGATTTTGCTCCGTTAAAATTTATTGTTTTGCACTCGTTTTTGGTTTTTTTTTTTTTTCCAGCCAAACTACGATTTTACCCACAATTTAAATTTACAGATTTGCCATCGTTTTTGTTTTTTCCTTGTCAAATTACGATTTTGCCCTCAAGGTAAAATAAGAGTTATGCCATCGTTTTAGTTTTTCCTTTTTTTTTAACAAAACTATAGTAGTTTTTATTTTAATTGATTGACTCGATTTAATTTTTATTTGTGCCTGGCAGTCGCTCATTTGGCCAGAAAAAATTACAATTTTACCTCCGTTCAAAATTATAGTTTTTTCATCGTTTTAGTCTTTTTTAGCAAAAGTATGGTAGTGTTTGTTTTAATTGGTTGACTTGATGTAATTTTTATTGAGATTGTGTTATTAGTAGTATGTACAAGTAATTGAAACACAGATATACGTTTTATGAAAAATAAATATTCAACTTAGCTACCCACAACACGGACCGGGTATAAAACTAGTTAGCAATAATTAAGTCATTCAATGGATCTGAAAAATATATGTGGGACATAAAAGAAAATATATGTTGGCCCGTTATTAAATAATACTCCGAACTTGGATGGTTGGACCATTTAACAAACACAAGCTGGGGCAAACCAAATTTCATGCTAGCCTATTTTCATTTAGGGCTGGTTCTTAAGGTTATAGGTTACAACATCCAACTTAAAAACAGATAGAGTTAATTACACAGATGGACCTTATGATTTATAGCTAGTTTCATTTTTGAGTATTAACTTATTTTTAACAGGTTTAGGTTTTATGGTTTTAATTTTGTAACACCTTTAGGTACTAACACCAAAATTAGTTAATTTTATCAGTATAAGGACTAAAACACCCTTCCATTTTTTTTAATTTTATCAATGTAACACATTTGGGTACTAATACCTAGGTTATTTAAGTTTAAATCAACTTTACAAAATCTATTTATTTTTTTTATTTTCATCTTTTTATTATATCTCTTAATTAACATAAAATATATTTATTTTTTTTATTTTCATCTTTTTATTAAATTTCTTATTTAACATAAAATCTACTAGTTACACCAGTATTTTTTTTAAACAGATGTTTTAAATAAAATCTACTAGCTGTTAGTTTTAAATATTGTAAACCTTATTCGGTTTCGATTTTGGATTCAACTAACATGTATCGAGTAAACTTTTCAACTGTGTGTTTAATTTTTTAGAACGAAATTGTGCATATAATTAGTTTTATATAATATGTATTTTATATCTCAGTGGTCAATATAATAAATACAGAAACTATATAAGTTCTAAAATAGTAAAATGTAAATGAACAAAAAAAATACTGCTGTAACTAGTAGATTTTATGTTAAATAAAAAATTTAATAAAAAGATGAAAATAAAAATAATAAATAGGTTTTATGTTAACTAAGAGATATAATAAAAATATGAAAATAAAACAAATAAATAGATTTTGTAAAATTAATTTAAACTTAAATAAAATTAGGTGTCAGTAGCCAAAGGTGTTACATTGATAAAATTAAAAAAAAATGAAAGGGTATTTTAGTTATTATATTGATAAAATTTACTAATTTTGGTGTTAGTACCCAAAGGTGTTACAAAATTGAAACCATAAAACCTAAACCTGTTAAATAAAAAGTTAGTACCTAAAGGTGAAACTAGCTATAAACTATAGGATCCATCTGTGTAATTAACTCAAAGAGATATTTGTTGACCTCCACGCTGAATACCAACTTAAAAAGAGATATTTGTTGACCTCCACCCTGAATAATGATGCTTTGTGTCCCTCACCTTTTTGTTTCGTACGAAGAGTGTTCATGTTTGTTAATGGAATGTGTGGTTGGTATTATTTGTCTTATGAAAATTTGTTGTAACTAGTATTAAGCACCTCGTGTTGCGGTGGGAGTGTAAAACCGTGACAAATAACACCAATACTATACCACAAATAGCGCCAATACCATACCACTATCAACGGCCACCAACATTAAAGTTACGGCATGTTAATGCAAAGAAATTACACCAAAACGTGAAACATAGAAAATAAAAGGTAAGTCAATTTAGAACCCGCCCGTTGCGACGAACCTGTCAAACAGGGAAACATAGACGACATAAAAATGTAGAATCAAACACGCACGTTGTGCCATGTTAACTCGCAAAATTTAGAACGAAACAGAAAACAAAACGTTGAACCACACACGAACATTGCGCTGTGTTAACAAGCAAAATTTAGAACAAAACGTAACATGAATTTTACGAAATACAAAAAGTATGAGGGACCAAAGTTGAAAGTAAAAAAATTATAAGGTTAAATTGAAAAATATGAAAACTTTTTGGTTATGAGTAAAATATCAAATAGTTTGGGGTTAAAAGTGTAATATCAATATTTTTTTGAAAACCTCCCTAAACATATAATACAATACCTGTATGCACCAAAATGTTACTAATTTATAGTTGGTAAATGGTAAAAACTTTTATATAAACACCAATGTATATTAAGACGATTTTCTTAACATCATTTGACTTTGACTGTATTAGCTTTACTTTCTTGCATATTCTATATGCCATTATCAAGCATATTCTTTGAACTTAAAAAATAAAAAATATGATAATATTACAATGCATTTACACCCTTGTAGATTACTTTATACATGTCCATGTTGATAGTGATTCTAAATTAACAAACCTAGCTAACAATGTGTAATATGTGTATTTCTTCCTTCGTTGAACCCATTTCAACCAAAATTATCCGAATTATACTATACGATATTATACAAAATTTCAAATAACGTTTGTTACATTTGTTAAGTATACTTGATACTGATATGTTTTTGAATGTCAAACAATATCATATGATAATAAAACAATACATTTACACCCTTGTAGATTACTTTATACATGTCCGTGTTGATAGTGATTCTAAATCAACAAACCTAACAATGTGTAATATGTGTATTCTTCCTTCATTGGCCCCATTTCAACCAAAATTATCCGAATTATACTATACGATATTATACAAAAATTCAAATAACGTTCGTTACATTTGTTAAGTATAGTTGATACTTGATACTTATATGTTTTTGAATGTCAAACAATATCATGGATACACTTTAGTTTAAATATTAGAATGGGATGTTCTATTTTTTTTTTTATGTAATTTAGTTTTCGCAAGAATTTAATAACAATAAAAATATTGTATATAATGGTGTGTGTGATGATTTGTTAACAATATTTAGGCCACTTAACACATACGACCATACGAGTGTTTGGTGGCCCTCACGTTAAGGGAGTCTTGATTTTTGTTTCGTATGAAGGAAGGTTCATGTTTAGTGTTATTTGTCTTGTGAAAATTTATTTGAATGATAAAAAAAATTATATGAATTCAAATAAGTATACTATTATGTATATGGAGTATGGTTATTGTATAAATAGTCTTAACATACAAAAATCCTTTAACGTGAGAGTGAAATGGGGAATTTTTTTATTTTTTATTTTTTTGAAAATTTTTCCCATCTTGTTAATCACGTATTTTAGTCCTTAGAATAAAAATCGTGATTTTACACTAGTAGAGTAATTACAATTACTTTACAAAACTGTAAAGTAATTATAAGTACCCTACTATTGTAGAATCTCGATTTTTTTTCAACATTTTGCAATTAAACATTATTCCTAAGTGATAGGGAAAAAAATTCCTCATTTACTTCTTATGTTAAGGATATTTTGTAAGACTCATTTGTATTTGATCTTTACACTATGTATATATAATAGCAAGGCCTGTGCCGACAGCAACCCTACTTTTTAAAAAAGAAAATCTATTTTCTATATATAACTAAGCACAAACTAGATGGTGGTTGAAGGAAGATATTTGATGACCTCCACCCTAAAGAAGAGTGTGCTTTGTGGCCCTCACCTTAAGGGAGTGTTGAATTTTGTTTAGTGATGGAATGTATGGTGTTATTTGTCTTAAGAAAATTTGTTGTAGTGATAAAAACTATTATATGAGCTCCAATAAGTGTATTAAGACAAATATCTTAACATCATGTGACCTATACACTTATACTTTCTTGCATATTCTATTTGCTCATTACCATACATACTGGCGGGCCCATAAATTATTTGTTGGGGGGTACGGATGAGATGTTCAACCATATTTTTAAAGAGTGCAAATGAGTTTTTTTGCCTAAAATATACACTAATTTTTTTTTCCAACGGGTACGGCCACCTACCCAGGACAAAGGGTAGGTCCACCCCTAACCATACATATCCTTAAAAGATCATACAAACTAAACTAAAACAATAAAGCAACACAATTACACCCATGTAGATTGTTTTATTTTATACATGTCCATCCTTATAATGGTTCTAGACTTCTAGTACAACAAACCAAACAAGATTTAGTACGTGCATTCTTTCTTTACTAGCACCATTTCAACCAAATTGTATCCATGTTACACTACACGATATAATTCAAACAAGATTATTTTATTTTATACATGTTCATTACATTTGTTAAGTATACTTAAAGACTTTTATGGTTTTTAATACCAAACAATATCATGGATACAATTTTAATTTTGATCTTGGAATCTAAAGTTTTATGATGTTTTAAAGCTTTTCTATATAACTAGTAATAAGGCCCGCGCGCGTTGTCGAGTGAGTACATCGCAAACATCGAATGGATTTGTTCAAGTATTAGGTGATGCGTTAACCATACGAAAACGCGTGTTTCGACATATCTGATTGAACTCAATGTAACCTATTATATAAGTATTGTGATTGGATCATAATGTAAAGTATATTAAATCTATCTCGTACAATCATAATTTATTCTGTATGATTAATTAAAGCTTTGAAAAAAAAAAAAAAACCACAATTTGACTCCACTCTGTTCGAAACAAAATTTATGAAAACGTACATAAAATAAGTAAAAATGTATTATATTCAAATAAAAGTATATCCAAATGTAGACCAACTCGAATTGATACAGACGCATACATAAAAATATGCATGTAAAAATGGTTTTTAAACAAAAAAATGTTATACTTGACCTAACTCGTTTCCATAAAAAGTTTATGTCGAAACGTATACACCCTTAAATTTATACGGATACGTACATAAAAATATGCATGAAAAAATAGTTTTTTAAGTAAAAAAATGATATGGGTAAATAAAAGAAATTAACAAACGAATGTTGTCGAAGGAAATTTAAATTAGTAAAAAGCTAGGGGCTAAAAATGTCAATTGTTATTGTAGAGGAATATTAATATAGATAAGGATTAAAATTGATTACTCCAAAAGTGGAGGGGCCGTAGCAAAGTTGAAGGGCTTGAAAAGCAATATTGTAAAAGTTTAGGGGGGGGGGGGTAAGGGAAACCGGTGGGAAATCCCCACCGACTTTCCTTTTTAATATAGTATATAATATAAGTACCAACGTTTTGGATATTTTCTCTAGCTTTCAAAAAGTATATGGACGGTCCTTATAGTTTGCATTTTGTAACGCATTTATTCCTCAGCTTTTTCCAAAAGTACACAGATGGTCCTTATGGTTTGCACTTTGTAACACATTTAGTTCTTAACTTGGACATGTTGAAACCTATAGATATTGGCTATGGACTAAATGCGTTACAAATGACAAACCACAAAAACCATCCATGTACTTTTATAAAGAAGTAAAGTACACAGATGATCCCTGTGGCTTACCAGAATTTTGGATTTTGTCCACAACTTTTCAAAAATACACAGATAGTCCTATGGTTTGCACTTTGTAACATATTCAGTCCCCAACCAACAAATCTAAAGTTTTTAACATGTCCAACTTAGGGACTAAATGCGTTACTAAATGCAAACCACACGAACCATGAGTGTACTTTTGGAAAAAGTTGGAGACTAAATGTGTTACAAAGTGCAAACCACATGGACCGTATGTATACTTTGAAAAGTTAGAGACCAAATCCAAAATTTTGATGCTTGCTTTAATCCATTTTGCATATGTCTTTGAAATATGCTTGGTGCTTGCTTTAATCCAAAAGGGACTACCTTCCATTGATAATGACCATCTGGACATGTGAATGCGGTTAGTAACTGAGATTCTTCATCTAACAGTACCTGCCAAAAACCACTTTTGCAATCGAAACTGGAAAAATAGGTTTTTCCTCTTAAAAGAGTTAGTAGTTCCTGCATACAAGGAAGATTATGGTTGTCGCCTTTAGTAGCTGCATTGATTGCTTTATAATTCACAACCATGCGTTTTTTCCCTCTTCTTCTTTCAGCTTCATTTTCAACTAAAAATGCAGGAGACATGTGAGGTGATTTACTTGGAATAATTAATTTTAATTTAATTAACTCCTTAATTTGTTTATTAAATTCTTCTTTATCCTGTGGACTGTACTTCATAGGTTTTACCCTGATAACAGTTTTAGGATCAATGAGTTCTATTGATGCTTTCATCCAATTTTTGGATTTTTCGGGATCAATAGGATTTTCTGAACAAACTTTTTCAAGTAGTTCTTCAATTTTTTGAATTTTTTGTATTTCACTTAAAAATATCCTTTCTGCTTTTTTGAAATAACCTCTTGAGCTATATTAGTTCCAGGAATCTGTTTTATCTTTGAATCTTTTTTCATGGATTCAAGAAAATCTGGTTTTCCAATTTGAAAAGCCTTTGTAACCTTTTTAATCAAGATCATTTCTTGATCAAGATGAAAAGATACTCTGTCTAACCATTGAGTGAAAGGTCCATAAAGTTGACAGAAATTATTTCCGAGAAGTAAATCCATACCTGAATCTTGTTGGTAGATAGTAGGAATGGTAAATGGTTCTCCAGAAAAGTAGATGATAAGATTTCTACAAACCTTATTTAACTTCATGACTTCTTTGTTAGCAATAATTACCTTAATATTTTTGGGAGTGTTTTCCCAAAGATCATTAGGAATTACGTGTTTGCTTGCCAAACAAAGACTTGCCCCTGTGTCAACATAACAATGTAGGGTGATTTTTTTATATCCTTTCAAAGAAACATTTCCTTTGATATAAATTGAATTTGGATTAGTTATGTTTGAAAATGTTGAATCCAAATTATGAATTTGTTTATCCCCATCCCCCCAACTAAAAGAGTGATTAGGCTTTAACTAGATGTCTGAAGAGCTCGCTTCAGTTTGGAGGTTTTTCTTGTTCATTTTTCATGGTAAAGATTTGTCCTTTATTTGAAAAATATTTTTCTTTTAATTTTTTATAAAACTTTTGTTTACTTTCAAAAGACATGAGCTGAACAAACTTATGAATTTGTTTAGCTGATAAAGTTTCAAATTTTTCTTTAAAAATTTGTTCTAACTTTTGAGTAACAGGAATCATTTTATCCACAAAATAATTTTTGTCTCTCTAAGTTTCTGTATTTCTTTTTCCAAAAAGGAATTATTTCTTTTTAAATCAGCTAATTTAAAAAGTTTATCAGAAGGATGAATACACCAATCCAAGTGTAACTCATAAATTCTTTGATTATTTCTTTGTAAATAGAAATAATGCATAAAAATCTTTAGATTAATTTTTCTAAAGGATTTTTTCATTTGTTCCTTATTGGTCATTTAAAGTTGATCCAAAAGGCCATGTTTCATTAGTTTCGTTAGAAACTTTCTTGAAAATTTCATCAATTTCGTCAGAAACTTCTTTGAGAATTTCGTCATAGATTGCTTCAAGACTTTCATCTCTATATATTATTGTCTTTTTAGCTTTAAACTCAAGAATTTTTTGTTTAGAAGCAAAAATATTTCTTTTAGCAATTTTTAAGTTACGAGATTTTCTTTTATGATTCGTCATAAAAGCAAAGACGTTTCTTTTAGCAATTTTTATGTTGCGAGAGTTTATTTTTTGACTCATCATAAACTTTTTCTTTAATTGTTTTATCCGAATTAAAGAAATATGAATCTTTCCTTCTTCATAAGCAATTTGCATATCAAGAAGATGTAGATAGTTTAGAATAGGTGATATAGACATTAAGTCCCAATAACCTTTTCTAAAATTTCTCCATACCTGTCTATGTTTTCCAACGTAGTTCGCATAAATTGCTTGGTGTCACTAGAGTCTCTTATTTGCAAAGAGGTTCCAGCAAAACTGTGTCTAGGTTCAAATCCTAGAATATGTTTATATCGTGCAATATCAATTGCCCAATTTTCTTGTAATTGTGATGGCTCAGCGAATTTGCTGCCTTCAACAATTCCAATTTCAGAAAATATATCTTCAAGAGTTATATTTTCATTTTCCTTATACTCGATTGAATGAGTACTGTTGGTTAAAGCATAAGAGATTAAATAATTAATCGTAAACACTTTATTACCTGGTTCCATAAGATCAGTTCTTTCACACTGATGTATAAAACTCAAAGTTTTGTCGAAATCTTTTGAATCTCGATGTAAAGCAAATTTAGGATAGACAGTAAACATAAATTTACCATATGCTAAATTACCTTGAATTGCTCCCAGAAGAGCATCTTGCCTATTGATAATTCTATTATCAACGAGTGCCATTTTTATAGGAAAATTAATTCCATCTCTAAACTGTGCTTTTAGGAGGATTTTAACCGCTCCTATGTGTACCATATTGAGAGACTTTCTCAACTCTGGTTTAATGTGCAAAAGCTTTTTTGCTATTTCACCCTTTGTTAAGAGTGGCAAATAAACTTCACCTGCTGTATTTTTTATGTCAACTGAAAGTTCTTCAGTGTTAAAACAATAAAATATTTTATTTTTTTCTAGAAAAGGCTCTAGAAACTAAACTTTGTAAAGTTTTTGGTTGATTAAAAACATGTTTAGTGTCAAGCTTGAATTTAAGCTTACTAATTTTTGTTGGTTGATCAGAATTAATCATGTAATCTGATACAAAACCTTTTCCGTTTTCACTAAAGTTTAAAACTTCAGTTATTTCTTCAGATTCATCAGAATCGTTTTTAAAAAGATTGTTATTTTCCATTAATTTATGAAATAAAACATCTTATTTTTTAAAAAACGAGCACATGGCTCTGATACCAACTTGCGGAGGTACTTCTGCATTATTTTACTGAGTCTTTGTTTTGTAGTACCTGCCAACGAAAATCTTGAGGTGACTGCCGCAAAAATCATCAAAGATGTTTCAGACAAAATTGATGAAAAAATAAATTCAAAACCTCTTATGCCCGAAAGGCAAAAAGAAAAAATTGATGATGAAAAAAGCTTTCAAAAGTATTCATTTCCAAACTTCAACGTTGAAAATCCATCTCTAGGAAGTTCTAAAAGTCCGAATGCATTATCATGGCCTTTCGGATCAATTTCAAATGACCAATAAAGGTCAAATGGAAAACCTTTTTAGGAATATAAATCTAGAGATTTCTAGACATTATTTCTTTTTAGAAAGAAATAATCAAAGAATTATTGAATTACATTCGGATTGGAGCATTCATCCTTATGACAAACTTTTTGAACTAACTGATTTAAAAAGAAAAAATTCTTTTATGGAAAAAGATATTCAAAGACTAAAAGATAAAAAGATTATTTTATCTTGTGGTTAAAATGAGTTCAATCATTCAAAAATTGGAACAAATTTTAAATGAACAGTTGGATACCCTTCCAATTGAACAAATAAAAGAACTTGTTAATCTCATTACTTTGGATGACAAAGAATGTGAACAAAAGTTTTCTGAAGATAAAATCTTAAACGAAAGATACTTTTATGAAAATAAAGAACAGGTCTTTGTTCTGAAGAATGAAGAATCAAGAACCTTTCCTGTTAAGAAAGAAGAACCCGAAACTGAAGAAAGTTCTTCAGACACCGAAATGTCTCCGAGACAAAGAACTTACCATGCCTCTACTAGCAAAGGTAACAGGAGTAGAAAAAAGAATACGGAATTTTCCATGCCGTATCATAAAGGTATACCTGATTATAATAGTAATGACAATGGTAGTGCAACTACTATTAATACTATTAAAATTGATTGTATCTTCAACCTCGACAAAAGAAAAGAGGTAATTGATAAATGGAACACTGAAATCAGTCTAATCATTCAGACTAATTCAGATGATTTTTCTAATGCTAAGGCTGTGTTATTATTATTAGAACATAAGTCTGCAGGAATAATACAAAATTTCATCAAAGGTACAACTTGGAATGAAACTTTGCATGTTGAAGATCTTTTTGATCAAATCATAAATGCAATATACATGATGTTTTTAGGTCTCGATCTCATTACAGATAAAGACCGAGAAAATCAAAAAATATTGGAAAAAGCGAGACAAAATCTTGCTAAGGCACAGCTTTGTGACATATGTCTGTTAGACGATTTCACTTGTCTTTATGAAACTAATTTGTATAAATTAGGCACAGGTGAATTTCATCCATGGATTGATGCTTACTTAATGAAAATTCCCATCGTCGGAGAAAAGGCGAAGGAGCGTTGGAATAAAGAAAAGAATCAATTTACAATGCATTCTCTTGGGTTTGCTACAAGAATTGTTAAAGAAGAAATTGCATCCTATTGTGATCTTTCTGACAAACAAAAACAGTTAAAACGTTTTAACGAAAACTGTTGCAAAAAACTCGCTGAGTTACCACAATTATCTTTTGGCTGTGAACCAACAAAAGATAAAAATTATTTCAAAAAGAAATATAAAAATAAATATAAAACAAAAACTAAAAAACGTTTTTGGAAAACCAAGAAAAGAAAGTTTTCTCCTGGAAAATACTTTTCAAAAGAAAAACCTAAGGTTTGTCCTCAAGGGAAGAAAAAATGTCGTTGCTGGATATGTTCTGAAGAAGGACACTATGCAAACGAATGTCCCAACAGACAAAAGTTTCCGGAAAAATTAAAAATTATTTCGAAAGCGGAAACTGAAGGATGTTTTCCTTATGAAAATATTTTTGATGGCTATACACAAGTATATGCATTAGAAATATTATCTGATTCTTCTACAGAAGACTCAGAATGAAGTCCAACCACTCTTTTAGTTGGGGGGATAAAAATAAACAAAACGAATTTTTGAAATTTGTTTATTCAAAAATTATTTATTTTCTGAAAACAAAGATATTTTTGGAAATAATAAACAGGGTCATCTTGTTAAATGACAGACACGGTAAGAGGGCCAAAAATGTGTTAACTGATAGCTTGACACGAGATTTTCAGAAATCTTAAGCAAAAATGTCACTGTCATTCTTGCTACTATAAATAGAAGGCATTTTTTCATTCAAAAATTCATCACTTTCATTTACACTTACAAAAAGATAGGCATATTTTTGAAAAAATGGAAGATTTAAAGGCTTTACGCCTAAAAGAAAAAATTCATTTAATAGAATTAAAAGCTATTCAAGAAAAAATAGCTCTCTACGACGAAAGTCTAGACACAACTGTTAATTCAGAACAGGATTCCGAAAGGATACAATCTGAATCTATTCCTTTACAAACAGCTAAAGGTAAAGAAAAATCAAGTCCGTTGATTCCTGTTGCTTTGGAAAAAAGCAATTATAAAGTAAATGAAGAACTAAAATCTTCATCTAGCCCAGTAGCAAACGGCTCTGGTAAAGGCACATCAAATCCGTTGATGGCTGACAGTTTGCCAAAAACTGACAAGGTCTCTCTCAGACCAAGTTACTCCCAAGTCACACAAATTCCAGAAAAGCATAATTCAAGATTTTATGTTATTTTCGATGGTGACCACAGAGGATTTTTATGAAGATTGGGGTATAGTCAAAAATTACATTGATAAAATCGACTATCCTTTCAAAAAATTTGGGTCGTTAGCGCAAGCCCAACAAAAAGCTACCCGATATTCAGCAAACCTCGGGAAGAAAGGAATACCTTTAAAGGTAACAATTATTCCTGAGCCATTGAAGCCCAAGAAAAAAGAAAGAATCATTGAATTCAAGAACACTTTCTCAAAATCAACAATAAAAGAAGAGAAAGAAGAAGAAGATATTATATCTTTGGACGAATTCAGAAGAATTTGGTCTAAAACAAGAGCTCTTAGTCAAGATGATTTCGAGTTTGAGCATGTCTACACAGAAGATAAGGCTAATAAAAGTCTTTTAGTCTTTTGTCCAGGCGCAAGTCCAGAACTTGTTTCACTAGCATTTTCTGCTGGTCTAATAAAGTTCATATACCCATCTCCAAATTTGCTTGAAATCAGCATGTTTCCAGAAGGGATAAAGAAAGCTATTAAAAACTTTCGAAAGAAGATTGCTGCAGCAAAAGACGCAAACATCTTCATAAAGTGTAACTCTACACTTCCAGATTGGTACCAAGGAGCTTCTTCCCAAAGTTACCATCATATAGAAATCGGGATCGCAAAAGCAAGAACCGTCAACCCCTCAAAAGTTATGAATGAGGAGCAAGAAGATTTCGAAAATTGGGTCGAAATAAGGGTTAAAGGATTCTTAAAAATCCTGAATAATCTTCAAAATATTAAAGTAAAAAGCTTTAATAAAGTGAATTATTGCAGCAACCACTGCATCATCACAAGTTACAGTGGAACTCCACTACCAAAGCACGAGAAGGAAGCTTTAGAAAAAATGGAGCAACGCATTATCTTCAACAAAGTTGATGTGAGTCCTACTACCAAACAAAGACTCTGCAAAATAATGCAAAGAGCACAGGAAAGCCATCACTGCATGAGCTGTAAAGAATCTTCCACCGAAGAAAATTCTGACAAAAGTGGTCCCTCTATTAAAGACAACTACCTTTCAGAAGACGACACCGGAAAGCTGGACCCACCACATGGGTTTGTCGACCAAAAAACGTCATGCATGACGAACACTTAAGGCTATTTTAGTCCTTTTGTAAAATTCACTTCTGCTATATAAAGAAGTTAAATTCATTAGTTTAGATATCCCTGGTTGAAACCAAACTCCCTCGATCAAATCCTCTCAACAACTCTCAACCACACTCACTTTTCTTTTCTTTTCGTTGATCATTCGAATGATCAATTTTAGTTTCTAGTAATGTGTGCTAGTATGGAGTAGTAACTCCTTTAAGGAGGTTATGTAAATATCAAGAAGTCCTCCTTCGGGAGAGCAGTTATGAAATAAAAACTCATTTGCAACCCCCTATCTTATTTTCTATCATAAAAGTTTTTATTCTGTAAAACTGGAGTCCTGGAGCCCGTTGAAGTACCGCTTAGGCAGGAGGCCGTTAGGGAAATTAAGGGTTGGATTGGTCCCTTGCAGAAGAAATAGAAACTTTCAGTATGGAAGAAAATACAAGAAGAAAAAGGTATAGATTTTATTTCAAACTGTTAAATTACTTCATGATTGATATTTCATATCTCTCCTTAAAATCATAAAAAAAAATTATTCTAACACAAAACTAAGATTTTGAATAAATCAAAAAATGATGTTTATAAACAAACATAAAAAGAAATTGATTAACAACTATCGAAACAAATGATTTTTCAATCTAAAAATTTTAGTCAAAAAATGACTATAAAAAATAATGAATTTTTTAAATTCAAAGGATTAATTCCACAATTAAACAATTTCAAAATTGTTTATGTTAGTCAACAATTGTCGACTAATAATTCGAAAGAATTTATATACGAATTATCGATTGATTATTTTAATCGAACGAATAATTCATTTGAATTTTATATTCAAAATACTATGCATCTTTTGAATTTTATATTCAAAATACTATGCATCTTTAGAATATTATATTCAAAGTACTGTGCATCTTTTTCATTTAATCGATCGATTAAATTCAAAAGATTTCTTTCAAAAAATCAAAAGAAAGAATTTTATATTCTAATTTGTAAATAATATTTACAAAAACCAGGTATACAATGAGTATACACCAAGATTTCCTTAAAAAAAGAAATCCGTCGGGTTAATCAAGAGTTAACCATGTATCAAAGTCTAATTAACCAATTAGAACAGTCTCTTAAGAGATCACCTAGAAATAGGAGAGCTGAACGTGTTCAGTTTAATGGTCTTAAAGCTAACCGCTTTAGGCTAAAAGAAGAACTTAAACGTCTTGAAAACCAAGTTTTCTAACCAATGAGTCTTAACCAGACCACAAAACCTCTAAAGGACTTAATGAACCCTTTAGTTGAATTTGTCAAAAATTCTGAAGTACCTCCGCAAGTTGGTATCAGAGCCATGTGCTCGTTTTTTAAAAAGAGGGGATTAGTTCCTGTTCCCTTAAAAAATAAACAATTTTAAAATAAAATTTTAAACGTTTTCTTAAAAGAAAAAATTAAAAATGAGTTTTAAAAATTCGTTTGAAGATTCGAAATAATCAAACGAACAAGAAGTAACTGAAGTTTTAAATTTCAGTGAAAACGAAAAAGGTTTTGTATCAGATTACATGATTAATTCTGATCAATTAACTAAAATTAACAAGCTTAAATTCAAGCTTGACACAAAACAAGTTTTTAATCAAACAAAAACTTTACAAAGCTTAGTTTCTAAAGCTTTTATAAGAAAAAATAAAGTATTTTATTGTTTTAACACTGAAGAACTTTCAGTTGACATAAAAAATACTACAGGTGAAGTTTATTTGCGACTCTTAACAAAGGGTGAAATAGCAAAAAAGCTTTTGCATATTAAACCAGAGTTGAGAAAGTCTCTCAATATGGTACACATAGGAGCGGTTAAAATCCTCCTTAAAGCTCAGTTTAGATATGGAATTAATTTTCCTATAAAAATGGCACTCGTTGATAATAGAATTATCAATAGGCAAGATGCTTTTCTGGGAGCAATTCAAGGAAATTTAGCTTATGGTAAATTTATGTTTACTGTCTATCCTAAATTTGCTTTACATCGAAATTCAAAAGATTTTGATAAGACTTTAAGTTTCATACACAGTGCGAAAGAACTGACCTTATGGAACCTGGTAATAAAGTTTTTACGATTAATTATTTAATCTCGTATGCTTTAACCAACAGTACTCATTCAATCGAGTATAAGGAAAATGAAAATATAACTCTTGAAGATATATTTTCTGAAATTGGAATTGTTGAAGGGTGTAAGTTTTCTGAACCTTCACAGTTAAAAGAAAATTGGGCAATTGATATTGCACGCAATAAACAAATTCTAGGATTCGAACCTAGACACAGTTTTGCTGGAACCTCTTTGCAAATAAGAGACTCTAGTAACACCGAACAATTAATGCGAACTATGTCGAAAAACATAGACAGGTATGGAGAAATTTTAGAAAAGGTTATTGGGACTTAATGTCTATAACACCTATTCTAAATTATCTACATCTTCTTGATATGCAGATTGCTTATGAAGAAGAAAAGATTCATATTTCTTTGATTCAGATAAAACAATTAAAGAAAAAATTTATGATGAATCAAAAAATAAACTCTCGCAACATAAAAATTGCTAAAAGAAACGTCTTTGCTTTTATGATGAATCATAAAAGAAAATCTCGTAACTTAAAAATTGCTAAAAGAAATATTTTTGATTCTAAACAAAAAATTCTTGAGTTTAAAGCAAAAAAGGCAATAATTTATAGAGATGAAAGTCTTGAAGCAATTTATGCCGAAATTCTCAAAGAAGTTTCTGACGAAATTGATGAAATTTTCAAGGAAGTTTCTAACGAAACTAATAAAACATGGCCTTTTGGATCAACTTTAAATGACCAATAAAGGACAAATGAAAAAATCTTTTAGAGAAATTAATCTAAAGATTTTTACGAATTATTTCTATTTACAAAGAAATAATCAAAGAATTTATGAGTTACACTTGGATTGGTGTATTCATCATTCTGATAAACTTTTTAAATTAACTGATTTAAAAAGAAATAATTCTCTTTTGGAAAAAGAGATATAAAAACTTAAAGAGACAAAAATTATTTTATCTTGTGGATAAAATGATTCCTGTTACTCAAAAGTTAGAACAGTTTTTTAAAGAAAAAACTTTATCAGCTAAACAAATTCATAAGCTTGTTCAGCTCATGTCCTTTGAAAACAAAGAACATAAACAAAAGTTTTATAAAAACTTAAAAGAAAAACTTCAACAGAAGCTTTCTGAAAATAAAAAACAGACTCTTGTTTTAAAGAATGAAGAACCTGAAATTGAACATTTTTCTGAAAATAAAGAACAAATCTTTACCATGAAAAATGAACAGGAAAAACCCGAAACTGAAGAAATCTCTTCAGATATCGAGTCGAAGCCTAATCACTCTTTTAGTTGGGGGGATGAGGATAAACAAATTCATAATTTGGATTTAGCCTTTTCAAACATAACTAATCCAAATTCAATTTATATTAAAGGAAAAATCTTTTTCAAAGGATATAAAACAATTACTCTACATTGTTATGTAGACACAGGTGCAAGTCTTTGTTTAGCCAGCAAACATAAATTCCTAAGGATCTATGGGAAAATACTCCCAAAGATATTAAGGCAATTGTTGCTAACAAAGAAGTCATTAAATTAGATAAGGTTTGTAGAAATCTTATAATTCATTTATCTGGAGAATCATTTACCATTCCTACTATCTACCAACAAGATTCAGGTATGGATTTACTTCTTGGAAATAATCTCTGTCAACTTTATGGACCTTTTACTCAATGGTTAGACAGGGTATCTTTTCATCTTAATCAAGAAATGATTTTGATCAAAAAAGTTACAAAGGCTTTTCAATTTGGAAAACCAAATTTTCTTGAATCTATGAAAAAAGATTCCAAGATAAATCAAACTCCAGGAACTAATATAGTTCAAGAAGTTATAAAACCTGAAAGAATTTTTCTACTTGAACTACATAAGTTTCAAAAAATTGAGGAATTACTTGAAAAGGTTTGTTCAGAAAATCCAATTGATCCTGAAAAATCAAAAAATTGGATGAAGGCATCTATTAAGTTAATAGATCCTAAAACTGTTATTAGGGTTAAACCTACGAAGTACAGTCCACTGGATAGGGAAGAATTTAATAAACAAATCAAGAAACTTCTTAATTTGGGATTAATAATTCCTAGTAAATCTCCTCACATGTCTCCTGCTTTCTTAGTAGAAAATGAAGCGGAAAAAAGAAGAGGTGAAAAACGAATGGTTGTTAATTACAAAGCCATTAATAATGTCACTATTGGGGACAACCATAATCTTCCTTGTATGCAGGAATTACTAACTATTTTAAGAGGAAAGACTATCTTTTCCAGTTTTGACTATAAAAGCGGTTTCTGGCAGGTACTGTTAGACAAAGAATCACAGTTATTAACTGCGTTCACATGCCCAGACGATCACTATCAATGGAAGGTAGTTCCCTTTGGATTAAAACAGGCACCAAGCATATTTCAAAGACATATGCAAAATGCTTTAAGAGGATTAGAAGATTACTGTACCGTCTATGTTGACGATATTATAGTTTTCTCGAACTCGGAAGATAAACACTATTCTCATGTTTTATCAGTTTTAAAAACAATTGAAAAATATGGAATTATTTTATCAAAAAAGAAAGCTAATCTTTTTAAAACAAATATAAACTTTTTGGGTCTTGAAATAGATCAAGGGACACATTGTCCACAAAAACATATCTTGGAAAATTAAAACCTATATAACTTTGCAACTTATTTGTGCATTAGCACTTGTAACTTATGCTTGGGGAGTTTTTCAAAAAAAAAAAAACTTAATTTTCCATTTTCAACCTAAAAGTTTTATCTTTTACATTTTAACCTTTTTTTTTTTACTTTTAACTCTAAGTTTTTCATCTTTTATAATTTAACACAACACTTTGTTATTTACAACTTTGGCCCCCCATACTTTTTATCTTTTGCAAGTTTTTCGTTTTACGTTTCGTTCTAAATTTTGCGAGTTAACATGTCGTAGCGTGCATGTGAGGTTCAACGTTTTTGCTCTATTTTTTCATATATGACAGACCCGTCGCAACGAGTCCATTTTTCCCCTTTTGTAAAGTTCGTCGCAACGGGCGGGTCGTAGATAAACTAAGTTATTATTTTCTACATTTTACGTTTCTGCTTAATTTCTTCGCATTAAGACACTGTAACGGGTGTGCATGGTTCCACGAATTTAGTCTACTTTTCGTTCTGTGTAATTTTTACCATCTTATCTATTTTAATTTTACGATGTTGAGAGTCGATGTCGTTGTGGCATTGGTACTACTTGGCACGGTTTTACGAACGTTTTTAATATATTAAATTTTTTACTAATATTTTCTTTCGGTTTACCCCTGTTCTTCCTTTACTTAAAAACTAATTTTTGTGTGCATATTTTATGTACCGGTATGTATAAATATGATTTGTTCTATATATTTCGACGTAAACTTTTTTATAGACGAGTCATGTCAAATATAATACGTTTTCGTTTAAAGAAACCATTTTTACGTGCATATTTTTACGTACGTTTTGGTATAAATTCAAGTTGTTCTACGTTTTGAGGTAAACTTTTTTTGGGAAATGATTTAGGTCAAATATAATATGTTTTCGTGTTTATTTTATGTATGTTTCGTAAAGTTTGTTTCGAACCGAGTGGAGTCAAATTATGGTTTTTTTCTCCCTTTTTTTTCGAAAGCTCTAATTAATCCCTTTCGATTACATGTGCATATTTTCCTTCATACCTGTTACGTTTTTTGTGTATGAGTTGGGTCACATATAATACGTTATGATTGTTCGATATGAATTCCATTTACTTTACGTTTGATCCAATCACAATGCTTATACAAGTTACACTGAGTTCAACTGGATACGTCGAAATATGTGTTTTCATATGGTTAATGCATCATATAACGTTTGGACTAATCCATTCAATATTTACGATGTACCCGCGTCGCAACGCGGGCGTGTCTTAACCCTAGTTTACACAAATTTCCAGATACTTTAGAAGATAAAAAACATCTTCAAAGATTTTTAGGTGTATTAACTTATGCAGAAAGTTATATTCCTAAGCTTGCAGAGCTTAGAAAACCTTTACATGCTAAGCTAAAAAAGGAATACGTGTGGGTTTGGAAACAGTCCGATACTGACTACATTAAAAAGATAAAGAAAAACTTAATTAGTTTTCCTAAACTTTATCTTCCTAGTGAAAGTGATTTTTTAATCATAGAAACAGATGCTTCTCATGATTTTTGGGGAGGTGTTTTAAAAGCTAAGACTGCAGATAGAGAAGAAATTTGCAGGTACACTTCGGGAAGCTTCAAGCAAGCTGAACGGAATTATCACAGTAATGAAAAAGAATTACTGGCGATAAAAAACACGATTTCGAAGTTCTCTATTTATTTAACCCCGGTTAAATTCTTAGTCAGAACTGACAATAAAAATTTTACTTATTTCCTGAAAACAAAAATTTCTGGAGATAATAAACAAGGTCGTCTTGTTAGATGGCAAATGTGGTTTTCTAGGTATTCTTTTGATACAGAACACCTAGAAGGGACAAAAAAATGTGTTAGCTGATAGCTTAACACGAGATTTTCAGAAATCGTAAACAATGATGTCATTCTTCTTCTACAAATAGAAGGCATCTCTTCTTCAAAAATCATCTCCTTCATATTCAAATTTTTTTTTAGAAAGGGGTATGGAAGAATTAAGGGCTTTACGCCTAAAAGAAAATTTTCTTTTGATAGAATTAAAAGCTATTCAAGAAAAAATAGCTCTCTACGACGAAAGTCTAGACACAACTGTTAATTCAGAGCAGGATTCCGAAAGGATACAATCTGAATCTATTCCTTTACAAACGGCTAAAGGTAAAGAAAAATCAAGTCCGTTGATTCCTGTTGCTTTGGAAAAAAGCAATTATAAGGTTAATGAAGAACTACGATCTTCATCTAGCCCAGTAGCAAACGGCTCTGGTAAAGGCACATCAAATTCGTTGATGGCTGACAGTTTGCCAAAAACTGAACAGGTCTCTCCTAGACCAAGTTACTCCCAAGATACTCAAGAAACGGTAAAATCTAATTCTAGATTTTATGTCATTTTTTATGGAGAGCATAGAGGCATATATGAAGATTGGTCCATAGTGTCTCAACATGTTTCTGGAAGACCGGTAACATTCAAGAAGTTTGGGTCTTTATTACAAGCCCAACAAGAAGCCACTCGATACTCAGCCGAGTGTGGAAAAAAGGAAATTCCTCTAAAGCAATTTCTATATCTTCACGAGTCATAGTGGAACCCCACTATCAAAGGAAGCCTTAGAAAAATGGAGCAACGCATTATCTTCAACAAAGTTGATGTGAGTCCTACTACCAAACAAAGACTCTGCAAAATAATGCAAAGAGCACAGGAAAGCCATCAGTGCATGAGCTGTAAAGAATCTTCCACCGAAGAAAATTCTGACAAAAGTGGTCCCTTTATTAAAAGGGTTAATAGATTTAAACACCCCCAACTATGGCCATTTGGCCGATGGCACTCTCAACTTTGACTTTGGCTCCCACCACTCCCAACTTAACACTTGGGTTGTCATGGCACCCCCTCGTTAAATAGACACTAACCTGGTTAGTTTTGTTGTCCTACGTGGCTAATTTTAGATGATGTGGCGTTTTTTTAATGAACTAAAATATTTTATTAAATAAACACTTATATATTATATATATAAAAATAAGTTTATATTCACTTAACACCACCACTTCGACCGCTCCATCTCATCTCACAGTTAGGGTTTCATCATCCCCACTCCATCTCATCTCACCGTTAGGGTTTTCGCCACCTAATCGGAACCACCGCTGGCCGTTTTTCCGATCTCCGATGGACGCGACCGCTAGTAACATGAGATTGAGTCGTTTTTCCGATCTCCGACGGACGCTGGCTAGCACTTTGCCTAGCCCTAGCGGCACCGACATCGGAGCAACATGAGATTGAGCCGTTAGGGTTTCCGCCACCTAATCGGAACCACCGCTGGCCGTTTACATTTGAACGAAATCCAAGTGAGATTCAGTCCTCTCGGAAAGAATGGCGTGTTGTTTCCGGTCATCATGAGGTAATTTGTTTAGATTAACAGTTAAACCCTCGCTGTTCACTATTCTAGAGCTATTTCAGGGGGTGGTGTGATGTTGAGGATGGGAACAGTGGTGCCGTCGCCGGTGAAATCCGCCGCTTCACCTCCACTTGCAGTCTGAAATCACTGTTGAAAGATGAAAATGAGAAGGCGATGATGATAATGATTTGTGTACGGATTCATATCCGAGCATCGTAATCAGTCATGGGGTCAACAACGACCCGTATCTTGGCGGGGCAACCCGGATGGTATGTGAGAGCTCCAACAAGGGCTTTTTATTTGCTCTTACGGTGCAACCGGTGTTGCAGCCATGGCGGTGATCGTCCATCTTGTCTGATCTTCATGTTAGAAATCTGAGCCACTTTCTCTTTGCTTCATGTTACAGACTTGCAGGTGGGGTGGTGGTGGGAGGATGGTGGTAGGTAGGGCGTTGGTGGGTGGTGGTAAATGGTGAAGTTAAATGGCAGCTGGTATAAATGATGATGGTGGTTAATGGTGGCAGGGGGTTCGGTGGTGGGCGGTGATGGTTTTTGGTGGAAGTTGGTGGAGAGAGGGAGGTGGGGAAGAGATGTAGAGAGATACGGGCCACGTCAGCATGACCCCTAATCTGAAACAAGCCACTTCATCAAAAAGTGGCCACGTCATACACGCCACATCAGATTAAAATGACACGTAGGCTAATTTTCCTAACCAGGTTAGTGTTTATTTAACGAGGGGGTGCCATGACAACCCAAGTGTTAAGTTGGGAGTGGTGGGAGCCAAAGTCAAAGTTGAGAGTGTCATCGGCCAAATGGCCATAGTTGGGGGTGTTTAAATCCATTAACCCTTATTAAAAACACCTACTTTTCAGATGAAGACATGCGAAAGCTGGACCCAACACATGGGTTTGTCAACCAAAAAACGTCATGCATGACGAACACTTAAGGCTATTTTAGTCCTTTTGTAAAATTCACTTCTGCTATAAAAAGAAGTCGAATTCATTAGTTTAGATATCCCCGGTTGGAAACCAAATTCTCTCGATCAAAACCTCAACAACTCTCAACCACCCTCACTTTTCTTTTCTTTTCTTTTCGTTGATCATTCGAATGATCAATTTTAGTTTCTAGTAATGTGTGCTAGTATGGAGTAGTAACTCCTTTAAGGAGGTTATGTAAATATCAAGAAGTCCTCCTTCGGAAGAGCAGTTATGAAATAAAAACTCCTTTGTAACCCCCTATCTTATTTTCTATCATAAAAGTTTTTATTCTGTAAAACCTGGAGTCCTGGAGCCCGTTGAAGTACCGCTTAGGCAGGAGGCCGTTAGGGAAATTAAGGGTTGGATTGGTCCCTTGCAGAAGAAATAGAAACTTTCAGTATGGAAGAAAATACAAGAAGAAAAAGGTATAGATTTTATTTCAAACTGTTAAATTACTTCATGATTGATATTTCATATCTCTCCTTAAAATCATAAAAATAATTTTATTCTAACACAAAACTAAGATTTTGAATAAATCAATAAATGATGTTTATAAACAAACATAAAAATAAATCGATTAACAACTATCGAAACAAATGATTTTTCAATCTAAAAATTTTAGTCAAAAAATGACTATAAAAAATAATGAATTTTGTAAATTCAAAGGATTAATTCCACAATTAAACAATTTCAAAATTGTTTATGTTAGTCAACAATTGTCGACTAATAATTCGAAAGAATTTATATACGAATTATCGATTGATTATTTTAATCGAACGAATAATTCATTTGAATTTTATATTCAAAATACTATGCATTTTTTGAATTTTATATTCAAAATACTATGCATCTTTAGAATATTATATTCAAAGTACTGTGCATCTTTTTCATTTAATCGATCGATTAAATTCAAAAGATTCTTTTCAAAAAATCAAAAGAAAGAATTTTATATTCTAATTTGTAAATGATATTTACAAAAACCAGGTATACAATAAGTATACACCAAGATTTCCTTAAAAAAAGAAATCCGTCGGGTTAATCAAGAGTTAACCATGTATCAAAGTCTAATTAACCAATTAGAACAGTCTCTTAAGAGATCACCTAGAAATAGGAGAGCTGAACGTGTTCAGTTTAATGGTCTTAAAGCTAACCGCTTTAGGCTAAAAGAAGAACTTAAACGTCTTGAAAACCAAGTTTTCTAACCAATGAGTCTTAACCAGACCACAAAACCTCTAAAGGACTTAGTGTACTTTTGGAAAAAGTTGGAGATTAAATGTGTTACAAAGTGCAAACCACATGGACCGTCTGTATACTTTGGAAAGTTAGAGACCAAATCCAAAATTTTGATAAATCACAAATACTATCCGTGTACTTTACTCTTTAGAAAACTATAGTCAAATATAAATTTTGATAAACCACAAGTACCATCCGTATACTTTACTCTCATAATATAATTTAGTTTCCACAACCAATTATTAACTACATGTACGCCTGTACGGATACGTCAAGTGCCTAAAAAATCTTACAAATAATGTCATGCATGATTGACAACAATAATTCAGTTAACATAAAAATACATGTGGGCCTAAAAGGGAAATATAACTATATAAGGTGGCCCATTAATAAATAATACTTCTAAACACAGACTCTTGGACGGCTGGACCATTTAATACATACGGGCTACCGGGCTAAACCGTACCAACACTTCAAGTTATATAATCTTCACTTGTGTCCTAGTGGTAGAAGGCTTGGGTTCTTTTGTGGAGACTCAAGTCTGATCCTTATTTGTGTCACTTTTAATCGATTAAGGCAATGAAGGATTTGATCTAGGACTTGTGCGAGGTTGTCAGTTCAAATCCCGAGCTCAGCCGGGTTTTCGTTTCACCATGTGTTACGCCAGAGAGTTCTACTCTTGTGGTGGCACAACGACTGTTAAGTGACAGTCAGCGGTATGGTTTTCCGGGAGAGCGCCCAAGCCACACTCTGAAGCCAGCATAGAGGTGTACAAATCAGTTTTTTTTTAACCGGTTCCGGTTTTAACCGAATCGTTTTTTTTTTCATCCAAAACAAAAACCTTTTTTTAATAACCGGTTTTAGTTACTAACCGGTTTTTCAAACCCAAAATAGTAACCGGTGTAACCAGTTGGGATCGGTTTTTAACTGGTTTTTGCCAAAAAAAATCAGTTTTTAAAATCGGTTTCGGTTATTAACCTGTTTTTCAGATCAAGGATAGTAACCGGTCACAAACCGCCGGTTCGGTTCAGTGCTAAAACCGGTTGGGATCGGTTTTTAACTGGTTTTTGCCAAAAAAAATCAGTTTTTAAAACCGGTTTCGGTTATTAACCTGTTTTTCAGATCAAGGATAGTAACCGGTCACAAACCGCCGGTTCGGTTCAGTGCTAAAACCGGTTTTAAAAAAACCAGTTCCCGTTTTTTTTTCCGGTTACGGTTCTAAAACCGGTTTTTTTGTACGCCTTAAGCCAGTATGAACCCGGTTAAAACAACATAGTCTAGCTAAAGTGGGGCAACATGGCTCTTCAATTTGAGAAGTACGGTAACCTAACACAAAGAAAGTCCAAAAAAACTAATAAGTAATAACCCTACACTACAGGGACAATATGGTAATTTCACATCCTTTATATTATGCCAATATGCCGCATAAACAAAGTAATAACCCCTACACTACAGGGACAATATAGTAATATCACATCCTTAATATCATGCCACATAAGCAAAAAGTGAAAAATATCTAGAATAATATCTGGACACAAACAAAAAAATCTACAACAGACACGTCACACACTTCTCCGTCACTAGTGGCACTTTAAAAGTCGGTGAAACGAAACTTCTATTTCTCCGTCTCAATTCTATTCTAAGTTAATTAATTATTATAATAATAATAATTATTAGAACCTTCTCCGTCGCAACTAACCACCGTTAACCACCAATGGCCACTGCATCGTCCGACGTCGTTTTACAAACTCCGGTGCTTGAAAAAGAATCACACAACCTGCTGAACAAAATATCTTCGGAAGGCGGTTACGCGTACGTGAGCATGACCACGCGCGCAGCGCGTGGTGACCTACGCGCGGCGGAGGCAGCGCGTGAGATGGCGTGGGAGCAGCTCCACTCCGGGCCGTGGCACTCGGTGTTGCCGGTGTGGCGAGACGCGTACGCGATGGCGTGTTTGCACGTGGCGAAGTGTTATTATGCGAACGGAGAGTATAAAGAGGTTATTAGGGTTTTAGATATGGGATTGATAATGGGAGGGACGTTGTTGCGTGAGGATTTGGAGTTTGCGGTTCGAAAAGCGGTGGAGAGAGTGAATGGAGATGTTAGGGTTTCGGATGAAGCGGTTAATGGATGTGCGAAAGCTAAGTTGTTAATGAATTGTGAAATGAACATGACGGAGGTGAGTTTCTGTTAAGTTTCTGTTGAGTTTTTGAGTATGAAATCAGTTATGATTTGACGAATTGAATATATTGCTTATGTTGTTATTAGTTTTCCCCTTTTTGTTATGATTATAATCATTAACTTGTTTGATTTTGGCTGTGGTGTTGTTATGATGCTTAGGGTTTACTTAATGGTTAAGGGCATGTTTGGATAAGCTTTTCCACCCCAACTTATAAGAGGGTGTTTGGGGTTGAGTTTTGAAAATAGATTATGCGTTTTGAATAATCAGAATCAGATAATCAACTATTTGAGTGTTTGACAAATATATATTTAAAAAAATAAACAAGTGAAAATCCTTTTCTAAACGCAAATAATCAATTTTTGGAGCTGCTTTTGGAAAATTGCGTTTTGTAACTTTCTAAACGCAAATAATCAATTTTTTATTTTTTTACCCAAACACGCAAAACTGATTATTTACGATTTCAAAACTCAATAATCTAAAAATCTCATTCGAAACTCAACCCCAAACACCCTCTAACTTATTGATTTTTACAAAAAAACTAATAAGGAGATTTAGTGTTTGGCAAACCCAAAAGGATTTTTCAAAATGACTTTTTGTATAGGAGAAAAAGTCATTTTTGAGAAGTTAGGATGTTGTGACTTTTTTAGCAGCTTATGACTTTTTGAGCAGATTTTAGTCATTTTACATCAATAAGCTAAGCCAAACACTTTTAAAAAAACAACTTATTAACATATTGGCTTTTCCCACACCATAAGCTAACCCAAACACTGTTTTAAAAACTCCTTTTCAAAAAGTCATAAGTCAATAAGTCATTTTCACAAAAAAAATCCTTTTTAGCTTAAATAAGCTTAGCCAAACATGCCTTAAGTTATGGAGAATGAGAATTTGAGATGGTTGTATTAGACCATCCGTAGTGGGGTTTTTTGGCGTTTTTTCCAAAAAAAAAAAGCCCAACCACGCTTGTAAACCGCCCCCCTAGGCGTTCTTTTCAACAAAAAAAACCCTGAAGCGTGCATTATAAAAAGCTATCTTCTTTTTGTTTGGCCAATATGATCTTTTTGATGTTTTTTTAAAATTTAGTTCCATTACACCCCTTTTATCATGATGCCCCACAATGCCCACATCCCCACTACACAGCTTTTAACATAATGCCCCACAATACCCACATGCTGACTGGACCGCCACATGGCGCATAATGCCCAAGGGTCTTCCCCCTCCCACTACACATGGTCTTATGTGATTTTGGTGAGATTTGAAATCGTTCTGATTGCATTTGTTTGAGAAAAATTGAAAAGGAAAATAGTGATACTGTCAAAGGCTACAGGTTTTAGTTGATAAAGGATAAAACTATGTGCATTAATTGCTTCTGATTATATTTGATAACAGTAGGTTACAATCGAACTTATTGTTTGGATGTGTTATTTAGATTGATTTTATTTGTGGTGTTGTTATGATGCTTTTGTTATGTTTATGATTAAGTTATGGAGGATGAGTTGTTTTTTTTAGGGCGAAAATAAGGTTTTCGTTTAATTTCTGGTGATTTGAAACTTGAAAGCCACTTCTAATTACTGAAAGGGAAAATAGTGATTTTGTCGAACAGTACGGTTTTTAGTTAATCAAACTCTTTGCATTGATTGCTTATTATTATATTCAATGACAGTAGGTTACAGTCGAAAACATGTTCTTTAGATGGATTTTGTTTCTGGTGCTGTTATGATGTTTTTTGTTATGTTTATATTAAACAATGGAGGATGAGATGGTTGTATTACGGCAAAAATAAGGTTTAGCCAATTATGATTGCATTATGTTTGAGAAAAGCTGAAAAGGAAAATAGTGATATTATCAAACACTACAGTTTTCGTTAATGAAACTATGTGCATTGATTGCTGAGTAATGATTTGCCTGTGTGGATTATATATTTATCAGCAAAACAATGAAGATGGCAAGAATGTTGGCATCATGCTCAGACGGTTTGAAAGTGAACAGATTGTAGATAGGAAGCAAGCCGCTTGGGTTTTTTTTAAGTAGTTTAAATCATTTCTTGAAGTTGTAGCACACACTGGTTTAATACATTAGGTTTTAATGTTTTATATAACTTGCTGCATTGAACTTGTAGGTCCTTCAAACCTTACCGAAAAATTCATTGTCTTGTAAACTTGTTGGCAAGAGATCCGCACTTTCATTGGAGGGATTTATGTGCGAATATTTTCTCTCAGGTTCACCGGTTTTGTTAAGTGATTGTATGACTCATTGGCCAGCTAGGACCAAGTGGAATGATTTGAGTTACCTTAAAAAGGTTGCGGGATACCGAACAGTTCCTGTTGAGGTGATGTATATTTTCAACCAAATGATTTTCGATTGTTTTTTTTTTTTTTTTTTGTGTGTAACCTGCCATTTTCGTCCCTGAGGTCTGGCCAGTTTTGCGACTTTCATCCAAAAGTTTGTTTTTCCGCATCTGGGTCCAAAAGGTTTGAAATCTTGCCTTTTTCATCCGGCTCGTTAACTCCATCCATTTTCCATCTTTAAGTCAAGGGTAATTTCATCATTTTTGTTAACTTAAAGGGTAATCCAGTCTTATCTGGGGTATTCGGTATTTTTACATAAAGTGAAAAAGACCGAATTGCCCTTTAAGTTAACAAAAAAGACGGAAATACCCTGACTTAACGGGGAAAATGGATGGAGTTAACCAGCCGGATGAAAATGGCTGGATTTCAAACCTTTTGGATCCAGATGCGGAAAAACAAACCTTTGAACGAAAGTCGCAAAACTAGCCACACCTCAGGGACGAAATGGCATTTTACTCTTTTTTTTTTATTAAAACTTTTAGGTCTGAAATAAAAATTTAGATAAAGTGATCTAGAAAATTCATATGCTGAAAATATGAACTCATCAGTTTTTGCTCATTATCATCTCAAGTCAATCTTGAAGCTCTCTTAATTTTCATCTCAAGTCAATCTTTAAGTTCTCCTAATGACCGATTTTTGTTGCAGATCCGTTGTGTAGATTCTGAAAATATATTGTAGAACATCTTGCAGGTTGGAAAAAACTATCTATGCAACGACTGGAAGCAAGAGATGCTGTCGTTTTCTGATTTTCTTGAGAGAATTCAGGCTAACGGGCCCGATGTCCCGACTTATTTAGCCCAGCATCCTTTGTTTGATCAGGCAAGTCCTTATTTTCGTTCACTATAGGTAGCTGAATGGGATGGTTGGTAACAGGTCAAAACGGGTTATATTGTATCTGGTCGGTTGACCCAAAACATTTTTGTCGACTTTAAAAAAAATGTAGAGTAACTTGTCATTTTCGTCCCTAAGGTTTGGCCACTTTTGTGACTTTCATCCAAATGTTTGTTTTTCCGCATCTAGGTCCTTGTGGTTTCAAAATCTTGCCATTTTCGTCCCTGAGGTTTGGCAATTTGTTGCGACTTTCGTCACTTGAGGTTTTAGCTCACAGGGACGAAAATGACAAGATTTTGAAACCACGAGGACGCATATGCGGAAAATCATACCTTAGAATGAAAGCCGCAAAAGTGGCCAAACCTCAGGGACAGAAATGACAATTTACTCAAAAATGTATAAATAGTTAGTGTGTTAACTGTTAAATTCGATTACAAAAATTATATTGTTTCAAGAATAACTTAATAAAATAATTTAGAAAGTTTTATCCATTAAAAAGCAGGTTCATAACTAAAATTTCTCCCGATTGATATGCTTCTTTTTTAAGTTAATTTTTTTTGTTTACACGTGTGACCGACCCATTAATTCATTAGGGGGGTAGGGGCTCTCCACTAGTGATGGAGTTCCATCACTCACAACATCCAATTAAGTTCCGCCACATCATCGAGCTTTATTCCATCACTAGTGATGGATTTTAGTCGAAAAGCACATCACTCACCACACAAACATCTACCATTGAAAAACAACCGAACATGTGCGGCAGTAAACAACCCACAACGCGTTTTACTGATCATGCATGATGGGCAAGGGCGGCGGTGGTGTTCCACGGTAAACAACGCGTGGTCATTGAACCACCACGTGGCGCCCCGAGTGGCCTTATAGTGATTAAAGTCTTGTTGTTCTGTTTGCATTGTAAGATGATTAATTATGTTGGTGATATACATAGATACAAGAGCTAAGGAATGATATACTTACCCCTGACTACTGTTTTGCTGGTGGAACTGAAATGAAGTCGGTCAATGCTTGGTTTGGTCCCGCTGGCACAGTCACACCGCTACACCATGACCCTCATCATAATATTCTCGCTCAGGTATGTTATAACTTATAACCTCATCTTATGTTGTAAAAACAAAAAAGAGTTATATGCCTGGTTCGTCCATGTGGTCTGCAAATATTGCAGACTTGATCCCAGTGGTTTAATAATTACACACTTGATACTGGTGGTTGTAATTTTTGCACTCGGGTGATCCTTATCACTAACTTATGTTAAATATCTCTGTTAAATATGTGTTAAATGACTATATTACCCCTAAGGTTAAAAAACAAATAGAAATGAGTGGGGCAGTGGGCCCCACCCCATCCCACCCTTCTTCTTCTTCTTCTTCCCCACTCCACCCTTTAAGAGCCACCCACCACCACCACCACCATCTCCCCAAACCACCACCACCATCTCCCCAAACCACCACCACCACCACCGTGCATTACCATCACCAACCACAATCTCCCCAAACCATCATCACCTTTTAACAATGGTGAATTCTTTTACAAATGTAGCAACTTGTGTTAATGTTATGACATCACTAATTTCAGGTCATTAGAATAACTAATCTCCTCGAAATTTACTATTATATTTTATTAAATCAACATGTAAGAAATAGATAGAACTTATATATCTCTTTCTCTCTCACCTGGTATACAACTTCAAAAATTACCATCCGTCCTTTCGATTCACAGTACACACATCTTCAAAAATTGCAATTGTGGCTTGAAATTTTGTTCAGTTTATCCCCCAAGGTGATGAAGATTCGCGGCTTCGTCTCTGAGTAGGCTGATGTGAAGCTATGGTTGCCAGATAATCCATCGTCCACATGAGATTTCTCTCTGCTATAGAAGTCAATCACCATCGTTGCCTCACACCACTTTCTCATAAGTCAATCATTGTCTCCTTAAGACCGCTGAAGAAATCGTTGTCGTTAACCACCGTTTCGAACCGACACAGACAGACCTGCGGTTCTTCTGTTCATAGGCCACCTTTTCCGGCGATGGCAGGTCAGTTTATCGACAGTGAACTGTTTAAACTCTGTTTTGCAGCGAAGTCGTTCAGAGGTAAGTCCTTTTCCGGTCATCGTCTCTAAGTTCCGGCGAACCCGTTCATGTTGTTGGTTCAGTGTTGACTGTAACCTGTTTTCCAGTGAAGCCTTTGATGTCTTCTGTCAAACAGTTGGAGGAAATTACAATCATTGACATTGGGTGGTGAAAGCATGAAGAGGGGTGGCCCTATTGTTTATCTAATGGACCATATTGTTTTCTTTTTAATTTTAAGTGTTTTTGTTTTTAGTTCAAGGGCAATCTAGTCATTTTGCATATACTTAACTGAGAATCTTAACATGGGTTAGTGATAAGGATCACCCGAGTGCGAAAATTGCAACTACTGGGACTAACTTTGTAATTATTGAAACACTGGGACCAAGTCTGCAATATTTGCAAACCACAGGGACCAACCAGGCATTTAACTCAACAAAAAATGAAAAGTAAGATTGCATTATTGTAACACATTACTACTGCACCTCAGGTTGTTGGAAAGAAATACGTTAGGCTCTATCCCGCTTCATTGTCGGAGGAACTTTACCCGCACGCTGAATCCATGTTGAAGAATTCCAGCCAGGTAAGAGGTAACAGGTCAAAACGAGTAGTTTTATTAGTACAGGTCAAAACGTGGGCTGGCCAACCCCGAAAATCCTTCTCTATTCTATTTATAAAAATAATTAATGCGTCACATATTATTAAAACTAAAATATCAATCTTAACTTTTTAGTAAAGTGATTCAGAAGTTTTTATGCACGTGAGTAAATTCTTAGGCTGCTAAACGGGCCGTGTTTGCGGGTTGGCGGGTTCAACCCGACCCGAACCCGAAAATTTTAGACGAACCCGGACCCAAAAATCTTAGACGAACCTAAACCCGAAAATCGTGTCATACATATAAACCCGAACACGACCTGTTGAACCCGAATTTTTTTGTTTTTTTCTGCAAATTAAATATTAAAGTCAATATTTACTGAAAAAAATAGAAATCTATATAATACAATTACATTCAAATTATAAAATCTTATGTCAATTTCTCTTTTTAAGCTATAATTACGACATAAAATACACACCCATTTTACTTGATGACGGAAAACATATTGTAAGTGGGTTAAACGGGTCAACCTGCCAACCCGACCCGTTTAGCTAAACGGGTTCACGGGTTCAACCTGAAACTGACCCAAACCTGTTTAGACTAAACCCAAACCCGCGAATTTTGTGTTAGGTTCGTGTCGTGTTTACAGGTCGTGTAAAAATTCACACTGCTATAAATTCTGAATGAATTTCCACTTGCTTCATCCATTTGGCATTTATCTGTTTAACCTAAATCTTTTAGCTTAACCTGCCTAAGTTGACTTGTTTTTATATAAACGGGTCAAAATTGCCCCCTCTAATTGGCGTTATTGATTTCGTTATTTGAAGGTTGACTTAGACAACTTTGACCCAAATGAGTTCCCAAATTTTGAAGACGTTGAATTCATGGACTGCATTTTAGAGGAAGGTGAGATGCTTTACATCCCTCCTAAATGGTGGCACTATGTGCGATCACTCACTACAAGTCTTTCGGTTAGCTTTTGGTGGAGCGCTTTGCCAAACTCACCGACGTCCTGATATGGTCATTTACAACATTTAGCTTTTGTGCTTGAATTTTTTTTTAACGATCATTGTCGTTATTATTATTGTTATATGTAGAAGAATGTTCAGTCTCCTTGAGAGGCTTTATAACATTGTTCAAGTTGGCTTCTTGTTATTTCTATCCATTATAAGTCTATTTATCGGCTATTTTAGCAGGGCGACTACTTCGTATTTAAGTTAGGTTTTGATCAATATGGCCGTATTATGTCTTCTAGAGGTGCCAAGGGTGGGTTGGGTAACGGGTCAACGCGTGTTCGTATTGAGACGTTGCACGGTGCGGTTGTGTTGTGGTGGGAAAACTCATTTCTAATCATTAATAAACTTTTTTTAGATATAAACAATGTGTCACAATATTCATTTTTTTCATTAAAATGCCAAAACAGCAAATTACAAACAAAAGACAGGTAAACGGGCAACAAGCTCAACCACAACCCTCTTCTGAATTGCAAAAACGATCTTATTAAAGATGAAGTAATTCTTAAGGGTCGAGATATTACTATTAATAACCTGCTGGACCCTGTTTATTAACCTCTTAGCACTCAACTCACATTGATTAGAGTTAATAACATTAGCATCTAAGGTACAACACAATCAGCTCTTGGTACAACACAAGAATTTAAATCCCAAAAAAAAACATTATGTTATCCATCATGAAAAACTAAACAAAACATGGACAAATTAACACTAGTGTTTGTCACTTCAACTAGTAGTTTTATACCTACAAAGAACCTTGCACCTTAAAACCCTATCTTGCATATAGAAACCAGGCATCACCATAACCTTCACTCGGGTCGGGTTTTGAGCCCGTTGCCTATCGACAAACACGTCCTCCATAAACGCACCATCAAAGCTTCGATTATCTTCCACCCTCAAAATCCCAAGTGCTGGACTAAACGAAAACGCCAACAAATGCAACAACCATATGCACTTAGCCGCAACGAAAAACGTTTGCAACAACGGTTCGGGCCAGGGTCGGGTCCAGTTCAACGACGTAACTATTCCGCTCATTTTCTGATCACAAAACCTACTAAACTCTTCACTGTAATACTTTGTTCCCTTCCTCAAAACCTCGTTCCAACTCAAGTTTCTAAGCGCACAAAACGACGAGAATTGCGCTTGGCGTTCTTGTTGCGGGTCTAGAAGCCTCGGGCTTCCGTTCTTTTGAAACACGCAGTTTTCGAAATCTTGGTATAACGATTGGTTTATAACGGCTTCCAGGTGGCATAAAGCCACTTTCGAGATTTTCGAGTTTAAAGATAGCTTATGGGGTTGAAGAACCGCGTTTACGTTCTCGAGTAAAACGGTATCGCCTTCATCGATTTGAGCGACTAGAGTTTTACAAAAGTGTTTTACTGATGATCTTGCTTCGGACACCATTTGCATAAACCCTTCCACCATTGCTTCGTTGTTAACCGGCATGCTTTCGATGTTTAAATCAACGGGTTTTGTTCTATTCATCGCTCGCGAATCGTCAGAATCTTTCGCTTGATCTAAAGCCTTCTTGAGCTCTTCACAATAGTTTTCCAAATACTCCAACTTTTCTTGTAACTCACCTACCGAAGATTTCATTTCCGAAACCTCCGTTAACGCTTGATCCCGTCTCTCGTTTGCTTCCGTTAGTTCTTTCTTCAACGCCTTGATCACCTTCATACCCGAATCTCTAACTCTAAACGAAGCTTCATCCGATTCTACTACTCGGTTTGGAGAACTTTCTACATTTTTGTGTTTTTTCTTGTTTATTCCACGGAACAACCACGAAAGACTCACCCCCGATTTGGGTTTCGAATGAGATTGAACCGATGGACGGGTATCAGTCATCGGCACCACCAAGTTTGAGTGCTTGCGATTTTCGCTACCATTTGTGGTTTTGTGTATGTTGCATGATGAAAGTGATGTGAAATCGCCGAGGCTGTTTCGTCTTGATCTCGAGTAGTTGGTTCCTGGTGATGGTTGGAGATTCGCGGCGGAGTTGTGATCGTCGCATGTGTGACGGAGAATGGTCGTTAGTTCTGGTGGCAATAAGATTCTTGATGATGTGTTTGGGTGTTTGTAATCAGACAAGAATCTTGAATCTCCATTTAGACTAGATTCATCCCAACAACTTGGAGAAGTTTGATATTTTGGTACATCATCATAACTCTGTCAACAGATTTAATTGGTTATAAGTTCAAACTTCTTTCAAGTGTTTATGAAACGGATATTAAAACTAACTATCATTTAGGACCTGTGTTTTGCGGTGAGACTGTTAAACCGAACAAAAGATAGCACATTGCAAAGTGTTAACTCGCAAAAACAAACCAAAACATTAAGCACAAAAGGAATAACTAAGTCGACTTAGGACCCATGCGTTGCGACGGAATCGTTGAAGCGCAAAAAATAGACGTAAAAACATTGAACCACACACGCGCGTAGCATGCAGAATTTCGACAGAAACTTAAAAATTATCGTAAAAAGGAAGAATAAATCGAAACGATACGAAACTATCATTTAGAACCTGCGCTTTGCGGTGGGACTGTTAAACTGAAAAAAAATAGCACATTGCAAAGAATGGGTCATCTAATATGTATGTCAAGCAATATCTATAAATATATATTATACTTCTTTTAGAGTTTTGTATTTAATGTGTCTTGAAATAAACATAAATATAACAATCTTACACTAAAAACTTGTTAAAGGTTGATATTGTTAAAACAAAAAAAATAGGGAAAACCAAATTACTTTCTTGTTTGTTAAAAAGATTGGGTCATCCTAAGATTTTAATATATTAAAATCTCTAAATTTGCTTAAGATAAGTGTACTTGTAATAAATAATTTAAAAGTGTTTTTTTCCTCTTATGCTAGTCATAACTTGATGAAGTGTGAAATTTATATTTGAAGGTAGGGGTGCTAGATGGGTTGTGTTTGCGGGTTGGCGGGTTCAACCCGACCTGAACCTGAAAATTTTACAAGAATCCGAACCCGAACCGAACCCGAAAATCATATAATACAAAAGAACCCGAACACGACCCGAAGTTCTGTGGGTTGACCCGAACACGACCCGTTCAACCCAAATTTTTTAATTTTTTTTTTCTGAAATTAATGTATTAAAATTCACTTAAAAAACACAAAGTATATAACACAATTATATTTAAATTATAAAATCTTATGTTAATTTCTCTTTTTAAGTTATAATTATGCCATAAGTAGATACTTTTGTTAACATGAAATATTATCTCTTGTCTGCCTTCAAATAGGGGTGTGAATTTCTGACACGACCCGAAAACACGACACGAACCTAACACGAAATTCATATGTTTAGGTTTAATGTAAACGGGTTCGGGTCAGGTTCAGGTTGAACCCACAACCTGTTTAGGTTAACGGGTCGGGTTCGGGTCAACTCGGTCGGGTTGAGCCGTTTAACACATTTATATTATATTATACTTTTTTACAATATATTTTATTTTATAAACTAAATGGTGTGTATTTTACAAATAAAAGGGTTAAAAGTTAATGCTTATTCATCTCTTATAATATTCTACAAAAACATATAAACAAAATTCGTTTATTTACATAACTTACATACGTGTAAATTATGTGGAGGTAAATGTTTAAAAATATATAAATATATATACTAATAAATTTCTTTAAAAATATATAAATAAATATACTAATAAATTTCTTTAATAATTTTTTATGTTGCTCTTTTGTTTTCACAACAATTTAAACTGACAAAGTGTATATATGCGTGTGTATGTATATAAAAGAGTTAACTTTCATTTTGCTCTCATTATTTGGTCATTTTAACGGTTTTGCCCCAATAGTTTTAAAAATAGTCATTTTCCTCTCTGATTTTTCTAACTTATCATCATTTTGCTCCCCACCTCTAACTCCATCCAAAAATATACATTAACTAGAAGGGTATTTGGGTAATTTTATATATAAAAGCAAGGGCATGTAAGTCTTTTCACTTAAATAAAACTATAGCTTGTTTATTTACATGTATACAACTAATTCTTTTTTGTCCCCCATCTTTCCAACCACCTTTTCTACCGGCCACCACCATCCACAACCATCCATCACCACCTGCAACTACCACCTGCCGACCACGACTACCGCGACTTTTAACTAAACGTTTTAATTGAGTTAGACCAAGGAGTAAACTATCGAAATACCCCTACTTTTAATTGAATGTTTTAACTAGCAGGGAGGAAAATGGTTATTTTTAAACTATTGGAGTAAAACCGTTAAAATGAACAAAGCACATGAATCAAAACAAAAGTTAACTCAGAAAAAGTATGTTTGAATGTTAATGGAATTAACTATTAAGCATTTTGACAATAACAAATGACGAACCACTTTACAAGCAATATGAGTGAATGGATTGCGTAGAGTGGTTTATTATGGTTATTTTAGTGCTATGCACATATCTCAATAGTTACCAACTTTTAATGCCAAAAATCCTCAATTGCAATGCAAATCCAAAAATTATCTTCTAAATTTAAACCAACCCCATAAATAAACCTAAATTTCATTAAATGAGAGACGATTACAGACTCATGACAGGTAGACAGACAATAAACTGCCAACACCCTGAATTAAATTGATAAAAAAAGCCATAACAACAAAACATCTTAAAGGATTAAAAACTAGAGTATTCCACTTAATTTGAGTTAATTTGATCAAAAAAATAAAAATAAAAAAGAATTTGAGTTAATTTGATAAAAACCAATAAAAAAAGAACATCTTACAGGATTAAAAAGCATAGTATTCCACTTAATTTGAGTTAATTTGATAAATAAAAACCATAAAAAAATGAATTTGAGTCAATTTGATAAAAACTATCAAAAGAACATCTTACATGACTAAAAACAGGGGTAATAATCCATTAAATTCCAATTAATTTGATGAAAATCATAAAAACAGAGCATCTTAAAGGACTAAAAAACAGGGTAATCAATTAAACATAAATCAATTTGATTAAAAAAAAAAAAAAAAACCAGAACAGAACATCTTACAGGGGTAAAAACAGGGTAATCCTGAGCAGAGTGATGAGAAGCATGTCGCGGAACAGGCGAAACCACCGCAGGCGGCAACCGAAGATGTGAAGGGCTATTACTCTGTAACAGAGCAGCATGAAGTGCTCTAAGCTCCATTGCTTTAGCAATGGCAGCTTGAATCTCCCGTCGGCTCACCTCGCTTGTTGCGCGGTGGTCCAACGGTTGAAATAGTTTCGATTTTTCCGGAGTTCCGGGCATTTGTGGTGCAGGGGAAAAACAGAGCAAAACAGGGGAAAACAGAGTAAAACAGAGGATTTTATGAATATTGTTAAATTGGTGATGGAATTAATGGTTTGATTTGATTTACAAATGAGGAACAAGATCATGGGGCCACATGATTGTTGGGAATTGAAGAGAGAGAAGAAGAATTCAGAGAGAATTTTGTCATTTTTATCAAAGGAATAAAAGATGAAAGCATGAGTGTGTGTGTGTGTGAGATTGATTTTATTTTTCTAGTTGTGGTGGTGGTTGATAGTGGGGTGAGTTTTGAAGTTACTATTTTGCCCTTGTGTTTTGTCAACTTACATGCTCCACTAGGTAAAAGGTAAGGATGAGCGTGGTATCGGTACAGAAAATCGCAAAAGTTGGGTACCAGTACTGAAAATATTCAGTACGATACCGGTATTTAAAGGTAAAATCAGTATTTTACCGGTATCGAAAACGTCAAAAAGTGTGTACCGAATCGATACCGATAAAAGTTCGGTACGAAAAATTCGATACCAGTATCAAGTATCAAATGATCATCCCTAGTAAAAGTTACAGTTTTAAACCCGGTTTGGATCGGGAATACATATGGGTGTAATTTAGGTCCATGTGCATATGTATATGCTTTTTGAATGAACTTGTGGTGGAGATATATTTAGATAGGGGACTATGGATACTAACTACTAAGTCTTTAAATAGAAGGAAATAAATACACGAGTTAAAGGGAAGATGGCGATGACACAGGGCGACCAGGGACGAGATGATGTAGAGGAGAGCGACAATGGAAGTATCGACAACGCACGAGACAACAAAATGTTGCAAGTGAAAATGGATGGTCAGTACTAGAAAACTCCTATTTTTCCTACCAAAATTTCCTACGTATTTCCTACGAACGAAAATGGCTACACATTTCCTACGAAATTCCGACGTATTAAAAAGGGTCTTAGTTTTGTGACAAAAAAGCGACAAAAGAACGACAAATTGGTTTGCGTAGGAAAAGTGTAGGAAAATTCAGACCGATCTCCGACGGAATCCGTTTTCATTTTAACCATTAGTCGGAAATTCGTAGGAATTGTTATGCGTAGGAAAAGTGTAGGAAAATTCCGACCGATCTCCTACGGAATCCGTTTTCATTTTAATTATCGGTAGGAAATGCGTAGGAATCCAATTTATCATAAAAAAAATCATAATAAAATGAAATTACTGATATTAAAACATAAAGTTTTATTATTTATATCAATATATGTTATTTTTAAAATAAATTTATTTATATCCGTAGAAAAAGTGTAGGAAAATACCAACACAATTCCTACGAAATATGTTTCATTTCCTATCCGTAGGAAGTGTGTCAGAAATTATCGACAAATTGCTCACAAATTGCTCACGAAATATGTTTTTAATTAATATCCGTAGGAAATGTGTAGGAAAATATTGACTCAAATAGTATATATATAGAATTAAATCTAAGATATATCAGCTCATGTACAGGAGGATAAACTGGTTAAGACACTTCGGTTATAACGTATAGGTCTCGAGTTCGATCCCAGGCACACACCGATCCAGGGGGAATTTCCCTTTTTTGGCTGATTTTTTTTCCGTAGGAATTGTGTAAGAAAATTAAAATATATAAATATTATATAATAAATATTATATAAGAAAATTAAAATAAATATTCCGTAGGAAATGCGTCGGAAAGTTAAGAAAATTAATTCCGTGAGAAATAAGTAGGAGAATTCTAACGAAACATTTGTGTGGGAAAGGAGTAGGAAATTCCGTAGGAAATGCGTCAGAAAAAAATTACCCACGAGCAAAATTCCCACAACCCATTTTCGTGGGAAATCCGTGGGTAAACGCAGTTACCCACGGATTTCCTACGGAAATTGACGTGGGAAAAGTAGCAGTTTTCTAGTAGTGGGTGCGACAACAAATGTAGGTGATGGCTCTAGAACGGAAAAAAGGGTGTGATGATGGGAGGTTGATTGGTGAAGGTAGGGTTGTGGGTAGACGTGACATGACTCGTTTTATAAATCAAACTACGTTAAAATATAAAAAATTTAGTAATCTTGATTTTATATTTACCTAATGGTTGGAAACATAAAAAGTTCAACTTTTATGGTATAAAGATTAAAAAGATGGTTATAAAGTAAACCCTCGTGAAAAAGGGGCATTGAAAAATAATTTGTGATTATCATCCCTAAATATGGTTTCTTTTAATATATGTTTTATAGAAGTAAAAAGTTGAAACTTTTGAAAACTATACCAAAGGGTATGTATAATATCAAAGATAAGTTATTGTTTTAACTTTGGCTGGAAAAGCATGCATAGCTTTTGCATCTTCCCATTGAAATAATCTAATTCCCATAGAGCATTGTTTTGTCAAACACAATAATATAATATAGCTTCCTTTTTGATTTCTTAATTGGAGTGGGTGGGTTTTAGGATATTGGAAAGATATAATTAGGTACACTTTATTTCGATATAAGAAATATAATATTTACCTTTTTTATAATTTTAATACGCATATGTCACGAGAAAAGGTTATAGACGTTCACTAGGTTCGTATATGATGAAACAATGGTTAACCAGGTGGGTTAACTCACTGGTCTCGTCAAGAGGGTTAATTCCTTCTTTCCGAGGATCGCCGGCTAGATCGTCTGGTGGAGGGTTTCCTGCACAAGGAAACAAACCGTGACTCGCAACAAGGAGGATGAGGTGGGGGGTGCTCCTTGTTACCACTCTCCGGCGTGAGAATCAGTAGTTTGCTTGGGAAGCAAAGTGTGATAGTAGTAGTATTGAGAGAGTTGAGAAGTGATACCTCAAACCTGGTTTGGGGTGAGTATTTATAGCCGAGGAGTGAAGGAGGGTAGTTGAATAGCTAGCCTGACATCGCACAGCTAGTTGCAGGTGTGCCAGACCTGTCGGTTACGGTGGTGATGCCACGTCCTGCTGTGGTGTCAGACTGTTGCATACACGTGGGCCGGTAGGTGACTGTTCCCAGTGCCACTTGCACTGTGGTGTCAGACCCACTTGCCTTGTAGGCAGGATGGGGTGCTAGGCCGCATCGCTGCTTGCGGTCATTGATGTTGTTCCCACATTGGTTGTTCCATCCATGATTTTATGCGGGATGCGGTGCCATGCCGCATCGCCGCTTAGTGACTATTACTGTTGTCCAGATCCCTTGTCGTGACGAAAATGTTCATAGGATGCGGTGCGGGGCCGCATCGCTATGCGTAACACTGGTTTCCGTCCTTAAGGTAAGTCTTCTCATCACTGGATAGATTGGACCGCTGTGTTCGCGTGTGACCACGCGGACACAGGTGAGTTTATTGCTGGTGGAGGTTTTTGATAAGGGTAATGGTCATTCGCGGTCATGCTGACGCAAGATCTGGGACCATACCCCTTCAAGTCCCCCCAGTCTAGTGTTCCTTCCTTATGCGGGATACTGGACTATGTTGTCTAGAAGGTTAAATATGGGCCATGCGGATGGCTCCTTCTTTCAGTAAGTAGTAGGCCTTTCGAGTGGATTGTTCCTTCCTTTGAGAAGGATGTCCGGTGAGTAAGTTCCGTCTGATGCGGAATTCTCAGCCAAGGACTTGACTCTTAGTCTATCTTTTCTTGATGTCATCAGCCACCTGTTGGTGTTTCGAACCAACCTCTGAGATCGTGACTGAAGATGTACGTCTTCGTCAGTCTAGTTGTAACCTCTGCGTCAGCTAGTGTAAAGTTGTAAGTATTTTGCTCAAGCTCTATGTTCAGCAACTGGACATGCAATGATGATCCCTGTTTTGTGGGGTAATCGTGTTCTCCAGTTAAGCTTTCTAGTAACCGCACGTCCTCTGCGGTTTATCTCTCAAGTAACCGCACGTCCTCTGAGGCTTAGCTCTCTAGTAACCGCATGTTCTTTGCGGTTACCTCGTTGCCGTACCTTGTTGGTCATGTTTGTTTGAGGAACGTGGGGTAGTTGCGCCATTGTTGGCCGTGTTTGGTCGAACAATGTGAATCTGAACTATGGGCAGATAAACATGGTCATAGGCAGGGTTGAGCCCACCATTGTTTATTCTATGCGGTCCATAGGTGGGTAACTAGTCATAAGCAGACTTGTTACCACTGTTCTGGAGCTACTTTCCTTCACGCTTTGGTGGAAAGTAGCTTTCCTTTAAGTCGTGTTGCCTGCGGAGATTATGTTAGATATTTGGGAAGTTGGTTGAAACTCTTCTGCATTCGTTTTGTAGCCACTTTCCTTCATGCTTAGTTGAAAAGCAGTTTTCCTTGAAGTAGCTTTGCTCCTCCGCATGGTGCTTTAGTTGTGGCTCTTCCGTAGCTACCGTTCGCATAGTTGCGGTTTGTAGTAACTGCTCACGAGTGGTTGCGGTTTGCAGCAAAGAACTCGCTTCTAGAAGTCTTGTAGCCTGGACGTAGCTCTTGAAGGTTCAGGAGACAGGGTTGCTGATGTGCGGTTGCTCAGCACACTTGTCCTTTTCCTTAAGGAGAAGCTGTTTGCGTTCCCTCCGTGGTTGTGAACCGAAAATGAGGGTTTTGAAGCTTGAAGAAGCTTACATGGAGTGCGGTTTACCGCATCCTGAGAAGCGGTTTTCGCAGTCCAAAGAACCATGCTGGTTCTGAGTATCTGACGCACCTGTGCGGGTTGGTGTATGTCCTCTCCGCATATTCCACGTGTGCGCGTGGGTATGTGCGGTTATTGCTTATACCCCCTTATATAATTTAAAGATATATATTTTTGCCTTTTTTGAGGGGTATGTAAAAAACGACATGCGGTATGGGTTATGGTGCAGTAAACCAGAGAAACCGCATGCCGCTTAAGTTTGGATAATGTTTGTCGCTTTTGTGTTTTCTACATGGCTGATGGCACGTGTGGGTTGTTGAAAAGTTGGTAGGATTCTGACATGTGATGGTCTGAAAGGACGTTTGCACTGACCGAGGTCATAACTGCACTGTAGCAAGTAGTGTAAAGGTCCTTTCTGTCAGGCGCATGGGCGGACACGCGCGCGTGATAACCGTCAGCTGAAAAGTCGCTGAACACGTGGCGGAACGTAAGTGGCCCTTTTTGAACTTTGTAAGTCGGTTAGTCCATCGCATTAATTGTGATGAGTATATAAGGGGAAACCGTTTGGTTTCTCCTCACTTTGTTCAAATTTCAAAAATTTCTCCGGTGAAAAAGAGATCATACTCTTCATCTTCTCCGACCAATCCGCCTGTTTTTCTGGTGATCTTCTGAGTTTTTCTTGTAAACTCATACTTCTTTCTTTTCTTTATTTCTGATGGCTGAACCATCTAACCCACATAATGTGGAGGGTGAAAACCCTGAATCTTCTTCTCCGGTGGCCGGGGAAGAATAAGATGATGGTGGTAGTGCCCCTGGTGGTGGCTTGCCACCCTTGAAGTGGTCGAAAGCGTCGTTCGACCAACTGATGATCAGTACCCAGATGCCCCCCGAGTTTGGGGCTGTTTATCCCCAAAAGGGTGACACTGGTGCTTGTGCTCCAGCCGGTCATGTGACCATGTGGGCCGATTCTTTCATCGATGGTAACCTTCGTTTACCATTGACCGTTTTTGTTGCTGAGGTGTTGGAGTATTACAAGGTCCATATCTCCCAGATGAGTCCTTTTGGGTTTATTCGTATTAGACACTTTGAATCAACTTTTCGTGCTCTTGGTTTGCCGGTTACCGTTGATAATTTTCGGGGGTTTTATCAGTTGACGGTGAACACTGGGTTCTTCTCTTTCAGAGAACGATATGGAAGCACCAAGTTGATGACCCCTCCCAAGGGTATTACAAAGTGGAAGAGCAAGTTCTTCTATGTTAAAGCTGCCGCGGTTGTTCTCAACATTAGTTTGCGGAATGTTAATGAGCCTATCCCTGCGGATGATATTGTCATTCCTAATGCAGAGAATGCGGAGTGGTTCCCAAGGTTGAAGACTATTGAGCATAGGCCTTTGGAGAACAATGAATTGTGGATGCTGCGGATGTTATTGACTAGGGCTGATAAGCATGCAAAGCCCGTTGTGCGGGAGAAAACTGGTGGTAAGTGTTCTTACTCTTGTGCGGTTTCATTATTCCCTTGTTTGTTATTAATTCGAACGTGTATTGTCAGAAGTTGTTGTTGAGCTATGGAAGATATTTGATCCAACCTTTACTGGCAAGGTTGATATTGTCAAGACTGCTGAAGGTGCAGGTTTTAATTTGACCATTCTCCATAACGTCCGCGTTCCTACACGCGAGGCAATGAAAGCACCCCTGCCGCAGGGCAAAGGTATAATTCATAGCCTTCTTTTCTTGCCTTGTAAGTTTTATGTTGCTGATATTTTACCTGCAGGTACTCTTGGGGCCCTTGGTAAGTTTGAGTCAAAGGGTGCTCCTAAAAAACATGCAGAGAAGAAGCAAGGGGATAAACTCGTGCGGGGTCGCGGCAAGAAGAACCCTGAGGCTCCTGTTGTTCCGCCTTTGGTTCCGCATGCAGCAGGTATCTCTCGTTCTCATTTCCGCAGATATACCAATTACGTGGTAGTATCTGACACCCTTGAGGGCTTGGGTGTTCCAGGTGCTGGTGCGGCCACAGGTGGAACCACTGCGGGTTCCAAGCCTGCTGATGAGAGGAAGAGAAAAGCAGGGAAAGCTGTTGATGCTGGTGAGACGAAAAAGCCAAAGATTCAGACTAGGCGGAAAGCTGTTTTGAAGACTGGTAAACCTGTGGTTGCTTCTGGTAAGTAATGCGTAACTTGGTCAAGTATTTTGTGTTTGTACTTGTAGTTTAACGTATTTTTGCTTTGATTGCAGAACCCCAAGATGAAGGGTTCTCCATCTTTGATGCTCCTCCTCCTCCCCCGCATGACACTACTGCGGATGTGAGGGTTCATAAGGTTGTTACGCCTGAGCCCTCTGTGCGGGAGGAGGATACTGGGAAGAGGCCTGCGGCCCAGATCTATGACACGGTGGATTCACATGATAATGTCATTACCCCCGAGGATGCTGATGATATGGGTATGAAGTTTGCTTATACTGAAAGGCCGAAATCTCCTGCTGCTGGGAAGGATTCTGGTTCCGTTTCTGGGGGTGCGGGTTTCTTAGAAACTCCCATTCAGCCTGAAGAGTCTGAATTGGAGTATTATTACCGCACCTATACGGAAGATCGGGCCATGATTTATCACCGCCCCCCATGGACTGTAATGCAAGGGGATGATATTACTGCTAACCCCTCTGCGAGTAGGGAGATTTTGGGTGGTTTGGGCACCCCTTTTGAAGTCAACCGGGCCCGTTCTCTGTCAAGTGAGGCCCAGATTAACCAACTCTCCTCCATGCTTGTTGGGAGTTCCGTAATGGCCAATGCCATTATGGAAAAGTATAAGGTGTTGGGGCGCAGGGAGGAGGAGAATGTGCGCTTGCGTGCCGAGGCTGAGGAGTTGGTGAAGGCTGCACGTGAGGGTGCAGAGCAGCTTGAAAGGGAGAGGGATGCGTTTGAAAAACGTAAGCAGACTGAAGAGTGGGCTGCAACTGCTGAGCTTAAACAGGTCCGTACCCTTGCAAAACTGCTTTCCACTGAGCGCAAGAATTGGAAAGAATCTCTTTCTAATGAGCGCGAGGCACTTTCTAACGAGCGCAAGGCTTGGAAAAACTCTTGGGCCAAACAAAATGAAACTCTCTTTCGTGTTCGCCAGGAGCTAGTCAATGCTAAGGCAGCAAATGCTGCGCTGGTTAAAGAGAAGGCAGCAGCTGTTGCGGCTGCCCAAGAGGCCAAAGAGGCGGAAGCTCGCCTTGCAAAGGCTCTTGAGGAGGCCAAGGAGGCGGGTGTGACACTCTGGGTTTTCCCGAGAAATCTACGTGTATTAGCATTATGTGTACGAATACTATTAAATGAAAGATTGTGAATTATCTTGGTGTGCAAGGTGATCCTCGTGTTTAATTATGTGTATGTATAATGAATGGTTAAATATATATATATATATATATTAGTATGTAGTAAACCGAGACCATGAACCCGACTCGAGACCACTTGGTCTCGAGTAAACAGTGAAACAATTGGGCCGGTTGGGCCATGCGCTCGGAAACCCACTAGGGTGCACCAACTCGGTCCGGGTATAAAACCCACAAGAGTGGCCAACCTTGCCACTTTTCACCATTTGCAACATTTCCACACACACTCTCCTACACACTCTTTCCATCACTAAAACCCTAGAGCACCAACACAAAAACCATCTTCTTCCTCTCTCGGATCCAACTGGCAACACTAGAACTCTCGGTTCAAGCTTGGAATCATCATTTGGAAGCCCGTTCATCGATCCTCTATACCCTCACACCTTGGAACACAACCGGTTAGTGTTTTAATGTGTGTTAGAAATTATGTGTGCTTAATGAATAAGATACATGATTAGTTTAGAGGTCTTCTTGCATGATTTTTGTATGATTAGTGAGTTTGTAATGGTTAAACGATGAATAATGTGTGTGAACTATTGTATGATAATGTTTTGCTAAGATGTTTTGAATGGTAAAAGATTAATAGCTTAGGATGATTTTTGCTATCCGATTCATGTTAGATATTTTAGGACAAATGTGTGTTTGATGAGATGATGCAAGATTTACTTGATCCTTGATCACAACATTTCATGCTTGAATGATCTCATGATGAACATTATGAATATGTGTTAAATATGATATGAACATATGATGAACAATGCTGAATATGAGATGAACATTTGAATATGTGATGTTTGATCTGATTTAGTTAGAATTTAGACAAGAAAACATGTTTATGAAATCCTATTGGTTAGTACACAGTTTCATGAAATCACAATTCTATTGGATAGTACGAGTTGGACAGGTTCTAGAAGAACTTCATGTGCACGTATCCGGGGTTGCGAGTCGAGACCCCCGGTTGCGACTCGAGACCAACACGTGACAACTCGAGACAGACTTCAAGGACTCGAGACCGGCAAGGTCTCGACTTGAGACTTCATGATCTCGACTCGAGACTGGACTCGAGACCTCCGAGATTGCGACTCATGCCGGCATTACTCGAGATCTCATGGTTGCGACTCGAGACCGCACGTTCTCGAGTCGAGACCACCTTGTCTCGAATGGGCTGCTTGTCTCCGTTATTGGGCCAAAAGTGTGTGGACTGTGCATACCGTTTTATTTGGACTCTGTGATGCTGTTAACTGTTAGTATGATTGGATAGGCCCAATAACACTTATGATTTGTATGTTAGGTGTTGACGGTTACTGTTTAACTGCTTACGTATTAAAACAGGCTCGATAACTTGCTGGATAATTATATATTATGCATGCAATGTGTTAGCTATGTGTAGAATATACGTGATCTTCCTGTACCCAAACCTGACCTATACTGGTAACCATGTTAGGACATGGTGACCTACGTACTTGACCAAGTAAACGGTCTGCCGAGCAACCCAATGTGAGTTCACAACTTAAAGCATGCATTCCCGGTGGATTGGGAAACGGAACTAAAAACAACACTATCCCCTTGTGAGGGATACAAACTTACTTTTCTTCCCTTGTTACTGGGAACAAACTTACTTACTTCCCTTGTTACTGGGAACTCTTGGTTAATTACGGTTTATACGGAATGCAACGAGCAACACTAAACGAAACTCTATCACTTAAGTCCCTACCATTTAATACCGATTAGTCGCCGGGGCCTGGCGGACGGGTTATTAGTTAATAGCGCTATTTAGGTGTAACCAGCCTCACACCGACCCTTGTTACTGGGAACAGGAGTGAACTAATGTACTCTGGCAAACCGTCAATGATGATAGAACATTGACAAACGGGGCACTACGGAAACGTACGGTTAAGTAAGTATTCGGTATTGGAAAAACAGTTTAGTCGCTTACTTATGGCGTAGCTCCCCATCGCATGTATAAATGGATGAATTAACTGGTGAAACAAGTTTTTGGTAATTAAAAACTGGACAACTCGTGGACTCGCCAACATTTTTGTTGATACCCTACTGCATGCTTTGCAGGTACCCAGTGACTCAGGAGCTTGCAGCTTGGGAATGTGTAGTGGTCGTTTAGCCCGTGTGTTGGGTTTTTAAATAATCTTGAACTATGAACCTTGTTTTGAAACTGTTTGGTTTATGCTTCCGCTGTTTACTTAAACTGTTATTTGAACTTAAACTTTAAAAACTTCGAACTATGGTGCTTACTAACTATTGTGGTTAGTGAACATTTTTACTTTTAAATCAATGCTCAGTATAATTGGTGGCTGGATCCTGGTCAGTCACGCCTCCAAGCGGTAGTATTCCGCACGTGGATTTTGGGGGTGTGACAGATTGGTATCAGAACCATTGGTTATAGTGAACTTGGTTTTAAAAAGAAGAAAGTCTTTTTGAGGAAAACCAGACTATAACCCGTGACTCGTGACGACACTACACTCCAAGGGCAAGACTCAGCTTATTAGACCTCATAGCTCGGACTTGTGTTTACTTGATTGTTTATCTTATGTTGACTGCTTTACTATACATACTAGTGTGCCTAATTAGATAGATACACATCCCTCTTCTACCTCATTCTCGATACCTTACGACATCACACTCATACTGTGTTTTCTGGCTATGAAGACAATGAGTGGACGCGGAAGAGGAAACGTTAACATGACTCAGGCTCAGTTCACCAACTTGCTCAACACGGTGGCTGCAGCTTTCGCAGCTCACCCTAGAGGTAAACTCGTTACTTTAGGACGTTTAGATCCTACCCCCACATCGTCTTTTCACCTCTAAGCCTATTCGCTTCACTTCTCACGACAGGTCAGCCTGCGCCTGCGCAGCCACGTGTTTGTACTTTTAAAACCTTCATGGATGGCAAGCCTCTCCCTTTCAACGGCACTGAGGGTGCCATAGGCCTTCTGCACTGGATTGAAAAGGCCGAAGCTGTCTTTGCTGTCTGCGAGTGTCCCCCTGCTAACTGGGTAAAATTCGCGACTGGTACGCTTGAAGGAAACGCGCTTTCATGGTGGAAAGCACAGATTCAGATGCTTGGTCTGGAAACTGCTAATGCTACTGCGTGGGAAGATTTCAAGGACATGATCAAAGAGGAGTACTGTCACAGGGATGACATCCACAAACTCGAGAACGAGTACTATGAGCTCAAGATGGTTGGATCAGAGATTGAGACCTACACCAAGCAGTCCAACGACTATGCTGCACTTTGCCCAAACATGTCCCGAGCTATGTATCGAAGGATCGAATTGTACATCAAAGGTTTAGTCCCAGAAATCCGGAGCCATGTAACCTCAGCCAACCTCAATACCATACAGCCCGTGGTCCGTCTTGCTCAAAAACTCACCAATCAGGCTGTGGAGGAGGGCAAGCTGCCCAAAAGGATCAGTGCTACTGCCGGAACTTCTAGCGATAACAAACGAAAGTGGGATGGAAATCAGGGTAAGGATGCTAATCCCACTCAGGCCTCAGTTCAGCAAAGGAAGACTGAAAACAAGAAAGGCCCTCAGCAACAGGGTGGCTATCGAGGAAACCACCCCAAGTGTAACAAATGTAACCGGCACCACAATGGGCCATGTGGCAAAGGTCAGTGTCTGCGATGCAACAAGATGGGGCATGAAGCCAAAGACTGCAGGAGCCAGTTCCCAGCTAGGCAGAATCAGCATCAACCACAGCAACAGCAGCAGCAAGGAAACAACCGTGAATGCTACAAATGTGGGGCAATAGGGCACATGCGAAAGGATTGCCCTCAGCTGAACCAGAATCGCAACAACAATAACCGAGGTGCTGGAAACAACGACAACAACCAGGGAGCTGGAAACAATGCAAGGGCCTTCGTGATTGGGGCTGCCGAAGCAAGGAACGACCCCAACGTAGTGGCGGGTAAGTTCCTACTTAATGATCGTTATGTTTCCATATTATTTGATTCCGGAGCAGACGCTAGTTATGTGTCCCTACGTATTAGTAAGAAACTTAAGTCCACTCTTACGCCGTTAAGCTCTAAGCACATCGTTGAAATAGCTAATGGTAGAAACCTCGAGGCCTCACACGTAATTCGTAACTGCAAATTAGAGTTGTCTGGTCAGACCTTCTGTATCGATCTCTTCCCCATCATTCTCGGAAGCTTTGACGTCGTCATTGGTATGGATTGGTTATCCAAGCATCGAGCCGAAATCCTCTGCCAAGAGAAAGCTATTCGTATTCCCCGTCCTCCTGGCAAACCCCTTATTGTTCAAGGCGACAAAAGCGGAGAAGTCACAGGCATCATTTCATTCTTAAAAGCCCAGAAGTGTTTACGAAAAGGGCACACCGCTATCTTAGCACTTGTTGCCGATACGCAGAAAAAGGAAAATAGGATTGAAGATTTTCAAGTTGTACGCGACTATCCCGAGGTATTCCCTGAAGAACTACCTGGACTCCCTCCTCACCGTCAGGTCGAATTTCAAATCGAGCTAGCTCCCGGAGCAGCACCTATAGCTCAAGCACCTTATCGAATAGCTCCCGCAGAACTCAAGGAACTTTCTACTCAACTACAAGAACTTTTGGACAAAGGTTTCATCCGTCCTAGCTCATCACCCTGGGGAGCCCCAGTGCTCTTTGTCAAAAAGAAGGATGGCACATTCCGAATGTGCATTGACTACCGCGAACTGAACAAGGTTACCATCAAGAATCGTTATCCACTTCCCCGTATCGACGATCTGTTCGACCAACTGCAAGGGTCGAGCTATTATTCCAAGATCGATCTGCGATCGGGCTATCACCAACTGAGAGTCCGCGATGAGGACATCTCTAAGACTGCTTTCAGAACCCGCTATGGTCACTACGAATTCCTCGTTATGCCTTTCGGAATGACCAACGCACCGGCGATCTTCATGGACCTCATAACCGAGTGTGCAAACCCTACCTCGACAAGTTCGTAATTGTGTTTATCGACGACATCTTAATCTACTCGAAGAGTCAAGAGGAGCATGAACAACACCTGCGACTTATTCTTGAACTCCTTCGCAATGAGCAACTGTACGCCAAATTCTCGAAATGTGATTTCTGGCTTAGAGAAGTCCATTTCCTTGGGCACATAGTCAATCAGGATGGGATTCATGTCGACCCCGCTAAGATCGAGTCCATTAAGAATTGGCATATACCTAAGACTCCGACCGAAGTTCGCCAATTCTTAGGATTGGCAGGATACTATCGAAGATTTATCAAGGGATTTTCTAAGATCGCTCAGCCACTTACGACCCTCACCCAGAAGGGCGTTGCTTACAAATGGAGTGATGCTCAGGAATCTGCCTTCCAGGAACTAAAGAAGAACCTTTGTAGTGCTCCTATTCTTTCCTTACCTGAAGGTACCGACGACTTTGTTGTTTACTGCGACGCTTCTATTCAAGGACTTGGTTGCGTGTTGAAGCAACGCGAGAAGGTTATTGCTTACGCTTCGCGACAACTCAAGATCCACGAAAGGAACTACACGACACACGACTTGGAATTTGGAGCTGTGGTTTTTGCGCTCAAGATTTGGAGACATTATTTATACGGTACCAAGTGCACGATTTACACTGATCACAAGAGTCTCCAACACATAATGGATGTCACGACCCCCGACCCACCCTGGACGGAATCGGGTGCCGTGAACAGTCCAGCGGTACCGGTGATTATTTTGAAAACGTTGCAGCGGAAATTTCATCAGGACCGTGAGTTAGGAAAAATATCAGAGTTTAGAAACACCGGATTTTATTTATTAAATAGATGGGATAAACCCATGTTTTATAAAGGTAGCTTTAATAAGATAAATTTGTTTACATAAAACAATATTTCTTAATTTGATTTAATTTATAAAATAAGCCACTTCTTGAAGCCTTTCAGTGTTGAATCCAGCTCTTATTCCAATCTACTGTAATTCCCTGAAAATGTTTGAAAAAGGTTTTGTCAGCGGAAATGCTGAGTGAATTCATTCCATTTTTATAAAATATATTATTATACCTTACAGTATTAAGGTTTTTATATTTATTTATATTTACCCAACTCAATCAGTATTTGTCAAATGATGACAGTTCCAATGTGACAGTAATCATATCAATTATTGGCTCACTTTAGTCCAATAGTGAATTTATCAAATAATTCTATTTTACTATTATTCAATTTATCTGTCACTAGGCGATTCCTGTGACTATAATCATATCAATAGTGATTATTCTTTCAATTAATGATTCTGGTCATATCACTGTTGATCATTCTTTCAACTAGTGATTCTATAACACTGTTGATCATCCTCTCAACTAGTGCTTTTGGTCATGTCACTGTTGATCATTCTTTCAACTAGTAACTCAGATTATATTACTGTTGATCATTCTTTCAACTAGTAATTTCTATTCATAACACTGTTGATCATTCTCTCAACTAGTGTCTTTGGACATAATTGTGTCCCGTGACATTTCTTTTGTCAAATATATTACTTATGGCATAAAACCATTTAATCCAGAAACTGACATATATTATGTTATATCAAACTATAATAACTTTATCAAATATAATATGTCAATTAAATAATTGTAATATCATTATTAAATATATTGACGTGACTAAGACTAAAATATAATCTTAGTAAAATGCATAATTTCTACTGTTATTGTAGTCATGCTAATGTTGACTAACTTTCTGGCAAATAATAACTAGAATCAAATAATATGTAAAACCTTTCATATCGGCAGTTAATATAAAAATTTAATCACTGTAAGTATAACTGGTAACCGTTTAGGATTTTGTAAAAGCCTTTGTAATTATAATTGTATCACAAAAAGGTGATAAAATTGTGAGAAAATAGAGTGGACTCACAAACTGTGAGAAAAGAGAAATGAACTCACATTGCAGATTTCTACGGGCAAAGCTTAGTTTATAGATAATCCTTGATATATTGCAGATTTAATTTGAGCAGAGCTTAGCCTATTTCTTATCCTGGTAACCTAGTGCATACAAACTAGGTAATAACTAATACAGCATTTACGATAACTCACGAGATCAAATTCTCACAACGAACGACAAAGTGCGATACTTAAACATCCATCGAATTAACGACGAACGACAAAGTACGATACTTAAACATCCAGCGGATTCACAACTAAGGACAGAGTATAGTCCGATTTCGGACAGCACTCAACATCCCGTCGAAATCACGACGAATGACAAAGTATAACCCTAATGTGGGCAGCACTTAAACATCCATTGGATATATTGATCGATCGGACAATGAATCGTAATAGCGATCGAGTTAATACCCTGTGCAGCAGCACCCCGCTATACTAATTAGTGATTTAGTGTGTGTTAATTGAAGTAATTGGACGATATCTCCGCATACGTTTGGAATTTGATCGTCGCTCAAATGTCAGATTGCAAGTGCCAAGGCCTGCTATTTATACACGAAAGTTGACATGCTTACGGACCGTAAGCTTCTCAAGGTTGAGGTCCGTATGACAGCTTACGGACCGTAAGCTTGGTAGTGTTGCGGTCCGTAAGGTACACCAATGCACTATAGGGTTGCCACGCGTGGGAGTAGGTCTGCTGAGTCGACGATATTTTAAAATTCAACTTCTACAACACGCAAATATAGATAATCATTAAGTAGGGAATGCCCCCCCTGAGTTTTAGGGGTCCTGATCCTGATTCTGATTGTTCTGAAATTTTTAGGGTTTGCGTAGAATTACTTGGGTGTCTCAATTAGGGTTTACTATTGAATAAAATAATAATATAAATAGGACTTTTAATGAGGGTTGTTACATTCTCCCCACCTTAATAAAAATCTCGTCCTCGAGATTTGCTGGAATAAGTAGGAATATGTTTTCTTCATCTCAGGTTCCAGCTTCCAAGTGTATTTGGGTTATGATATTTCTTTTAGACTTATGTCATATTCTAATCAATAAAACAATATTAAGGTAGATGACACAGAATCGAATTTTGTGAATATAAGTTGTATCATAAGTAGAATTCAAAGATTCAACTGAATTAATTGAAGAAATCGATGTCAAACGAATGAGATGAAATGATATAATTTCCAATGTGACTATTTTCAAGCCAAAAGATATATGATCAAATAGATATTTAGAATGAATATGAAGAACTTTTAGAATCAAATAAAAATTCTTTTGTCAAAAGAAAGCTTACTTTGATTGGCAACTGAAGAAGACTCAGAATCAACAAGTTCAAAATAAAATAGAAGCACGAAAATATTTTGTCAACTATCGAATCATAATAAGAGAAAAAATCAGTGTGTTGACATTATTGAATTTGCAAGGATACACTGGAATACAATAGAGTTTAGTGTATCATTGTCTTAATACATAATTGCATCAAGACTACTTTCAAATGATGAGTCAAACGAAATACATACGTGATTTTGAAAAATTCGTATGCTTATGATTAGCCCAAGCTACAAGTTTATAACGACTCCACAAGGTGTCGTAAGGATTGAAATAATTCAATAATTACGGTGACTGAACAATTTCACCGTGTAATCAATTGAAATCTTTAATGAAGTAATTTTGGATATTCAGTTCGAATAGGATTTTCAAATGAAAAGAACAAATGAATAGTATAGAATTTTCGATAAATGATGAAAGAAACGTTAAGAGGTACACCTGAATATGATATGAATTTGTGTACACTTATCTTAACACATAATTGTATTAAGACTGTTTAAGATGATGAATCAACAGAAATTAAAATTCGTTCATCAGGAGTGAAAATGAGATTATCTCAAGATTCAAATTTAAAGAAATGCCACCACAAGGTGTCATAGGAATTGAAAATAGTAGTGGTGAATGAAACAAATTTCACCATGCTTTAAATCAAGTGAAGTAAATCCGAATGTTTCAAATAAATCGAGTAGGATTGAAATCGAAATAATTGAATAATGTTTTTCGATCAAAGATGATAAAACAATAAAGATTACGAAATGCTCGATTGCTGATATAAAATTTTTAAGAGATACACTGAAATATGAAATGAAATTGTGTATCATTATCTTAGCACATGATTGTGTTAAGATTGATTTTATAGAATAAACCAACAAAACGGATTCAATATAAATAAATAATTAAACCCATATATGAGATTAGCACAAGCTTCAAATTTTATGAAAATGTCACCGCAAGGTGAACGTGACCAAATAAATGATTTAGTGAAAGTGAAGACCAAACAATTCTGTTATGGTTTTGGAATAGATGAAATTCTTGACAGAATATATTTATTTATAAACTTTTACTTGTACTAGGGTCAAATAATAACTTAACTTAGATACTACATATCAGCGACTACGTCTGGAATCATTTCTGCTTCTTGCGTAGTAAGTACGAATGCTCGCGCGTTCTTCTTAGCTCCGTCTACAGTTCTGGCTTTGTTGTCAATTGCTTTGGTTAGTTTAGGGCAATATGGTTTGATGTGTCCTGTTTCTCCGCAATTGAAACAAACAGTAGTTTTCCTTCTACACTCTTCCTCTATATGCCCGGTCATCTTGCAGAAGTTACAGTAGGATGTTTTCCTAAAACGGCATTTTCCTGAATGCTTTTTGTTACAGCTTCTGCAGATAGGTTGCTCCAATGACTGTTCAGTTCCTGTCTTCTTGTAGAATTCTTGGGAAATTTTCTGGGCTAACTCTTTCTTCTTATTTTCTTCTCTTGTGCGGATTAGTCCATCTGTCAGCATGTTAGCTAGTTCGACTGCTTCTTCAATAGTCTGTGGTCTAGTGGCCTTAACTATGTCTCGAATTTCACTAACTAATCCCCAAATATAACGAGAAATTAGTACAGGTTCTGGCGAAGCCAGAGTTGGTACCATTCTTGCATATTTGAAGATCGTTGTCGTATATTCACGACAATTCACATCTATCATTTTATGATTTAGGAACTTGTTAGTTATTCGTTCCTTTTCATAAGGAGGACAGAATTTCCTTTCTGTCATTTCCTTGAATTTTTCCCAGTTCATGGCATAAGCCATGTCCCTTCCTTTTGCCTGAAGAATTGTATTCCACCATTCTAAGGCTTCTTCCTTAAAGAGATTAGATGCATACATCACCTTATCTTCTTCGGCACATTTGCTGATTGTAACAACAGCTTCCGTCTTTTCCAACCATCGCAGAGCAGCCGTGGCTCCTTCACTGCCGGCGAACTCAGTTGGTTTACAAGCTAGAAATTCTTTGTAGGTACACCCGAGATTCATCGCCTTCTTTTTCTTGGGAAATGGGGTTTTGATAATATCATCATTACCTCCATTGACACTATGGCTAAAACCATCGTCACGAGTATGCTTGCTACTCACAACTTTGGTAGGTTCTACGGTATTTTTAACAGCTTTAATTATTAAAGGTAAAGCATTAGCTATTCCTTGAGCTATTAAATTTTCTATAGCATTTTTATCCAAAGGATTTTCATTATTAGCATGAACTTCTGGATTATGTGGTACTTCATTCGACATCTGAATTGCAAACATTTTTACTTATTAATATCACAGAAAACAAACAATACTTCCAGGATATTATCTGTGCATATTGACATATATATATTTATTCATATATAACACATATGTTAATTTGCATCAGTTTCCTAACTTTATTGTTTAAGTTTAGGTATTAAAAAGAACACCTAATCAGCTTAAACAAGTGGCTCTTTGAACCTGGCTCTGATACCACCTTCTGTCACGACCCCCGACCCACCCTGGACGGAATCGGGTGCCGTGAACAGTCCAGCGGTACCGGTGATTATTTTGAAAACGTTGCAGCGGAAATTTCATCAGGACCGTGAGTTAGGAAAAATATCAGAGTTTAGAAACACCGGATTTTATTTATTAAATAGATGGGATAAACCCATGTTTTATAAAGGTAGCTTTAATAAGATAAATTTGTTTACATAAAACAATATTTCTTAATTTGATTTAATTTATAAAATAAGCCACTTCTTGAAGCCTTTCAGTGTTGAATCCAGCTCTTATTCCAATCTACTGTAATTCCCTGAAAATGTTTGAAAAAGGTTTTGTCAGCGGAAATGCTGAGTGAATTCATTCCATTTTTATAAAATATATTATTATACCTTACAGTATTAAGGTTTTTATATTTATTTATATTTACCCAACTCAATCAGTATTTGTCAAATGATGACAGTTCCAATGTGACAGTAATCATATCAATTATTGGCTCACTTTAGTCCAATAGTGAATTTATCAAATAATTCTATTTTACTATTATTCAATTTATCTGTCACTAGGCGATTCCTGTGACTATAATCATATCAATAGTGATTATTCTTTCAATTAATGATTCTGGTCATATCACTGTTGATCATTCTTTCAACTAGTGATTCTATAACACTGTTGATCATCCTCTCAACTAGTGCTTTTGGTCATGTCACTGTTGATCATTCTTTCAACTAGTAACTCAGATTATATTACTGTTGATCATTCTTTCAACTAGTAATTTCTATTCATAACACTGTTGATCATTCTCTCAACTAGTGTCTTTGGACATAATTGTGTCCCGTGACATTTCTTTTGTCAAATATATTACTTATGGCATAAAACCATTTAATCCAGAAACTGACATATATTATGTTATATCAAACTATAATAACTTTATCAAATATAATATGTCAATTAAATAATTGTAATATCATTATTAAATATATTGACGTGACTAAGACTAAAATATAATCTTAGTAAAATGCATAATTTCTACTGTTATTGTAGTCATGCTAATGTTGACTAACTTTCTGGCAAATAATAACTAGAATCAAATAATATGTAAAACCTTTCATATCGGCAGTTAATATAAAAATTTAATCACTGTAAGTATAACTGGTAACCGTTTAGGATTTTGTAAAAGCCTTTGTAATTATAATTGTATCACAAAAAGGTGATAAAATTGTGAGAAAATAGAGTGGACTCACAAACTGTGAGAAAAGAGAAATGAACTCACATTGCAGATTTCTACGGGCAAAGCTTAGTTTATAGATAATCCTTGATATATTGCAGATTTAATTTGAGCAGAGCTTAGCCTATTTCTTATCCTGGTAACCTAGTGCATACAAACTAGGTAATAACTAATACAGCATTTACGATAACTCACGAGATCAAATTCTCACAACGAACGACAAAGTGCGATACTTAAACATCCATCGAATTAACGACGAACGACAAAGTACGATACTTAAACATCCAGCGGATTCACAACTAAGGACAGAGTATAGTCCGATTTCGGACAGCACTCAACATCCCGTCGAAATCACGACGAATGACAAAGTATAACCCTAATGTGGGCAGCACTTAAACATCCATTGGATATATTGATCGATCGGACAATGAATCGTAATAGCGATCGAGTTAATACCCTGTGCAGCAGCACCCCGCTATACTAATTAGTGATTTAGTGTGTGTTAATTGAAGTAATTGGACGATATCTCCGCATACGTTTGGAATTTGATCGTCGCTCAAATGTCAGATTGCAAGTGCCAAGGCCTGCTATTTATACACGAAAGTTGACATGCTTACGGACCGTAAGCTTCTCAAGGTTGAGGTCCGTATGACAGCTTACGGACCGTAAGCTTGGTAGTGTTGCGGTCCGTAAGGTACACCAATGCACTATAGGGTTACCACGCGTGGGAGTAGGTCTGCTGAGTCGACGATATTTTAAAATTCAACTTCTACAACACGCAAATATAGATAATCATTAAGTAGGGAATGCCCCCCCTGAGTTTTAGGGGTCCTGATCCTGATTCTGATTGTTCTGAAATTTTTAGGGTTTGCGTAGAATTACTTGGGTGTCTCAATTAGGGTTTACTATTGAATAAAATAATAATATAAATAGGACTTTTAATGAGGGTTGTTACAATGGAACAAAAGGAGTTGAATATGCGGCAACGCCGATGGGTCGAGCTTCTAAACGACTACGAGTGCGCAATTAAATACCATCCGGGCAAGGCTAATGTGGTAGCTGATGCCCTCAGCAAGAAGGAAACCAAGCCTAAGCGTGTGTGTGCCTTACAGCTCACCATCCACTCGGACCTCCCTAAGCAAATCCGTAACGCTCAGGCCGAAGCATTGAAAGCCGAGAACGTCAGGGCTGAGTCCCTGCGAGGATCAAGGGAACGGCTAGAACAAAAAGAAGATGGTGCCTACTACGTAAATGGGTGCATATGGGTTCCACTTTATGGGGATTTGCGCGAGCTTGTGATGGATGAAGCCCATAAGTCCCGTTACTCAGTACATCCTGGTTCGGATAAGATGTACCACGACTTAAAGACTACATACTGGTGGCCTGGCATGAAAGCCCACATAGCAACCTATGTCAGAAAATGTTTGACTTGTGCAAGAGTCAAGGCTGAGTATCAGAAACCATCGGGCCTACTCCAACAACCAGAAATCCCGCAATGGAAATGGGAGCAAATTTCCATGGATTTTGTCACTAGCCTGCCTAGGTCTCAACGCGGGAATGACACCATTTGGGTAATAGTGGACCGATTGACTAAGTCCGCACACTTTTTGGATATTAAAGAAACAGACAAGTTCTCTACCTTAGCAGAGGTATACTTAAAGGAAGTGGTTTCGAAGCACGGAGTGCCAACCTCTATTATTTCCGATCGAGACGCGCGTTTTACTTCTGAGTTGTGGCAAGCTATGCACAAATCTTTTGGCTCACGTTTAGACATGAGCACCGCTTATCATCCGCAAACGGATGGGCAATCTGAACGCACCATCCAAACCCTTGAAGACATGCTTAGGGCATGTGTGATCGATTTTGGCAAGAGTTGGGAAAAGCACCTACCGTTAGTGGAATTCTCCTACAACAACAGCTACCACACCAGCATTCAGGCAGCGCCCTTTGAGGCATTGTACGGTCGTAAGTGTCGATCGCCTCTCTGCTGGGCGGAGGTTGGTGACAGCCAGATCACAGGTCCAGAACTTGTGGTAGACACTACGGAAAAGATTGCCCAGATTAGGCAACGCATGGCGGCAGCTCGTGACCGTCAGAAGAGCTACGCTGATAAGGATAGGAAACCGCTAGAGTTCCAGGTCGGTGACCGGGCTCTACTTAAAGTCTCACCCTGGAAGGGTGTGGTTCGTTTTGGGAAACGGGGCAAGCTTAATCCGCGATATGTCGGACCATTCGAAATTACCGAAAAGATCGGTAAGGTCGCTTACAGATTGAATCTGCCTGAAGAACTGAGTGCTGTGCACAACGTCTTCCACGTGTCTAATCTGAAGAAGTGTCTGTCAGATGAAACACTCATCATTCCTTTCAAGGAACTCACTATTGACGAACAGCTACACTTTACTGAGGAACCGATTGAGATCACGGATCGAGAAATCAAAACCCTCAAACGTAGCCAGATACCTCTCGTAGGAGTTCTTTGGAACTCGCGTCGTGGCCCAGAGTTTACCTGGGAGCGGGAAGACCAGATGAAGCGCAAGTATCCCCAGTTGTTCCCTAATGAAACTCCCAGCACTGAAGCTACAACTGAATTTCGGGACGAAATTCCAAACTAACGGGGGGATGATGTGACACCCCGTTGAAACGTTCTCATCAGCTTGACAGTGGCTGCCTTAACTTTCGGGATGAAAGTTCTTAAAACTTGGGGATAATGTGACACTCTGGGTTTTCCCGAGAAATCTACGTGTATTAGCATTATGTGTACGAATACTATTAAATGAAAGATTGTGAATTATCTTGGTATGCTAGGTGATCCTCGTGTTTAATTATGTGTATGTATAATGAATGGTTAAATATATATATATATTTTCATATGTAGTAAACCGAGACCATGAACCCGACTCGAGACCACTTGGTCTCGAGTAAACAGTGAAACAATTGGGCCGGTTGGGCCATGCCGCTCGGAAACCCACTAGGGTGCACCAACTCGGTCCGGGTATAAAACCCACAAGAGTGGCCAACCTTGCCACTTTTCACCATTTGCAACATTTCCACACACACTCTCCTACACACTCTTTCCATCACTAAAACCCTAGAGCACCAACACAAAAACCATCTTCTTCCTCTCTCGGATCCAACCGGCAACACTAGAACTCTCGGTTCAAGCTTGGAATCATCATTTGGAAGCCCGTTCATCGATCCTCTATACCCTCACACCTTGGAACACAACCGGTTAGTGTTTTAATGTGTGTTAGAAATTATGTGTGCTTAATGAATAAGATACATGATTAGTTTAGAGGTCTTCTTGCATGATTTTTGTATGATTAGTGAGTTTGTAATGGTTAAACGATGAATAATGTGTGTGAACTATTGTATGATAATGTTTTGCTAAGATGTTTTGAATGGTAAAAGATTAATAGCTTAGGATGATTTTTGCTATCCGATTCATGTTAGATATTTTAGGACAAATGTGTGTTTGATGAGATGATGCAAGATTTACTTGATCCTTGATCACAACATTTCATGCTTGAATGATCTCATGATGAACATTATGAATATGTGTTAAATATGATATGAACATATGATGAACAATGCTGAATATGAGATGAACATTTGAATATGTGATGTTTGATCTGATTTAGTTAGAATTTAGACAAGAAAACATGTTTATGAAATCCTATTGGTTAGTACACAGTTTCATGAAATCACAATTCTATTGGATAGTACGAGTTGGACAGGTTCTAGAAGAACTTCATGTGCACGTATCCGGGGTTGCGAGTCGAGACCCCCGGTTGCGACTCGAGACCAACACGTGACAACTCGAGACAGACTTCAAGGACTCGAGACCGGCAAGGTCTCGACTTGAGACTTCATGATCTCGACTCGAGACTGGACTCGAGACCTCCGAGATTGCGACTCATGCCGGCATTACTCGAGATCTCATGGTTGCGACTCGAGACCGCACGTTCTCGAGTCGAGACCACCTTGTCTCGAATGGGCTGCTTGTCTCCGTTATTGGGCCAAAAGTGTGTGGACTGTGCATACCGTTTTATTTGGACTCTGTGATGCTGTTAACTGTTAGTATGATTGGATAGGCCCAATAACACTTATGATTTGTATGTTAGGTGTTGACGGTTACTGTTTAACTGCTTACGTATTAAAACAGGCTCGATAACTTGCTGGATATTTATATATTATGCATGCAATGTGTTAGCTATGTGTAGAATATACGTGATCTTCCTGTACCCAAACCTGACCTATACTGGTAACCATGTTAGGACGTGGTGACCTATGTACTTGACCAAGTAAACGGTCTGCCGAGCAACCCAAGGTGAGTTCACAACTTAAAGCATGCATTCCCGGTGGATTGGGAAACGGAACTAAAAACAACACTATCCCCTTGTGAGGGATACAAACTTACTTTTCTTCCCTTGTTACTGGGAACAAACTTACTTACTTCCCTTGTTACTGGGAACTCTTGGTTAATTACGGTTTATACGGAATGCAACGAGCAACACTAAACGAAACTCTATCACTTAAGTCCCTACCATTTAATACCGATTAGTCACCGGGGCCTGGCGAACGGGTTATTAATTAATAGCGCTATTTAGGTGTAACCAGCCTCACATCGACCCTTGTTACTGGGAACGGGAGTGAACTAATGTACTCTGGCAAACCGTCAATGATGATAGAACATTGACAAACGGGGCACTACGAAAACGTACGGTTAAGTAAGTATTCGGTATTGGAAAAACAGTTTAGTCGCTTACTTATGGGGTAGCTCCCCATCGCATGTATAAACAGATGAATTAACTGGTGAAACAAGTTTTTGGTAATTAAAAACTGGACAACTCGTGGACTCGCCAACATTTTTGTTGATACCCTACTGCATGCTTTGCAGGTACCCAGTAACTCAGGAGCTTGCAGCTTGGGAATGTGTAGTGGTCGTTTAGCCCGTGTGTTGGGTTTTTAAATAATCTTGAACTATGAACCTTGTTTTGAAACTGTTTGGTTTATGCTTCCGCTGTTTACTTAAACTGTTATTTGAACTTAAACTTTAAAAACTTCGAACTATGGTGCTTACTAACTATTGTGGTTAGTGAACATTTTTACTTTTAAATCAATGCTCAGTATAATTGGTGGCTGGATCCTGGTCAGTCACGCCTCCAAGCGGTAGTATTCCGCACGTGGATTTTGGGGGTGTGACAGCGGGGGCCCGCGCGGCAAAGGCTCTTGAAGGGGCAAATGTTGATCGTACCAACTTATCGAAAACTATCTTGGGCCTTCAGGTACAAGTCTTTTTTTCCTTTGATTTTGCGTATATCTCACAAGTATGCTGATAATATTTGTATACTTGTGTTCTTCTTTGAAAAAAGGGTGAAGTGCGGAACCGGGGAGCGGCTATTGAGGAAGTCTCTGCCCGTGCTGCTGAAGCTGAAGCGCAGGCAAGAGAGGCTGAAGAGGCTAGAGATAGCCTTGCTTCGTCACTTGAGCTGCTCAAGGCTGACCGTGAATGGATGCGTATGCGCGGGATCGGGCATGTAAGTATCCGTTGCCTTCGTTATTTCTGTTGTAGGTTTGCCTTTGATAACCTTTGTATTCTTGTTTCACAGATTGTTACGGCTATCATTGACGCACCTGAGAATGTATCAGGTGTTAATGAGATTAAGGAGCGTGCCCGGGATGCTGGTTTTAAAGCTGGCTATAATCGCTCTATTAGCCATCTGAATGTTGTAGCCCAGGGCGGATATACTGATGAGCGATCCGGGTTCCACGGTGTAGATACTGAAGTGCTTCTTGATGCTGCGGTTGCGGCGTATAACGACACAACCCTTTCCGGTCTTGAGGATCCTGAAAAGTGTCTAGAAGCGGAGGACTATGTGGACCGCTTGCGAGTGTTATACGCTGATGAAGAAGATGAGGAAAAACCTACTGTGGTGGGCAAGGATGGTGAGGGTTCCAGCGGCACAAAGAAAGACTAGGCTGACCTGCGTGCCGTTTTCGTTTCCTCATGTAAATGTTAAAAAGACTTTATGTAAATTCCCTGTGCACCGCGTAGGTGTAGGAATTTTTTGAATATAAAGAATTGTTTTGTTCAATTTGTACAAGTGTTTTTACTACTTGCATGTTTGAATTTGTATGAGTTTAATGTTACTGTGAGTAGCATTAAATCTGTAATTGCCTTTTGCAAATCTAGGTGATATGCAAGTATGAAGAACTGTGTCTGGCCGGATAAATAGTGTTGCCATTGCTGGCCTATTATAATAGTTGCGTGTGGTTACTACTCTGTGTGGGTATCACGAATGAAGATTTTGCCAATCTGTTTTTGTGGATACCGCAGAGTGGAACACGCATTTGTAATAGAAATAAATAAACAATATTGCATTGAATCGTCTATTTATTTATTTATTTGCAAATGGCCCGTGGCCTGATAGGTTACATGGTGAATGTAAAAAACATGGCTTACATATAACAGCGTCGAAGCTGTTGTGCATTCCATGTGCGTGCGATAGTTTCGCCTTCTAATGTTTGAAGTTTATACGCGCCTTTGCCCAGGACCTCTTGGATGAGGTAGGGTCCTTCCCATTTGGGGGCAAGTTTCCCTGGGCGTTCCGCGTTAGATGCTTCATTGTCACGAAGGACGTAGTCTCCCGGGTTGAAAGTACAAATGCGAACGCGTGCATTGTAGTACTTTTCAAGTTTGGTTTTGTATTTGGCCTCGTTTATGGCTGCGTTTTCGCGCCTTTCTTCCAAGAGGTCCAAGTCAACCTTGCATTCCTCATTGTTGTCTATGTTGTTGATAGGCAACATTCTAGGTGAGGGGAGGCCTACTTCCGCGGGGATCATCGCTTCAGTGCCATAGACCAGGCTGAAGGGTGTCTCACCGTTGCTTGTTTTTGGGCTTGTCCTGTGAGCCCATAAAATACTTGGGAGTTCATCAACCCAGCCGCGTCTGGCTGTTCCCAACCGTGCTTTGATGCCTTCCACTAAGCTTTTATTGATACTCTCGACTTGGCCGTTCCCTTGCGGATGCGCCACTGAGGAGAATATGTGTTCAATGTTTAGCTCTTTTAGCCATTTTTGAAAGTCATCGGCGGCGAAGTTGGTACCGTTATCGGTGACGATGCACATTGGTAGACCGAAACGGCAGATGATATGTTCCCATACGAATTTCCTTGTTATCATAGCGGTGGTTGATGCAAGTGGCTTTGCCTCTACCCATTTTCTAAAGTAATCAACAGCCACTATGATAAATTTCACTGCACCGGGTGCGTCTGGAAATGGTCCCACCACATCGATTGCCCATTTTTGGAATGGCCATGCGGTGGTGACGGGGATCAGGTTGTTCTTGGGACGCAAGGTCTTGGGAGCATGTCACTGACAATTGAAACACTTGCGTAAGACGTTGACTGCGTCCAGGTGCATGCCGGGCCAATAGTACCAGGCGTTCATGATTTTGGCCACGACCATGCGTGGGCCGGCGTGTATGCCACATATTCCCTCGTGAATTTCTTTGATAAGGTATATGGCATCTTGGGGGTTGACGCATCGTAGTAGTGGCCCCAGGTATGATTTACGGTATAAGATACCGTCTCCCATTTGGTAATGACACGCTTTGTATTGTAGTTTGTGTGCCTCTGCCTTGCTTTCGGGAGTAACACCTGATTGTAAGTATGCAATTATCGGTGTCATCCAGGAGGTTGTACCGTACTGGATGACATTGACTTGGCGCAGGGGTACTGAAGGATTTTGCAGAATCTCGATGCGTACCTCTTTTGCCAGGTGTTGGAAGCTGGTGGATGCAAGTTTTGATAGTGCATCCGCAGGTTTGTTGTCACTCCTGTTGATATGGTGGATATTGAAGGAGATGAACCTTGATTTCAGTTGAAAGGCTTGTTCGAGGTAGAGGATCATGATATCCCCTTTTGCAGCATAGTCACCGCGTATCTGCCCTGCAACCAGTAGTGAGTCGACATGTGCTTCCAAATGTTTGACGTCGAGTTTGACTGCCAAACGCAGCTCTGCCAGTAGAGCCTCATACTCCGCTTCGTTATTCGTGCTTTTGAAATCGAGGCGGATTGCGTAGGTTAGCTCTTGGCCATCGGGGGTGACAAGTCGTAGACCTGCGCCAGCACCATCTTCGTTGGATGCACCATCGTATATAGTGCCCAGGTTTCTGCAGAGGATGGTGGTGATGTAGGGTTTTGTTCTTCTTCGCATTCTTGAATGCGGTTTGCTGGTACTTCAGCAACGAAATCAGCCAAGACCTGGCCTTTGATTGCGGGGCGCGGCTTATAGTTCAGTGAAAGTGCGCCCAGCTCAATTGCCCATTTTGCTAACCTCCCAGAGATGTCGGGTTTGGATAGGATCGGGCCGATCCTGTAGTTAGTTAACACTGTGATGACGTGGTTTGTGAAATAACGTCGTAAACGTCTCGATGCGTGCACTAGTGCCTGTACCAATTTCTCCATGATGGAGTACCTTGTCTCTGGGTCGTTGAGCATTTTGCTGATGTAGTAGATGGGTGTTTGGACTCCTTCCCGCTCCACTATGAGTACCGCGCCTACCGTGTTGTCCGCGGCAGACAGGTATAGAATAAGTGGCTCATCTTTTCGTGGTGCGGTTAAAGTTGGGAGCTGGATCAAACACTCTTTCATCTCACGGAAAGCTTTTTCGGCCTCTGCGGTCCATTTGAATTGTTCCCTTTTTAGGCAGCTCCGCATGGTCTTGATGAAAGGGTATGACTTAGCTGCGTGGTTTGCTAAGAATCTGTTTAGTGCGGCTAGCCTGCCGGCTAGTCGTTGCATTTCTTTCATCGTTGAGGGCGATGGCATGCGTTCGATCGCCTGAACTTTTTCCGGGTTTACCTTGAATCCATCTTTGGTTATGATGAATCCGAGGAATTTTCCTTCTTCCATTCCAAACGAGCATTTCCCTGGATTAAGCTTCATGTTGACGCTTCGCAGAGTTTGGAATATTCTTTCGATATCGTTGAGCATGGTGTCTTCCTCCATGCTCATGACGACCAGGTCGTCCATATAGATTTCGACACTTTTGCTGATTTGACCGCGAAAAGTGTCGTTCATCAACTTTTGATAGGTTGCGCCCACGTTGCGCAACCCGAACGGCATTTTGGTGTAGCAGTAGTTCCCGGTAGGAGTGCGGAATGTCGTTTTGTCTTCATCTTCGATTGCCATCTGTACCTGGTGGTAGCCTTTGTAACAATCGAGGAAGCACTTCCATCGAAATGGTGCGAGGTTATCGACCTTCTCGTCGATCTCTGGAAGTGCGTAACAATCCTTGGGGCAGGCCTTATTGAGGTCTTTGTAATCGACACACATGCGCCAGCCCCCGCATGGTTTTTCTACCATGACTGGGTTGGATAACCAAGTCTGGTATTTGACTTCCCGTAGGATGCCTGCGGAGAGCAGCTCCTGCACCTGCTCTTCCATCGTCGCGTTTTTTGCTGATCCAAGGTGGCGTTGGCCTTGGATTACTGGCTTGATACCTGGCATGGTATTCAAGAAATGCTGCGCTATGTCACGTGGTACCCCTGTCATGTCTGCGGGTGTCCACGCAAAAATGTCTTGGTTCCTGAAGAGGAGTTGCTTCAGGGGCGCTCTGATGGTAGGTGTCAAGGCATGGCCCAACGTGACCGTTTGCTCTGGGTGTCTTGCGTTAAGCACCCATTTTTCTGGTTGCGTGTTGGGGGTGGGCCTTGCTACCTTGGCTGGACGCAGGTCGTCCGTAGACAACACTTCCCTTCGGGCGTATATTATCGCGACCCCCGTCTCGGTTGGGAAACCGATAGCAGAGTGAGGGACGGATGTGATCATGTTGAAATCGCCCTGGAATTCTCTCCCGAGAAGTACGTCGTATTTGGAGGTGTGCGGTAAAACCATGAAGTTTACCTCCTCCGTTCTTGTGTGCCTCCCGTTGGTGAGGCGCACAGGAAAAGTAATCTGGCCCAGGGGGAATACGGTTTCCCCTGCAAACCCGGCCAACGGGTAGTCCGCTGGCTGTAGTCGATCTTTGTCCTCTTGATCGAACTGGTTGAAGCATTGCTCGTATATAATATCGGATGTACTGCCCGGGTCGATGAACAATCGCTCGGTGCAGTAGTGAGCCAGGTGGCCTGTGATAACCACGGCGCGTCTATCGCGCGGGCCGCCTCGGACTTTTGGAAAGACGACTTGCTCGTCTTTCCAGTCATTGTCCGGTCTTCTTGCCGCCTTGCGCGGCCTTCCTCTTCCTCCATTGATCATGTGGGTAGAGGCCACGTACATGGTCCTCTTACCCGTGGAGGTGCCCTCGTTGTGGGGAGTGATGCGCTTGGTAGCTTTTTGTGCGCCTGTCAACAGATGTTGCAGTTTTCCCTCTTTTAGGGCTCGCTCAATCTCCAGTCGGAGACTGATGCAGCTGTTTGTTGTGTGGCCATTGTCCTTGTGATACTCGCAGTAGAGTGCGAGATCCTGGTTCTTTTTGGACTTCATCGGTTGGGCCGGTCGCAGGAATTGTGCGTCCGTGAGAAGGACGTCGCTTGGCGACTGGTTAATCTCGGTCCAGCTGCGGTCCCGAGACTCCTTTTTTGACGCCCGGTTTTCACGCTGGGCGTTGATTGTGGCCCTTGCGTCGGGCTGGTTGCTTCGTGGGACATATGGTCTGGAATCGCTGCCACGATTCCATGTGTCCCGGTTGCGCTTATTGCTGCGCTTTTGCTCTTGGCGGGAAGACTGGCCTTCCGCCTAGGGTTGTGCCTTTGACATGTGCGTTCTTAGGGACCGCTGAGTCTGGGCGTATGTCTTGACCGCAGCCATGACATCTTCCCACTTCTTAGGCAAACCATCTTTGCCAGAGATATTCATAACCATTTGCTCGTCTTTAACGGCAACAATGAAACGGTTACGTGCCATTTGGTCGGCGACATCGCCTATCTCTAGGCACTCTTTATTGTAACGGACAACGAACGCTTCAAGCGATTCGTTATCCCTGCGCCAGATGTTCATGACGTCCATGGAATCACGTTCATGGCGTCTTTGCTGGCTAAAGTGTGCGAGGAACTTTTCTTGTAAGTCCTCGAATGAGGTCAGTGACCCTGGTGGAAGAGAATCGAACCATGCCCTGGCCAGACCTGTTAGGGTCTGTGGGAAAAAGTGGCACCAGGTGGGTTCATCCCATCTACCGTTGCATCCGGCGCCGACGAAGATGTTGTTGTGATCATCTGGGTCGGTGGAACCATTGTATTTCCCAATGTTTAATGGGAATTTTGTGGTGGTGACATCGGCGTGGGCGATTTCTGGGACGAATTTGGAGTTTCCGGCCGCAGATTTCGGCCTGTAGGGTTGACCGCGGTGCTGCTTTGCAGCGCGGAGGTACGTAGTGCGGGGGTGAGTGGGAGGAACGTAGTTGCGTCCTCCTGGTCTGCTGCTGGTGGCATGGGATTCCGCACGGTATGTACCGTCGTCCGGATCGGTATAGCCTTGCCCTTCACGGTGGGACTGGGGTCCCAATCGGCTATGAATGCCTAGGCCGTGGTGGGCTGTGGACTGTCGCCTAGTTTCGCCATGTGGGCCTAGGCGGCTCTGTATATGGCTCCTGTGGCGGGACCCATATGTGGAGTCGTCCTCATCAAGTGTGCGGACGTCGCAGTAGGAGGAACCGCGATCTTCGTGCCTGCTTTTGGAGGCCGGATGTGTTGGGGCTCTGCCGTCGTACTGTAAAGTACGACACGCAGGGGTGTATGGTGCTGGGGTGGGCCCCGCAGATACCTGCGCTTCTGCGCAAGCTCGGTTGTATGTTGCAGCCAGCATAGCTGCTTGTTGGTCGTACCAGGCATGAAGATTCATGCCTGTAGGTATCACAGGAGCGTACTGTGATAAATCGTGTCCAAACGTAAGGGATGCGCCCCCTTGCGTTGATGTGCCAATGTGTTCAGCATTTGGGGCTAGGGGAATGGTTCCCGCAGGCCCTTGGTTTGCGGGGTTTAGGTTATCCCCGGTAGTGTTGTTTTGACGATCAGACATGATCTTTGGAGAGAAAGGGATGGTTGGAAAAAGTGCTAAGAGTAGCGGTGGGCGCCAATGATGAAACAATGGTTAACCAGGTGAGTTAACTCACTGGTCTCGTCAAGAGGGTTAATCCCTTCTTTCCGAGGATCGCCGGCTGGATCGTCTGGTGGAGGGTTTCCTGCACAAGGAAACAAACCGTGACTCGCAACAAGGAGGATGAGGTGGGGGGGGGTGCTCCTTGTTACCACTCTCCGGCGTGAGAATCAGTAGTTTGTTTGGGAAGTAAAGTGTGATAGTAGTAGTATTGAGAGAGTTGAGAAGTGATACCTCAAACCTGGTTTGGGGTGAGTATTTATAGCCGAGGAGTGAAGGAGGGTAGTTGAATAGCTAGCCTGACATCGCACAGCTAGTTGCAGGTGTGCCAGACCTGTCGGTTACGGTGGTGATGCCACGTCCTGCTGTGGTGTCAGACTGTTGCATACACGTGGGCCGGTAGGTGACTGTTCCCAGTGCCACTTGCACTGTGGTGTCAGACCCACTTGCCTTGTAGGCAGGATGCGGTGCCAGGCCGCATCGCTGCTTGCGGTCATTGATGTTGTTCCCGCATTGGTTGTTCCATCCATGATTTTATGCGGGATGCGGTGCCATGCCGCATCGCCGCTTAGTGACTGTTACTGTTGTCCAGATCCCTTGTCGTGACGAAAATGTTCATAGGATGCGGTGCGGGGCTGCATCGTTATGCGTAACATTGGTTTCCGTCCTTAAGGTAAGTCTTCTCATCACTGGATAGATTGGACCGTTGTGTTCGCGTGTGACCACGCGGACACAGGTGAGTTTATTGCTGGTGGAGGTTTTTGATAAGGGTAATGGTCATTCGCGGTCATGCTGACGCGAGATCTGGGACCATACCCCTTCAGTATAGAAGTTCTTAAATTGTGTGATTAATCTTTTAACTTTTAATTTAACAAACAAATTATTTTATAAACTTTAAAGATTTGATAATGTAAAGAGAAATGAGTAGGCGAGTAAATAAATTGAAAGAACATAAATATGGGTATACATGTCTAGAATTAAAAGTTAGTTGTGTTTATAATAAGTTAAATAGATAATAAGTAAAATAAAAAATAAGAACTAAACTTATAAAAAAAGATAAAAGAACAAATATTTATAAGAAAAAGAAAAAAAATTATTAAAACCTCAAAGGGCTGTATGGTATCTATATTAAAGTTCAGGGGCCGAAACATAAATCGTTTATAGAAAAAAAATATTTTTAAACTTCTATATAATATATTCTATTAAAGATCAGTGCTACAAACATAAATCGTTTGTAAAAGAAGAACTATTAAAGTTCAGGGATCGTATCATAACTTTATCAAAATTAAGGATTAAAAACGTAAATTAAGTAAAAAAAATAACAATATTAATATTGTAGCCCTATCAATTAAATAGAGCCACATAGACCAATAAAATCTACCACTATTCACAATTAAAATTGTTATATTGTCTAATTGATAAGATATAAATGTGTTATAAATAGGCTTTATAAAAGCAACAGGTCAACCCAAAATTTTTGAGCCTAAAACAAATTAGTGCTCTTTTACACATGTTTTTTTAGTGGTTTATAAATTGTATTCGGGTTGGCGATGACAAATCTGTAGTTAAGATATTTAATGACTAAATTTGTATCAAAAAAGCGCACAGACACAGTGATGTACACGAGCCTTTTGTTATCGAGTACTCATACACTTTTTCTCTTTCTTATTGACATTTTAAAGATAAAGCTAATTTGTATGTGAATATACAGGTAAAAAATGTCAAGTTCCAACGATGACATTAATGTTTCGAACAGATGAAACGTGTTCTAGAGGTCGTGGTTTAATCAAATCGTAGGATAACTACCAAACTCGACGAGTTAACTGAGCGGGTTAGCAAAATCCGCGAAAAACAAGCGGAATTGCAAGTCGCGACCGACACGCTTTATGCACGTTACGTTGTTCTCCATAATGGATACGAGTTAAAACATTGAGTGTACATTTTGTATAATTTATCTTAACAATCAATGTTATTACGTATTGTGTTTGTTTACGCTTAGTTTCTTTTTATTAGAACTACATCGTCCACTATAAAGTAATAGGCGCAACGCGACGTGGGTATCATCTAGTTACATGCATATTGTATTTGTAAATATTGAAAAGAATTCACGAATATAAAAGTTAGTTACTTGAATCTCGAGCACCCGAAAAGAATTCACGAATATAAAATACAGATAGCGGAATCGCATTTTCATTTCAAATATTGGTTGAAAAACACATTCAATAGAGACGCAAACATAAAAGGCATATACTCGAATCTGATTCATGTATCGTCTAATATGGGCATACGAAAAGACAATTTTAGAAATACACAAATATAGAATTCTAAATCCAATTCATGTGTCATGTATTTATGACATGAAATGTGGTACACAAGTAAAAGAACAAATATAGAATTCTAAATCCAATTCATGTGTCATAACGGGAAAACCTCACATAATAGTAATCAAGTTTCCTTTTTGTTTCACTAAAGTCACTCAATCTTTTTTTTCTCTTTAAACTCACTAAAGTTCTATTTTATGTTCCAATATTGCGTAATTACCAGGTCATCAAATTAACATTATTTAAAAAAATCAATGCCTAAAATCTTTGGATTAACCAACTGATAACACAAATCTCTGTTTACCTAGAAATCAAATCGTTTCCCAAATCAAATCCATCTGTTCATCAAGAATTCCCAGATCAAGGTCAGTCATAAATCCATAATCTAAACCATATTCATTGAGGATTTCCCAAATCAAATCCACTGTAAATATTTTATTTTCAATAATCACATGAAGACGATGAGCGGGAGTTATATGAAAAATATAAATGAAATGGTCCATTATAAAAGACTTAAAAAGTGGTATGTGTGAATTGAATTTGATGATAAACGAGTGTACCAGAAAAACGATAAAGATGATTTTTTAATTAAAAATGTTATATAATTTGGGTTAAACTAACTCTTTCTTAATGTAACCTGACACATCATCAAGGTAACTTGGAAGCCTGAAAATTGTATATGATTGAAACACAAAATGAAACTTGAGTGATTTTAAGGAGACAAAAAAAGATTGAGTGACTTAAATGAAACAAATATGAAACTTGGTTACTATTTTACAAAGTTACCCCGTCATATATTTATAACATGAAGTCTCACAAGTAAAAGCAAATATACGACAAAAGTGTCTAGCGTGTCATGCCCATAAGTATGAAATTATTATGGCATTGCCAAAGAGGGATAATATCCTCAAGGAAATTACTAGTTTCATGATTTTCAATAAATAATTACGAGACAACAACGTTTGTAATAAAAGAGGGTAAAATGGCTATATTTACGAATCTAGAGATCAAAAAGTGAAACTAAAACATAGATAAAATTTATAAATAGGTTTGACAAGTTAAAATATCCCTAACTTAGATAACACTATATGTAATTTACTCTAAAGTCAAGAGTCAAACTTTTACTAGGTGAACTTTTGAAAGGCTCAAACTATCTCACCCCATAAAGTTTTTTTTGTCCTATATGCACACCATACAGTGTCGAGCTGTGACCAAAGCGTGGCGTTTTGGTCCGGTCAACCAGACAAAGACTGACTGGTGTCTGACGAGTCTGTTGACCGGACCAAAACACCGAGCTTTGGCCGCGTTTTGGTCCAGTCAACCAGACACCCGGTCAGTCTTTTGTCTGGTTGACAGGACCAAAACGCGGTCAAAGCTCGGTGTTTTGGTCCGGTCAACATACCCGTCAGACACCCGCCAATCTTTGTCTGGTTGACCGGACCAAAAAGCCACGCTTTAGTCACAGCTCGACATTGCAGGGTGTGCATATAAGACAAAAAATTACTTTTTGGTGTGCATATAGGCACATTGGTGTGCCAATAGGTACACCCCTTTTGAAATCAATTGATCAAAATCTCATAAAGTGTTCATCTTATCTTCGGTGTGATAAGGGTGAACATGAGTCGTACTTGTTAACTGTAGATATGATTTGAAGCATTTCTTGTTAGATGGATGAACGGATCAATGGCAGCTTTCAGTTGCTTTCAATACATCATACATGTCACACATATCAAACAGTGTATGCCAAATAATTGTTTGTACTATCAATGGGAAACAAAATTGATTTTGATTTGTATGTTATAAGGGTATTGGGCGAAAATTCTTGACATGACCCGTCAACCCAACCCAAACCCAAACCCGACATGAAGAAAACAAGTTTATGTTGACTAACACGACCCTTTTTAAAAAGTGGGTTGAGTTTGGGTTGACCTGTATAAAAACGGGTTGACCCATTAACCCGTTTAAATATTTAGAAAAAAAGTCTTTTATATTTTTGTTTTTTTTCCGTTACTATTTTACATGATTAGTTATAATGTGAAAGTGTATAATACAATATTCCTTAAGGTGCGATGCGTATGCGAGAAAATTATAATGTTCGCAATTATTTTTATAGCATGCGTAATTAGAACTTACCCCATGCGTGATTTCTTATTTTGTTCATGTTTGATTATGTTCATGTGTGATTTCTGATTTTGTTCATGCATGATTATGTGTTTTTGTTCATGCGTTATTAGGGTTTGATTTTTATAGCATGTTTAATATCGTACGCATCGCACGTTAAGAGATATTGCACGTTAACATTCCCCTAGTTATAATAATGTTAGTTTTAACACATTATATTATTTATTTGTCACACTTATACCTATCATTAAACATGATATCAATAACCCTTTAAAACCCAACAACTCACTTATAAATCGTCAACTTGTATGACTTATTTAAAAATATGGGTTAAACGGTCGAGTTCAGGTTGACCCGAATTTATATGGGTCGGTTAGGGTTTGAATATTTGACCCAAATAATAATATGGGTCGGGTTCACGGTTGAACATTTCAACCCGCTATCTCATCAATCCATCAACCCGACACGATTGACAACCCTAGTATTAATGTTATGGAATGAGATCAAATACAAACACTTATGTTTGTAAGAACCGTAAGAACCAACACATAAATGACAAGTGTCCCTCAATAAAAAATTTGTTTAGGGGTAATTTAGAACTTTTGACCATATTTATTTATAACCAATTAAAAATAATTATTAAAACATCCCTAAATCCATGCAAGTTTAATTCAAATCAAAGTTTGAATTTTTTAACATATCCATGATCCAGTAACTTTCCATGATCGAACCAACATGTAGGAACCAACACAAAAAATATAATCAGCACAACACTATATAATTAGCACAACATCCTCAATCGTTCTCCATTATCAGCACATCGTCCTCAATCTTTCTCCATTATCAACATAAAAGACATTAGCACAACATCCTCAATCGTTCGCCATTATCAGCACATCGTCCTCAATCGTTCTCCATTATCAACATAAAAGACATTAGCACAACATCCTCAATTATATCTACTTTTAGTGTTTGTTTGTATTATATTGTAATTAACACACAATCAACACATTATCAGCACAATTATAAAACAACTTTTGGTAACTTTTTTATAAGTCACTTTTATAAATAAAAAAAGGTATAGCAATATGGTACTCATATTAAAGATAAAAAAATACTTGATTTTATGGTATATTTAAAAAAAATAATGAAGTATGTAAAAGTTATTTTAGTTTAAAAAACCTTGGTGGAATTTTATTTAATTGAAAATGGTCATATAACTAACAATTTTATAAAATTACCCCTAACTTGTTAGTACTAATTTCTGATTATAAGGGTTTTATTCAATGTTTTAAAAAACGGTTTTTAAATCAAACCGGATTAGGCTAAAAAATGGTTCAACCGGTTGAACCAGGTTGTACCGAGCGCTTCAACCGGGTTGACCAGCTAACTCTATAATTTCATAAATTACAACATCAACTCAAAAGTGATTCCAAAAATGCATGATTACATATAAAAAGATGATCCAAAAGTAAATCCATAATAAAAAATAATCCAAAAGATAATCGAAAACCATTCAATTTTCCAACAAACTCTTTTAAATGAAAGTGTACAATATGTTTAAGCCATTTGAATGTTGAATACATTAACTATTTTCGTTTCATATAATATTAAATAAGAACTTTTAGTTACGAATAATCATAATATATAAAAATTACGTAAGATAAGTAACATATATAACAAAAATAAGCAACAACCCAAACTAAAATAACCCTGAGCCGGTACCAGTATTACGTTTCAAACCGGTATACCGGATTTTACCGCCGGTACAAACCTTATGCCGTTTCACTTATTTACCGGGGTGTTTCGTACCGGATTTACATCTGGAAACGGTAATACCGGTATAACCGGCCGGTATTTACCGGTTTTTAAAACATTGGTTTTATTTATAATTAACCCCAACCCTTGATTTAAACTATCAATGGTTCAGATTTATTCTTACGGTTCTTACAGTTAGCACTGTTTGTACAGGATCTCAACTCTTAATGTTATTTTGTGTTTTAGTACTTTTGGAAAAGTGTAGTCAAATTGCAAGTCGACCTACCGTCTTTATCGGTTTGGATCAACCATACCATCGACCTAACACCAAGCTACCAACCGCACATAGTTCGTCAAACAATTGTGATATTTCTTTTTGTCACTTTTGAGAGTTAATAGACATTAGACAATAGCCTTTATGTGAACCTAATGTTTTATACTAAAAAGGTTCTAATAATCTAAATTTCGCCGTTATTAATTCGATATGTTGAGCTAGTTAACTTGTTAGTTGTATTCAATTATGGATAGCAAAACATCCCGAGTCCGACCGGATTACTTGAAACATCCGGTGCGGATTTTCGGATATTGGACTGAATATAAGTATATATATGTATATATTGTAATGTAAATAGTTCGTGATGGAGCTCGAGTAGGAAGTATTGATGAATTTCTCAGGGGCAATGATCTAGAGTTAATGCCAATCAATAAATTGGAACAACTTCGTTAGTATATATTCGATATAGAAATCGAAAGGATCCGATTCGAGCTAATTGCGTGATTGCATCTCGTTGCCTCTTGAATCGCAATCAGGATAAGTGATGATTATTTGACAGATGCTTGCAATTGTTATATTGAAAAAGTGTTTTTTGCGAAAGTTGTGATTAAAGACACTATGAATTGTCTTCAAAACATAAAAACACGTAGAGAGCAACTATAAAATGTATTGTTTTATATATTTTAAATGACTTTGTATTTTTATTTTTGTGTTGATTTCAATGACATTGTACATTTATTATGATATTGATTTTTATCAATGTTTTAAAATCCGGTTTTTATACCATACCAGATTTGGCTCAGAAACGGTTTAACCGGGTGTATCGGGCGGTTCAACCAAATGTATCGAGCGATTTAACTGGTTCTACCAGACGGTTCAACCGGTAGAACTAGCCGGTTTGAACCGGTTTTTACAACCTTGATTTTTATTATGTAATTCGACCCGACCCAAACCAAAAATTTTGACTTTGGGTTATTGTAAGGCCGGGTATAAAAAATGATTAAACGACACTATTGGAAAACATTCCTGATTCCACCACTGGATATAGATTATGTGAACCATATGCATGGGTGGATATAGCATATGGATGAAGTTTGACATCAATGCATGTATGGCCACAAATTGTGAGATACTTCTTATATTGTGTAGTCTCTTTTAATTATTCACGCAAGCATTTACCTTACTTTACTCTCGTTATTGTTTTGTATGTTGGTTACATTTTGACTTGTTCTTTTTCTTAATACAATATAAATGAATAAACATGTCATAATGATATACTGGAAGCCATAACCGATTAACTAAAATTATGGTTCAGCTACGATTTTGGTGTGTGACATAACTGAAATAATCGATCCGCATTGATTAAGCATAATGAGCACCATGATTCCTAAGGCCAAACAATCTCCAATAACCTAAACATATACATGATTCATGAAGTGTACTAATATCTCAATCTTATTTCATGCATCCTGGTTAAAGCACGGACTTACTTGCTTCGTCATTGTGTTGTGTTCATTTATGTTAAAACTAAACTAAAGGATACATTTGTTATTTTTATATGGGAATTGGATTTTTATAATTCGAACTTTGACCTATGGGACGGGATTAATCATAACTCATAAAATATTTACCGACAGTTGACCTATGAGTGTTTGTACATTTTTTTTACTTTCAAGCCCTTTACTTTTCATATTTTAGTTTTCAACCTCTTTGGTTTTCATTTTAATTCAAAAGTGCTACTTTTATAAATGTATTGTTTTAGTATGTGCTAATTTAACTTTTTTAAGTGTTATAATCTGCTCTCAAAGTTACTAAGACTGAAGGGAGTGGGGCGGCCTTAGTATGGGGCGTCTTGCGACACGTGGCGCCACGTCAGCCTAGAGGATTTTGAGCAAAAAAAGGGGGAATGGTGTGTGGGGCGGCCTTGGGCGACTTGGAGGGGGGAGTCTCCTGAAATTTTGTGCCAAATTGGGTTGTGTGAGGAGAGCCGGGCGACGAGCAGAGGTTGGGCAGGAGGGGGACGCCCTTGGGGACGCCATGGGGGGGCGGTGTTGGAGGCGACTTGGGGGCGACTTGGGGTGGGAGTCGCCCCACTCCCCTCAGTCTAACAGATTAAATTCATGTGAAGCGCTAAAACCAATATCCTAAAATAAACATGCTACGAAACTCAAAATATCTTTATATGCCCTAAAGCAATATGTGTGTATGTGGTACATATGACTCGATGAAGATCTCAAAATAGATAGAAACGAGTTTGATAAAACCAACTCACCTAGTACATTCCTAATATCTCAATGTAAAATAATGTTTATTTGAAAGGGATGGGAATAAAAGAAATGATATGATTCGTTATGCAATGTCATTTTCGTATAATAAATCATACTCGTTTCTTACCTATGTAACAAACTATTTGTATTTTTAATTAAAATGCCATAATACATATGAATATAATATCAAAGTAACTAGTTAATTTGTTGATTATCTAGTTTTTTTACATATATTTAACAAACTTTAGTTAAATCTCTTTTTTCATACGTCAACCATAATAAAAACTAATAATAATTTATTGTAGAAGTGTAGTGCTCTAGCGGTATTCAAGTGACTTTCTTTAGGGTAGGTTATCGGTCAGAGTCTCATTCGTAACAAAGATATCACGGGCAAGCTAATGATTTTACCACATTGGGCCCTTGAACGGTGAGTTTCTTTTGGAATTGTTATGACAGGGTCACCAACGCTGTTTGCGGTCGTGAACATGAACAACCTTTTACTTATGGGTGTACTCGGATGACCGAGCTTTATTGTACATTCAAACAAAAATTTCATATCTACTAATTTACAATTTTTTTAGAGCATTTCACTATTCGATTTCTTTACTAATCTTAACCCTTACACTTTCATTTTGTACATATTATAACCCTCAATTAATTAAGCTTACTATTTTAGCCTTAAAACATTTTTATTTCGACCTTTTTAATTTCTTTTTTAAGTTGCTTAATTATCGTTTCGATTCAGTTATTATTTTTAATATAATTTTTACATTTCTGTCTAAAATATACGAGCTAACACGCCACACACACGCGTTGTTCAACATTTTTACCTATTTTTTTTTTTTTTTACAATTTAACGATCACATGTCGACTTAGGTGGTGTTTGTTTTTTGTCAGAAGTACTTCACAACCTCTTATGTCTGCACCAAACGTCTGCGCGTGTTTGTTTTTTGGAAGAGCTTTCACTAAAAAACCTCTTCTAGAGGTCTTCCCCGCGCAGATGTGGTCTTGCCTCTTCAAAACTCTTCAAGCTCCACTTCTCCACCTGCACATCTTCAAACCTCATAACCCTAGCCCCATTTCCACTTCTCCAGCCAAGATCTCACCTCCTCCGCTTACCCCTCCACCCCCGCCACACCTCCGCCTCCCCTCCGCTACCCCCCTCTCCAAACCCTAGCATACTTCTCCGATCTGCTGCGTCATCGATCTGCTGCCTCCGACCTCCGCCTCCGACCTTCTGCCACCGCCTCCGGCCTCCGACCTGCTGCCTCCCCCTCCGACCTGGTATGTTCATTTTTGTTAATGGTTTGTTTTTTTTATGTTAAATGCTTATTACGATTACGATTGTTCTTTTTTATTGGTTCAATTCTCATTTATTGTTTAATGTTAGTTCATAATTGTTATTTTGGTTAATGTTAGTGCATAAGTTAATTATTGGTGTTTATATTCTGATTTCGTTTATGATTATGTTAATTTTTTGCGTTTGTTATAGAATATAGATGTTCATCTTGATGAATTGTTTGACTAAAGATTTTGTTTGTTTGATTACAATTGTTTATTTATATTTATGTTATGGATTAATCAGTTTGATCAGATGTTCATGTTGATAGATTGTTTGATCAGAGTTTTTGTGTTCGTTATGGATTAATCAGTTTATTTATATTTCTGTTTATTTCAGTTTGCAGAAGTAAAAAACAAACAGTCTTCTTCTTGCAGACTGCAGAGGTTTGGTCCAGCTCTTCTGCTACAGATGTCTGCAGATGTGGTCCGCAGACTGCAGACATTTACCTCAGAAAAAACAAACAGCACCTTAGTTATCCTTATGTTTGACGTTCTCTTCTATTTTTTTAATCAACACACATTTTTTTATTATTATAAATATTTTACATTTTAGTCTAAATAAAAAAAAAAAACCCTAAATTTCAGCTTTCAGTTATGCTTTTTTCTCTTCTGAACGTCGCTCCCTCATTGGTCAGAAAAACCCAAACCGGATAGCAATCCGTAACATCACCCCCTTAATCACCGTCCGATCAAACTTCAATCCAACGCCTCACATCCTCCCTCAAATTTCCCTAACAAAAAATTTAAAAAACTTCCCGCTCATCACAACCCCCCCCCCCCCCCCCCCCCCTCCTCTATAAATAAACACCCATAAAACCAACAAATCACTCACACTACAAATTCAAGTTCGCATCTTTCAAATACAACAAATGGCTCGTACAAAACAAACTGCCCGAAAATCGACCGGAGGAAAGGCACCAAGGAAGCAACTGGCAACTAAGGCCGCAAGAAAGTCAGCTCCGGCGACCGGAGGAGTGAAAAAGCCCCACAGATTCCGGCCAGGAACGGTGGCATTGAGGGAGATAAGGAAATACCAGAAGAGCACCGAGTTGTTGATCAGGAAGTTGCCGTTTCAGAGGCTTGTGAGGGAAATCGCTCAGGATTTCAAGACGGATTTGAGGTTTCAAAGCTCTGCTGTTGCAGCGTTGCAAGAAGCTTCTGAGGCGTATCTTGTTGGGTTGTTTGAGGATACGAATTTGTGTGCGATTCATGCGAAGAGGGTTACGATTATGCCGAAAGATATGCAGCTTGCTAGGAGGATTAGGGGTGAGAGGGCTTAGGTTGTTGTTGGTTTTATGAATGTTTTTCGATGTTTTATGAATATTTTTCACTTCTTGTGAAGAAGATGTGTTATGTTATGTTATGAAAGTTTATGGAAATTGATTTGGTTTAGATTGTGTTATGTTTTTTTTTTTTTTTTAATTGTGGTGTTGTTAATTGAATCTTTAGCTGTGTTTGTTATGGTTACCAATTTACGAGATGTAAAACTTTTTGACACAATCATAATTGATAATATGTAAGTAATACTGTAAAAGAAGTGAAAATATGGGCATGGTTTTTTATTTAATTTGATAATGTGTAGATCATCGTTTTAAATAAATTAAATAAAGGCTTCTTACACAAATAATTTCGTCTAACGACAATCTTGATTTCTTCTAGTTGATACAAACTCATTTAGCCACAAGAAGCAGTCAGATTATACACCCATCAAAAGCCCTAATCTTGCAAGCTTTTATAACTTGGAAGGTTGAAACTTTCATAAAAACAAGTTTTAAAGAAATCCCAGATCTGTTGAACTAAGATATATGATTTGAAGTCAAAATGCAAGCATCTTTGAAGCCAAAACAGTTATAAGAACAATGGGTTTCTTTAACTGAATACCAAGACTTGCATATACAAGCACCTAGATACCATATGAGTATGCTATTAGATTTGTTTGTGTTTTTATGGTGGGTATTGAGTGTTAGGAGTGGCGGATCTAGCCTACAAATTTAGAAGTATCCAAATTCTTTATTTTTTTTGGATCAGAGGTATTTTTTGTATAAAACCTAAAAAAAGTAAAAATTTTATACTACGTAGACGGAGTTAAAATGTAATTTTACACTACGAATACGGTATTGAGCCGTAGGCCGTAGCCCATGCTACCCCTACCATAACACTACCTCCGCCACTGACCTTTACATTGTGTTCCAGAGTGTACTAATGGAAGGAAAAGAAAAGAAACAAAAAAAGTGAAAATATTTTGTGTTACAGAGTTTCATTTAGGAAAGGAAAAGAATGAAGAGTAAATTACAAGTTTTGTCCTTTATGTTTGTCCCAAATTTCAGGCGCTGTCATTTACCTTTAAAATTGACGAGTTTTGTCCTTAACGTTTCAAAATCTTGCACGCTGTGTCCTTAAGGCCAAACCCTGTTAGATTTTTTTGTTAACGTTGGTCATGTGCCTTGCACATATGAGTATTTCTGTCATTTTGCCTCCCTAGGGACTATTGAGTAAATCATTTATAACAAGGAACTAATTGTGTAAAAATAAAAAAGTAATATATAAAATACAATCCTGCACTTTCTTTCTCTCTCTACAAAATGCTCTCTCTCTACAAAAACTCTTCAATTTCTTTCTATCTCTAAAAAAACCTGGGTGGTGGATTGTTCAACTATACTAGTAAGCAAACTATACTACTTAACAGAAAATTATACAATCAGGATGCCTTATCGGAAACACTAACCGATGCCTCTGAGCCTATCTTCCCCAGTCTGCGTCGGCGAAAACAAATCTTCCACCCCCCTCCCCCACCCTCTGATGCCTCATCGGAAACACCAACCGATGCCTCCAAGCCAAATGCCTCAATCCAAACCCTAACAACTCCTCGTCATCCATATCATCTACCAAATCCCCAAATCTCAAAACCCTAGACCTATACATCCTCCTCACTTTCGAATCCCCGTCCACCGGATCAATCAGCAGCTGAAACCGACGTACAAGACACGAATTACGCTGCGAAAGCCACAAAATTATATAATCAGGATGATACATATGCTTATCGGAATTGAGGGGGCTAGACATTTGCAATTCATCGGAATTGGGAGTGGATTGTGGTAGCAGGGGGAGGCGGCGGTGGTTGGATGGTGAAGACGATGGTGGTGGTGGTGAAGACGGCGGTGGTTGTGGTGAAGATGAAGGTGGTTGGTTGGTGAAGACGGTGGTGGTGTACATGAAGGCGGTGGTGAAGACGATGATGGTTAAGATGGCGGTGGTGGCAGAATATGGTGGTGTACATGAAGGCGGCGGTGGTGGTGGCGGCATATGGTGGTGACAGGTGAAGATTTGGTCTCCATCATATTGTAGTCCCTCTGTTTCTGGATATTTGGTCTCCATAGGCTTTTTTTTTTTATATAAAGGGTTTTTATACATTAGCCCCTTACTATAAATTGTTTTACACAATAGTCCTTGGGTAAGTAAAATGACAAGAATGCCCTTGTGTATGACTATACTTAACAGAAAATTCTAACAAAGGTAGGGCTAAAGGACGTAGCGTGCAGGATTTTGAAACGTTAAGGACAAAACTCGTCAATTTTAAAGGTAAAGGACAGCGTCTCAAATTTGAGACAAACATAAAGGACAAAACTTGTAATTTACTCAAGAAAGAAAAATAAAACATGTCGTGTTCCCGAATTTCATTTAAGGAAGGAAAAGAAAGGAAAACTACGCTAAATTCTTTAATTTTTCTTTCCTTCCGATTTGGTAGGAAATGGTGGGAAAGACATCTTTTTTTTTTCTTTATCGTCTTTTCCTTTCTCACTTTTACTTTCTTTTCTTTTCTCTCGTTAAGTTAACTCGGGAACAGAGCATTAGGGTTCTTCAACAGTTATTCTGTAATTGAAATGGTTTTCAGCTCCATCGGAGCACCAGAGACCTCCGTTCACCAACCTACTTACACCCAAACACAGGGATTGAATGCAATTGACAACCACATGGATTTGATTGTTCGTGTTTTTTTTCAAACGAGAGCTGAAAATGTGATTGGGTGTAAACCCAGGGACTGAAATTGTACTTTACTCTTTTTTTTAATCATAGATTGGGTTGCGTCGAACATTATATATTTTTTAGATACATCCTAGTTAGTGATAAAATTTAAATTGAAATGCAGATAGAAAATAAAGTAAATTTATATAGAATATCATTCATTTAGTGATAAAATTCCAACTCTAATTCCATATAATTCCGTAAACCAAACATCTCTATTAGGGCTGCAAACGAACCGAACAAACACGAACAAGACCTTGTTCGTGTTCGTTTGTTAAGAAAATATATGTGTTCGCGAACCGTTCACGAACACTTATCAAACGGGATTTTATGTTCGTGTTCGTTTGTTAAGGAAATGAACTTGTTCGTGTTCGTTTGTGTTTGTTTGTTAATTTCAGGCAACAAACAAAAACGAACCTTGACGAACACAAATGAGCACAAACTAATGTTCATAAACACAAATGAAAACAAACGAACACAAACAATCGTTCATGAACAAAACATATAATACACCGACACTTATTAAATATTTAATTTGTCGGAATTTTGAAGTATTTAAATATATATAAAAACAAAAAACACTAATGAACTATCGAACACAAACGAATACGTTACCGAACGTTCACGAACATAAACGAACGAACACGACCTCTGTTCATGTTTGTTCATTTAACTAAAGGAACAAAATTTCTTGTTTGTGTTCGTTTGTTTAATAAATGAACGAACACAAACGAATTTCCTGCCGAACGGTTTACGAACTGTTCGCCGAACGTTTGGTTCGTTTGCAACCCTAATCTCTATAGAGTAATTGCAAGGTGTTGAAAGGACACTCTTACTAATCCATAAAATAAAATAATAATATTATCTTTTATCTCTTTATGTTTCTAGGAAGAATATGCTTCACTTTAATCTCATGGATTTGGGTTCATCCCAGCCACGAAAAAGAACTTCAATCAAACTTTTAACAAAGATTTACATCATAATATGATAATATCATATGGTGTGTGGTTTTGGAGATGTCTTTGTACAATAGGTGTTCTTGAATTGTTTGACAAGATATATAACCAAATTCATTTAATACCCATAATCATTACTATTTGGGAAAGTTGACAAATATAACCAAAGATGGGGACTTTTCTACATGTGGGGACTTTTCTTGTTGATTTTACATTATTCTTTTTAACCCCTTAAGTCTTTTTTGTGGAGACTAATGTTTTGATATCATATAATTTGTGAAAAATGTCAAAGATGATGATCTAGAACCTATGATAAAATGTAGAAGAGCTTTCTACACGAAAACAAGAAAAAAATAATTGAAAGTAAATATTTTTTGGATGATATAGTAAAAAGAGTTTTATAAGTAGATTATGTGTAGTGGTTTAATTAAAAAGTAAAAAGAGTGAGTGCTATGTTAATGTCATGTAGGTAGTGGGACTCTCATTAGCTAAACCATCTAAAAGTGTGTACTATTGTTTGATAACCCCTCTCCTTTAAACCACCATCATTCAATAGATCAATCCATCTTTTGCGCTCATCAAGGGGGCAATGTCCCAAGCTTTGGCGTCCGTTAAAGGGTGTCGCGATGTAGTGTATTCGCCACGTCATCAAAAGCCAAATCAGACGCCACGTCATCTGCCACGTCATTAAAAAAAACCAAAATCGGATGGCATGTCAGCTATCACGTCATAAAAAAACGCGACGTCAGATGCCATGTCACGACACGACACAAGTGCCACGTCAACAAAAAACTAACTGGGTTAGTGTACAATTAGTTTGAGAATGCAAGAGGAAAATATGTTGAAAGTTGGGAGTGTTGTGGTACAAATCGAAAATTGGGAGTGCTATGAGCCAATCTATGAGCCAATTGATGAAAGTTAAGGTTATTCAAATTCAATATTCCATTTTTAAAGTATAAAACCCTAGTATGATGAATACACGTTAAACAGTTTCGTTTCACAAACAAACACCAATTAATAACTTTATCAATACTATGTGCACTTTGTTTAGGGGGAAGTCTTTTTCCTTTTTGGTTACGATATGTGAAGGAAATGAATCATTACTTTATGATCTTTTGTAGGCAAGGAAAGACAAGGAATAAAATCGATAATGAGTGGCAGTGGTGATGGTGGGTGGTCGGTCAATGAAATTGAATGGTGATGAATAAAATTGATGTAATGATAAGGATTGAGGTAAACAAAGAAAGATGAGTAACCTATGATGATATCCATAATTGGTGTCAAACCACAACAAGCATTTGTATAATTTACTATAATAATAATTGAGCCGTTGAATAAAAATGATTTGAAAGGTGATGAACAAAAAAGGTTAATTTGCACGGTAACCCGACCGCGGAGGAGATCTCCCATCCCAGTTCACTACCCGACAAAAATCCCTGGCAGAATATATCCTCTGGTCGTACTCGAGTGGGATCGAACCCGAGACCTCTCCAAATAAGGGTCCCCGAGAGACTTTAGCAAGGATGTCGGTGGCCACTTGAGCTAGCCTAAGTGGTTAAAAGGTGATGAACAAGGTAAACAAATAAAAAGAAAGGAGCAACTAAAAGAGTAACTTTAAAAAATACATTTCTATAAATGTTATTTGTCAACTTATGCTTGAGTAACTCCAAAATTATACATATTATACATTATACATTATACATATTAATACAAACTGATGATGAACAATGATATATTTTTAACGTATTTGTTTAATACTTTACTTTTTCAAATTTTAGCATTTATTTATTTATTCTATGTTTTTAGTATTTATTTTTTATGAACTTTATTCATTATTCAGTTTAATTATTATTTTTTTCTAATAAGTTTTATTCGTTAACTTTTTAAAAAAAAAAATTCTTACTTCATAACTATGTTTTTATATATATATTTTTTAAATTGCTATATAAGTTTTATTGAAAATGGATACCGTGTCGTTGTCGTATTAAACTGAACCAAAATGGACGATGAATGATAATTTATTATTTGTTCTATGTTTAACTTTTTCAACATTGTGATATTACTTTTATTGAAAACGGATATTGTGCCGCTATCGTACCAGACTGAGCTGAAACGACTGAACAACATCTGTATCGATGCAGGTATACCATATCGCTATCATACCGTATCGTACCAAACCGAACAAGATCAGTGACGATACTTGTATCTATTTTTATGGTTTCATGTATAATAATGGATATTGTGCCGCTACCGTAGTTAACCGTGCCAAAACTGAAGGAACAATATCAGTTTCCGTACCATTATGTATTTTATTGTTTTTGGTTTCAATAAACTTACATCGTATCGTACCGAACATCATTAGTACCAGGACCATACTCACTTTTATTGTTTTTTGTTTCGATAAATTTTCATTTATACAACTCTATCCGCAACGGGATATAAATATCGGTACCGTGACGATCTGAACCAGTCGATACCGTTCGAACATCGTCGGTGCTGATACCAGTGTTCGCTTCTATCGTTTTGGATCGATGTATAACACATGTTGATTTCTTTACTTAGTGCATGTATCGTACTAATATTATAACAAACAAAAGCGATATCGATACAGTGCTTGCGGTACCGTACCGCCACAAGACGCGGTCAAATTCACTAGTTACTTATTAAACTTTTCTTTTTCCCGATAGTGGATGTGTTTTAACGGTAAAAGAGTAAAATATCCAAATAAGTTTTTTCTTTTTTCTATTCCAAACTGGTGTGGAACAGGTTTAGTGGACCATCAGTTTGGGGCTAATCGATTTGGGTATTGGTTCGGTTATAAACTAGTTTAGCCGGTTTGAGAGTCAAAACTTTTTTACCCGGTTTGGGTTTGCATTGCTTTGGTGCGATTTCAGTTTCAATTCCAAACCGGTTCGCAGGGGCGGTTCTTAGAAGGCCCGTGCCAGGGCCACGGCCCTGGCAAGTTTTTCGGCCGTAGTGCTAATTTTCCGTATTTCTATCGAAATTTTTTATATATACTATGTTCGGCCCGGGCATTTTTTAGTACCCGTGTCCTTCGGCCCTGGGACGTTCAACGGGCACGATCCGCCACTGCTGGTTCGTGTTTTTTTCGCGCATATTTAGTAGTCAACAATTTTTTTTTTACAATAAGTTGTCGTTTATTAATTTAAAAAAAAAAGAAAGAAAGAAAGAAAGAAAGAGAAAATCAATAAAAAATAAAAATAAAAATTACTAATAATATTGCATTCTAATGCTAATAATTCATTTTATTTTACTAACCACTAATTGTCTATTCTTCGCACAACAAACTTAGGCCGCGAACCAACACATCATATGCTTTTTTCGTCCTTGGTTAGTGGAAGACTTAATTCCCCATCCACCTTTTCGTCGTGTATTCACCCTACAACTATTACTTCGTCTTCGCAACTTTCGCGACTTTAAATGTGTTGTATACGATCATTTATGCAAATGCACATCTCTACCGCCTTGGGAGCGAGCCTGGTTCTTTGTATTGATAAAACTATGCCATTAAGAAAAAAAACCAGATTCTAAATCTAGCGTATAAGCTTGGACGGTTAGTTGGTCACAACCAGTTACCTCAACTACCTATTTATACTAACTTAGGGGAGAGGGGGTGGTCACTAGTGACCATTTTTCCATCACTCACAATATCCAATCATGTTCCGCCATGTCAGCAACCATTTTTTCATCACTCACAACCTTTTTTAGTGGGGGTGGTCATCACTCACCACCACACCCAACAATTTCCCCCCAACCAACAATTACACTCACAAAAAAAAACCATCACACGTTGTAAAAATAACGAAAATGGATTTCGTGGAAAATATAACGCGTTATACTATTAGGTGGGGGTGGGAATATGGAAGTTCAACGCGTGATAGAATGTTCCGTGATAAAAATAACGGGAGTGCCCCGTGTGCTCTTAGGATGGTAAAATGGTAGCTCTGGGTGCAAAAGAAATGTCTAGAAAATGGACCCAAATGGTTAGATTGCCATTACCTAACATTCAAAAATTGCTCCAACGGTCAAAACCGGTTTCAAAAAGGTTTCCGTCACCGGTTAAATAACTGGTTTTATTCTAAAACTGGTTTAGGTCGGTTTGAGGCTCCATGGAGGGGAACCAGTCTCGAACTGCCAATTTCAATCGGTTTGGGGCCGATGTGAAGTGAAACAAGTTTGGATCCCAAACCAGTCCGAGTCGGGTTGACGGTTTCGGATTGGAAACTGGTTTTTGGGCCACCTCTAGTTTTTTGGCCCATGGATTATTGGTGAAAGAGAAAAATGAAGTTGAGAAATATATACACTAGTTTTACATAACATGGGCGATGATTAATGTAATGGACGAAGGAATATAATGAACGAAGTAATGGAATAGGTCATTAGTCATTACCATTATATTGTCTTGTTTGGTTACCATGTGAGAATGAAATAAATCATTAGTTTATGTTATTTTGTAGGTAGAAAAAGACAAAAAATAAAAACGATATTGAGTGAAATTGATGATGGTGGTGTTCGGTGAATAAAATTGAATGGGATGAATAAAACTAATCTAATGAAATAAAGATAAAGATTGAGGTAAACAAAGAAAGATGAGTAACTTTTTATCTTTGAACGGTAACTAAAAGAGTAACTTCAACAACATTTTTCCATATATCTTATTTTTATATCGATAGCTTGAGACTTGAGTAACTCCAAAATCACTCATCAAACTTTTTTATTTCAAAGTAAACTGCCAAAATGGTCTTTGAGATTTAGGTGGTGTTTGTTTTTTGGCCAGAAGTGCTTCTGGCCACTTATGTCTGCGTCGCGCAGACGCGCGCAGACGTTTGATGTCTGCAGCTTGTTTGTTTTCCGGAAGCACTTATCACCAAAAAGGTCTTTCCCACCTCTTCCCCAAGCAGACATCTCCCAACCTCTTCCAACTTCTTCTCTCTGCCAAAACAGACCTGCATTCTCCGACACCATCTGCTCCACCTCCACTCCGCCACCACCTCCGCCGCTCCAGCCCTGCTCCGCCGCTCCAGCCCTTGCTCCGCCACCACCTCCAAATCGAAAACAAAACCCTCATCATCATCAACATCGCAAACAAAACCCCCAAATCGAAAACCCTCATCATCATCAACATCGATCGCAAAGAAAACCCTAAATCGAAACCCTAAATCGGCGGTGGTGGTGGGTTTTGATGGCGGTGGTGGAACGAAGAGAGAGAGAGATCGTAGAGAGAGAGAGGGGGCGGCGGTGGTGGAACGAAGAGAGAGAGAGATCGTAGAGAGAGAGAGGGGGCGGCAGTGGTGGTGGGTTTTGATGGCGGTGGTGGAACGAAGAGAGAGAGACCGTAGAGAGAGGGGGCGGCAGGAGAGAGAGAGGGAAAGAAGAGAGAGAGATCGACGGTGGTGGTGGGTTTTGATCGCGGTGGTGGTGGCCGACGTGGTGGTGGCGGATGGTTGTGGTGGTGGTAGATGGCAGAGAGAGAGAAGAGAGAGGAGAAGGTCTGTGGTTGTGGTGGTGTGAAGAGGTTTTTATGTAAAAAAAACAAACCCTCTTCTCCTTGCAGACTGCAGACATTTGGTCCACCTTTTCTCCTGCAGATGCCTGCAGATGTGGTCCGCAGACTGCAGACCTTTTCCCGCAGAAAAAACAAACAGCACCTTAGTCACTTTTACAGTTTTACTACTTTAGTTTAAAACTCAAATCTTTTGAATCTAGGTCCATGTTGTTTAAATTTTGTTGCTATTTTCATCCAAAATCAAAATATGATCAGACTTTCAGTTAACATCCAGTTTTTTTTGTCTTTTTCCTCTCTTTTAATGAAGGGCAAAATGATTTTTTAACGTTTTATTAGACCACTAGGTGTGGGGTCGTCCAGGCCCAACGACGCCCGACGACGCCCCCCACACCATTCCCGGTGGCTCGTCGGCGTCTTGAACGCCGGGGTAGGGACATTGGGGACGGGAGGTAAAGGGCAAAATTTTTGCATCTTCTTTTCACACACACATATACATACAACATATACATGTATATTTTAGACCATCCCCATTTCATTAGATCCATCTTCTTTACCCAATTCTCACACTCATCCTACGTGGCGCTGACGTAGAGGGTTATCCTCAAGGATGAGGCTCACCCATACCGAGTAGCCTTGTAGCTTATAGCTTATAGCTTGAGACTTGAGTAACTCCAAAATCACTCATCAAACTTTCTTATTTCAATATTATTGGATTCATGGATTGGATGGACATGTTTTAACGGTAAAACAGTAAAATATCCAAATATTATTTGTATTATTAGCAACCATTGACCCCATTCGGCCATTTCCCAACACAATTCACATGCGTGTGCCAATCCACCACTCTCCTGCCTCCTCCCCTGTCACTTGTACCTCAACACCTGACCACCATTCTTCATCACCCTCCACCCCCACCCCTCATTCGCTCAATCAGACCCACACCCACTTCAAGATTTCACAAAACTCAAAACCCCTTTTCATCATTTCATCAATCCTTTACTTCATCTCCTTGTTGTCCCCCCAATCAAAAATGCTATTTTTAGCATGAGTTTCATCTCTTTCTGTTACTATTTCTATTCTTACACAATGGGTTTGTTTTAAATTGTCTTAAAATGGTCTTAAATGGTTTCAAAATGGTTAAAGTCAACTTCTTTGTTTAGTTTTTCTATAAAAAGTTTGAAGATTTAGTTCAAGATTTACTGTTTTAGGGTTTCTTTAATGGATTCAGATCTTCACCACCAGTACAATCACCAGCAACAGCAGGCGGGTCAATCGGGTCAATCAACCATGAATTCGGGTTTAACCCGATACCGATCCGCACCCAGTTCATATTTCTCAAGTTTAATCAACAGTGGAGTATATGGAGATGATGATAATGATAGTGACCCGTTTTTCAACCCGAGAGTCTCATCCAATGAAACAGATCAGATTTTATCCAGTTACAGTTTGTCAAGCTCCGACCCGAATCTTATGAACCAAATTGGGGGTTTTGAAAACCGGTTAATTGATTCCATAAAGCAAGAACAAGATGGGATTTATTCAGTTTCACAACAACAACAACAACAACAACAACAGGTTGTTTATCAGGATCAAAATCAGTTTGGGTCTCATTCGGGTCATAGTACCCGACCCGGACCCGGACCCGGTTCGGAATCTGGTGCCACAATGGTTGAGTCTGTGAATCTAACAAGTAATTTGGTCAGGCAGAGTAGTTCACCGGCAGGGTTTTTCTCTCACCTTGATCTTGACAATGGTACTTTCTGTCTGTCCTGTTAGATTTTTGTTTCAAGAATCCAATAATTGTGTATGATTTTATATCAGTTGTCACTCAGTTGTTTTTGTCTCTATATTTGTCCTCTTTTTGGTAGCAGGAAACATTAATTATTAGGCTTGTGAATCACACTATTTGTGGCAAATCTTGAAAAAAAATTCTTCTTGTACTTTGATATTTGATAATTGATGTTGATAGAGCCCTCAAGTTAGGTTTAGGGGCGAGTCTCGGCGCAACGGTAACGTTGTTGTCATGTGACCTGAGTTCGAGTCGCGGAAAATGTCTTATGTAGAAATGCAGGGTAATGATGCGTACGTACGTCAAACTCAAGTTCGCCCGACAAATTACGTAAGATTTAAGGGGGGGGGGGAGTCTTTGAGCAACGGTAAGGTTGTTGTCATGTGTACGTCAGACCCAAGTTGGCCTGACAAACTGTCGCTTTTAGAAATGCAGGGTAAGGATGCGTACGTCAGGCCCAAGTTGGCCTGACACGTTCGGTAGGACTTTTAGGACAAAAAGACTAAATTTGTTAATATCTATGTTGTGCATGTACTGTAAAAGAATTAACATGATGCTGATGCTTACATGTTCACTAACTTTCCAACAAAAGCAATTATCTTGATATTTAAGTATTGGTTTCTTGATTTGGCAAGTTTATTACTGCAAGTGGATCATATATATATAATTGAATTTTTCGACACAACTTGCCACTTGTTTGTTCTTAATGCACAGTTTATAACAACTTTTTAAACTAATTATTTATAGGTTACCCTTTGATGAGATCAATGGATGATTTTCGAACCGGTGCGAGTGGTAATATAATGAAGAGCGAAACGGATTTTTCGTCTGGTTCGCATTTATCTTCTGGTTTACTGCCTGGTATACCTGAAAACGAGGCTAAAGTTATGGAGATGAAAGGCGAGGTTAATGATGGCGGTTTTGGTTCGACTTCTTGGGATGATTCCAACATTTTGTCCGATAGTTTCTTGAAAGAGTTTGGAGAAAGTGATCAGAATAAGCTATCTAGTATAAATTCATCTCAATATCTGGTATGATGGATGATGGTTGTGTTAGGGGTATGAATTTCTGATACGACCCGAAAACACGACACAAACCTACTATGAAATTCGTGGATTTGGGTTTAGTCTAAATGGGATCGGGTTCGGGTCAACCCGGTCGGGTTGGCGGGTTGACCCGTTTAACCAATTTATATTATGAGTAAATTACTTTTTGAGTCCCTGTGTTTTAGTGGTTTTAACCACCTGAGTCCAAAATCAAATAGTTTAACGCCTTGAGTCTCTAACCGCTCATTTTTTAACGTTTTGAGTCCAATTTTGTTAAAAAAAATTGGGCTCAAAAGGTTATAAAAAAAGCATCTAGGGACTCTGGGCGTTAAAACATTTTGATTTTGGACTCAAATGGTTAAAACCACTAAAACACAAGGACTCAAAAAGTAATTTACTCTATATTATATTATATTCTTTTACAATATGTTTTATGCCATAAATTAAATTGGGTGTGTATTTTATGCCATAATTATAACTTAAAAAGAGAAATTGACATAAGATTTTATTATATAAATGTAATTGTATAAATGTTGTAAAAGTCCCGCCTAGGCTCCGAGTACTCCCCGAGTACTCGCTACAAGGTAGGCTGCCGAGGCCCGAGTACCGTTCGCCTAGGCCCATTACTCCCCGAGTAATCTCCGCCTAGGCCGAATACTTCCCGAGTACTCCCGAATCCGACTAGTGAGCGCCTAGCGACTTTTGCAACCAAGATTGTATTACATACATTTGTGTTTTTTTGGTAAATTTTAATTCTAATATATTAATTTGAGAAAAAAAATGCAAAATTTAAAAATTTGGGTTGAACGGGTCGTGTTCGGGTCAACCCGTGAATATTCGAGTCGTGTTTGGGTTCATATGTATGACACAATTTTCGGGTTTGGGTTCAACTAAAATTTTCGGGTTCGGTCGGGTCGGGTTGAACCCGCCAACCCACGAACACGACCCATTGTATCAATGGTGATTGTTTTAACTGAATGTGTTAATCTGACCGTAAAATTTCTACTCAGAATAACGATGTGGGGAGAATTCGTGCTCCTACTCCGCTCGTTCATCACATGAGTTTGCCTGCAAGCACCACAGAATTGGATAAATTAATGCAGTTTCAAGATTCTGTGCCGTTAAGGAGCAGAGCGAAGAGGGGTTGTGCTACTCACCCAAGAAGTATCGCCGAGAGGGTAAAATCGTAAATATACCGGATGTACGGAACAAATGGTCGGTGGGGGGGGGTTGGGTAACGGGTCAAATGGGTTCGTGTTAAAATGAGTAAATTTTAGGCCCAGAAAAAATGAGTCGGTCTTTTGTGTTGGGTTCAGTTGGTGTGTTGGTATCACCTAACTTGAACCTGGCTCATTAGTTAACTATGTTGAAAAAGTCAACACCGGTCCGTGCATGCTTAACCAATTAAACTGGGCACGATCCGTGTAACACGTTTATCTAAATGGGTCAAACAGGTTGGCGGGTCAACTTGTTATTGCATCCGAAATCTTTCAGGAACTTTATCGTGTTATAAATATATGAGTAAAGTACACGGATGGTCCCTGTGGTTTACCAAAATTTTGGATTTAGTCCCTATTTTTCCAAAAGTACACAGATGGTCCCTGTGATTTGCACTTTGTAACGCATTAAGTCCCCAACTTTTTCCAAAAGTACATGGATGGTCCATGTGGTTTGCACTTTGTAACGCATTTAATCCCTAACTTGGACATTCTGAAACCTTTAGATTTGTTGGCTGGGGACTAAATGCGTTACAAAGTGCAAACCACAGGGTCCATCCGTGTACTTTTTGGAAAGCTAGGGACCAAATCCAAAATTCTTGTAAACCACAGGGACCGTCGGTGTACTTTACTCTAAATATATAAAATGTTTGTTGTGAAGTATATGTTGTGAATTTACAAATAAATATTTGTTTTTTTTTGTTTTTTTTTTTATATTTTTAGGTAAGACGAACCCGAATAAGTGAAAGAATGAGGAAGCTACAAGATCTTGTCCCAAATATGGACAAGGTAAGATCAAAGTTATATATAAAAAAAAAATTATATTATTATATGTCAATAATTAAGGCCTGCAAATGTGATACTTGCAGCAAACAAACACAGCAGACATGTTGGATTTGGCAGTTGAATATATAAAAGAACTTCAGAAAGAAGCTGAGGTAAGAAATATGAATAAAATAAGTATTAAGTGAGAGAGACATTCAATACATAATCAGTTTAAGAGCTGTGAGAATTAGGGGTGTAAACAAGCCAAGCCGAGCCCAAGCTCCACTAGGCTTGAGTTCGGCTCGTTTAACTTATGAGAGCTTGAGCTTGGCTTGTTTCGAGCTCGATTACTTAAAACTTGGGCTCGGTTTGTGAGTAGTTTTTCAAGCCCGGGCCAACTCGTTTATTATTCATTAGTTAATATGTACACATTTGTTATTATTATTTTTTATATATTTTTGAGAAAACTGCTAAAATCGTCCTCGAGATTAGGGTAGTTTTTTCTGATCCATCCAAAAAGTGTTTTTTTTTCTCAACTAGACCACTCAGGTTTCACAAAAGTTGTCAAATCCATCCATTTCTCTAACACTGTTAAAAACTAATGTTAAATGAGGGGTATTTTGGATGGATCTGGCAAAGGTGCCCAAACCTCAAGGACGATTTTTGCAATTTTCTCTATATTTTTAAATATAAAATTTACATATAACATAATATTTCATTGTTATTTTCATCATGATTTTATATATAGTAATCGTTATAGAAATATATATTCAGTATATTACATAAAAATTATATAAATAATAGGCTTGATTATGCTCGCTACCAGCTCGAGCACAATACGCGAAGCTCAGGCTCGAGTTTGTTTATTAAACAAGCTTATTTTTTCGGCTTGAGCTCGAGATTGAGCTCATTTAACTATTTAAGCTCAACTCGATTAAGACTTTTAGCGAGCCGATCTCGAGTAGAACACTTGTTTCTCTTTAACTAGTAAAACATAATTATTCTTTCCAGTTCAATCAGCAAAGAACTACGTACAAGTGTGTAATACGATTCTTACAGTTCTCTACTTAAAAGTGGATCTTTATTGAACACGCCCCGGATAACTAATTCTTTTGTTTGCAATGATCACTAATTATATTTTGTTTTTGAAACATTTTTCAGACACTTACAGAACATCATGCAAAATGCACATGTCCACATAAACAGAAGCTGTAACAAACACAAGTCTAGGAATAAGCTTCTGTAAATGATATTTGAAGGAGAAGGTGACACTTGTATTATCATGAGATACTTAGGAATAATATTATGCACCTGCGCGAATTGGTGTGTATATATATAGAGAGATATGGGAATAAGGAACTCCATTGTTGTTGTAGCTATAGCTTATTGTTGTACAGTAGTAGCACTCAAGATTGCATCAAGTGTTTTATTCAATTTCCCTTTCCATTGCCATTACGTGTATCAGAGAATGTCTGCAAAAAAAAAAAAAAAAAAAAAAAAAAAAAAAAAAAAAAAAACTATTTGTATGATGAAACAGACAAAAAGTGAACAATACTTGATATATGTTTATTAATTACAATGGAAAAGGGTTGAGTAACAATTGATACTTTTAAGCCTTATAATAAACAAAGAACATCAATGGATTGGAGAGTAATACTTAAGCTGTTTTTATGTGACAATTTATTAGTTTAAAGTTCTCATAATTACAAATAATATAACAAGATTCATCGCTAAATCGTTGGTGAAGATACCGACCATATTCAGTTTGTAGGTGGATTTCCGTGACTCTGACGGATCATTGCTAAATTATGGGTAAAGACTTGATTGACGGATCACCGATGACCACTTCGCCGTCAGATCACCAATAATGAAATTTTTAGCGACAAATCATTGATGACCTTATCAACAATGACTAAATGATGGAGTGTTCATTGACACATGTCTTCACTAGTTCGTAGTCGTAGGTAATAGTTGTTTTTAGTATAAACGAAAATACTTATATACAAAATTTATTCATATATAAAAACCTATCTAGCTAGAATTGACAGTCATAACGAGTACTTATGCCTAAATTGTACTTATATATAAAATTTATTCATACGGTAAAAACCTATCTAACTAGAACTGTCAGTCATAATGAGTACTTATGTCTAAAAGCGCAAAAATGTTTACATAACCAGTCCTTCTCAGCCAATCTCGCAACTAAACTAGCCTATTGTCGATGGCTACGAGCCTACGACAAGCAACCATTCATCCATGAGTTGAGGCTACATCTCCGATTCTTCTCCTTATGCACATGTTGCTTCCCTTGCACCATGATTAGTACTTTGTTGGCGAATAAACTTAATGACCATTTATAAGACACATACCTTCGTAAAAGGGTCGGGAACACAAGATCACTCGGTACTATAAATGTCGGGACATCAATCATGGCATAATGAGGATCATGAGTGGTCCCAAAACCAAAGAGGCAGCCAATCTTTTGGCCTCTAGCACACTGCTCCTATAGTTGTGGGTCGTCGTCAATAAAGGTAGTTTTGGACTCGACGACATATGTCTCCTAAAAATACTAGGCATACCTCTCCTATGATTTTTACAAAATCGAACAAGATTAGCAATCTTAAAAAAATGTAAATCGAGCATTTTCATTACAAGTTCAAACAAATATAGTTATACAAAAACAAGGGACACAACGATATATCTATCATAACTTTTGCTCAAGAGTGGTAGCCCACACCTACAATAAATCTAACTACTTTAACCAATCTTATTAAACAAGGTACATAACTTGGAAAGCTTTTGATCACTCTAGCAGCCTTCAAAGTAACATACTTTGAAGGATCAGTGGGTGTTGCAGGCGACTTTCCCTCTTAAGGCCTTCTGTTTGTACATTAGATTCTCTCAAAGACCTCCATTGGGCGCGTCCCCATACCTCGGTATATAATATCACTTGTTAGTTTCCCATTTGTTACAAATGTTATGAGACATTGATTGACCCCCCTGTGTGCCTACACGACACCCCATTAAAGGTGCTTGACTGATTGGTCTTACAGGTCCTAGACTAGGATGGGATCTACAACCACATATGCTTTAAGCATGTTATAAACGTGTCCCATATATCGGTGTAATATATAGATTACAAATACATAAAAGTATCACATACTTGGTAAGTCATCTTGTGCCAATGTGGCTTTGGGATTTAAGGAGTGGTATATGCCTTAAGACGCGTAGAGTCCTCTCAATCAAACATTAGGCTGTCGATATCCAAGGCCTTTTATTGGCCACTCGTTCTAGTTCTACATGTTATGACACCTTAGAGCGAACATCTACTCGTCGAAAACACTCAAATCGTTGTGAATGTAAAAAAGTACCTATTCAAAAACTTAATTTAAATAGTTATAAAAACTATGTACATAGCGCTAGTACATGGGATGACACTCATCTTTGGGGACGTCTCTCCAATAGGTCCAAAGCCTATGAACGAGATCCCGAATTTCAATGTTATGTCCCTAAAAACATGTGGTATTAAAAACCTGCAAAAGAAAGAAATATGTAACACAAACATAGTGTAAATTCATTTGTAAAAATTTCTATGCAATATCAACTTACTCATCTTCTACACACCTAGGCTCAGTCTAGATATGAGATGCCCGCAGTGTGGACCGAGTGCCATCAACACCAACTTTTGCATCATCTTCCGTGATGTGATTCGAGCACACATTGGCAACGGCATACTCATCGCTCTAATGGGCGTGTGGATCACCACACTTAATAGAGCTGCTATTGCCCCTACACGCATAGGAGTTGGAAGTACTACCATTCGTACCACATCTGTTGCTACCTTGTTCTAACCCATATGCGATTGTTTTCTCGAACTTTTACTGTTCGTTGATTGATAAACTAATGTTTTGTTCTTGAACTTGAAGTGTTTATCGTATAAAACTGCAAGATAAGTTGATGTGTTGAACAAATAATGGAGCATATTTTTAATTAAAATGGAAAAGGTACTGGGCTAAAATCTATATCATACCCAACTGGGCTTGGTGTGTTAGAAACAAATTATTTGGGGCAACACATTACTCATAATTATGGTTTTGATACCGAATAATGAACACCTCTAGTTATTAGTTTTAGAGCATCTACAATGTGCCCAACTAGTCTATTTCTATTATATATAATAAATGAAAGTGATTTTGGCCACGTGTCACTTAATTAGGGCATCGTTTTCCCCCTTTCCCGCCCAACAGTAACCACTGCCCTTTATTCTCACATTTTCACAAACCCTATTTCATTCTTCTCCTTCACCTTTCCATTCAAGATCCCCTTTCTCTCTGATGTTCATCCTTTTCCTTCTTCACATTTCCATCTCTTCAACAACGTCCTGCAGAGGTTACTTCTATTGCATACATCTGCGTTTGAAACCCTAAATCATGTATCGTCGAGTAGTTGAAGAACAGAATATTAATGTAAGATCTATTTTTTCATTCAGAAATTTTATTTCGTTTTATCTATTTTCTCATAATAAACACGATGAACCCTTTTGTACCCTCAGAAGAAGAAGCAGATCTCCTAAGGTTTCTTATCGTACTCGATGAACCCTTTTGTACAAGCTCCTGTTAATCGGTGACACTGGTATGTTGTAATAATGTTTTTATTATTGTATATATATGTATGAAATATATGAATAATCTGTTTGTAGCTTTTGATTGTGTCTTTCCTTTGTTATTGTTTATTCAGATGCTTGCTTTGTTGTATCATGTGATTACGAGTAGACTGATTTTGATATTTTTGTAGTTTATGTCTTTCACAAGCTGTTTTGTTGATTTATTCACCCATGTTAGTAATTTTTTATGCTTATATGTTTCTTTATCCTCTGTTTTTATTTCAACTTTCATACTATTATTCTAGCAATCCAAGCAGAATATATAGATTTTATGCTTATTTTTTTTTATTATTATTATTTTATAAAGTTTGTTGATTAGAAGCAACCTCTGCCGGACGGTTGTTGACGTGATGGAAATGTGAAAGTGAAGGATAAGGACGGTAAATTCATTGTTGGATTGTTTATGTAGTTAACTAAATTGAGTAGCTTAACTACTTAATTACAGAGAAGTTTTTGAGATTGTTTTTACACTTTATTATTTTTGCAGCAAGTTGTACTTCATTTGTTCATGTGGCAATTTTATATTTGCTGGCTTTTCAATTAAGGTTGGTTGTTACTTAATTTGTGTTTGCTCTAATGATTTTCAGTTTCATGAAGTCATTGTTTAGAAACTGATTTTGTTTTCAGGTCTGTTGATAGGTGATACCAGCCCAAAAGTTTAGGCTTCATCCCTTTTTGTTATTCGGTATGGTACTCATTTACAGTCTCACTTTCAATGAGGTTGTGTTAGTCATGTATTTGATTTTTGCTCTTTTCTTTACAATTTAAGTTGTGGAGAGACGAATTAAGATGGTGGAGCGGAAGACAATCTCAGATGAGTATAGGAATTTTAGTGCATGATTGAGATCATTTGGACCCATGTACTCTAAGTTATTGAATGTTTTAATCTTACAATCAGTTTTACTTTGTTTTTTATGAAGGAGCTGTTGTCATGGACATCAAAGTGATTGCACAACACTAAGGTAACCTCAATTGGTCTGATTTATTTTTTGGTATTCGTAACCTTTTGATTTACCGTTTATTGATGCATTGATTCATTTGTAATCGCTTGCAGATCACCCGTCATCTCAATTTGAGCAATTAAACGGAGTTTTATTAATCAGCACCATAAGTTTCCTTCACTAATCTATGCATTGTTAATTCCACATGTTTTTTTGATTCTTAATCGACGATTCTGTTTCAGGTGTACTTTTTGCTGTTAGTTCCACGTGTTTTTTTTTTCAGATTAATTTTTTGATGAAAAGGGAAATCATTCGAGATGTTTGATTCAAGAACCGAATAGTGGATATTGCTGAAGGAGATAAAGATGATGTTGATTTGGCTGTTGAAGCTGCACGTTGATCCACAATAAGCACTGCCCAGCTAAGTTTCCTACAATGACAGTGGTTATAACAAGTTAATAAGGCAAAACTCTGATCTGCCTAACAACTGTTGGATATAACGACGGTTGTACACAAAGACTGATGAACATTATCCACTGTTGAAGACCAAACCACTGATGAAGACCAAAGTCCTGTTGAAGACAAGAACTGATGAACCAAAGGCCTGATCAACCAAAGGTGAACCACTGTCCAACAACAACATTGGTTCAATATCAACATTAGTTATTCTACCTTTGTTTATGTTAACAGTGTTTATATGTAACAGTGTTTTTCACATCAGTGTTTTTTAGTCTGTTAGGTTGTTAGATGTCATCACCTTAGTGTTTTATATGTAACAATTTTATGACATCAGTGTTTATATGTAAAAGTATTTATGACATCACTTCAGTGGTTTGATCTGTACTATAAATTGAACAGTTGTTTCATCTTTATACTAATAAATAAAAATCAAGTACACTTGGATGATTATTAAGCTCCTCATTTTGATTGTTTGGGTATAGTATTCTTGAAATTGGTCTTTTTTTGCAATCAGATGTTTATGGGCAAACATTTGTTTAAGCTTAAACATTTGTTTAAGGCCAAACATCTGTTTATGGCCAAACTTCTGTTTATGGGCAAACATCTGTTTAAGGTCAAATTTCTGTTTAAGGGCAGACAACTGATATATAAGGCGAAACTTCTGTTTAAGCCCCAACATCTGTTTAAAAGCCTGTTACAACCACTGTGTTGGTTCAAACATTTGGTTGTTAAAAGTTATCCACTGCTGAAATACAACCTCTGTTTCTTCAATCTTCGTGTTAACTACTGACTGACCAAACATCAGTGTTTCAAAAACTGTTGGGTATCCACTGATAGGAAAAATAGCCACTGCTCACTTTTTTTATTGTTGACATCCACTGATATTGACCATCAGCGGTTTCCCTAAAAAACAGCCACTGCTCACATTTTTATTATTGATGGTGTTAATTAGTGATAGATTGAAATTATCAAATTAAAACTAGAATTACAATGAAATTACCATTTTAACTAATCGTTACATTCCAATGAGATAAGAGTTCCTCCAATATTGTTTTCATTATAAAATTTAAAGTTAAATTAAAAAATAAAAAAAAATCTTGATGACTATTTGTTGCAAATCAAATCAGTAATTAATGCTAATTTCTTGAGCTTTGGACATTTATAATATGCAAAATGTGAATTTCAAATTGACGGTTATTATCTCTTAATTAAAGTTAAAATAAAAATTAGAAAATTCATCATGACAAATGCTTTCAAATCAAATCAGTAATTACTGATAATATCAGTAATTTTGAAATTCAAAATATGCAAGATGGTAATTTAAAATTGACGTTCTTTTTTTTTCCCTACCTTGCATCTCATTTCTAATATTTAATTACTTTAATAAAGCAAGATATAAGGATCTACACTACTTACCTTTCAAATTACATTTGCCACTGCATTCAATTAAAATTTTGAATGGAGAATCGGTAAGCTTGAATTCCAACCTTGATATTTTTTTAAGAACATCCATGCTTATTGTATTATCATATTACGTTGCATTATCAAGGGTCAAGACCATAGAAGGCGTTAAAATACTAATATTCGACGCTGATGGAAAACCAACAAATAAGACTTCTAATGTTGTTTACAAAGAAATTTTTACTAGCTTGTAATCATTGTTTTTTCTGAGTTTTAACTTCCACTGTTCTAAGTATAGTTGTATATACATTTTCTTAATTACTATTTTGTTTAAATTTTATTTGGTTTAAACTTTATAAACTCTATTGTGTTTTGCATCTCAGAACAATGTGTGATAAATTTATTCATAAGTAATTTACAACGCAGACAATTCTGAAGATCCCCGTGTTCACTATCAATATGGAAGAAAATTATACCGGATTTGGACTGTATAAGAGGCTATGAACTGATCAATTTCAAACCTACACCAGCCAAAAAACTATTTCACCAAAGTCAAACCACTGTTTGACCAATGTCAAACAACTGTTTGCAAAAAATATAATTCTTAGTGGTTCGAAAGTCTGTTTTACCAAAGTTAAAAAGACTGTTTGAGCAATGTTAAAACACCCTATCATGTAAGTGCATTGAATTAAAAGTGGAAATGATATTATTTATGTGGTCCTGTTGTGCTTTTGTTTGACCTCTAATATGGGTTCATGATTTAATCCGGTGATTTGAAGACATTGTTGTTGAATCGAATGAGATGGTTGATGTAATGTGGTCGTATTAATAACAAATAGTAATTAATATAACTAAGTTTCCCGAGCCCGGAAAGCAATCCCAGGTAAAAACCTAGTTAATGTATATATATGATCTTTGAAAATATCCATTTCCCAAACAATCTCTCCTTCACAAACATCATTTCATTTTCACATCATTACTACTTTTATATATTTCGTAACCAAATTATTTATTATAATAAATTATATATTTTCTACTTTTTATTTTGTTTATTTAATAAATTATGATTAAATATTACGTAAATAAAAATAAATAATATAACAAATATTTGTGCATTAATTAAATAATAAACAAATAAGTCTTTGTATATTTATTTATAATTTTAATTTAACGCGAAAAAAGCAAAAATAAAATTACCCAACCCCGGTCCGCCCACCCACCCTGTCTGTCCATGTTCTTCACCTCAAAACACTTTCCTCACAAACAATGACAACACAACCCAATGTGGGCGTCAGTGGTGGATGTTCAACTTATCCGAGGAACACGTCCGTTACCTTCATAATAGATGGTCTTACTGACTTACTCGAATTCTTGTTGTCATAACACTAATAAATATCTCTAATTAATAAGTTGAATTCAAATCAACTCTTCTTACTCTCTAACGTAACCACCTCACCACCACTCCACCACAATGACCATATATTCTCATCAGCATAACCATAAATTTACCACACTCTTATCTCTCAAAGAGAAACACATACTTTACGCCTTGGCCTCTCAAATCTTGCTACAACACCCCTACAACCACATCGTCGCCACAATGTCTCCTCTTTTCCTCTACGTCTTCGCCGTAGCCTCTTAAACATCAATTTCCAGGGCGTTACATTCGATACTCAGTTTTGAAGAGTGATTTCAGACGTTATTTGATTTGAAGTTCCTAGATTGGAATCTATTTGGGTTTTAAATATCAAATGTTTGATTATGAATGTAATTGACCGAATTATAATGTTATTATTCCTATATAAAAGCACGATAAATAATTACAATAATAACTATTTAATTTAGGATATGTTACTATCATCTGAAAATGACTTGTCCACTTCATGCGTTCATTGAATTCTTACCAACACATACGTCTCAATAGTGATGCATTAACTATACATAGATTTCGTAGTGCTTCACAAGATCTTTTTAAATAATTGCAAAAGTATAATCAATGATGGGCCCTCATAAATAGGGCAAGGTGGGTTTATATCTTCTCATGGGCTGAACACCACACAATGATTTTGGGCCTAATCCTATATAAGACAAATTCCACCATCTTTAAATGGTTAAAGTGATGAAAAATAAGACAAATTCCACCATCTTTAAATGGTTAAAACTTAAAATGATGAAAAAACTAGTGTTTGGGTAAACTAGTGTGTTTTCCCGTGCTATGTGGCGGGAATTCAATTAGCATAGGTTCAGTTTGTATTGGTGTTAGCATTCGTTATAGCAGTTAAAAGAGAAAACTAAAAAAATAAAAATAAAGTTGTGATATTCTCGAAAGGTTAACGACATTTATTTCACATCAATCGAAAACCATAAAACGAATGTTGGTTCCGGTACTATAGATATTGGTACCGATGTTCGCGCGAAACCGTCACGGTTCGGTACAGTGTCAATACTCGTATAATCAAATTAAGGTATAAATGAATTATTATTTAAAAAAAAACCTCATTCAAATTTCAAAGTCGCTATCCATCAACTCTTTCTATTCATGCTTATAAAAACTTCCATACGTCCCCCTGTTTTTTTTCCATTCCATTCCCTCTTCACCCTTCATTAACAACACCACAACCTATCACCGTTGCTACCACCCACCACCACCGTCATCCGCCGCCGTTACCCACCTCCGCCGCCACCCACCATCACCGATGCCACCACCTACCACCGCCACCCACCTCCGTCCCCGCCACCCGCTGTCGCCGCTGCCACCTCCGATCACCGCCGTCATCGCTACCGCTATCAACGACCACCACCCACCGCCACCCATTCTCTCTAATTGCTTATAAGAGCTTACTCATCCATTCATAAGTGAACTAACGTGAGATGAATCAATTAGAGAGAATGTGTTAGGATATATTGTAATAGTTTTTATGGAGATATGATGTGGTTAGGTTCTAATTGTAATTATTTTTATTCTACTCCTATAAATAGTTGATCATACACTATACCTTAAGGTAGTTTTTGGTATGCAGGTATGAGAGGCGGAATGGAATGGATCATCACGAGGGAATGAAGAAAATGGTGTTTGGTTGGTTGGTGGAATGGAATCACTCATTCCATAAGACATTATATTCCCTCAAAATCATTCCATCCACCCCAATGTCTTTTTTTTCATTCCATCCCCTCTTGCACCTTCATCAACAACACCGCAACCTACCACCTTCGCCACCACCATCCACCACCGACGCCATCGCCACCTCCAACCGCAACCCGTCACCGCCTCATGTTATGTAGGATATCGCTTTGACAAATCATTGGATAAACGCATAAATGATGGTCTATTCATTCGAAAGCGTTGACTAAAATGATCTTCATCGTAAAGGGGATCGGGGCTAAAATAGTGACGTATCAATGTTTGGTTTGCTCCGTCTCAATCACGATCAAGTGGTGGTTGTCTCGTTAGCCCTCGTCGCCTTTGAGACTGTCAACCAAGTAGTTAACGTTATCCCGGTCGCCCAGTAGTGGGTCCGCCCCGCCCCTTGTATGGATTAAGATCTGTGAACGTGCATTTGAAATAGTTGGAAACAAACTAAATAAGAGTCCGTGAGTGTAGGTCAATAGATGGATCATAGCTTTGGAAGGATTAGTGAAAAAAACAGTTGATTTTGATAGCGCATGCAATAACTTTCAAGTGATAAAAATGAAAGAATCCAAAAGGGTCCCTATGAGTGAGTCTTGACTCTTTACGTATTGAGCCATGGGCCAGCTATACACTTGATGGCTCATGCAACTCCATAAACATTTACACTCAAAATAGTGTTCTAGTGTTCAAAAATGCTTTGTGTTCTAGTGTTCAAATAGATTTGGCTAGATTTGCTCATTAAATAATATTATCAATTGTGTATCAATAATACGTAGGGGTGTGCAAAGTAGGGTCCCTATGAGTGAGTCTTGACTCTTTACGTATTGAGCCATGGGCCAGCTATACACTTGATGGCTCATGCAACTCCATAAACATTTACACTCAAAATAGTGTTCTAGTGTTCAAAAATGCTTTGTGTTCTAGTGTTCAAATAGATTTGGCTAGATTTGCTCATTAAATAATATTATCAATTGTGTATCAATAAGGGTGTGCAAAGTCGGTTCGGTTATGAAGCTCTACCGAAACCGATAACCGAATTGTGGTATGGAAAGAATGCTCCACCAAACCAATAATCAGGGCCGTTTCAACGTTAGGCCCTAAGCAAACTACAAAGGCGGGACCCTTTGAATGGTTATAAAGAAAACATCGGTTCTTCTTTCTTCCTTCTAAGTCTCAGTCGCAAGCACAATATCAAAATTCAAAGATTCAAAGTATAAATTAAGAATTTAGGGAGAACAATGATTAGGTGAATCGCAAGATATAGAGATTACTGTAAAAATAGCCGTTAACCAACCTTGATTATCCTTGCGACACCACTAATTTCACCTAATTTCACATCTAATTTTTCCCCAATCGGCGACACCATTGAGCAAAATGGGCATGTGCGACGTTACAGTTAGTAAAAATAACAATGACGGCCTAGATTAAATACAAATTGCATATTGGTTGGAGTTGGAATTAGGCTCTTTTATTTAAAAATTGGTTATTTATTTGGTCTAATATATAATACACATGCTATATAAAGATTTTAAAATATTTGGAGGCCTTAGTTTTTGGAGGCCCTAGGCCGTTGCCTAGATTTAGAAGCCTCTAGGTACAGCCCTGCCAATAACCAAGCATGTTTATGGAAGGGTCAGTTAAACCGTTGGTTATCAACTCATAATTTCATTCATTATTGATATTGAATACAAAGAGGTTTATATATATATATGTCACGGCCCCAGCCCCGGTTTGACCTGGTCAGGAGCCGCGGGACAGGAACCCGTGGTATCGATGATGTGACAGCGGAAGATTTTCAACAGGATCTTTTAAAAACTCCAATGCCCAATTATTTTATTGCATAATTTGGAGATAAACCCCGTAATTTACAATAGAGGAATTTAACTAGGAAATTCCCTGATTTATTAAAACATGTTTATTCATTTTTAACTGAGCCACCTCTTCAAGCTTGTTAGTGCTCCGTAGCACGTGTCATTGATTTACAGCAGGTCGCCTGAAACATGTTTTAAAAATATTTTATCAGCGGGGAAATGCTGGCGAGTCACTCATTTTGCATAAAATGACACATAGTTATAAATTACAGCATAAGAGCGATTACAATGGCTTCTATCTTATTTTTATCTGGCGCCGTGTCACAATGGTGACGATGGTCATACCACTATTGGGTCCCACCCCAAGTAGTGATGATTATCCCGGTTAGTCAATGAACTTAACCAAGAGAAAAATTAGTAATGTGCACAATACCCCACTAGCCAGTGATTCAAGATATCCACGACTTACTCCCTGTAATTATAACATTTGAAAATGGAGTATTGTAAAACAGTTGATAAAAAGAGAATGACTCACATGGCAGATTTATATGGGCAGAGCTTAGCCTACTGATTAGCCTTTTGACCTAAATTTAATAACATGCACACGAACTAGGTTAGTAACTAATACAACATTTACAATAACTCACGAGATTAAACCCTCACAACGAATGACAAAGTGCGATACTTAAACATCCATCGAATTCACGACGAATGACAAAGCATAAACCCTAATGTGGGCAGCACTTAAACATCCATTGGATAGTTTTAATCGACCGGACATTGAATCGTAGCAGCGATTGAGTTAATACCCGGTATCGGAGCAGCGCCTCGCTAATATTGAAAGTAATTTCGAAATTGTGCAGTGAGAATTTGAAATTGAATGTTTTCGTCGATACCAGAAGACTGCTCATGATCAGCTCTATTTATAGTTGAAATTGAAGGTTCACGCGGCCCACGTAAACCATAAGCCAACCCTTACGCGGCCCGCGAGGCCGCCTAGTCTATGCGTAGGTCGGATTGGTCATGAGTAGGCTTGCCATCTGGTCACCACGTGGATCCTGAACACTTATCCGGTCAACCCTAGTTTGACGCGGCCCGCATAAACTTCCCTTAAGGTTTACGCGGCCCGCGAGAAGACCAAGATTCTGAATTTATTGATTTTTAATATGGATTAGGGTTTTAGGGGTCCGGGTTTTTACTTACGAGTATTTTTAGGACAATTTTTGAGAGTCCTTACATCCTCCCCACCTTATTTAAAATCTCGTCATCGAGATTCATTGGAATAAGTGAGGATACTTTCGCTTCATCTTTGATTCCAGCTCCCAAGTGTATTCGGGTCCTCTCTTTGAATCCCACTTGATTTTAACTAGCACCAATCTTTTGTGTTTGAGAAATTTGATCTTTCGATCTTCGATTTGAAGAGGTTTCTCAACAAATTTCAATTTCTCATTTACCTCTATATCTTGGAGAGGTACTACCAAAGATTCGTCTGATAGGCATTTCTTGAGGTTGGATACATGGAATACATCATGTACTCCAGCTAATTCCTCTGGTAGTTGTAAGCGATAAGCAACTGGTCCTATACATTGGATCACTGGGAATGGTCCTAAGTATCTTGGACTTAGCTTTCCTTTCTTACCAAATCGAACTAATCCTTTACAAGGTGAAACTTTCAAGAGTACCCTGTCTCCTACTTGGAATTCCAACGGCTTTCGTCTATTGTCTGCATAACTCTTCTGACGATCTCGAGCCGTCTTTAGTCTTTCCTTGATTTGAGTGATCTTGTCGGTAGTTTCTTGTACTATTTCAGGACCTGATAATTGACTTTCTCCTATTTCTGCCCAGCATACGGGAGTTCTGCACTTTCGTCCGTACAGTGCTTCGAATGGGGCAGCTTCAATACTTGAATGATAACTATTATTATAGGAGAATTCTATTAAGGGTAGGTGGTCGTCCCAGTTACCACCAAAAGCTATTACACATGCTCTAAGCATGTCTTCCAGAGTTTGGATCGTCCTTTCACTTTGTCCGTCTGTTTGAGGATGATATACCGTGCTTAAATTTAGTCGGGTTCCCATTACTTCTTGGAAACTTTTCCAGAAATGGGAAGTGAAACGACTATCCCTATCCGATACAATGGAGAGTGGAACTCCATGTAAGGATACTATTTCATCTACATACAACTTTGCCAACCTTTCCATGCCAAAGGTTTCTTTCATTGGTAGAAAATGAGCTGATTTGGTTAATCGATCCACAATTACCCAAATCGCATCATTACCTTTTCTGGTTTTAGGAAACTTAGTAACAAAATCCATTGTTATGAGTTCCCATTTCCATACAGGCATTTCTAATTGTTGTAGTAGACCTGAAGGTTTCTGGGGTTCTGCCTTAACTTGTGAACAAGTAAGACACTTAGAAACATATTGAGCTATGTCCTTTTTCATTCCTATCCACCAGAAGTTATTTCTTAAATCTTGGTACATTTTATTGTTTCCAAGGTGCATGGTATATCTAGATTTATGGGCTTCTTCTAAAATCTTATTTCTTAATTCTCCCTGCTTAGGTACCCAAATCCTTCTTTTGTGGAATCTCCAAATTCCATCAGCTCCTTGTTCTAATTCTTTTGTTCGTCCTTTCATTCCTTCAGCATCATCCTTGATTGCTGTTTCTTGAAAATGCTTTAGTTGTTCCATTAAATCTAATTGTAGATTTAATCTAAGAGCACGAACCCGTCGTTGTTTCTCATGGTACTTACGACTTAAGGCGTCAGCAACTACATTTGCTTTTCCCTCGTGATATTAAATATCACAATCGTAATCACTTAGGATTTCCATCCATCTTCTTTGCCTCATGTTTAATTCTTTTTGCTCAAATATATATCTTAAACTCTTATGATCTGTAGAGACAGTAAATTTACTTCCGTACAGATAATGTCTCCAAATCTTAAGGGCAAAAATTATGGCTCCTAATTCTAAGTCATGAGTTGTATAGTTTTCTTCGTGCTTTTTCAATTGCCTTGAAGCATACGCAATTACCTTCTTGCGTTGCATTAGCACACATCCTAATCCTAGTTTTGAAGCATCACAGTAAACTTCAAAATCTTCAGTTCTTTCTGGCAAGGCTAGGATTGGGGCATTTGTTAACTTTTGTTTTAAAATCTTAAAAGCTTCTTCTTGTCTAGGTCCCCGTTCAAACTTAACGGCTTTACAGGTTAGCTTAGTTAATGGTACAGCTATATTGGAAAAATCCTTAATAAACCGTCTATAATATCCAGCTAAACCTATAAAACTTCTAATTTCCATTGCTGATTGCAGAACCTTCCATTTGGTGATTGCTTCTATCTTAGCAGGATCTACATGAATACCTTCGTGATTCACCATGTGTCCTAAGAATTGCATTTCTTGCAACCAAAATTCACACTTCGAGAATTTGGCATAAAGCTTTTCTTTTCTTAACAAAGTTAAAAGTATATGCAAGTGCTCACAATGCTCGTCCTGACTTTTGGAATAAATAAGTATATCGTCGATAAAGACAATTACAAATTTATCCAAATATGGTTTACAAATTCTATTCATCATGTCCATAAATGTTGCTGGAGCATTTGTTAACCCAAAGGGCATGACTGTAAACTCGTAATGACCATACCTAGTTCTGAAAGCAGTTTTAGGTATGTCTTCTTCTTGTACTTTCAATTGATGATATCCGGAGCGCAAGTCGATCTTAGAAAAATATCTAGCTCCTTGAAGTTGATCGAAAAGATCATCAATCCTAGGTAATGGGTATCGATTCTTAATTGTAATCTTATTCAATTCTCTATAATCAATACACATTCTCATCGAACCATCCTTCTTCTTTACGAACAACACTGGTGCTCCCCACGGGGATGAACTAGGTTGTATAAAACCTTTACTTAGTAATTCATCTAATTGCTTTTTCAATTCTAACATCTCGGTGGGTGCTAACCGATAAGGTGCTTTAGCTATCGGTGTAGTTCTAGGAATTAGATGGATTCTAAATTCAACTTCTCTATCAGGTAGTAATCCAGGTAGTTCTTCTGGGAATATATCCGAGTATTCGGATACTACTGGAATGTCCTTAAGTTCTTTACTTTTTTTTTTAATGATTACTGAAATCATATACACCATTTCTTGTTTTCTTGAATAACTGGCCAATTTCATTACTGAAATGAATTTCATTGGCTTACGTGGCTTATCTCCTGTAATCACCACTAATTCTCCTGTGGGTGTATGAATTTCTATGGAATTCTTATCACAAAGAATTCAAGCATGGTTGGCTATTAGCCAATCCATTCCTAACACAACATCGAATCTGGCTAATTTCATAGGTAACAGGTTTGCAGAGAATTTATAGCCTAACAGTTCTATCTTTCCTTCTCGCACAACCTTATCTATGTTAACAGAATTTCCGTCTGCCGTTTCGACTGTAAAAATCTGCCTAAGTTGGGTTAAGGGTAAATTAAGTGCTTGGCAGAATGAAGTATTTATAAAACTTTGGTTTGCACCAGAGTCAAATAATACTTTTGCATATACATTGTGAACTAGAAACGTACCAGCTATCACATCAGGAATTAGTTCGGCTTCCTGAGTCGTCAGTTGGAAAGCTCTAACGTTCTTCTTATCCGTTCCTTCTGCAGGTTTAGCTTTATTGTAAGCTGGTTTGTTTAGTTTTGGACAGTCTGGCCTAAGATGTCCAGTTTCTCCACAGTTGTAGCAGACTGTGAATTTCTTCCTCCTGCAATCTTCTTCTTGATGCCCTGGAATTTTGCAAAAATTGCAATATCCTTTGCATCTTCCAAAATGCTTCCTTTTGCAAGAATTGCAAAATGGACCACTGGAAGATTGTCCGGTTCCTCTTCTCTTGAAATTGTTACGGTTACCCATACGGAATCCTTGGGTAATCTTTTGGGCTACTTCCTTCTTTCTATTTTCTTCTCTCCTTCGTACCAGTTCGTCAGTCAGTGTGTTGGCTAGATCCACCGCATCATCAATTGTGCGAGGTTTCGCAGCCTTAACAATATTGCAGATCTCGCCAATTAAGCCCCAAATGTAGCGAGATATAAGTACCGGTTCTGGCGAAGCCAGTGTTGGTACTACTCTGGCGTATTCGAAGAATGTCGAAGTGTACCCTCGACAATCTACACCTACCATTTGATGATTTAGGAACTTATTTGTCATTTGTTCCTTTTCATACTCGGGACAGAATTTTCTTTCTACAAGACTCTTAAATTCTTCCCAATTCATAGCATATGCCACCGTTCTTCCTTTAGCTTGTAACACCGTGTTCCACCATTCTAACGCCCCTTCTTTGAAAAGATTCGACGTATACATGACCTGATCTTCTTCAGTACATTTACTGATGGAAATTACTGCCTCGGTTTTCTCTAACCAACGCAGTGCTGAAGTCGCTCCTTCGTTACCTGCAAACTCAGCTGGTTTACAGGCAAGAAATTATTTGTATGTACAACCAGGCGTTGCAGGTTTCATCTTCTTAGGGAGCGGAGCCTGCCGTGGATCATTACTGTGATTAGTATGATTACCGCCTCCGTTTACGCTATTACTGAAGTTATCTTCAGAAGTACGTTTACTAGGAATGATTTGTTGAGGTTCAACAGGTTTTTGAGCAGCAGCAAGGATTGCTGGAATAGCATTGGCTATTCCTTGAGCAACGATATTTTCTATATCTTGCCTAGTCATAAATTGATCCTCCGGGTGTTGCTCAGATTGATTAACCTCGTTAACTGGTTCGTTATTAGCATTTTCCGTTTGATAATTAATATATATAAATTATTACCATAAAATAATTAATAGCAACTAGTATTAAACACCCCCCGCGTTGCGGCGGGGGCGAGCACTAATGCCACACTACTGTCAGCGACCAGCGACACTGAAGTTGCGGTGTTAATGCGAAGAAATTAAACCAAAACGTCGAAACGTAAAACATAGAATAAAATAACTAAGTTGATCTAGGACTCGCGCGTTACGATGAACCGCGTCAATTTTTTCTCGTTTGACAGGTTCATCGTAATCTATATATAATATATATTATTACCACTATACAAACAATAACGCATACATTACAAAAACCATTGCATCAATATGTTACAAATTATATTTATACAAGATTTTGGCTAAATTAATTAGATTATTATAAATAATAATAATTTACAAATAAAACAACACAACTTTGAATGGATCAAACCGAATGAATACGGTAAGATAATGAAACCATTATTTGATTAGGGTACAACCACTTAAGTACAATTTACAACCATACATGCATACAAAACATATTGAATTTGGTAAGGTAATGAAACCATTATTATTTGATTAAGATACAACCACTTAAGCACAACTTACAACCTATATTTGATTAAGGTACAACTATTTAAGCATAACTTACCACCAAATATGCACACAAATATTTAAAATTAATAGTATATAAATAAACCAAATTGGCTTAAAATACAACCCACAAATGCATTAACAAATAACAAAGCATAGTGTACAACTATCATTACACAAATATTTTCTAAATTGATAGTATATAAATATACAAATAATCACACAATTTCATAACACATGGATAGCCAAAATTATTGATTTCTCGATTCCCATTATAATATTATGCATTATTACACACCATTATCTTACAAAGTTTTATTTGTAGTTATTTTACAAGATTTAGTTTACTTATTATTATTATTATTATTATTATTATTATTATTATTATTATTATTATACAATCACAGTTTCATAACTCCACTATCCCTTGTCAGTTGGTACTTTCAGTAACGACGTTCCCTTTCGTCGTACTTCCAGGAGATCTGTTCTCCTACCTCCCGAATCCTATTTCCTGCATCCACCAACTCCTCGCCAAAGTGGCGGAGTTCAGATAGATTTTCATTGCTCATTGGCGGATTTGGTATCGGTTCCGGGTCGAACTGAGGGATAAAGGTATAAGGATTGTTAAGGAGGTTTTGAAACTGCCAATCATTAGTCCACCACTCGTCCATTCCTAGAGGTTGGGTATGGATTATAGGTTCTGGGATTGCTGGTTCCAGGTTTATTGGAAGTTGATTTTCGGCAGGATAAGGGTAGAGGTTATTATTGATAGGCCTAACAATATCACAGCTCGCCAATGCGCGATCCAATTCCTCCTGAAATGGCAACTCCTCGATTTGCCTAGAGCTTTCCCCAAATTTCCATCTCTGTTTGCCTAGAACCTTACCCAATCTCCATTTCTGTCTGCCTAGAACCTTCCCCGATTTCAATCCCCTTTTCTTTGTCTATGGGATTTTCTATTTTGGGAATCTTCCTAGTTGCGGGTTTCCTCCTGCGCACACGCCTCCATCCTACAAATCTTCTCCTTTTCTTAGGCTTAGGTTTCTCCGGATGTGGAGCGTTGAATTCCATAGGTTCTTCTATATCGGGTATATAACCAGTAAAATCTCTGGAAACTTCTATGTTTACCGGATAGAGATTGAGATTCTGAAGGGCTTCAGATAACTCATTCATGCTGTTTAGCATATATGCAAAAATACACACAAAATGCTAAGTTAAAATTTTATAAACAAATTTCATATATAACCTTTAAATATTATTGCATACCGTGTGATTAATTTAATACAAAGGACAACTGATAATTAAAACATATTAGGGTTTACTGTAACTTGTTTATTTACTGGGTAAAGTTTCTGGCTTGTAGGTGATATGGGTACTAGAACTGAGTCAGGGTATTTAAAGATTTGCATTTAATGCTACAGTGGCTAACATATAGAGATCTGCCCATTTTTCATCTAATTTATCTTCCCATGGTGGGTTACTGCCTAGTTCTTGGGTTTTCTGATTAACTCTCTTTTCTTTTGGTTGTGATTTCTTTATTTTCTCCTGACTTTTCCTAATAATCAAACTTATTTTATTAGGAGAAAGTGGTTCCTCATATTGTGCCTTTCGAACAAATATTCCTTCTTCAGGAATTGCAGAGTGATTTGAGGATGATGATCCTTTTTCTTTTGGTGTAGTATCTAATTTATAGTAGATATCCGAAAGTCTTTGCTTACACATACTGTAAACAAATATTCAAATAATAAAACACGTGATCACAAAAATAGCAATCAGTAAAATTAAGTATTTTCTAAATACTTAATTGGCTTAAATCAGTGGCTTTCTGAGTTGGCTCTGATACCACCTTTTCCTGTCACGGCCCCAGCCCCGGTTTGACCTGGTCAGGAGCCGCGGGACAGGAACCCGTGGTATCGATGATGTGACAGCGGAAGATTTTCAACAGGATCTTTTAAAAACTCCAATGCCCAATTATTTTATTCCATAATTTGGAGATAAACCCCGTAATTTACAATAGAGGAATTTAACTAGGAAATTCCCATAAGCCAACCCTTACGCGGCCCCTGAGGCCGCCTAGTCTATGCGTAGGTCGGATTGGTCACGAGTAGGCTTGCCATCTGGTCACCACGTGGATCCGGAACACTTATCCGGTCAACCCTAGTTTGACGCGGCCCGCGTAAACTTCCCTTAAGGTTTACGCAGCCCGCGAGAAGACCAAGATTCTGAATTTATTGATTTTTAATATGGATTAGGGTTTCAGGGGTCCGGGTTTTTACTTACGAGTATTTTTAGGACAATTTTTGAGAGTCCTTACAATATATATATATATATATATATATATATATATTCTACTAGTTACAATAATAACCCTCTGACTTATGTGAATTGAATATTTGGCTTAACATTCCCCCGCAAGTGAGGGCGGGTAACGACCTGCAACATGGATCTTAAAAATTCAAATCTTTGAGTTGATAACGGCTTCGTGAAGATGTCGGCAATTTGATCATCTGTTTTAATAAATTGAACCTTCAGATTTCCTTGACTGACTTGCTCACGAACAAAATGAAAATCTACCTCCACATGTTTAGTTCTAGCATGAAACACCGGGTTTGCTGAAAGATACGTAGATCCAAGATTATCACACTAAAGAGTGGGTTTATTCAACTTAACTCCCAGTTCTTGTAGAAGAGACTTTAGCCAGATTAGTTCAGCAACCATATCAGCAATAGCCTTGTATTCGGATTCAGTAGACGACCTAGAGGCAGTTTTCTGCTTACGAGCTGACCATGATACTAAGTTTGAACCCAAGAAGATAGCATAGCCCCCTGTGGATCAACGGTCGACCGGGCAACCAGCCCAACCGGAATCTGAATATGCAGTAATAGGAACCAACCGCTCACCCCAATGTGAATCAGCAAAGGCATGTAATGTAGACGTTGAGTTCGATGTAAAAAGAAGACCAGTTGAGACGTTCCCTTGAGATAACGAATTATACGTTTGACAGCCGTCCAATGGGATTCGTGAGGTTCATGCATAAACTGACAAACCCTATTGACAGCGTAGCCACCGCCACGTTGTGGAAACCGGTCTCACCTTACTAGCCCAATCCAAACTACCTCAAACTTTTTGGTCATTCGTTTTTCAAACCGCTGTCTACCTCATCAATCGTCTACCTTCTCGTCTTTCCTCAAACAAATCCCCATATCAACTAGTTTTCCAACGTCCTCCCGATTACTCATTTCTTCGAGTCTTCGGATGTCTTTGTTTTCCTTATTTACGTCCATATAACCAACATAAAATTGATTTTCGTTCTACTCCCTGTATATTTCTCGGTTATAGCCCGTCTCATCATGGCTATCAATGCCTTGATCAAACTACTCACCGAATCTACATTGCTCGCCATGTCCGATTTAACGAGCATGTTTTTCCCTCCCTTACTGAACCCTCCATCGACCCTCCTTCATCCTCCACAGCCCCCACTTCCTTTTCTACAGTTCCTGATCCGCCATTAACCATTTTCGATAACCCATCCACTACTACAACCGAGCCATCACTACCCACCCCTCCTATTTCCGAACCTGTCCAACCCGCCCCTATTCCATAGACCACCACCACCCAACCTACGTCCTCTCCTTCGCAACCATCCACGCCCCGTTACCGACCTCCTCACCTTCGGCCACATCCTAAACCCCGAATTTTTTTTTACCCTTCAGCAAATATCACCACCACCGCTACCGTTCCTTCTGAACCGACTTCCTTTACTGTTGCCAACGAATCCGCGGAGTGTCGTCAAGCCATGGCAGCCGAATGCAACGGAACGTGGTCGTTAGTTCCTCCAGTTCCAAATTCTAATGTTATTGATTGCAAGTGGGTTTACAGGTTGAAAACTGATAAGCATGGGAACCTAACTAGACACAAGGCTCGATTGGTAGCAAAGAGTTTTTTACAGCAGTCTGGCATGGTATCAGAGCGGTTTATATATATATATATATATATTCTACTAGTTACAATAATCACCCTCTAACTTATGTGAATTGAATATTTGGCTTAACATTGGTTATGGATCGGTTTCGGTTAAGTTTGATTAATTATCTAATGTTTCTATTTCTATTTTTATTTTTTGCTTTTTTCAACTGAAAATTTTCGGTTCTAGTGTTCCAACCTGAAATATGCTTTAAGTCGGTTACGGTATTTCAAGCTTGGTTATGCAAGGTAATGCGTGACAGTATATGGAAATATGCATGGTTTGGTTTGGTTAACTCGGTTAACCAAAATTACACAACCGAAACCATACCGATGGCTCGGCTATGAAGATGCTCTTAACTATAACCAATCGGTTTAGCCGGTTCTCGATTAATTTCCGATAACAGTTTGGTTTTCGTTTTTTCACACCCTTATTGATCAATAGGTCATTAGATGTATCAATCTGGTCCCCCACCCCCTTTATTTATGATATTATCAGTTTAGGTTCAGTTTGCAACGATTTTTAAACCATAAATAACCCTGCATATTTGTAAATTAATATTTCCATGACTAATAAATTTATGAGTATTTATAAATTTTGAATAGATATGCATTAGATACATAAAATTCATAAATCTATACATTACGGTCATATAATTATAATTGGGTGCTACTTTCTACACCCCCCCTATCTACTTTTTTCACCCCCTCCTCTCACATACTTACAGGTGGGGTCTGCGTGGGACCGACAGTTTTCCTCTCACAAGGGGGGTGTAATCAGGAAGGGGGGGGGGGTGCGTATAGAATGAGCCTTATAATTTTACCTATGAAATCTATAAATTTATACCCCATTAATTGGCATGTAATGAATCGAACGAATATGAAGAGAGACATGTTTGTGTTTTTTCATTTAACTTTAACCAACACGAACATATAACCAAACCCATTTTTTTGTTCATATTCGTTGAGTAAGAAAATGAGCATGTTCGTGTTCGTTTATGTTCGTTCATTTAAAACCTAAACGAACACTTCATGAACATAAACGTACATAATTTAACAAACAATAACCAACACAGTTAAACATAATTTAACAAACATAAATGAACACAACTGACTAAACATAAACGAATAAAAAGTATTTTTTATATCAATTAGTAATTAATTACGATAATTTTCTTTGGAAAACCCATTTTATTACTAGAAAACCAATTACCAACTTAAAAAAAAAGCCATTTACCAATTAGATTTATTTATATAAATAGTTAGAAAGTTCCTTTATGTTTGATATTTATATAAAGATAACTACTAATGTATTTAAATTGAAATAAACATAAATGAACAAAATATACGAACGGACGTAAAGAAATATTAATAAACAAATATAAATGAACGAACAAAATGTGTGTTCAGGTTCTTTCATTTAGTTAAATGAACAAAAAACTGTGTTCATTTTCGTTCGTTTTCTAAATAAACGAACTTTCCTTCGAACAAGTTGATGAACGTTCGGTTCATTTACAGGCCTCACCATCAATAAATATATATTTGATAAGGCAATGAGAACCAATGAACCATAGCATGATGGATGAATGTGAAGTTACACTCGATTAGTATTGGATTAGCTTAAAAGGTACGATGACGTTTTAACCTTATTATTGCCTTATTTGTATCGTATTTCACGACAACCCAATCGTGACTATGAGTCTGTCGGAAGTATGTATTCTTGGTTTGAAGATTGTAACCCCACCACCCTTTTTTGCATACTTAAAAAAAGAACTTATTATATAACAAGTTTTTTTAATCATATATTCAAATGTTTAGTGATTCATGGATGATACTTTGTTAGATAAACCAATCATGAAATCAACATTATAATCTATATGTTATTATAAGCATAACCGGAATAATTTCTTTTCATATATTTGTTCAATATATTATAACAAACAGAGCTGTTCCAACGTTTTTAGAGGCTATAAGCGAATTATAAAGTCGGGCTCTTTTAAAAACTTTTAAATGTAAATCTCTCTTTTACCTGGGCTTAGAACCGACAATTATAACCTAAAAAGTTATAGGTGTGAGAGTTATTTTTTTTTAAGTTTTATGCATTGTGTATAAATATAATATTTTTAGATTAAATTTATTGATGCAAATTGTTTAATGATGTCTTGAGGAATGAGGATAGGAGTGGAGGACGCATTGAAGGTAGACGACAGTGTTCAAGATAAATATAATATTTTTAGATTAAATTTATTGATGCAAATTGTTTAATGATGTCTTGAGGAATGAGGATAGGAGTGGAGGACGCATTGAAGGTAGACGACAGTGTTCAAGATAAAAGAGATTTGGGCCATTAATTCTTCAAGTTTTAAGCCTAGATGATTTACTTGTTTAAGCCATTAGGTTACTTAGGCAAAATCCACTTTTTAGTGGATTCTTCCCCTACACATGTAATACACACACACATTAAACATCAGTTTGGATGTTGATAATTTAAACCATTATATATTGTCAGATAATAATCCATACAGACAATTTATTAATGACACTCCTAATTTTCATTTTTGTTATTAGGCAAGGCCAATCTCACTATAACGGAGGAGTATCTATGTCGGCCCAAAATGATTTGACATATGATTTGTAAGTCAAAATGTATATAGTTAATGGTATCTCGATCTTCATAAGCACCGTAAGAACATACGAGTTACTTCTTTATTACAGTGGAATGAGTATTAGTCACATAAATGTAAATTAAGAGTTGTTGACTAAATTGAGTTCACATGACTATTGGGCAATAGGAATAGGATATAATTTAGCATGTTAAATTCATGTAAACATAAGGTGAATACACATAATTCTTTTGTGTTTTTTCATAAATCTAGAAGTGTAATGGGTATGACATATTGGAGTACAAATAAACTTATAAAAACTTATAAAATTGTTTAATTTAATAATATTTTCTACATACATTTCGTGGACGGCTTCTTTTTGTATAAGTCAAGATAGTGGGGAAGGCTAAAACACAAGCACATCAAATTCAGTCCCGTAATTTCAGAACATTTTGTCTACTTCTCATCATATGAGTACTACTTTTTATAATCTTGTGAAAATAAATAATAATATTTAGATTTTTTTTAGTTGCATGACCTAAGGCCTAACAAGACTAGTCAAATCAATCGGTTTGTTGGATTGATTATTCATTTTTAGAGGGTTTGATCCCTAATTTGTTGGTTACTCATTGAAAACCTTAGGATTTGTTTATTTATTTTTAACTAGCTTATAAGCCTGCGCATTACGCGGATTAAACTATTAAAACGATATAAATTATAAATCTCGAAATAAATCTTAGAGTTAATAGCCAAATGATCCCTGAGGTTTGCTCACTTTTGCCACTTTAGTCCAAAATCCAAAATTTTTAAATCTGGGTCTCTGAGGTTTGCATTTTGTTGCCATTTTAGTCCAAATTTCAAAAAAGTCTATTTTTGTCAGGATTTCTTACTGAATTTTGTCTTCTTCCTTATTTCTCATAAGGGCAAAATTATCATTATAGATTATTATAAACTAATTTATATTTAAAAAAAAAAAAAAGCCTCAAAGAACTTTAAATAACCCTAATCGATCAAAACCTCTCACCTTCCCCCATCATCTTCCCTCAAAAAACTTCAGGAAGAAGATGATGGGGGAAGGTGAGAGGTTTTGATCGATTAGGGTTATTTAAAGTTCTTTGAGGCTTTTTTTTTATTTTTATTTTTTTAATATAAATTAGTTTATAATAATCTATAGTGACAATTTTGTCCTTATGAGAAATGAGGAAGAAGACAAAATTCAGTAAAAAATCCTGACAAAATTAGACTTTTTTGAAATTTGGACTAAAATGGCAACAAAATGCAAACCTCAGGGACCCAGATTTAAAAAAATTGGATTTTGGACTAAAGTGGCAAAAGTGGGCAAACCTCAGGGACCATTTTGGCTATTAACTCTAAATCTTATGACTAAAATTACATTTTAAATATAAAAATAAAAGCGATCAATTAGATTCGTATTTTATCGAATGAGTCAACTGGGTAACATGTTTCATTTTTAAAGAAGCAAAAATGTGAAATGACCAAATATGTTTTTAATCGTTTGTTTAAAAGATATTATATCTTTGATGATATCTTTTCGGTAATCATAAAATATACAACAAACTTTGCTAACCTATATATAAAAATAGAATGTACAAAATGTGTTGATATGTTGGCATGATGTGACCAAACCCGTTTTGACCAGTAAAAAATCACCCATTTTTATAATACGAACCCATTGCAACCTGAAAAAGAAACCTAAATCAAATTCAAACACCGAAAAGATCATTATTTGGCATATTGATGCCATAAAAAAGAAACATGAGTCTTGTTACATATATGCGATTGAATATCTCCACCTCCTTTAGCACCAAGTTTATTATTATTAATATTATTATTATTATTATTATTATTATTATTTTTATTATAAAGCTATTTTTGGGGAGAATTAATAGGTATTTTGGATAGCTATATGAATTCCATAATTAAAATGTAACGAAGTTTATATTGAAGATAACTAATTATTATTAAAATTCAATATATATTTGAGGGGTTTATTTTCAATACAAATATTTATTGTTAATTTTTTGATAAAGGTGAAGGAGAAAATGCCATGTGACATTAATTGGAGTCTTTTATTAATATTTAGATTAGATTAGACTTAGATTTTGATAATTTAACATTTCTTATGTTTTAAAATATATAATAGCTATATTTAGCCGTTGTAAAAAACTATATTTAGTTTTTTCTATAAACATGACACTATGGAGTGTCAAGCCATCACGCTTTAACCGATAAAAAAACCATATTTATTATCTGCATCGTCATTTTCATACGTACAACGATGTTTTTATAAAAACCTATCGTAAATGACGTCTTACTTAGATATTTTTTAGAAGTAGCGTATCTTATTACATTTCTTCTATCTCTATATATGAGGTTTTAAAGATTACACTTGTAAAACAACAAACCATATTTATAAAAAAAAAATTATTGTAAAAATAAATTGAACATGTACCATACATTCATGAGATTATTTTAGGATGTGTAGTTTTGATGGAACATCTCATTTCAAGTCATAAGCTTTTACCGGTTAATATGTTTCATTTTGATAGTGATGTTTGATACGTGAACAACATATCATATTTTACTCAAGTAAAAAGTAGTGAAAAACTTGAAACATTTAAAGATAGAGTTAATTTCACGTACAAAGTGTCTTATCGTACGAAACGTATGAAAAACTTGAAAAAAAAAAAAAAAACGGTGACATTTTCGTAATTATTTACTCGTATAGATGATCTTGTAGGGTAATTTTGATATTGTAGAGTAATTTTGTAAAATGTTCTTGTAGGGTAATTTTGATCTTGTAGAGTATCATAATTACTCTACGAATGATTTGTATGATAATTTTGATTTTGTAAGGTAATTTTTAGAGTATCATAATTGCTCTATAAATGATTTTGTAGAGTAATTTTGAATTGTATGTTGTTTGATAAACTTGCAGAGTAATTTTGATACACTTGTACAGTAGTTTTGATTAAGAGTAATTTTGATAATTACCTTACAAGATCAAAATTACTCTACAAGATCAAAATTACCCTATAAGATCATTTGTAGAGTAATTTTGATAATTACTCTATGAGTAAATAATTACGAAAATACCACCGTGTTTTTTTTACATTTTCACTATGTTCGTACGTATTGTATGATAAAGGTATTTGTATTTGATCTTTTGTCTTGGGAGAATCCAATTTCCTAAATCAAAATTAGCCATTGAACTATTGAAGCCGTACAATAGTGTTTTGAAAACCAAATGATACTCTTTGAATCAAAAGGGTGCTACTTTCTACACCCCCCCTATTACTTTTTTCACCCCCTCTCCTCTCACATACTTACAGGTGGGGCCTGCGTGGGACCGACAATTTTCCTCTCACAAAGGGGGTATAATCAGGAAGGATGGGGTGTGTATAGAATGTGCCAATCAAAAATCAACTTACTCTCTAAGCAAATTACTAAATTGTCAACTTCTTTTTTTAAACGGCAAATTTGGATCACTGACGGACCACTGAAGTATCATGCCATCAGCGGAACCACCAGATCATATACATCTCCACCAGACAATAACGTCCATACACCAAATTCAGGTTGAAACCCAATAATCATCATATCAATTATTTTTTTCAAATATTACAGGTGTCCCTCTATTCATAGGTCATTATGATAACCTAAATTCGGTTATTGTAACAAACCTAATAACTAAAAGTTAAAAAAAAAATATTAAAGTAACTAATATATTTAAAACAAATAAAAGACTCATGATCAAGAACACATGGTATTACAATCTTGCAATTATCACTAATAAAGGTGGTACAAAACTTTTTATTTATCTTCAATTATTAGAATTTGTAATTAACAACAACACCTAATAAAATATACCATCCCTAAATACGCCCCAACCACTTAACTAACGCCGTCACTAACGTCCTACCGTTATTTCTCTTGTATACAACACAACCAAAACACCCATGTTAAACTTAAAAAATAAAAAGTTAAAACTCCGTAAACGAGACGTTATATCCATAGTCATCTCTTGACGGAGATTCTAACAGTGACGGCGGTTGCCTTAGCTTCCGAAAATACTCCGTTACAGTCAAACCGTCTAAATTAGACGTTGACTCAACGTCATCCTTTGACGGAATAAACGGAGGCCGTTCAACTTCGGTTAATAGATCCCATTGCAATCCGTTAAAAAACGGATGCTCTTGGATCTCACACGCGCCTCTAGCATACCCTAGCCGGCGCGTGGGGTCTCTCTCGAGTAACTTCGTGATTAAATCCGTTAACGGCGTTGGTTTTCTCGTGAACTTTAACGGCATCGTTAGTATTCTACCAAATGTATCTTTTCGGTTTTTCCCGTGAAATGGAGTTGTACCGTACAACATTTCATAGCATAGTATCCCTAACGCCCACCAGTCAATGGCGAAGTCGTGACCCTCGCCACGCACCATCTCCGGGGCCACGTATTCTTCCGTTCCGACGAACGAATTCGACCGTTCGCCAGAGGAAAAACTCGTAGTTTTACGTGTCACCGGAGACACACGTGAGCTATTTATTTTTATGACACGTGTGATTTTCCGGTGATGTTTATTATTATTATTATTAATATCCTGCTCTGATAACATAAGGAGTGACTTCATCGTTTTTGGAGCCAGGTCACGTGACAAGTCAAAATCTGTAAGTGTCACGTGACCTGACCCCTGAATCAATATATTTTCAGGTTTCAAATCCCGGTACACAATCCCCATGGAATGAAGGTGTGCCAGCGCGCACACAATTTCCGCCGCGTAAAACTGAATAACCGCGGCGGAAAATACGCCATCGTTTTGCCGATGGCGTAACACGTTCAAATCCCCTCCGGGGCAAAACGGGAAACTCCACGCGAAAACTTCTTCCGTCTCAATCGATCCAATCAACGACGGAAGAAACCGGTGGGGTTGCCGGTTCAACCTGTCCAGAACCGAAACTTCCCACCGGGCACGGCGGTCGGAGTTCGGGTCGGCAAGAAGCGAGCACTTTTCGACGACTTTGAGAGCGAATTTGTGGTGTGCGGATGGATCGGTGAGGTGATTGTAGACGAGAAAGACGGTACCCATTGCTCCGGTGCCTAGAACTTTGATCGGTCGGAGATTTTGGAGGTGTGATTCCGGTGACGGTGGCTCCATTGAGTGGTGGTGTTGAGAGAGTGAGGTGAGGGGTGGTGTTGCATAGATTTATTTATGGTTAGAATGATAGCATTTTAAATAAAATAGAGGAGGATATGGCTTTATGATTATGTTTTGTAACAAACTGTACTCTACTGTGCTACCAATATTCTTTTAACGTAAGTAACTTTTGTATTTCAAAAAAGTTGAAACACATGGATGTCGTTATTTTTATCTTTCAAAAGTGTGTTTTAGCAAAAGTTAACCAAATCATATTAAAAGAAAATAAAGATTAAAAAAGTTACATATTTTCCTCATTGAAACACATGGATGGCAATAATTCTTCTAATAACTCATCGGATATTAGTTTTTGGGTGTAAATCACTCAGGTCATTAGTGATCTACTCGAGATCCTTGTTATAAACAATGATAAAAGATCAAATACAAATACGGTTATCGTACAAAACGTATGAATGACGTGGAAAAGTAAAAAAGAGCAGTGGCATTTTCGTAATTATTCTATTAGCGGAGTAACTATCTTTATGAACTAGTAGAATAATTATGATACACTTGTAGAATAATTTTGAATTTTATGTTGTTTGATACACTTGTAGAGTAATTTAGATAATTATTCTACTAGTAGAATGTAACACCCCAAAAACCCGAATGTTTATATTCGTTAAAATGTTATGATATGGTACATCTAGTAATAGATAACTAGGCTATTTAACCTACTTAATTGTATGGTTAAAATTATTAAAAGGTGGAATGTAGTAGAATGTTTAGCAAAGCAAACAAGGGAACAAACTTGAGGGACCAAAGATGAATAAGGGGGAAAGTTATGTTTTAATTAACAAAACACACACACAAACACACATAGTGTGTTCGTGAAAAGAGCAGGAAGCTCCCATGGAGCCAATAACCCTAATTTCATCAATTCCCTCAAATTGGAAGGCTAAACGAAGCTCAAATTCATAACCAAACACGGATTAATGATCACCTTCATAAGGGGATCGTAAGGTATGTCCTAGATTCTAGATTGGTGATGGTGCACGAAATGGGTTATGTTGTAAATCACGAATTTGTATGAAATTGAGCATGTGTATGTGTTAGATTCATCATTTGGAACATGGATTATGCACGAAATAGGTTAATTTGATGTTTAAGGGTGAAACCCATTTGTTATGGTGAAGATGATGACATGGGTAAATCATCTATGTTTAAGTTCTTGCTTAATATTGATGCATTTTGAGTTGTATGATGTATTCTTGTTAGAATAATTGAAAGAAATGTGATACTAGTATGTTTGATGTTTATGCATGTATGAATCATGTTGATTAGGAGGAAGAAATTGATGAATTGTGTATGAGATTAGAATGATATGCATGAACTAGTTGTACACTATGCTTACGAGGTAGTACATATATCAAAAGTATGATGAGTTATGAAGAACTTAAGATTAGATCACTTGTAAGTGATTAACAAGTAGTTATGAAGTGGGTTTTTGATGATGTAATGTAATTTGATGATTCACTTATGTTAATAATGTTTGGAATCATACATGTGTGTGAATGTTTAAAGAAATGGGATAAGAAATGAGGAATTGATGTAGATGAAGTGAATGAAATGTGATGATAACAAGTTTGATGTTTAACTTAAATACCCCATGTTGGATTGTAGAAGCATTTGATGAACTATGTACGAATTTAGAAGATTGTGTATGAATTAGTTGTACGTAATGCTTAAAAGATAGTACGTATATCAAGTGAATGATAAAATGTATATAGTGTCGTCCGTATAGTCGATTATGATGTTACGGGAATATGTTGATAAGTCGATAGATATGTATGGTGAATAGTTGACTTTTGGAAGTCAACTAAGTATAAGAAACATGAGTTGACTCGTTGTCGTAAATGTAGGTTGATGAGAAGTCGTATGGTACATGTAATAGCAATCCGTGTTAAATGTAATGACATGATGAGTTACATGAGTTAAACGTATACGGACATGATTATATGAGTTATGTTTGTTAGAAATGATTAATGAAAGTTAAGTGTGAAATATGGGATTGATACGATTGTTATCATGTACAAATGAGTATGCTAATGATAGCGTGATTTCGATGACATGAAAGTATAGGAATCATGTGGAGATGGACTCAAGCGCGAAAGGCTAACGGGTCAAGAAATGGCGAGGAAATGAATATGAACACGGATGCATGAGGTAAGTGATTCCGTAATCACTTCTTAGTTGTTTATGCAAAGTTATATGTATTTTAACTAAATGTGTTAATTGAGGTCAAATAGGAATGAGTTGAATGAAATCGATGAAGTATTAAACGGATCTTAGTTTTTGATCCGAGTAAGATATATGCGTTAGAATTGAAGTTAAGTGGTAGGATTGGTTAAATATGCAATGAAGTCCTTGGTTGTAAGGGATGGAACAAAGTTGACGAAAACGCCCTTGATGGGTAAAACGGGCAAATGATCTTAAAAGTTGATCACGAACAAGCTATTTGATTAAATGAATGTTTTGAAAAAGTAAGAAAGCAAGAAGTATGATTTTCGTAAGCTAAGGACCTTTTTATGCGCATTTGCCCTTAACGGGTCAAAATAAGCTTTTGAGCGAAAATTGTGTGGAATAAGGTGTAAAGTATCCATAAATGAATCTTTTATGATAGATGACCTTGAAATTATTAGGTTCATATGAAGTTAATGTCAAACAAACAAGTTATGTTGATAAATGCATGAACGAGTCAAGGTTTGGTAAAAGGGTAACGAGCCGAGGGCTTAATAGTCATAAATTTAGGTAGTCCAAATATTGGATTTTTACTCCATGTGATGGAGAATTAAATTACGATCACGTAGGAAAAAGAATCGGGTAAAACGGATCAAAAACGAGAAAGTTATGCTCGTTTCCGTGAAATCCGGTTGTGCTGGAAATCTGCAGATCAGCAGCATCAACATTCTGTCAAAATGTAGGCAGTAGCGTAGCGCGACTGCCAAGGCCCTAGGCAGTAGCGCTACGCGACTGTGGTCAGTTTCGCGAAAACCGTTTATTTCAACTGTTTATGCATTGCGAACCCGTCTGGACCGTTTTTAAACGCGTATAAGCTAAGAATGATTAGTTATTTCCTTATTTTAGGGAAAGTAGATATGTATAAAGGTATGTATGTATGTACGTATGAATATATGTGGCGTGAATGAATGAATGTATGTGTGTATGCATGCAATTAGGTATATAAGAGCATATACACGTATGAAAGCATGCGTGAAGATATGAATGCAGGTATGTATGTAGGTGAGTATGTAGGTAGTATGTGTATGTATATATATATATATATATATATTCAAGTGAGTATATACGAATGTGCACACGTATGTAGGGTTATGTGAAGGCATGTAATAGGTATGTATGTAGACATGTATGCATGTATGTATGTAGGTATGCACGTATGTAGGCACGCACGTACGAAAGCAGCTACATAGGTTTGAAAGTAGTTATGTGTGAACGGATGCACTTATGTAAGTATGCATGAAAGTATATATGCATGTATTCAATGAAATTGAGTATTGACGATAATAATAGCGTGCATTGTGAACGAAGTGTAACGCAGGTACAACGAGAAAGTCTCACCACGGATTGTATGATCAGATGGAAAGCTGGGATGTAATGAGTTAACGGAACGAAAAGTAAACGTGAATAAATCTTGTATGTTTATAATGCGTACTAATGTTATGAATTTTATGTGGTGAGCGCAGGTAATACGAGCCTTGAGGATCATCAAGGAACAGAGATCGAGGATCGAGTCACTAGAGAGATTGTACGGGAACGTTGATGTATATAATGTAATAAGCATAAGCTGTGTTTTTACTTAGTAATTAAGCCAATTGATGGAATTATGTGAAAGAGTAATGTTAAAGCTAAATTTTAAATAAGTTAAAGTATTTATAATGAAAGAAATTTTATGCTACGTATTTCCGCTGCGACTTTTGTCAAATACTTATTAGGGTGTAACATAGAATAATTACGAAAATGAAACCACCCCTTTATTACTTTTTCACACCATTCGTACGGTTTGTAAGATAACCGTATTTATGAAGGATCTTTACGCTACAAATAATACAAAGTTGATTAAAAAAAGTATATAAAAAGTATAATGGGTTGAGTGCATAAATTGATAAAGAAAAACGCTACAAATAATATAAAGTTGATTAAAAAAGTATATAAAAAGTATAATGGGTTGAGTGCATAAATTGATTAAAAAAAGTATATAAATGGTATAATGGGTTGAGTGCATAAATTGATAAAGAAAAAAATTATAATGTATTAATTAACAAAAAAATATACTACTTTTGTAAATTCTTTGGAAACATAGAACTCTACGAATTTCAGTTGCGTATTAATTGATTTATATATTAGCATATAGGTTTTATTGTGCTAAATATATTTCAAATGACAAAATTATAATCACATAAAATATTAACTTTATATAACAAAAACGAGACATGAGTTCATTATTATCGTGGATTTTCTTATAATCATATAAAATATTAACTATGCACAACCAAAACGAGACATAACTTTCATGTTTATTATCATCGTGAATTTTCTTATAATCACGTAAAATATTAACTTTATACAACTAAAACGAGACACAACTTTCATGTTCCTTATCATCATGAATTTTCTTATAAATCACGTAAAATAGGTAGAGGATCGTATACATTAATCCAGAAGTGTGAGAAGTGTATTAGAACACTATATATAACACCATATAAACACCGTATAACACTATCTAACACCATATAATACTATGTAACACTATATAACAAATATAACACTATATTTTGTCTGATAGCATGTCTATGATAGATGTATAGTGTTATATATTGTTATATAGTGTTACATAGTGTTACATAGCGTTATATGGTGTTATATGGTTTTACATAGTGTTATACAGTGTTTATATGGTGTTATATAGTGTTATAATACACTTCTCACACTTCTAGATTAATGTATACTACCCACGTAAAATATTAACTTTATACAATCAAAACAAGACATAACTTCCATGTTCATTATCATCGTGGATTTTCTTATAATCATGTAAAATATTAACTTTATACAACCAAAAGAAGACATAACTTTCATGTTCATTATGATCGTGGATTTTCTTATAATCACGTAAAATATTAACTTTATACAACTAAAACGAGACACAACTTTCATGTTCCTTATCATCGTCAATTTTCTTATAATCACGTAAAATATTAACTTTATACAATCAAAACGAGACATAACTTTCATGTTCATTATCATCGTGGATTTTCTTATAATCACGTAAAATATTAACTTTATACAACTAAAACGAGACATAACTTTCATGTTCTTTATCATCATGGATTTTCTTATAGTCACGTAAAATATTAACTTTATACAACCAAAACGAGACATAACTTCCATGTTCATTATCATCGTGGATTTTCTTAGAATCACGTAAAATATTAACTTTATACAATCAAAACGAGACATAACTTCCATGTTTATTATCATCGTGGATTTTCTTATAATCACGTAAAATATTAACTTTATACAACTAAAACAAGACGTAACTTTCATGTTCATTATCACCGTGGATTTTCAATAATAGACACCCGTGCATTTTTGTGTTTCTTATATTGTTATTAACTAAAAAATAAAACAAAAACAGAGTACACGTGTACGGGATTAGAAACAGGTGTGGCGAGCGACAAAACATCACGAGGGGTACCCTTAATTTATTGTCTTGGATTTTGGGGGCCTTTTGGAATTTTGCTACATGCTAAATTATTTCTTTTTTATAATTTAAAAATCATATGTTAAAAGTAATTAATATTTTGTATGTTCTTTTTCTAAAAGTTATCAATGTATTAACATTAACAAGAGAAACAGATTGCAATATTTTAATAGTTTTAGATCATGGATTATAATAATTTCATTGAAATCTTTTAAAATTATATGTAACACTTATTCAATTCTCACAAAGGGTATTTTGGGGTATAATAAAGCTTAGAAACCATTAGATTTTAGGTTTAATACTCATAAAGCGGTTTTTCTCAGATTTATTGGGTTTTCTTCTGAATTAGTGTCTAGACGTTGTTTCCTAGTGGAGATGTATATGATCTAGTGATTCCGCTGGTGACACGATGATCTCTAGTGGTCCGTCGGTGATCCAAATTTACCGTTAAAAATATAACACTTATTCATCAAATCTATATTTTTAAGCAAAGTTAACAAAGAGTTATGTACTTTTTTTTTTGCCATTAATAAAAGGTTATGTGCTTTTTTTATATTTAAATTCTTTTTCTAGTCTAATATAGTAATATGTGTTTATTTCGTCTTTGCTAGTGGGCAATAGCTATGTAATTATGTATCATCTTCACCACCACGAGTGGTATTCACCGGCAAAATCAATTCCCAACCATAATAAAAAGTGCTAAAAAAGTACAAATTAAAGCTATAAAAGTTAAATAAATCTTAAATTCATCCACACATACATATCGAATGTAACCTAAATTGAAAGAAAAGAGATTAGAATGTAACCTAAATTGAAAAAAAAGAGATTATATAAAGAAGGGATTATTTGGGGTTTAAGGCAATATTCGTTTTAAACTTTTTTTATACTTTTGGAATCATTAATCTCATATTTGAAAAAATAACATCTGAAAAGCATTTTACATAACATGGCCTGATATAGAGAGAAGAGAAAGAAAGGGTAGAAAGTTGGGTTAGGTTGAGTTTATAAATTTTTATTTAGTTTTTAGTTTTTAATAATAGGAGCATTTTTGTCTTTTCACAATAAATAAACTGGAACTTTTGATAGTGTTAATCAATTGGATTCAAATTATGAACAATGTTTTAAAAATCGGTTTTTTAATCATATCAGGTTGGATTTAGAAACGGGTTTAACCAGCTACACTGAATTGTACCGAAAGATTCAACCGAGTGACTAGTTAACCCTATAATTCCATAAAACTACAATTTCTACTAAAAAAAGAAGGCAAATTGGATTTAAATAATCCCAACTCACTGTTATTGGCCAATAATAATTCCAACTCATTTAATCACCAATAATAATCCAAACTATTCACTTTTGTTTGTAAAATACTCCCAGTTAAAAAAACACTAACTAGGTTAAAAAATTACTGATGTGGCTTGCCACGTCACCTGCCACATCAGTTGCCACGTAATCGAAAAATGCCACATAGACTGCCACATCAGCTGTCACGTCATCGAAAAATGTCACGTAGACTGCCACATCAGCTGCCACGTCATCAAAAAATGCCACATCAACTGCCACGTCATATGACACATCAGATAAAAGGGCCACATCAGATGCCACATCAGCAATTTTTTAACCTAGTTAGTGTTTTTTTAACTGGGAGTATTTTACAAACAAAAGTGAATAGTTCGGATTATTATTGGTGATTAAATGAGTTGAGATTATTATTGGCCAATAACAGTGAGTTGGGATTATTTAAATCCAATTTGCCAAAAAAGAATCCAAAACTACATGACTCAATAATCAAAAATCATTTTTTACAACAAAATTTCATCATATAAAAGACTACAATAGATTTATGGCATTAGAGCGTTGAATAATTCATGATCCCTTAAAAGATGAAATTCACTATTATCTCTAATTTAAACTTAAAACTTTTACGTGGGATTAAACTGGTAGGCCGATATATACTAATATTACCGGATATACTAAGGGTTTGAAGACTATACCAAAACTCTATTTATACCGGACTCAACCATACTAGGACAATAAAACAGTAACCAGACTCAACCATACCATGACAATAAAATAGTAATCGGTTCAACTGGTATTACCGGCCGGTTCAAACCGGTATTTAAAAGATTGATTATGAAACTAGAAACCACACAGACTCAATAGGTTAAGATTAAATGACCAAACCACTAAAAGTCAAATAGTAAATTATTGTTTTTAACCTTGTTACTTGCTAAAGTGAAGATACATCATAGTTGTGATGGTCTAAAACACAAAGATGATTAAAAATCATAAAGTATTGAGAAATCAAAAAAGGTAGGTTGAATAATAAAATGCCAAAGGTTAAATGACATTTTATTAGATGAAGTAAATAATTTGAGAAAATAAAAAAGAATCGAAGCAGTAGTGAACTTAGGGTGAAGGGTGTGAGGCGTGAGGCGTGGGTTGGGTCATCAATTGTCACGTAGGACCATTAATGGATTCTTATACTACCATTTTGTCTCATTCATCATGGTTTGCATGGATTAAACCATGACAACCATGAGCCTTTTTTCCTTTTTCAATATTTCCTTTCCCTTTTCACAAAAATAAATTAAAATAAGAGAAAAGTGGTTTAAGTCATGACCACACCCTTAAAGTAGTGGTTTCGAATGATAGATTAAAAGTGGGTGACATAACGCTGATGTGGAGGGTAATAGTGACTATGAGGGTTGTGATCACACTTTATAGCCTTGTAAAATTCTTAAACATTAAGAGTAAATATGTACGAAATACAAACAAAACAGTTATATTTTCGATAGCATATTATATGTTCGAGATCTCATAGTTAGGTTTATTTTGATTGATTATATTGGAGTGGGGAAATTTTGCTTTTAGAAAGTTGTTGATTGATTATAGAACACTAAACAATTCACTAGTTCATTATTTTATTATATCCTGTGTCAATTGTTCCACTTTATTGTAACATCAGTCAATAATATATTCCAAGTTTACAATTTTAAAAATATATATCATGCTAAGTGCTAAACTTGTGTCACATTCCAATATATCAATTATCCTTAAATTCAAGATATCATATCCTTTGATACACTAAAGCTTAAGAAACTATAATGAAATAAATACAAAGTTTAAAAGTTAACTTTATAAAAAAATATATGATTCCTATAGAACAAAAGAAAATAAGAATTTAAGTAATACAACAACATTTGATGTAGTATGTTTTGATGAGTTTGAGACTGAGTTGGGTCGGGAGGTTACTGGTAGCCTCGGCAACATTTGATGCAGCAAATGAATACAAGTTTAAGGTTCTCTGATACACCCTCTTAGTGACGAAAGGTCTCGTTTGATTTTAACGATAATCCAGTTCCCGATGATAAGCAAAATGTTGCCAATGATATATGGTGGGTAGGTTTGGCGTCGGTGGTGGTGCTAGGTGGTGTTGGGTGGGTGGTGGCAGGTGGTGTAGGGTGCTTGGTGGGGTGGGCTGTAGCGATGGCAGGTGGTGTGGTGGATGATAGTGGTGGTAAGTGGGAGAGATAGAGAGAGATAGGTGGAAAAACAACTCTAAATTTTCTTTTAATGGATTATATCTATGTATCCATACATACACAAGATTTTTAATTATTTTTTGTTTATTTATTAATATATTTTAAAATGAATGATGAAAAAGACTAAAAATACCCTTATGTGATCTGACTTAACAAAAAAAAAAAAAAAAAAAAAACTAAATGAGTTAGACTCAAAGGACAAACCGAGTAGAATTTTGAAACATAAAATACAAAACACACCAATTTTAAAGAGAGAAGACATCGCCTGAAAAAATGTATAAAGATAAAGGATAAATTTTGCAATTCACTCGGTAAATTATTTAAAAGAATAATACAATTATAAACCCACGGTTACTATGGTAATCAAGAACGAATAGTTAGACGTTTTATATACCTTTTGAAATAATTTTCCTAAAAACAAAAGCTTTGTTGGGCCAAAAATACTAGATTCGGAAAAGAGAAAATGAGTGTCAAAATTACAACAAAATTCATGACCAGTGAGACCTGCCTAAAATCTAGACCTTGCCTAGAAACTAGGTAGGTTCATCATACAATCAAGTTGGAATAAATTTTGGCTGATAATTTATGAGCAACCTTGTAGAATCGGGAGTCGTGTGTTTATTTAAAATTCAAGGGTAAAAAGATAATTTTACACTCACGTAATTTTTTTTTTTTCTAACTGATCGACATCCATCCCATGGGCCAAAATTGTAATGGTTAAGAGAACAATATGGACGATATCCGTAATTTCTGAATGTTAAGAACAAAAGTGAAAATTCAACATACCACATGTACGATATGTGTATTTTACTCGAATATTTTTGTTAGATCATTTGGTTTTTTAGATGGGCTAACTGGTTGAACCAATAATCGATTAGAACTAAAGTTCAAATTCGAGTTAAATTTACAAAACATTGACCCAAAGTAATGATATTCTACTTTTGTCACATATGGTATTGATATAATTTTTACCCAAAGTAACTTATGGACTACACTATTTTTTTCTCAATTCACCTTCAATATATGATTATAACAATATTTCTTCAAAACTATAGAAAGTGAAGATGACATGTAAAAGATTAACAAAGATTAATGTATTCAATCAAGTGGCCATTTTTGGCAATTATAATAAAAACATTTAGGTAACACAAAATCTTTTAGACCAATTCCTTTTATGCTATCTTTTGAGTCTATGTTTGACATAATAACCCCACGATGGACTTAAAATAAACCATCAAACTACTTTTCGTGTTTCATAAATGAGTTCTTGTCTGCCACCTTCTTGTGGGGACTATACGCATTTCATATAATTACACATTATTTCTATGCATTTATAAGGGTTTTCAACATATAAAAATGAGTAAATTTAAGATTGCATTTTACTAATAACGTGTCAAATCAGATAAAGTGCTTTAAATTATGGAAGTAAAAGGAATATTGGATTTTAATAATCCAAACTTTCACCCATTGGCCGGCAACGGACCAAACTTCAAAAATAACCGGTGGTGGTCCCAACTTTTCGTATATTGTAAACCAATGGACTTTTACTAAAAAAAAACCTTAATTTCTTTTTGTCTCCTTATCGTTTTCGGCAACTTTTTCGTATAATGTAAACCAATGGACCTTTATTAAACCGAAAAGGATAAGGAGACAAAAAGAAATTAAGTTTTTTTTTAGTAAAAGTCCATTGGTTTACAATATACGAAAAGTTGGGACCACCACCGGTTATTTTTGAAGTTGGGTCCGTTGCCGGCCAATGGGTGAAAGTTTGGATTATTAAAATCCAATATTCCGAAGTAAAATATCAAACCGTCGCAAAATGATTTCAAATACTCTTAATATATAGTAGTTTTTTACACTACACTGTACAACATAAATTTATACAGACACACGTACACAACTTGTTTAACCTGAAATTTTGTTTGCTTATTAACACTCTAATCTTAAAGTGTAATTTACAACAAAAAAATATACAAATGAAGATAAACTAATTAGTCTTCAACTATAAAACCTAATGAATATTTATCTTTTATCTTTTAAACTTTGGCATAAAATATCCAATACATATAAGTTATGACGTAAAGTATACATCTATAAACTTATAAAAATAAACGGGCTAACCAATAAACTCACCATATTCACCTGAACATGGCCATTTAGCTTAACATATTAATGGGTTTGAGCTGAACCAGCCAAACCAAAACGTACAAATTTCATATTATGTTTTTGTTGGAAACAAGACCTTCTTTAATGTAATCAACAATAGATTTAACAATAAAGAATAGTTTGATTAAAATTGAAGGTACATACACCCTAAACTATAACCCTTATTTATACTAAACAATTCTTTGGAGAACAAGTAACCCACTACATAAAGGAAACCAAATAAAATAAAACTAGTATAAATCCTAAATCTTCCTTCTAACATAAAATGCAAATAAAACCCATTTAAATCCTCTAATTTTTGAGTACTGACAAGATTAGTTTTAACAGTTTTGTCATGTTAGAGATTCCTAAGCCTTTAAGTTTTATGTTATGGTTATGTCGTGTTCAAATTCAAAGCCATTGTGTGTGTGTACACACATAAATCTTAAATATGTTAAATGAGTAAAGTATTATTTCTTAAATTTTTGTAAAAGTTGATAATGAAAGTGGTCCACGAATTGAAGAAAAGTTTAAGGAGAATTGAATGTTAAAGGTAAAAGTTATTAACGCTTTGATGATGCCCATGTCGGCCATCATTTCACCACTTCATTTAACAACTAAGCTTCTTAACATTTCTAACTATATTTTATCTTCTCATTTAATAGAAGAATACGTTAATTGTAATTTAGTTGTTTCCCATCCCACTTTAAGAAATAACTTCTTAGTGGAATTCTACTTCAATTTACTATCGCTCATTAACATTTTCTGTTTGGAATCGGCATTTGTTATATATACACACAACGCATGTGTTATGTAACACACACACCGACACATATATGCATACTAGGATGAATAGTTATTAAATACTAAATAAATAGTTAGTAATAAAAAAAGGGTTTTTTTGCATATTTCCCCTTAAAAAACTTTGAAATTGCATATATACCCAAGCAAAAAATTCAATTGCATATTTCCCCTCTATTAACTAGTAAAATTGCAAATTTACCCATTTTGATTTAATTTATTAAAATTAAATTATAGAAAGACTATTTTACCCTTCATTTTACTAAACTTTAGAAAATTGCATATTTACCCTTTTTTCTAGTTTTTGTCTTTCTTTCACTACTTGCATTTTTTCATGAAGGTTTTTTTTTATTATTTTTTCTCAAGAACTAGAGTAACAATCATAAAAAAATACAATTGACAATCATCTAAATATAAAACAAAATGCCAAAACTTTAATTCATTACGGTACCAAAAAATCATCCCAAAAGAACAACCACAAAAATTTCATGAACAATATCCAAAAAATGAAAAAGACAAATGCCAAAGTCTTCCGGGTGGCCTTTTGATAATAGGTGGGTATATCTTCTCCTCATCATCTACATGCACCCATTGATCCTTTGTAGGCATCGGAGCAACTTCTAGAGCATAAGCCGATTTAATTTTCTCAATAATGAAGTAAGAATCAACAAACTTCTCCCAATTTACATCCCTTGTGAAAGCAATAAAAGCAGCTGCATATTTTTTATAACCAAAACAATACCGTTTCCTAGCCGAGTTCTTAGCTAATCGAAAGTAGCCTCCATATTTTAATTTTATCTTATACTTGGATGTTATTTGAAAAACATTTGGCTCAAGTGTTGGTGATTGAGCCATATTCTCCCATGTTGGTGAATCTATATTATCATCTTCCATCTTGAATCAATCCAATCTAAAAAAAATACAAGAACAAAACAAAGTAATAAGAAAAAAATCCAATAAGAACAAAACAGTAGCTGTGCATCAAAATCACCTATGCCTAACCATTGCTAACAAAACAAAGCACCTATGCCTAACAAAACAAAGCAATAATAAAAAAATTCCAATAAGAACAAAAAACCCAATAAAAACAAAACAGTAAGTAGCTGTGCATAAAAAAACATACCTGCAAAAGAAAGAATCGAAGCCTACCCCTTTTAACAAAAATCGAAGCCTACCCCTTTTAACATATGACTAACCATTGATGAACAAACATACCTGCAAAAGAATCGCCGCTGTGCTGAATCTCCGCTGTGCCGAATCACCGCTGTGCCGAATCGCCGATGTGCCGGAATCACTGCTGTGCCGGAGTCGCTGCTGTATATCGCCGGAGAGTCGCCGGCAGAAAAATCGCCGGTGGAATCCCCTGCTTTGTCGCCCTCTGCTATCACCCTAGAAGAAGAACCCTAGCGTGCGTCCCTAATATCCAGATTCTGATATTCTATAATAAGATTTTTTTTAATTTTAAGAAGGGTAGATTTGTCATTTCAACAGAGAAGGGGAAATATGCAATTTTTAATTGGGCTTGGGTAAATATGCAATTAGGGGTGTTTTTAGGGGGAAATATGCAATTATTCCATAAAAAAAAAGATTAAATAGTTTGCAATAAAGATTTAAAAAACGACATTTGAAGATAAGATATATTTACAAAATAAGAGATATGATATGAATGAGTGGAATTAGAGAAGTGAGAAGAAAATCTTGGACTCACAATATTGTGACATATGACGCAACTAGTTACTTATTTATCAGGTGTGTATGTACGTGGGTGGGTGTGTGTGTGTTTATATATATTAGAGGGTTCAAATGAGAAAAGAATATTTTGTAAGAAAAGAAAATTAAGTTTAAACCAATAAGAATAATTCATTTGATATTATTATTCAACGTCATTGTAAGGGCATCTGTGTAAATTTATACAATTAATTAATTTATCGTATTTTCCTAAACTAGCTAATTAAATTAAACTCATAGCTCCTATTCAAAATCCACCCTTTCAAGACAAACCTAATTTTCAGTGAACGGTTAATGTTGGTACGTGTAGGATGAATTGTAGGATAAATTTTGATACGTATAACATAAATTTTGATATGTGTAGAACCAATTGTTTTTGACTAATTAATTTGTCAAAAAGAATAATTATTGAGATGAGAGATAAATTATTTAGTGTTTTACCATCATACCATTTCTACAATAAACATCCCTTTGTATATAAAATCAATAGAAGTTATTTATACAAGTCTATCAAGTTTTGTTTTATATTTTAGTGAAAAAATCATACACAGCACTAGTTTTTAGCGCTTCATACATCATGAAGTACACTCGTTATCTGATTACAATAAAAATATAAACAGTTGATATAATAGTACTAAATCTAACTCTTCACTTATTCATACCATACATTATGAATCATCAACAAAGATGTCCAAGAGATTAGTACATTAGAGCAAAACAATAAACTAAGAAATATGGAATATAACCATCATTGTCGATGACATTATCAAACTGTGTATCGGTTGCACTAGCTATGGTGCGGTCAAACAAGACAAAAAAAATATGAAAAATTACATATTTTGTCCTTTATCTTAATACCATTTAGGCGGTGTCATTTTTAATGAATTTTGACAAGTTTTGCCCTTTACAAGGAATTTTGTTGCACGTTTTGTACTTTAGGCTTAACCTAGTTAGATTTTCTTGTTAAATCTTGTCACCCAAGGATATTTTAGTCTTTTTACCCATTTATTTAATATTATTTAAAAGAACAAAACAAATTTAGGGTTGACTCTTGAAATAAATGGGTAAAAAGACTAAAATACCCTTGGATGATAAGATTTAACAAGAAAATCTAACTGGGTTAAGCTTAAAGGACAAAACGTGCAACAAAATTCCTTGTAAAAGGCAAAACTTGTCAAAATTCGTTAAAAAGGACACCGTCTGATAAGTGGTATTAAGATAAAGTACAAAACTTGTAATTTTTCCAAAAAATTAAAAGGGTGTTAAAACATAAGGGTGTCCGGGGCACTCCCCTAAGAGGGGAGTCCCCTCTCTTACGCACCACCAACCAGCTAGTGCCACGTCAACTCCCCTCTTAAACTCCCCTAACACCCCATTTTGATGGCGGCACTCCCCTCTTAACTCCCCTTGTTTTTTTATTCAAAAAGAAAAAAAAGAAAAAAAAAAAAGAAAAATTTTCATTGGTTGGAAAAGTGGGTGGCCCACCTTCTCTCTCCTCCTCTCTTCCTCCTCTCTTCGGTGCCTCCTCCCCCAATTTGGTCCCCTAATGCACTCCCCTAATGGATGGCGGCGGTGTTCCCCTAAGGTGACTTGGGTCACCGAAGGGGTCCCCGATGGGTGCCCCGGATACCCTAATAACCATGCATGGGTGATTGGATAGGTTCAATCATGGATTGACCTTGACAGGAGCTGGATGAATTTGAAAGAACCAACCAATAGAATAACCAAAGTTGATAGATCTATTTGACTGTCGAAGGTTTGGACAAATTAATCGGATCAACAAGACGTATACACATTCTTGGTATACAACACACAACAACGTAAGGAAATGATGTATGTTTAAATTAAGTTTTGGATAAATTACACTTTTCGTCCTTTATGTTTATATCGGATTGCAATGGATAGCCTTTAACTTCAATAATTACAGTCACAATCCTTTATTTGAAAAACTCAGTACATCTTTCGTCCTTTGGCACTAACCCAGTTACTTTTCATGGTTAAATCCAGTCATGTGCATTGCATATGAGGGTATAGTTGTCTTTTTATCTATTTATTAAAAAAATAATAAATAAAACACTTAATTCATATGTTAAAATCCTATTTAAAATAAATATGTTTCTCTCTCTTCTTGTCTCTCTCCTTCCCCCTCTCTCTCTTAGTTGTCTGCAGCAAAAAGAAAAACCCACAAGATCTTGTAACAATCACCACCACTTCGTAGGCTTAGAGGGTGTTTGGGGTTCCTTATTTTGAGGGTAAAAGGACTTTTGAAGGGCAAAAGTCCTTTTGAAAGTGTTTGGCTTTTCTTCTTATGTGAGAGGGATTTGCCAAAAGTCAGGAATTCCTGACTTATTTTGGCCAAAAGGACTTTTCAAAAGTTGAAAATAAGCTAAGCCAAACATGCCCTTTAATCAGAAGAAAAAAAACCCAATTTCTATACTTCATAAGCTCATTCAACACAAACAAGCAATTTCTTAACAACTAAAATCTAATCCGAAACCAGATTTCAAAATCAAAACCAGTCCTAACAAGCAGTTAACAACTAAAATGTAGAGAGAGGAGGTGTGGGGTGCCGACGGTGGCTGGTGGTGGTGGCAGGAGGTGATGGCGGCGGCGGTGGTTGAAACACGAACAAGCTTCAGTGGGGTGCCGACGGTGGCTGGTGGTTGTGGCAGGAGGTGGCGGCGGCGAGTGGTGGTGGCAGGAGATGATGGCGGCGGCGGTGGTTGAAACACGAACAGCTTCAGATCTGGTGGTGGGTTCAGGGTTGTTGGTGACCGGCTTCAAGATCTGGTGATGGTGGGTTTGATGGTGGTGGCTGGCTGCTGGTTTATTGAGAGAGAGAGAGAGAGAGAGAGAGAGGGGAAGAAAAGTGTGTGAGAGAGAGAATGAAAGAGAAGAGGGGTATTTATGTTTGATATTATTTTCTTTTATTTATTTTATAAATAATGAAGTAAAAAGACTAAACTGCCCTTAAGTTAGTAGACTTAATTGAAAATTTTAACCTTGTTTGTGTTAAAGGACGAAAGATGTACGGAGATTTCTAAATAAAGGATTGTGACTGTAATTATTGAAGTTAAAGGCTATCTATTGCAATCTGTTACAAACACAAAGGACGAAAAGTGTAATTTACCCTTAAGTTTTATATCACTTAACAATGACTCCATTTTTTAAAGCTTACAAAACATCTTTTAATAACTACACCAAAGTTTTATATAAGAATTCAAGGTTTACAAAAAAGACTGGGTTAATAAGGATATTACATAAAAAAATTCAAAGTTGGAATTGATTGCTAAACCAAGTTTTACAAAGGAATATTCGATTTAATCATTCCAACTATTCGTCATTGGTCGCCAACAGTCTTAACTTAAAAAATAACCAATGTTAGTCTCAACTATTGACATGTTGTCCACCAATGGACCTTGTCTGACAGAATCCTAACGTCTTTAGTCTCTGGTCGCCGGAAAACCGTTTTTGGCCGGAAAAGGTTTCTAAAGGTCCAATCTAAGGTTACAAATAGGTTTGGGACGAAAATGTTGAGTTTTCCGGCCAAAAAGAAGTTCCCCGGCCAAAAAAGAGATTTCCGGCGACTTCAATAATTGGGCCTTTTACTAGGAAAATGGTCCTAAAGGTCCGTAATAAGGTTACAACGAGGTTTGAGGCGAAAATGTTGAGGTTTCCGACCAAAAATGAGTTTTCCGGTCAAAAACATTTTTCCGGAGACTAACGGCGTCAGAGTTCTGTTAGTTAGGGTCAATTGGAGACCAATATGTTAATAGTTGTGACTGTTAGTGATTATTTTTCAAGTTGGAACTGTTGGCGGCCAACGACAAATAGTTAAGATTATTAAAATCCAATATTTAGGCTTTTATAAAAGCAAAAAAAGTTTCAATAAAATAGAACTCTTATAAAACAAATCCATTATGTTAAAAAAAATTTATAAAACTTATTAAAGTTTATAAGTAATAAAATTTCTATAAAGTTGTAGTTAAAGATAAGTTGTTTCGAAGACTCTTTCTTAAGGAGAGATGCTTTCCAACATGCTTTCAAGTCTTGAAAACTACAAATATACATTTTTTGATACAACACTACACCATTTGTATAAAGTGGTAGTTAAAGATAAGTTGTGTGAGTCTTTAAGAAGCAAAATCATCGTTTTCAATCGGTTATAGAAGCCCTTTCGTCGACAAACCCTAATTCTCCACTAGATTTAGTTGAATTGGTAGTGGGGGAGATGGATGAAACTAAAGAAGGGGAATCCGAGATGATAATTTGAGTGATCCGGTGATCGACGGTCATGTGAGGCCGGAGACTATTGGAGTTCCACTTGGAAACAAAATGTCGAAACCCATGTGGTCGGTACATGGGAACCAACATATCAAGAATAAATCAATGAATTCAATCATTCAAATAATTTTATAAAGTAAATAAAACAAACAAAAGTTATACATTTTGTTCTTCAAAGATTCAACAAAGAAATCTGAAGAGGCAATCGCTGAGAACGGGGATCCCCTTAGATGGTTTATTTTGTTTTTTTACAAAAATAAGCACAAAAAAACAATGCAAAGCTAGAATCGAAAAGGTGACATTTTAGATGGAAGACAAGAAGTTTAACACTATACCAAACTGAGTTTAATTTAATATGGGTTCCACTTAATTATTTTTATGGGGTCCTTACAAATTTATCATGTCGTCTCAACTAAAATTTTTAAAAACATTAGGGTCCCAGGACCCTGATCCCGATAACGTGGATCCGCCCCTGCATAGAGATGAATCGGGAACATATGGATACGAAAGAGAAATTAAGTGAGGAAGAACCCTTGTTTCATCAATATGAGGGCAGCCTTGGATCTCAAGGAGGTGGCGAAGAAGTATCAAGGACTGTAGGGGCTTAGGTATGTAGCATGAACGAGGAGGCAGTAGCTGTAACACAGGACCATGCGAGTATAGACAGGGAGGCATGCAATACAATTAACTTTAGCTCTAGTGTGGGATTCTATTTGATTGGATTCCAAAATCAGGTCAGTGAGGTCATTATAGGCGAAGCAGAACAAATTGTGCAACAATGAAACTTCTATTTATAATTTAGGGGGGTCAGGGACCAAAAACGCTGGATTGGGTTCGGGGTCTAAAAAAATAACATGGTGTTCATTTCCTTGCCATTCATGAAGCAAAACTTGGGGAAAACGCGAATTATATTTATTGTAGGTTTTGGAGTCAGTCATGCTTTAAGTTTGAGGCAGTTGGGGTTAACTAGTCGATCGGGGGGAATAATGTCTCTTTGGAACCCTTAGGTGTTCAAAAGAACATGTATTGGTAAACAACATCATTTTCTACTCACCTTGGATGAATTGTGAGCGATGCGAGAGAAAGTTAATGTAGTAAATGCGTATGCCAAAAATGATTCTATTGCAAGGCAAACATTATGGGAGAAATTTATGTTGATTAAAAATTCAATACCAAGTTTTAGGGGTATTCCTGGTAATTTCAGGGAGGTACGTGACCAGCCCGAGAGACTAACTTATGAGTTTGTTCCCACCAATGCGACCTATTTTAACCATTTCATAGAATTGGTCGATTTGATGGAATACAAAATGGGGGTAGGAAGTTCACATATCATTCGGACAATGGTGTTAAAAAAGTAAGTTAGATAGGTTTTTGGTGTGTCTAGACTCTATGAATAAATGGCCTTTGGCATCCCCAGTGGCGTTACCTATTGTCGTTTCTAATCATTGCCCGATTATACTTTCAACCATACCAGTGGACTTTGGGCCAATTACAACTTGAATTTATAACTCTTCCCGGAAATTCTAGGAATTACGGAGTATGTTCATCAATTGGCCTTTATGTTTAGGTTTGAGGGGTCGGCTAACTTGGGCCTTGCTACCAAGCTAATATGGATCAAATTTAAAATTAGAGCGTTGGAAGTAATGGCTGTAGAGAGAAGTTTACTTCCTCATGAGTTGGAGGCACGCGCCAAATGTAAGAACTTCATCATTGAGGCCGACATGCTGAAATTAATGGATATGCAACAAAAGGAAGGGATAAGGTGGGAATAGATGGTGATGAAAACACAACATACTTCTACAGGATTGTTAACACATATATGGCCAACAATCGTATCAATGACTTGATGATTGAAGGCGATTGGGTTACCGCAGCTCTGCTAATCCGAATACAATTTGCTCGTTTTTGCAGGGAAGTCCCGAGAATCGATGGGGGTAAGACCGGTGCTTGAACTCCTGAACCTTGGTTAGTTATTGGGTGAGGTGGCAGAATTTCTAGTTAGTCCATTATGTCTATTGGAAATAAAGGAAACACTGCGGGATTGTGCAGGTGACAAAGCCCCGAGCCCAGACAACCTCAATTTTCGTTTTATTAAAAGGTGTTGGGGTGTATTGCAACAGTAGTTTGTCAAATTATTTGATGAATTCTTTTGCAATGATCACATGGGTTGTATCTTATCTTTCCTTACCTTAATTCTGAAGTGTAGTGATCCTAGAGGAGGGTTGGCCGACTATAGACCAATCAGCCTCATCGGTTGCATAAACAAGGCGATTTCAAAGGGTTATCCAGAGAGTCAGATTTCGGAAGAGCAATCGTCGTTTTTGGCAAATAAAATTATATTGGATGGGCCGATTGTCCAAAATGAGTTCACCCCCTGGGTGAGAAGGAATAAAAAAATTGGGTTAATTTTGAAAGTGGATATTGAGAAGACATATGATTCTTTAAGTTGGGAGTTTGTCGGTTCTATTTTAACTTAAATGAATTTCCCATTAAAATGGTGAAATTGGATCATGAAAATGGTAAAAATCGTTAAGAGCATCGGTATTAGTGAACAGGTCGCCAACACAAGAGTTTATGTGTTATAAGGGTTTGAGGAAAGGGGAACCCTTATCGTCTTTTCTGTTATAATTGCCATGGAGGCCTATCAGGGGTTATAAAGAAAGCTTGTGAGATCGAGGCATTCAATGGCATTCGATGTACCATTCAAGGCAAGATGTTATCCCCTTTACTTTTATGTCACACCCCAATATTTCCACACTTTACCGGTGGGCCCGGTAGAGGAGTAACGTGACGTGGTTGGCAACATCATAGTCAAACAACACAATATATAAATGCACAGCGGAAGCAAAAGGATAAATATATTACAATCCGAAATAATGTAACGTCAAGTATTACAACGGAAGTAAAGGATCCACAGGCGGATCGAAAATAAAATAACACTGTTCAACAGACTTTACGCATCTAAGCTTGCGAGACTCTTTATTGATGCTAGGAGTAGCCAGCCAATTCCGATTAGTACCTGCACTTAGCCTTTTTGGGAAAATACGTCAGTTTACACTGGTAAATACAATCAACCGACTCATTTTGAAAAGGGTTTAAAAAAATTGATTTGAATGCACATGGCACAAATAATATTTTATAACTTGGGTTACTTATTTAATTATATAAACTTGTAAAGGATTTACATGTTCCTTATGCGTTCAGTAGCCCGGATCGAGCCGGGTTAAAGATCAATAGACTCACCACTTTATTTATATGAGACACTGACAGGTGTACGCCTACACCTGAGTGCTAAGGTCGTGGCCATTTCGTAAAATGATGCCAGGGATATCCGGGACACGGTCATTAACCCCCAAAGGCTTTAAGCAAACAAAACAAATTAAACGAGACATCTCAATACTTTAACCATCATACAATTAAAGATTCAATGCCCGACCAAGCGGTATTTTATATACCGTACCCCAAGCCCGTATAGGGAAAATAAGTTAAAAGTATTTACCTGAGCTAAATATAATTTCAATCCCAGCCGTATCAAATCAGCAAGTACAGATAGCTTTTACTGGGCTCCTAAATCTGGAACGAAGGTTTTTAATAACCTATTAGAATCCTAACGGGTCTTTAATTAAGTCTTGACTTAGACCGGTTAGTTTTCAAAAGGAAGATACGGTTCAAACGCATGATAAGGCGAAGACCGGAATAGAATGTGATTTAGACCCGACAAGTTCGGAGACTTGTATAATATGGGTATATTATACACATTCTGGATTTTGAGATAAAACCGATAAGGTTTGACCCGTTTCGGCTAATTTATGTAAACTAGTTACATAAACCGAACCGAACGCGTATGAAGCATAACGGGTAACCGTAAGAGTCCTAAACAGGTTTCCTAAGTTAACATGCCTTAAATATGTTGTGATATCAGTAGGATACCTTCCATTATGCCCAAAACGAGTTTAATCTCATATTAAGCCCCGTAGGGGTATTTTGGTCATTTTAAAGGTTATAAAGGGATCAATTAAGTTTCTGTGATCCGGGTCTGAATAAATCAGTAAAATAGTTTATTTTAACTTGGTGTATCAGTTGGTGTTAAGTCCTATGTGGCAAAATGGTTTTAAACCCTTACTATGCGCTTAATACGCGTATAACGTCGTTTTAAGCGATTTACGGGTTAAAATAGTATTCTGAGTTTCCAGGTCAGTTTATAAGGTTCAAAACACTTCATTTATTATTTAAAATCAATAGCAATTGGATTGGTAGCAAAAGGATTTGTAAAACTCATTTTATGGCCGAAAAGGGCATATTCGGTATTTACCGAATCAAGGTACTAATCCTAGCTTATGATCAATTTAAAAATAATTAAAAATCTTCAAAAATCCCAAAATATTATATTACATCAGTGGGTAAAAGGTTTGGTGTCAAAATTGGGTTTAGATAGGCTTTACGCTAATGACGCCGTTTAATTACTAAGAAGCGTTCAAATTACGTCATTAAGCATAACTCCTAATCTAGACCTCCAACTGGTGTGAAAATTTAGGGACATGTTTTATAATCAGTGACAAAGATTATTGTACTTTCACATTTCCAAAATTCTCGTTGTATGGTCATAAGGGCATTATGGTCAATATTTAAGCACTTAACGGAAACGTCGGACAATTAAGGATTTAAGTGGTATAAACGCAGAGGCTTATACAATCATGTAACTAGGTCCTAATGGAACTTTAAGGCATGTCTAAACCTATCTAAACCGGGTCAGAACTGAGGTCAAAGCAAAAGTCAAACTTTTGCGTCTTTCGGTTCCGAATCGGTTCAAAACAGAAAGTTGTCAAATCAAACAAGCTTAGACAAGTTCTTAGGCTTATTATCAGGTTATATGAATGATAAAATAGGTGATACGCCTTTTATATCTTTAATCATGCGTTAAATCGAAGATTACATTTCTGTTGACTTTTTCTAAACATCTTTGACTCGACAAACGACCTAATTAGAACGGGTATCAGTGGATGCCCTTTTAAGGGTTTAAAGCCCACCTAAATACCAACTTATAACTACCTTAAGTTTGCCTAATCGCTGGACCGTTAGCGATTAATCGATAAGTCAAATCGTAATTACGACGGTTTGACTTTTAAGCTATAAACTAAGCAAAACGCGATTAAGAAGGGTCAAACATACTTACAAGAGTCTAATGAACAATTAGGAAGGCTTGATGATGGTCCTTGTGCTCCAGAAAAACTCAGATGATGAAGGGAATGGATGAACACAAAGTTGCAACTTTGTGTGACTTTATCAAGTGATCAAAACCCATTTGATTGTTGACATGTAAGTCTAAGATTGATACAAGATGCATACAAGTGCCCCCTATAGCCTCAAAACCATTTTAGGAAGCCCATGGTATCATACAAAGGCATTTGAAGTCGGTTAAAGGGCTGAACAGGCAGCTGCCTGTTGTTTCTGCATCTGGCAGTCGTAGGCGGCCCGCGTAGGATTCTTCATTGTCTTACGCGGCCCGCGTTAGACCTGGTTTCAGGTTTTGAATTTTTCTTTTATTGCACTTTTGGCCCCCGGTCCTCCTAAACATCGCTTTCACTTCATTTCTTGCATTTTAAGCCTTTCTAATTGATTTATAAGGGCTTCAAGGCTTGTACCATCTTTGTCAAGTCCTCGGTAACTTTGTGATCACCCGAAAAACCCTAATTTTCAATGTTGACGATTCTAACCCCTCGCACACGAATTTTATCATAACTTTCTCATATGATAACGAAACTTGGTGAAATTTTTATGGTACATTCTAGTGAGCATAATTAATCGTTACAAGGCTTCGGGTTTGCTAAAAGGTCACTCAGAGGTATATCTTAACATGTTGACATATTTAACCCCTGTAGTTTGTAATCTCTCACTTTCTTTCACAATTCGCTTCGTAAGATCCATGATCCATTCGTTTAGGGTTATAAACATCATGTAGGGTTATTATAAAATATATTTATTCATTGTTGACATTCTGAACCCTTATATTTACATAGTTTCATTGTTTGTCAACTTTAGTCCTTCTAATGAAATCCTTTGCACGTTCAGAGTTTATGACACGTGTCAACACATTATAGGACGCGAATTTTCGAGGTGTTACATCCTCACCCCCTTAAAAGAAATCTCGACCTCGAGATTTACTGAAACAATTGAGGGTATTTCTCTTTCATAGTGGACTCAACCTCCCACATATATTCGGGACCTCTACGGGCATCCCATTTGACCTTTACAATCGGTACATGCTTCCTTCGAAGCTTCTTAACCTGTCGATCCTCAATCGACATAGGTTGCTCATCTTTTCATAAATTTGCATATCATTATGTGATAGTGCTTTTCGACTTATTGGTGACACGTCCTTAAATCATTAGTGTGGGTCACATTGCACGTTCCACACAGCTTCTAAATTAGGTCTTAGCTCGTAAGCTATTTAATCTTGATACATTCGATTTTCATCGAATGATTTTTATATATTCAGAGCTTAACTAGCCTGATAATTTAACCAATTGGCACACCCTTTCAGGGTGATATCTTTTGTTGAACCTTATTCTTTAACAAGAACTGAGGAAGGTTGCTACTAACATTAATTCTTAATTTTCTGCCGAATACTGGCATCTTTTAGATGATTATGAATTTGTGTGACCTTATTTGTTGTTTCCAATACAACTTTCAGATCCTGATAATTGGATTTACCAATCTATTGTCCTAACAATAGATGTGTAACATTTCATCTATACAAGGTCTCCTAAGGAGCAGCCTTGATGCTTATATATCAAATATTATAGAAAAGCTCATCTTAAGGTGATATGGTTATTCCAACCATTGCTTAACTAATTTTAAGGAATAGCTAATCCTCGTCGCGAGTCGAACAAATCGACGGTCCTGGGCAGCTGATGGCAATTTCTTAATCGTTGCCTAATTTGGGTTGCGGTAAAAATGCATAAGCAACATGAACCGTCTTTCATGATTAACTATACCGAACTCTCAGGATATTGAGTTAGGCTATATTAGTCTATATCTTAAAACTTACTTGACCAGGGTTTTTCTATTCTGCCAAAAATGGTACTAGCTGTCTTGGAGATTTCATAATAATGCAGCCCTACATGGGATATAAACCTTAACTCTACCTGCCTCTCAGGGGTAAACAGGATAATATTAGAAGATGATGATCAAGATATAAGGAGGTTACAGAGATTTTATAAATCTCAAGCTCCAATTCATCCATCTTTGCTTGTGTCAATTAAGTGACACATTTACGTTACGAGTCCACGAATTTCTTGATCTGGAACATTCACTTGGATAATTCCATCCTGGATATCTCCTTTGAATACCATTAGCTGACTTTAGTACTCTATGACCATCGGAATATCTTTGTGGTCCCATGTATTAAACCTCCATACTGATCAGGCATGGAAGCAATCTATGGAATTTATTAAGATACACCAATCCTCATATGATGCTTTTATCATACCATTTGGTATTCGGAATTGATAGAGATTAAAGAGATATCATCTATATGTGCTGACGCACTTCCTCTCGAGAGAGGAAAACATTTTTTCTATGACTCGGAGGTTTCTGACAAGAACGGAAGAAATGGTTCTTATGATTTCGCAGGTAAGTTTTATCTTACGCTTAATATCTGGAGTTCTTACGGGAAAACTTCTAAAAGTTTGCTAAGCTTAGGTTCTTATGAGAGACTTAGCAACACCTGATCCTAAACGTATCTCCTAGCAATCAGTCAAAATAAGGGATTTATCTGGTGTCATTTTTAATGTGAGCTACCCCTAATTATTCATCAGGAGGGTTAAACGCCTCCATTCTTAACCCTTTTTTAAACTTAGCTGTAAAATCTTAAACAACTTTTAGGGCAGTCTTAGCTTTGACTGATTACTTCTTAATCATTATAACGTGGGTAGCTGAGGTAGATCCATAATGGATTTTTAATGAGTAGGTTTTTAAACCTTAGTGTGCCCTCTTATTGCCAATGCTAACCACTAATAATTTTGTGCTTTAAACTTAGATTTTTGGGTATACAGAATAGGGTACTATCTCAGCCAATGAATTAAAATTTGCGACTTACTGTCGACTGTCTAGAACTTTTATGGCGAGAGTCAGAAAATTCCTATTCCGTCTTTTCCCTTTTCGCGAAACGGATACTAGGTTTTTTTTTTTTTTTTTTTTTTTCTAATAAGGTCCTTAAAACTTGGACCATTCCACAATGTATAAGAGGATCCTTCTTGAGGATTTCATTAATGTCCTTTCTAATTAAGAGTATTGTCATCGAATGACTGTGATGTATACCTTACCATGTCCTTTCTAACATAACCACTGATATACTTAATGGTTTCTACTTCATCCTTTCTAGTGTTTAGTCAACATAAGCAAGCCAAGAGTAATTAAAACATAGAGGTAAAATCTTGGATTCTAATACTTAGTCAACATAAGGAGGATAAGTAGGTGACTTATAGTAAGAAGTAAGGAAGTTATTGTACATGTGCTTATATTAAATCAAAATGGAAATTTCACAAACTAGGCACCTAGCTCGGTTGGCTAGGCGCGCGAAAGGGAGTGGCCTAGACCCAGGTTCGATTCCGGGGACGGCCAATTCCACCATTTTTTTATGTTGAATATTAATTAATCGTACGGATACATGTAATTATGAGGGTTGTCTCATAAGGAGTCTTGATAATTAATTACTTCTTATCACCCACAATATGGGCTTGATTTTCAAGGCAACCAATTGATTTTTATCACTATATTGAGTCCTTATATTTTAACGGAAAATAGGACATCGGAAAAATGATTCCTAATGGATATAAAACATCCATCTAATATTGCTGAAGCAGTTTCTGAGGTACTATCGGCCAATTTTACTTCATACTTAACGCTTAGAGTTTTAACAGGCAGATTTAATGATTTACAATATCTATTGTCTACGAGAGACTTATCTGAACCTGAATCAATTAATACTCTAGCGTGAGCGTTATTGGTAAAGAAAGTACCTGTTGTGACATTGTTATCCTGAACAGTCTCTTGAGCACCCATTTGAGAGCTTCCAACTTTGATCTTTTTAACTTCCTCAAGCTTTTTAGCATATTTAGGGCAGTTGGTCTTAATGCGCCCTCTTTCATTGCAACCATAGCAGGTTGCGTCTTCCATCTTCTTGCAGTCCAAGGTCTTATGCCCCTTGGACTTGCATATCCCACATGCCGCGATAACAGGGTAATAACTCGATCACTGCTACGATTCAATGTCCGATCGATAAAAACCAGTCCGATGGATTTTTATGTGCTGCCCGTATTTGGGCTATACTTTGTCATTCGTCTTGAGGGTTTTGATCTCGTGAGTTGTCGTAAAAGTTGTATTAAGTTACTGACCTAGTTTTCGTGTGCATTGTTAATTGAATTAGGTTAACAAGGCTAAATCAGTAGGCTAAACTCTGCCCGTCTAAACTTGCAATGTGAGTCATTCTCTTTTTGTCAAATCGTTTTCCTAAAACTCTACTTGTTTTCAAAGTTATAATTGCTGGGATTAAGTCTTTGTAATCTTCAATTACTGCCGGTATGTGGGGTTTTGTATACATTACTTGATACCCGTCACCATTGGACAACATGTTAGCCAATGGGTGATCTGACCATAGTCACAGACACTGTCGAGTGACAAATACCGATTTGGGGTAATTGGTAGATAGAAACAATATAATCACCCTTAATACTGTATATTATAACAATGTGTCGTTTTGTGCAACTTGAGTGACTCGCCAGTATTTCCCTGCTGATAAAACCTTTTTAAACATGTTTCAGGTGATCTACTGTGATCCAGGAAAAGTGCCGTGTAGCACTGCAAGCTTGAAGAAGTGGCTCAATAAAATGTTTTCAAAACATGTTTTTCTAAAAACAGGGATTTCCCAGTAAAATCACCTTTATTGTAAATTATGGGTGTTATCCCCAATTTGTGAAATAAAATAAATTGGGTATTTTCAAGTTTTAAAAGATCCTGTTAAACTTCCGCTGTCAACTCAAATAATAAATACCACGGGTTTTCTGCCCGCGGCTCCAGGACCGGGTCACACCGGGTCGGGGGCCATAACAGAAAAAAGGTGGTATCAGAGCCACTGATTTAAGCCAATTAAGTATTTAGAAATACTTAATTTTTCTGATTGCCATTCTGTGATTTTATTAAAATTTAATTTACAAAATTTTAACTTAGAATTTTGTATGTTTCTTCATGTATGCTAACAACATGAATGAACTATCAGAAGCACTTCAAAACTTTACTATCCAAACCACAGATATGGATACCACCGGTACCTTCACTGGCTACCAGGCTGTAACACCTCGTAAAATCATACCCAATAAAATGAGGACACGTGTCATGTTATATAAACGTGTTATAAAAAAACGGATCCAGATAAAGATGTACGGTAGGATTTAAAAGCGTCGACATGTTAATTTATACCTCTGAGCGACCTATTAATAAATCCCTAACCATAATATATTTAATCAACATCTAAATTATGCAAATAAATCTGGTTATCCTAAATAACAAATTAATTATAACTCAAGACTTGGATCCAATGTGAGTTCTCGAAAATGTTGGCACTTGAGGCATTCAACACAAAGCACCAAAATGTGTAAGAGCATGCAAGGTCTGAGCACTTGGCCCCTCTACTGAAAAGAAAGCATGAAAATTCGGATTTAAGTGGCATAGACAAGGCCTAAGAAATTGTAAAAATTGTCTCTGGTCATCGGTTATGGACCGTAAGAGCTAAGGCTTACGGTCTGTAAAGGGTTGCTTACGGACCGTAAGCTTGAGCTCTTACGGTCCGTAAGGCTGTCGCTGGGCAGCAGATTTGGACAGGTGCCCGTTCAGCAGGTTGCACCGCCTTATATGGGTGGTTTTCGAAAACAGGGACCTTGCAAGTGGTATTTGGAAACATAGGGACACCTGGGATCATCCCATAACATTAGTAGAGTGGCTTGGCATGATCTTGTGCATTTGGGTTCACTATATAAGAAGAACAAGTTGCAACTTTCTCATTTGCTCACTTTGGAAAAAATTTCAAGACTTCTCTGGAGCTCCTCTGATCAGCAACAAGTCTTCTTAAGATCCCTAATCATACTTAGGACCTTTGTAAGTGTCCTTAACCCTTCCTAATTCAGTTTAGGTTAGTTAATTAGCTAAAAGTCAAACCGTCGTAATTAAGGTTTGACTTCGAGATTAATTAAAATTTGTTCAGTCAAATCTCGAATTAAAAGTACCTATAAGTAGGTAATTATGTGGGTAATAAACCCTTAAAAGGGTACTCTCTGATTCCCACTCTAACTAGGTCAATTGTCGGGTCAAACTTGATATTAAAAAGTCAACAGAAAGCTAAAAATCAAATTAATGCATAATTAGCAATGTAGAAGACATACAACCTGTTTTATCATTAATATAACTTGGTAATTAATGTAAGAACATGTCTAAACATGTTCAACCCGGCAATTTTCAGTAGAGACCCGGTTCGGAACCGAAAGTCGCATAATTTGACTTTTGCTTTGACTTTCAGTTCTGACCCATTTGAGCATAGTTTAGAAATACCTTAGAGCTTTATTTGGACCAGGATGTATGTTAGTATAACCCTCTGTGATTATACACCTTGGTTCAATAGTTATCCGATTCGTATGCATGTTCCCGTTAATTGCTTATATGTTGACTATTATGCCCTTTTAAGTTTAAAACGTGATTTTTGAAAATATAAAAGAATGGAGAACTTATTTACTGATTTATAAAGTTGTCCCTAAAATTTGACATCAGTTTGAGGTCTAGATTAGGAGTTATGCTCATTAGCGTAATTAGAAAGCTTTTATTAAATAAACGGCATAATTAGCGTATAGCCTATCTAAACCCACTTTTTGATATCAAACGTTTTACCCACTGATGTAAAATAATATTTTGGGAATTTTGAATATTTTTAATTAATTTTAGGCTGAGCATAACATAGGGTTGTAGCTTTAATTCGGTAAATGCCGGTTTTGCCCTTTTGGGCTATAAAATGAGTTTTACAAATTATTTTGATACCAAACCTTTTGCTACTGATTTGTTATAATAAATAAAATATTTTGAGCCTTCTGGAATATTAAAATGATCAGCTTTCCTTTAAAAACCCGAAAATAGCTCAAATTCGTCTTTTTAAGCGTTTTTAACGCATAGTATGTATTAAAACTATTTTAAACATATAAGGTTTGATGCCTACTGATATTTCCACTAAATTTTTATATATTAACAGTAAGCAAAATTTTTAAACTCAGAATTTAAGTTTTGACCTTTTAAGCTTATGTAAAATTACCAAAATGCCCCTAAGGTGCATAGTTTGGTTTTAAATGATAAATTTTACACATAGGTAATACCCTACTGTTATAACTTATTAAATTAAGTATATTTACTGATTATATCATATCTGTAACTCAAATTATTATTTAAACTCTTTTATAACCTTTAAAATGACCAAAATGCCCCTACGGGGCATAGTTTGAGTTTAAATCCATTTCGGGCATAATAGAAGATATCTTACTGATGTCACAACATATTTTAGGCATATTAACTTAGGAAACTTGCATATGACTCATTTGGTTACTCGTTACGCACTTTTCGCGTTCGGATCGGCTTATGTAACTAGTTTGCATATATTAGCCGAAACGGGTCAAACCTTATCATTTTTGTCTCAAAATCCAGAATGTGTTTAGTTTACCCATATTATACAAGTCTTCAAACTTGTAGGGTCTAAATCACATTCTATTCCGGTCTTCGCTTATTCATGCGTTTGAACCGTATCTTCCTTTAAAACTAACCGGTCTAAGTTTAAGCTTAATTAAAGACCCGTTAGAAATCTAATAGGTTATTGTAAACCTTCGTTCCAGAATAGGAGGCCCAGTAAAAGCTATCTGTACTTGCTGATTTGATATACGGCTGGGATTAAATTTATATTTAGCTCAGGTAAATACTTTTAACTTATTTTCCCTATACGGGCTTGGGGTACGGTATATAAAATACCGCTTGGTCAGACATTGCATCTTTAATTGTATGAAGGTTAAATCATTGAAATGTCCTGTTTGAAAATGTTTTGTTTGCTTAAAGCCTTTGGGGGGTTAATGACCATGTCCCGGATATCCTTGGCATCATTTTACGAAATGGCCACGACCTAAGCACGGGGTGTAGGTGTACACCCGTCAGTGCCTAAATAAATAATGTGGTGTGTCTATTGATCTTTAACCCGGTACGAACCGGGCTACTGAACGCATGAGTAACATGTAATTCTTTTACAAGTATTATATTCAAATAATTATCCCAAGTTATAAAAAGTTTTGTGCCACGTGCATTCAAATCAATTTTATTAAACTTTTCAAAATGAGTCAGTTAATTGTATTTACCAGTGTAAACTGACGTATTTTCCCAAAAAGGTTAAGTGCAGGTACTACTCGAACTAGGCTGGCTTTCTCCTAGCGTCCACCATAAGTCTCGCAAGCTTGGATGTCATAAAACTGTTGAACAATGTTTCCTTTTTATTTTGATCCACCCGTGGATCTGTTTCAACTGATTGTGATACTTAATATTACAATTTATTAAAGTTGAAATGAATCTTTCTTTTGCTTCCGCTGTGCATTTAAATTTGTGTTGTTTGACTATGATGATATCAACTACGTCACGATACTCCCCACCGGGCCCACCGGTAATACGTGGAAATATCGGGGTGTGACACAGGCTGATACTGAAGAGCCAATAGTATTCCAAGCCCAACCTCAGGAAAAACCAAAACCGAAAAAGAGAAGAAGACTCGTAGGCTGGAGGCGTATGCGTAGGAAGAAACCAGCAGTACAAAAGGTTATAAAGACTGAGGATCCGAAGGATAAAGGAAAAGGGAAAGAAATTAGGGAAAGTTCTGGGCAAGCCTAGGAAATGTCATCATGGGAGGAGCTGAATCGTAAACTGGCACTTAGTGACCTCATCGGACCTGCTGATGAAAACCTCTTTAATTACCCAACGGAAGCACAACTTCCAGTTAATCTGGAACCTGCTATCCCAGATCCTATTATCTACCCCCGACCTCTACCAGGAGAGCTGGAAGAATGGTGGACTACTGACTGGCAGTTTCAGAACCTCCTGAATAACCCTAATACCTTTTTCCCCCAATTTGACCCTCAGCCTCCACTACACCCACCAATGAGCACCGAGAACTTGGCTGAACTTCGCCACTATGGCGAGGAGCTGATGGACACAGGAAATAGAATCCGAGATGTGGGGGAGAGGATATCATGGAAATACGACGAGAGGGAACGTCGTTTCTGAAGTGCCAACTGACAGGATCGTATGTGGTTGTGCGGATGTGTGTTTAATAATAATATAATAATAAAATAATAATAAATATTACCAAAAATATAATCGTGTAAAATAACTTAAAATAAAACTTTTGTAATATAACGGGTGTGTAATGATGCATATTAATATATAAAAAGATGAAGTCGCAAAGTCGATAATTTTGGCTATACGTGTTGACATGATTATGTTGATGTGATTATGTGCGATTGCTTTATTATGCTTGATTATTATTTACTCTATTTTGTGCCAATAATTTATATATTGAAAATTATCAGATGGAACCTGCTGTTAATGAACCAGTTAACGAGGTTAACCAATCCGAGCAAAACAATGAAGATCACTTTCTTAACAGACAAGATATAGAAAATATTGTTGCTCAAGGAATAGCCAATGCTATTCCAGCAATCCTTGCTGCTGCCCGAAATCCAGTTGAACCTCCACCACCTATTCCCAGCAAACGTACTCATGATGACAATTTCAGTAATAGTGTAAATGGAGGCGGCAACAATAATAATAACGATGATGTGATACAAGCCCCATTTCTTAAAAGAATGAAAGCTGCAACGCCTGGTTGCACTTACAAGGAATTTCTTGCCTGTAAACCGGTAGAATTTGCAGGCAATGAAGGGGCAACGGCCGCACTGTGTTGGTTGGAGAAAACCGAGGCAGTAATTAAAATAAGTAAATGTGCCGAGGAGGATAAGGTCATGTATGCTTCTCACCTCTTTAAGGAAGAAGCATTAGAATGGTGGAATACGGTATTACAAGCCAAAGGAAGTGACATGGCCTATGCCATGAGTTGGGAAGAGTTCAAGCGTCTGGTAGAAAGGAAATTCTGCCCCGAATATGAAAAGGAACAAATGGCGAATAAGTTCCTGAGCCACCGAATGGTGGATGTCGATTGTCGAGGGTATACTTCGAAGTTCTTCGAATATGCTCGAATTGTGCCTACTCTGGCTTCGCCAGAACCGGTACTTATTTCTCGCTACATTTGGGGTTTAATTAGCGAGATCCGTGATATTGTCAAAGCTGCGAGACCCCGCACGATCGATGATGCGGTGGAATTAGCCAACTCTTTGACTGACGGGCTGGTGCGTACGCGAGAAGAAAACAGAAAGAAGGAATTGGCTCATAAAATTACTCAAGGATTTCGTATGGGTAATAATAGCAACTTCAAGAGAAGGGGAACTGGATCATCTTCCACTCCGCTGTTCTGCAGGAACTGTAAAAAGAAACATTTTGGAAAATGTAATGAAACCTGCAACTTTTGCAAAGCTATAGGACATCGTGAAGAAGATTGCAGAAAGAAAACAAAGATCTGCTATAACTGTGGAGAAGCTGGGCATTTCAGACCAGAATGCCCTAAATTGGTCAAACTAGCAGATAGCAAGGCCAAAACTGCTGAAGGGACTAACAAGAAGAACGCAAGAGCCTTCCAACTGACCACGCAGGAAGCCGAACTGATTCCTGACGTAATAGCTGGTACATTCTTAGTTCACAATGTTTATGCGAAAGTATTATTCGACTCTGGTGCAAACCAAAATTTTATAAATACTTCATTCTGCCAAGCTCTTAAGCAACCTTTAACGAAACTTAGGCAAGTTTTTACAGTAGAAATAGCAGACGGGAACTCTGTTAACATAGATACGGTTTTGCAAAAAGAAACTATAGAACTTTCAAGTCATAAATTTTCTGCAAACCTATTACCCATGAATTTAGCTGGATTCGATGTCGTGTTAGGAATGGATTGGTTAGTAGCCAACCATGCTCGAATCCTTTGTGATAAGAACTCCATAGAAATCCGTGCACCCACAGGAGAAGTAATTATGATTACAGGGGATAAGCCGCGTAAACCCATGAAGTTCATTTCAGTAATGAAAGTTGCTAGTTATGAACGAAAGCAAGGAATAGTGTATATGATTTCGGTAATCATTAGCACTAAGGGTAAGGAACCTAAGGAAATTCCCGTAGTATCAGAATACCCGGATATATTCCCAGAAGAACTACCAGGATTACCACCCGATAGGGAAGTAGAATTTAGAATTCATCTAATTCCAGGAACTACACCAATAGCCAAGGCACCTTATCGATTAGCACCCACCGAAATGTTAGAACTGAAAAAGCAATTAGATGAATTTCTTAGTAAAGGATTTATACAACCTAGTTCATCCCCTTGGGGAGCACCAGTGTTGTTCGTAAAGAAGAAGGATGGTTCGATGCGAATGTGTATCGATTATAGGGAACTGAATAAGGTTACAATTAAGAATCGATACCCATTGCCTAGGATTGATGATCTTTTAGATCAACTTCAAGGAGCTAAACATTTTTCTAAGATAGATTTACGCTCCGGATATCATCAATTGAAGGTACAAGAAGAAGACATACCTAAAACCGCTTTCAGAACTAGGTATGGTCACTACGAGTTTACAGTTATGCCTTTTGGACTAACAAACGCTCCGGCAGCTTTTATGGATATGATGAATAGAATCTGTAAACCTAACCTGGATAAATTTGTAATTGTCTTCATCGACGATATACTTATTTATTCCAAAAGCCAGGAAGAGCATTGTGAGCATCTGCATGCACTCTTAACTTTGTTAAGAAAGGAAAAGCTTTACGCCAAATTCTCAAAGTTTGAATTTTGGCTACAGGAGGTGCAATTTTTAGGTCACATGGTGAATCAAGAAGGTATTCACGTAGATCCCTCCAAGATAGAAGCGATCACTAAATGGAAGGTCCCGCAATCAGCTACAGAAGTTAGAAGTTTTCTAGGATTAGCTGGATACTATAGACGCTTCATTAAGGATTTTTCTAAGATAGCTGTGCCATTAACTAAGTTAACTTGTAAAACAGTTAAGTTTGAATGGGGACCTAAGTAAGAAGAGGCTTTTAAGGTTTTAAAGCAAAAGTTAACAAACACCCCAATTCTTGCTTTACCCGAAGGGACAGAAGATTTTGAAGTATATTGTGATGCTTCAAAGCTAGGATTAGGATGCGTATTAATGCAACGCAAAAAGGTAATTGCGTATGCATCAAGACAATTAAAGAAGCACGAAGAGAATTATACAACTCACGACTTAGAATTAGGAGCAATAATTTTTGCCCTTAAAATTTGGAGACACTATCTATATGGAAGTAAATTTACCGTTTATACGGATCATAAGAGTTTAACATACATTTTTGGGCAAAAAGAATTGAATATGAGGCAAAGAAGATGGATGGAAATTCTAAGTGACTACGACTGTGATATTCAATATCACAAAGGAAAAGCAAATGTAGTCGCAGATGCCCTAAGTCGTAAGTATCATGAAAAGCAAAAGCGAGTTCGTGCTCTTAGGTTAAGTTTACAATTAGACTTAATGGAACAACTGAAAAACATTCAAGAAATAGCAATCAAGGATGATGCTGAAGAAATGAAAGGAAGAATAAAAGACTTGGAGCAAGGGGCTGATGGAATTTGGAGATTCCATAAGAAAAGGATTTGGGTACCTAAGCAAGGAGAATTAAGAAATAAAATTTTAGAAGAAGCCCATAAATCTAGGTATACCATGCATCCTGGTAATAATAAGATGTACCAAGATTTAAGAAATAATTTCTGGTGGATAGGAATGAAAAAGGACATAGCTAGATATGTATCTAGGTGTCTAACTTGTTCACAAGTTAAGGCAGAACACCAGAAACCTTCTGGGTTACTCCAACAATTAGAAATGCCTGTTTGGAAATGGGAACTAATAACCATGGATTTTGTTACTAAGTTGCCCAAAACCAGAAAAGGTAACAACGCTATTTGGGTAATTGTGGATCGATTAACCAAATCAGCTCATTTCCTACCCATGAAGGAAACCTTTCGCATGGAAAGGTTGGCAAAATTGTATGTAGATGAAGTAATATCCTTACATGGAGTCCCACTCTCTATCGTATCGGATAGAGATAGTCGTTTCACTTCACATTTTTGGACGAGTTTCCAAGAAGCAATGGGGACTCGATTGAATTTAAGTACTGCATACCATCCCCAAACAGACGGACAAAGTGAAAGGACGATTCAAACCCTGGAAGACATGCTCAGGGCATGTGTAATAGATTTTGGTGGGAACTGGGATGACCACCTACCCTTAATTGAATTCTCCTATAACAATAGTTATCATTAGGGCTGGCAATTTTACACGAATACATGAATACACGACACGAACCTACACGAAGTTAACAGGTATCGTGTATGGCCTTAACAGGTATCGTGTACCAAACAGGTAGACACGAGATTACCTGTTAATTTTCGTGTATAAACAGGTTAAATACCTGTTTACCTGTTAATACCCGTTAGTACACGATAAGAAATTAAATTAAATAAAACTCATCAGCCATGTGCGTGTGGGTTCCTTAATTCCTTTCTATTTTCATTCCTCATTCAATTCAAAAAAGATAAAACCCTAAACTCCCTCTGTAACTCTCAGATAACATGTCGTGTTCGTGTTTTTGTTCGTGTTAACAGGTATTAACAGGTAATTTTCATGTATAACAGTCGAACAGTCGTGTTAACAGGTATTAACAGGTAATTTTCGTGTATATCGTGTCGTGTTCGTGTTCGTGTTTGAAAAAAGGACACAATAAGTTATCGTGTCGTGTTCGTGTATGGGATTTCGTGTATCGTGTCTTATCATGTCGTGTCTTATCGTGTACGAGTATACACGATATGCCAGCCCTAGTAATCATGCAAGCATTGAAGCTGCCCCATTCGAAGCACTGTGTGGGCGAAAGTGCAGAACTCCAGTTTGTTGGGCAGAAATAGGAGAAAGCCAATTATCAGGTCCTGAAATCGTACAAGAAACCACCGACAAGATCACTCAAATCAAGGAAAGACTGAAAATGGCTCGAGATCGCCAGAAAAGTTATGCAGACAATCGACGCAAGCCACTGGAATTTCAAGTCGGAGATAAGGTACTCTTGAAAGTTTCTCCTTGGAAAGGAGTAGTGCGGTTCGGGAAGAAGGGAAACTTAAGTCCAAGGTACGTAGGACCATTCCCAGCAATCCAGCGAATAGGACCAGTTGCCTATCGTTTACAACTACTAGAAGAGCTAGCAGGGGTACATGACGTATTTCATGTATCCAACCTCAAGAAATGTCTATCTGACGAATCCCTGGTAGTACCTCTTCAAGATGTAGAAGTAAATAAAAAGTTAAAATTTGTTGAGAAACCACTGCAGATAGAAGACAGAAAGGTCAAGTTTCTCAAACACAAAAGACTAGTACTGGTCAAAGTCAAGTGGGATTTGAAGAGAGGACCTGAGTACACTTGGGAGCTGGAATCGGAGATGAAGCGAAAATATCCCTACTTGTTCCAGTAAATCTCGAGGACGAGATTTTTATATGGTGGGGAGGATGTAACAACTCTCATTAAAATTACTATTTCTTATTTTATTATGTCTAATAGGAAACCCTAATTGAGACCCCCAAATAATATTGCATGACCCCTAAAATTTTCAGAACGATCGGAACTAGGATCAGGGCCCCCTAAAACTCAAGGGGGGGGGGGGTGTATTCCCTAATTAATATTATCCTCACAGTTTGCTGTAGGATTTGAATTTCGTCGAATTGTGACTCACCAAGGCTATGTTGGACACGAAACTACCCTACCCTAAAAGTGACCCGTCGCGCCACGCGCCAGGACCAGGTGGGTCTGGCGCGCCACGCGGGGGAACCCATTTTTCAGCATATAAATTAAGGGCTTGGCACTTGCATGGGGGAGTTGTTACGACGTGAAAATACGTTTTCTACTTTGAGTTGTGCTCGGTTATTTCCAAATTCACTAAAAAACACACACACGCACGAATCTCTGCCGCGATAACAGGGTAATAACTCGATCACTGCTACGATTCAATGTCCGATCGATAAAAACCAGTCCGATGGATTTTTATGTGCTGCCCGTATTTGGGCTATACTTTGTCATTCGTCGTGAGGGTTTTGATCTCGTGAGTTGTCGTAAAAGTTGTATTAAGTTACTGACCTAGTTTTCGTGTGCATTGTTAATTGAATTAGGTTAACAAGGCTAAATCAGTAGGCTAAACTCTGCCCGTCTAAACTTGCAATGTGAGTCATTCTCTTTTTGTCAAATCGTTTTCCTAAAACTCTACTTGTTTTCAAAGTTATAATTACAGGGATTAAGTCTTTGTAATCTTCAATTACTGCCGGTATGTGGGGTTTTGTATACATTACTTGATACCCGTCACCATTGGACAACATGTTAGCCAATGGGTGATCTGACCATAGTCACAGACACTGTCGAGTGACAAATACCGATTTAGGGTAATTGGTAGATAGAAACAATATAATCACCCTTAATACTGTATATTATAACAATGTGTTGTTTTGTGCAACTTGAGTGACTCGCCAGTATTTTCCTGCTGATAAAACCTTTTTAAACATGTTTCAGGTAATCTGCTGTGATCCAGGAAAAAGTACCGTGTAGCACTGCAAGCTTGAAGAAGTGGCTCAATAAAATGTTTTCAAAACATGTTTTTGTAAAAACAGGGATTTCCCAGTAAAAGCACCTTTATTGTAAATTATGGGTGTTATCCCCAATTTGTGAAATAAAATAAATTGGGTATTTTCAAGTTTTAAAAGATCCTGTTAAACTTCCGCTGTCAACTCAAATAATAAATACCACGGGTTTTCTGCCCGCGGCTCCTGGACCGGGTCACACCGGGTCGGGGGCCGTGACACGTGTCCCATTTCTCAGTTGGTAGGGGATGTCTCAATGGTGTAATCTTCTATCGATTTTTGCATTTGGAGTGAAAGACTTGTTGAACCGGCATAAACATACAAGGGGATCTAGGAGGTGAAAGAAGGTGATTTTCTTGTTGATACAAACAACTTTGTGGTGTATTTAGAGAAGTTGAAATGGTATAGCGTTAAGTCAAAAACAACAACGCTTGGAGGCCTAACGGAGGAGATCAAGAGCCATGGGTATCTTTGGATTCGGAGCCGCTCGAAATCACAAGTATTGACTTGGAGCATTGTTGTAACTTTAATTTGGATTGTATGAATAGATAATGAATATATAATGTACTTTCCTGGTTGTATGTTGTGGGATAACTAGATTGTTACCCATCTATTAATAAAATTTTGTTGGACGCTAAAAAGGTAACTACAACATATTTTTAAAATAAATTTTCTAATTCTATTATAAGGTTGTTACATCGAAATGATTACTACACACTATTAGGATAGATGCTAAATTTATTTCAATATTATTAACCTAAAAAACAGGAATACATATCTTGTTATAATGGATTCTATGATTGTGAATTGAAATATACGTGTGGCATCATTACTTATATATAAGTGATACTTTCACAAACTGGGGATCGACTGCTGTTTTTGTAATTATAATTTGTGGGGTATTGACGCATTGCACTTTTATCACTACTAGAAAATCTGAAACTTCTTACACCAGTTTTCCTAGGAAATGCGTCATAAAACTGGCTTTTCTACGCATTTATGACAAACACCTGATGTAGGAAAACAACTCGTAGGAAACCCGTTTTCAACGCATTTCCTACGCAATTTCCTACACATTTTCTACGAAACTACTACGTCGCAAATTGCTACGAATCTCCTACAATATATTTAATTATTATCTTTTAGGATTTATTTTTTTGGCTAGACATTTCCGACCAAAAACAAAAAAAAATTAACAAATTTTAATACAACATTAATTGTGACCCACTTTTTACAAATAAATTAGAAGTGTTGTTACAAATTTCCTAGGAAACTGAGTATTTTTTTGACCCACTTCCTACAAATAATTTAGAAGTGTTGTTACAAATTTCCGAGGAAACTGGGTATTTTTTGTAACCCATTTTCTACAAATAAATTAAAAGTGTTACAAATTTCCGAGGAAAACCAAGTATTTTTGTGACCCATTTCCAACAAATATATAAGAAGTGTTGTTACAAATTTCCGAGGAAAAAAGTATTTTTGTGACACATAAGAAGTGTTGTTACAAATTTCTGAGGAAAATGAGTATTGTTTGTAACGGGTTTTCGACGAAACTGAGTATGTTTTGTGACAAATTTCTGACAAAATAAAGAAAAAAGGTCTACTATTTTTGACCGTTTTCCGACAAAAGCTATTTATGTTGTGACACATTTCCAACCACCTAATTTATTAAAATAAAAAACTGCAAAAAAATAATTAATATTTCTGCATTTTTCTAGCAAAAAATTCCAGAAATAATCTGTAATACCAAAAACCAGTTTTACAAAATTCACCGAAGTTACAATGAGATAAGATATAATTATTAGAAATAAATGGGTTAAAGACGTATATTATATATAGTATATGAAATGAAATTAAAACTTAAACAACAAAATAAAAAGTTGATGTGACATTATGTAAGGTTAGAGACCCATGAGTTACAAAAATTGAAGAAAATCAAATATTAAATAATCAGTCTAATGATGATTTATTAGAAATTACAAATTCGTATTCTAAGATTAAATATATTTACAAAAATAAGAAATATAATATGAATGAGTAGGCTGCAAACGAACTGAACGAGCACGGACATACTTTTTTCTTGTTCCTTTGTTAAGGAAATAATGTGTTCATGAACACTTAACAAACGATATTGTATGTCCGTGCTCGTTCATTAACAAAATGTGAATATGTTACTCTTGCTTCGATCCTGTACGGGCATTGCCAAACTTTTCTTTGGCTTGAGGACATGCCAACCTGTACACATGGAAGATGCAACGTTGTTCTTTGACAAAGGTTTGCGTGAGGCGATTGAGGAATTGGTGGTTTGTGGAGGTCCTTTCTTTGGAGACTTTCAGTGATGACTTGCTTCCTTACCTATTAGGTTTGGGGGTTTGGGGTTGTATTCGGCTGTAGAGTCTTCATCATATGCTTTTGTGGCCTCGAGGGCCCAATCGTGGGTGCCACATGACCACATCTTAAGAGAAAGTGGCATATATGGTATGAATTCTGATTAAGTTTGTGCTTTGGCTTGTCTTCGTGATACGATTCCAAGCTTTGACTTCAGCGGTTTCACTAATAAGGACACCGCCCCCTAAAGTCCAACATACATTGACGAGTGCTCGTTTTAGTAAAATTGTCCACGACATCGAAGTACAGTTTGACTTGACCGTTAGAAAAAAAAGCCGTTTTGAGTGTTTACGAGCACCACATGCACAAGATTTTCTTCTTGCTATACCTATAGATGGGTTAGGCCAGCATATGTTGCTGGTGGAGTACCGTACTATCCTTAAGTATCGCCCCATGATTCCTTTATTCCAGTTAATGAGGTATGCCCTGTTTGTCATAAGGCGTGTTAGGATTCTTTTGGGGAGCATGCAGGTCATTGTAGAGAGCTCGCTGGGTTCAAATACTGACATGATTTGGTTAGGGATGTCCTTTTTGACATATTCAGGCGCGCTAGTATTTCTGCTAAGAAAGAGACACCTGTTGATTTCTTAACTGGCCCGTTGGAAGGGAGATCTACCCTTCGACCAGCCGACATTCTGGTATTTGGATGGGTAGGAGGAAAACATGCCTGTGTGGATCTAACAGGGGTTTCCCCTCTTGTGGGCTTAGGTGGTGTTGCTTTCACGGTGAGTCAGACTGCTTTAAAGGCTGCTTCGGGTAAAGTGATCAAACATGAGAAAGCGTGTCTCTACAACTAACACGTGTTTATCCCATTTGCTTTTAACGCTTTTGGTTTTCTGGTACTAGAGGATGTGAACCTACTTAATCGAGTTCAAAGGGTCATGTATAGTAATGTTATGACCCCGAGATCTATGAACGTAGACTTAGTTTTGATATTCAAAAAGGGGTAGCGGCGCAGCTTGTTGCGCGTTTACCAACTATCTCGATGTCAATTCATAACACGAAAAATAATTGATATACAATGATGACAAATGTACTAGACAAAAGCGAACACAAACAAACAGATGCACCAATGAATGTTTATGAACATAGACGAACACAAATATGACTTCATTAACAAATACAAAGATATGTTAAATTTTGAATAAAATCGACATATTTCATCACAAAATTATATAGATCCACCCAAAATATGCTAAACCAGTGTTCAAAAACATACATGACATAATCTTGAACACATAATTAGCATAAAATAATGTAAAAAAACCAAATTATAATACTAAATTTGAAGTTTGATGGGAATCCTTTGTATCCGTTTTAATTTATAAAATCCAATCTTATACTAAATTAATAATAATAATAATAATAATAATAATAATAATAATAATAATAACACTTACTAATCAGATGTGGTAGCGTGAATAAACACAAAAACAAAAAAAGACTATTCCCGCCAGCAATCCAGTTATAACTTACTTAGATAATTATATAAAACACAACCATAGCGGATTAAAGATTGTACGTTGACGAAAACAAAAAACTCGGACGATGGTTGCAACGAACGTCTCCGCTAGTAACCCTGATAAAAAATCTCCAAGAACACCATGAGATCCCACACGTGATATGGATTCGATCCGAATAACTAAAACAAACACGAGGCGGTAAGGCGACGTGGGCAGCGAAGGTGTGGTGGTGTGCGACATTGGCTGTGACGGTGCCTCGCAGTGGTGGTGGCAGACTGGCAGCAGCCGGTGGCGGCGACGACGGGTGGCCGGCCGGGCGCAAACGTGGGAAAGAAGAAGATAGTGAAGGCTAGGGTTTCAGGTTTCTTTTCCCTCTTATTTTCTAATGCAATTAGGGTTTGTAATTAAGGTTCCTTATAAATCCATTGGGATTAGCTCAACAGTGTTGGTGAGTTAGATAAGGTGTAGGATAGTAGGAGGTCATAGGTTCAATCACCATGATATGCAAGTTTAGTCTTTAAAAAAAATTTAAGGTTCCTTATATATATAGATTCCTTAATTAAGTCTAGCTCATTAATTATCAACTTTTTCTATAAGTAATTAATCCTTGACTAATTACTTATTATCTTATAATACAATCACAGTCCAAAACTATTATCTAATAATAATCAATCCTCATTTATATCGAATAACCGTTTTTCTTAATTCGCTTACTAGTAAAAGCCCTTTGTCTGGTATTTTTTTTCTTAATAAAATAACCTTTTAATTTATTATCTAATAATAAATTACTACTCGTTTAACTTTTTAAACGACACCAATTATTTCAGCCAAATTAATTGTTTCATAAATAATTAATATCTTTATTGTATTATCAAATACTCTTTCCCCACAATTAATTTGTTTTTGTTATCTATAATATGTTTAAACACTTAAATATTATAGTTTGTTCGTCGTTCAAAGTGTAACTCTTTGGATCGTAACTCAATTAGAACGTTAAATAGTCGATAATTGGACACGAATTCCAACAAAGTCTTCGTTTAATCTATCCAAAATAAACTCAAAGTCTTCATTTAATTCACCCAAAATAATAAGGAAAATTGGTATTTAATAAACCAACCTTTGCCCAGTTGGTAAATAATAATCCAACCTACAGAATTGATATATAATAATCCTACCTATCAATATGTTGGTACTCAATGAACCTCCGTTAGTTTTTTTTAACTGAAGTTAGTTTTTAAGTTTTATTTATTACACAAACAGTCCCTGTAGTTATAAGTTACTAGTTTTAAGTTTTATTTAGAGTTAAATGCCATTTTAGTCCCTGTGGTTTGGGTCATTTTGCCAGTTTAGTCCAAAGGTTTCATTTTTAACCTGTGGGTCCAAAAAGGTTTCACAGTTGCCATTTTAGTCCACTTGGTTAACTTCATCCATTTTTTCGGTTAACGAGAAGGCCAATTTGGTCATTTTGTATGTAATTCTATTAACTAAAAGGGCAATTCAACCATATAAAATGACCGAATTGGCCTTCTCGTTAACAGAAAAAATGGATGAAGTTAACCCAATGGACTAAAATGGCAACTGTGAAACCTTTTTGGACCCACAGGTTAAAAATGAAACCTTTGAACTAAACTGGCAAAATGGCCCAAACCACAGGGACTAAAATGGCATTTAACTCCTTTATTTATTACACAAACAGTCCCTGTAGTTATAAAAAAATCATAAAAATTCTAAAAAAATCAAAAAAATCTTAAAAATCAAAAAAATTCTAAAAAAAATCAAAAAAATCTTAAAAAATAAAAAAAATTATAAAAAATCAAAAAAATTCTAAAAAAAAAAAAATCAAAAAAATTCTAAAAAATCAAAAAAATCAAAAAAATTCTAAAAAATCAAAAAAATCGATTTATAAAATTAACGTGTTTCGCTTTACGGAAATTTTACGAAAAACGGGCAGAGTTTCCTCTGTTTTTGGACGACCCCGACAACACAAGTTGTCGATATAATATTCAAAACTCAACAATCAATGAAGCATTAAATATCTATACGATTTATATACGATTTATACAAAACTAAAATGAAACTTAAACTAATAAACTCTTACCGGAACCGAGACGACTACGTGACCCAAACTGACCCGACTAGACCCGAAACCAAGTAAACCCAAATCAATTGTAACAAACCGGACCTGAATCGAACCCCATCACCACCGCCAATTGCCGCCTACCCACCACCATCTAACCCCATCACCACCGCCAATTGCTGCCGCCACCATTACAAACATATCTGAGCAATTTAAAGCCACCATCACAAACAGATCTGCCGCCAATTGCCGACTACGTGACCAAACTGACCCTGCCACCACCATCTCTCCCTCTTCTAATCGGCAACCACCACCATCCAGCCGCAACTTGCCTGACATCACCACCATCTCGCCATCTCTCTCCCATTCAAAGCCACCATCACTAATACCACCAAGCCGCCGCCACCACCATCACCCGCCTAAAAACCTGCAAATCGAACCATGGAATCGATTGAAAAACGATTCAATATGTGAGATCCCTTAGAGCAGTGTCGTGCAGATCTGATTATCTGATTTCAGACCTGATTTTTGAAAGAGATGTTGGGTTAGAAGAGGGTGTTGACAGGCAGCGATGTGGGTGGTGGTGAGGGTTGGTGATGGTCGGCTGGTGGTGAGGGTTGGGGATGGTTACCAATTTTGTGTAAATAATGATCATATGTATTTATATATATTATTTATATTGAATATCAATAAAAAATAGATTTAAGGAATTAATTATGGATTTTAAAAAATCAATTTAATTTTGTGTAAATAATGATCATATGTATTTATATATTTTTTAGATTTTTTTTTGATTTTTTAGAATTTTTATGATTTTTTTGATTTTTTATAATTTTTTTTATTTTTTAAGATTTTTTTGATTTTTTTTAGAATTTTTAGATTTTTTTTTATTTTTTAGATTTTTTAGAATTTTTATGATTTTTTTATAACTACAGGGACTGTTTGTGTAATAAATAAAACTTAAAACTAGTAACTTATAACTACAGGGACTGTTTGTGTAATAAATAAAACTTAAAAACTAACTTCAGTTAAAAAAAACTAACGGAGGTTCATTGAGTACCAACATATTGATAGGTAGGATTATTATATACCAATTCTGTAGGTTGGATTATTATTTACCAACTGGGCAAAGGTTGGTTTATTAAACACCAATTTTCCAAATAATAATTAATCAAAAATTGTGAAGCAATACTAATATGTAATACACTAATATTTATTAAATAGTCTATTTTTGGAATTTTGAAGTACTTAAATTAAAAATATAAGTTAAAAACCCTGATGAACCATCGAACACACGAACATAAATGAACACGTTACTGAACGTTAATGAACAAACATGATATCTGTTTATGTTCGTTTGTTTAACTAAACGAACGAAATTTCTTATTCGTGTTTGTTCATTTATTAAATGAACGAACACAAACAAACTTTTTGCCGAACAGTTCATGAATTGTTCGTTGATCGCTTGGTGCATTTGCACCCCTACAAATGAGTAAAATAAAAGAAACGAGAAAATTCTTAGGCTCATATAAAGGTGACACGTAACGCAACTAGTTACTTGTTATTAGTACAGAAAATAGAAAATTAGTCTTTTAGCTTTACCAAGTTATTAAATTACTAATTTGTTTTTAGGAAAAATTATAAGTTTTGTCCTTTATCTTTATACCACTTTTCAGGCGGTGTCATTTTTAACGAATGTTGGCTGGCGGTGTCTTTTACTAGGTATTTTGTCGCAAGTTTAGTCCTTTACACCAAACCCAGTTAAAAAACCCTGTTAATTGTTGACAGGCGGTGTCCTTTACTAGGTATTTTGTTACAAGTTTAGTCCTTTACCTAGGTATTTTGTTGCAAGTTTAGTCCTTTACACCCAACAATTAACAGGGCTTTTTAAATGGGTTGGGTGTAAAGGACTAAACTTGCAACAAAATACCTAGTAAAGGACACCGTCTGTCAACATTCGTTAAAAAAAACACCGCCTGAAAAGTGGTATAAAGATAAAGGACAAAACTTGTAATTTTTCCTTGTTTTTATTCTTCGATAAATAATCAATATACAAATTTAAAATTTTAAAAATAAATAAGTTTATAGAACATGCTTTTAGGTTGTTTGTATGACTCATAAAAGCTAATAGATTGTACTTTATACCTTTGTAACCTTGCACGCTTACACTATTGAAGGCTGCATAAAGATGAAAAGCATTCTGATTTTTCGTTTTCCCTCATCATTTAATCTCCTTACAATTTAGAGGTAATATAGATAACTTTTTTTGACCCCTGCCTCCTTATATCAATCAACACTATCTTATTATTTAGCACTTAGACATTTATTTTATTGCATCTATCATGTTCACATCAAAAGTGGGATTCGTCTAAGACGTTACAGTCATCCTCTTAGGGACCCATCGTACATCGTGCTTCATGAGGTTTGCCTCACCCATCTACATTCGATATGGGATTCACCTAAGGTGTTATAATCACCTTCGTTAAAGACTCACCATCCTCGAAGATGTTTACCAAACATCCAAAATGACAAAGTAGAGACTATGATATTATTTATAACATTCAACTGGTCATACCAACCAGTATTGATTGCTTGATCCATAGTAAACCATTGATCTTTCTTTTAACCCGAGTGGACACTTTCAAGAAGCTTTTTTGACGTTCACCACGCTCAAGGTTAGACAACTTTTTAAAACCAACATTTCTCATATTCGCGGTCAGTGGCGAAGCTTGAGATTTCCGACCGGTGGGTCGAAGACGTATATACCAAAAGTTTCGATAAAACCGAGGGGTAAAAAACGTATATACCAAAAAAATTTTATACGAATACTACATACTCTCCACTACTGAGTGAAAAGTTCGGGGGGGTCGGCCGCCCCCTCCGCCCCCACAAAGCTACACCCTTGGTCGTAAGTAGACATGCAATTATCTTCGGGTTTTGTTTTCTTGAAAAAACGTATATACCCAAAAATTTCTATACCAATACTACATACTCTCCACTACTGAGTGAAAAGTTCGGGGGGTCAGCCGCCCCCTCCGCCCCCACAAAGCTACGCCCTTGTTCGCTGTCTAAAACATGCTTGTTTAAGATGTTATAGTGGTTTCATTTGATGTGTTTGGTCTTCTAAATTGTAGTCAAATATATAAATTACTTAAGGTGTTGATCTTCTAAATTGTTGTCTATTTTCACTGCAATCTTTTTGTTGTCTAAATTGTAGGGAAATATATATACACACATATATAGAGATAGAGAGACTTAAATTTGGTTATGTGTTTAACCTGTTTATGTACATATAAGTGTTATTGATGGTCAGATGAGTGAGCAGTGGAAAATGATTGCAAACATTTGTAATAATAGTTGTATTATACGTGTTGTTATTATTGTCAGAATGATAAAAGCAATGGGTCCGTTTTTAATGGTGTGACAAAACTATAAATTATCATCTATCTGTAACCTTTGATTACTTAATTTTAATTTAATGCCCAACTGTTTTTCATTATTGTTTGATATTTTTAATAGTTCATAATTTTTAAATGTTTAAATATATATGTCTAGCTACAAATTTAAAAAAAAAATTTATACCGGATATTAGATGGAGGTGCTTAGGACCAAAGGTTCCAATATCTGTTTTTTCTATCTTTCTTTTTTTTTTTTCAGAAAAAAAAAGGCAATTGATATATGAAGTAATAATAGGTCTATTCGTGTTTTAAAGTAAATATTCTAAATAAAAATTATATATGAAATGCATGATTTTTGACATTATAATGAGAACTTAATTAGAGAACCAAGACCCCTCCTTTATATTGGGCTCAACTAGATTACTAAGAAAAAAGAAGGGGAACTTGGGCCACTATTTCTTATCCTAGAATCTGGATATATTAAGTTGGGCTTTTCGCCTAAGTTTGGATTATCCTAGAATCTAGATATATTAAGAAGACGAACTTGGGCCACTACTGTTTGGTTTTTAGTTGCTTTGATGTTTAATTTAAGGTTTAACTAGTAATAAGACCCGCGCGCGTTGCGGCGCGGGTACATCGCAAACGTCGAACAGATTAGTCCAAGCGTTATGTGATGTGTTAATCATATAATAATGTGCGTTTCGACGTATCCGACTGAACTCAATGTAACCTATAGATGTGTTGCAATTGGCTAAAAATGTAAAGCAAATCGAGTTTATACCATACAATCATAACGTATTATATGCGACTCGACTAACTCGAATTTATACCATCAAGTCCAAACGTATTATATATGACCCGATTCATATGTAGGAAACATACAAAATAAAGGCCGAAAGCGTATACCAAATTTACGTAAAAATGTAAAAAAACAAAGTTTAAAAGTTGAGAGATCGGTATAAAGCATATGTGCCAAAAACGTAAATTACCATAGTATAGGTAAAAAATGCAAGTTACAAAAGTAAAGGGTAAAAAAAAAGGAAAAATTCTATATGCAAAAAATATGAAGTACAAAACTATAAGCTTAAAGTGGAAATTTTGAAAGTCAAAGCGTGGTGGTTTCACTTACTTTGTACTTTAAGTAATATAGAAAATAGTAAAAAGCTAGGGGCTAAAAATGTCAATTGTTAAAGTAGAAGAATAGTAAAGTTAGATAAGGGACTAAAATTGATTACTCCAAAAGTGGAGGGGGCGTAGCAAAACTGAGGAGCTTCAAATGAAATATTGTAAATGTTTAGGGGGTAGCAAAGCTATGGGCTTGAAATGCAAAATTGTCGAAATTGCCACCTCTTTCTGAATCCATTCTATGTTGCCTATCTCTTGACCAGATGTTCAATTAAGAAAATAGCCTTTGTTGTTTATCACCCTCCACGATACACAAAATTGATTCCTAAACATTGTTATTATCAGTTCAAAGATAAGCTCAACACTCAAGTATTTATGCATGGATTATAAGTGTGATCTTCCAATTATCTGTGCAACTTGGTATATTTAAATCGTTCGTGTAGATGAAGACCAAATCATATGATCTAGTGAGTCATACAATGGTCAGAACTCATCATCTTTTAAATTAAGTTCTCTTTTAATTTTGATAATTAGCAAAGCATGGTGTCTCAGTTACATAGATCAGAACTCATCATCGTCTCACAAATAAAAGGCTTAAGAAGCAAGCAACAGTCAACACTTGCGCGTCAAAGGAAATCATAAGTCTTTGCGTTTTCTCCCATGAGTAAAGGATAAAAATCCTACATTAAACACTTCCGCTCAATATCAAGACTTTGATATTATTTACCCAGACTTGGGATTTATTAATTCAGCTGCTTCCACACGATAAAGTGCCACACCAGATTACAGCCGTAATCTTCTATAAAGATATACAATCGTGCACCACTAAGACGGTTATAACTGTCTGGACACGTGTCACCATCTCAGGCATCCCTGAAATCACAACGGAAGCATGTAATTGGAGAGTAATCTCCACTTAATCGCTTTACACGTGGCAAATCCCCAGCCTTTGATCTAAGCCACGATCCGTGTGCTCTCACGTCGGATCAAGAAGCTTAACGGAAGGAAATGTAACCGCTTATGGGGTTAGCATCTTCCGTCAACTTTTCACTAACGGGTTTTCCCGCCCAACGACTCCCGGTTATAAATATGAGAACTACTCAGGTATGAAATTCAAGTTACACACACTTCCCAAATACATCTTCTTCTTCATAACCCATACTTATTCTCACACCGGAGTCGGGTCAAGGAGAGAACCCTTTTCTCTCCTTGGCGAGGCTAACGGTGCTTCTTTTTTGCAGAATAATCGGAGAAGGAGATCAGTTGTGACCGAATCAGACGAGAGGAAACCCACCATTTTATGCGGATTCAAACCCCCTAGATTATTGATTCCGATCGATTAATCTAGTGTTTCTTCATTGGCGCCCACCGATTCCTCTGTCTTATCAGTTTTCACCTCGTTTCGATTCAGTCCTTTTCATTCTCTATTTTAACATGGCAGAAAACTCATCATCTCATCAGCAAACCGGTCTTCGACCGAATGTCGAAAACAATGTTCAAGTAGAAGGAATCCCAGAGGATGCCTCGGATGACAACGAGGTTCAATCCAATCGAGCAAACGACCCTGTCACTACAGGAGTGTTACCAGCAAACCCTGCTCAATCAATTCTGCCACCAGGAGAAACTCCAATTTCCTGGTACGTCAGGTCTCAAGGGGCACTAAACGCTGTGTACACACAGCTGTGTGCTCAAATTGCTCCCTTAACTCAATCCCGTAGACCAGGATCTCGTGCTAACGCTTCTCAACGAGAAGATTCAACTTACGAGAATACAGAAGTTTATGCCAGATCTACATCAAAACATGAGTACACTCAGACAGGAAGTCATCAGAGAGAAAATCATGGAAGACCACACCCTCACCGAAGACAATCGGTTCACGATAGGTGGGGTTCCCAACGGGATGCCCACACCGACGAGTCTGATCCAACATACCGTTTAAGTGCAAATACCAGTGTGTTCAATCGATTGCAGCCAAATTACAATAAATGCAGGCCTCGAGCGGTTTATAACCCTGAGGCAGAACACAACTATGATTTGATTTACCGTCCTGCGGAAGCAGCGGAAAATTCAAAGTTCATCATGGAAATAGCTTTGGCTCCACTTGAGAAAGCTAAATTACCATCCAACGTGGGAAAATTTAACGGGCTGACAGACCCCGATGACCACTTAAGGGTATTTACCAGCGCAGGTCTGGTTGGGGGTTGGACCCTCCCGCTATGGTGCCATCTGTTCGTCCAGACCCTGACCGGCGCAGCGAGAATCTGGTTCGATAACCTACCAATTGGACAGATTGAATCATGGAAGGATCTGCGCGAAAAGTTTTTAACACACTTTGGCCAACAACGACGTTCCATTCGCGATACATCTGACGTCATGAACATTTGGCGCCGTGATGACGAAAATCTGGAAGATTTCATCACCAGATACAATAAAGAGGTATTGGAGATCGACGGAGTTCATGAACAACTAATTCGCGCTCAATTCAAGTACGCGGTTAGATGTGATGACATGATTAAGGTCTTATCTGGAACAAAGGGCCTTCCAAAAAATTGGGAGAGGGTAATGGCGGCGGCCAAGGTTTATGCGCAGACTGAAAAGAACCTTACCACAAACAGGCCACCACCACCACATAATAGACCCGCAGACCTAAGCTCAACCGGCGAAAGAAGATTTAAGAAATCATGGCGTGAGTCTGGCTCAGGAAGTCGCTCGTCTGAAGATGCTCGCGCAACAATCAACAAGCTCACCGCGCAGAGGGAGAGCAAACAGGAGAATAGGGAGAGGCAGTGGACTCCCCTAACTAAGACCCCGGCAGAAGTCTTGAGTCCATAACCAGAAGTTGCAAGTTGTTAAATTCTGCTTTCAAAGCAGCAAGCGCAGCATTAGTATCTACGCCGTAAGTAGCAGATTTGCTGATATCCCAACCCACCTTCAAAGCGCTATTTACATGCTGAGAACATTCAGCATATCCTTGGGCATACGCATCTTTACGCGCAGCAACAACTAACCGCCCAACAGTTTTATCCAACTCTTCAGAGTTTAGCACTGACTCAGCAACCTGCGGAAATAGGAAAGGGTAATAACAAGAAAGCGCATAAACAGTTCCGCAACAAAAAGGAACAAACAACTTACACAAGCAATTCCACGATCTTTTAACCACGCCATATCACTCTTTAAAGGTTCAAGCTCGTTCTCCGCCGTAGCCCGCGCCGTTTCAGAATTTTCCAACTTTTCTTCAGTTTCGGTCAAACGGCGAGAAGTCTCAGCCTTTTCAGAGTGCGCCAGCTCCAGGTCTTTTTTAAGTTTTTCCTGACCAGAAAGCAAAGCAGTAAGTTCTTCTAACTCTTTATCTCTAAGGGCAAGAGTGGCGCAAGCTTGTACCTCTCGTTGCTCACTGCGCTCCCTATGGGAACGCGTTTCTTGTAAAGCAGCTTCTGCATCAGCTTTCTCCTTTTTCAACTTTTCTACCTCTGCACCCTGGCTCTTCAGTTTTTCAACCTCAGCCTTGAGGTTATTAATGATATTACGGAGGTTTGCCTTCTCAGCATTATCTTTTTCGCAAATTTTCCTCCAGTTTTTGCGTTCCTCGGAAAGGAGAGCAGCTTCAGCTTCCGCTTTCCTCTTCCAACTAGCAACGGACCATTCCTCAGTCTTGCGCTCAGCTTCAAACTTGGCCTGATCAGCCTCTAATTTAGCCTTCAGCTGAGCCAGGCGCTTCTCGTCTTTGGCAAACTTCTTTTTAGACACTTTAAAGGCTTCCCGGTCCTTATGCATACTATACCACTCACGCACTATGCGGTGAGTGGTAGACACATGAGAAGCAGATTCTTCAAGGTAAGTTTGATAGGTTTGTTCATAAGACCGGCCTTCTTGAAACTTGATATCTCCAGGCGGAAGTATCCCCTGCAACCAATCTTGGCACACACGCCAATCCGAGAAAGTGTCACCTTTCTTTAAATTCCAAATGGGGGCGTGAGGCTCAGAGGCATCTTTCTCCATATAAGTCCGGTAGTAATAATCTCCCAAGGTTTCTTCTGGGCGGATTGGAGAATGTTTACCAACACCAGCAGACGAGCCTTGCTCCTCATCTGTCACCTTCTCAACATGTTCAGGCATAGCATCAGAAGGTTTAGGGGAAGAAGTTGAAGTTTTTCCAGCAGTTTGTTCTTTCCCCAGATCTTGAGCAACAGTTTCAGGGGTTTGTGGATTACCAGCACCATCCACCACACCTGCATCAACAACTTTTTCAGTCTCTGCAGCAATATCAACAGGCTTCTCAGCATCAACAGTCTTCTTCACACCACCATCAGCAACCCCCGTAGGCTCCAACTGGTCAACGACAGAAGCATGCGGAGGGGTGGGTGGAAGCCCTTCATTAACCACAGATTGCAGCCCTATGAGAACAAGGGAAACAGGAACCTCTGAAAAAACAACAAAAATCTGTAAAGATTTCATGCGCATGAAGAAAACAAGAAAAGGCAACACGTACCAGGAACAGACTCCGAAATAAAAGCATCAAGGTTTCCTTTTTTGGTAATTTTCTTCCTCTGAATTTTCTTAGAGGGCTGACCCTCAACATCAGTATCAGCTTGTTTTCTTTTACCAGCCTTCCTGTGCATCAAGTGTTCAGGACTAGAATCCAAGTCGATAGGATCACTTGGGTTGGATGGGGGAATATTAGCAGAAACCCTCGGTTCAGGTTTCGGTTCTCGTACAGTTACTGCAGGGGTAAGACCCTCCAAAGAATCAGAAACCACCACATAATCACACCTGGAGTCAGAGGAACGGCGCATACCTTTCTTCTCTCCAACATTCTTTGCCTTCAAAATTGGAACTTTAACAGCCTCACCCTTCTCCGGCGCAGAGGTAGAGGTCATTGCGCGTTTTTTCCTCTCAGGGCCTATGCCCAAATTTGACAACTCACCTATAAAAGCGCAAAAGAACAATTTACCCACAAGCGCAAAAAGGAAAACAGAAACAAATACAGCTTACCAGCACCAGCAGCAGGTTGAGCAGACAAGTCCGCATCCCGCGGAAGAACAAAGTTCTTTACAATCCTATGGTACCAAAGCTCTTCTTCAGGTTTCTTCTTGATGGTACCCATTTTTCCGCCTTCCCTCTTAAAGGCAACAACATACAGTGAAACAACTGCAAGCAAAGGATAGCAAGTCAAAAAAAAAAAAAAAACCCCAATCTTACCATGACCATCCTCGGTATACACCGGTTTGTCATCACGCTCCATTTTCCAATTCAAACTCATGCCGGCTCCGACGAGAGCTTTCTCCGGCAAAGCAATGTTGGGAACGTCCTTCAGATCCTGGTACCAGTTCTCGTCAACAGGGGTCTGAATTGTTTCAATCGGAACATCTTCTTTCCCCCCTTAAAACCATCCTCACCGGAATCACTCCGGCCTTGATAAAAAAGAATTTTTGCTTCCAGTCATGAAAAGATTTTGGGGGCTGCAGTAGAATCTTCTTCGCAGATGCTCTCTGAACAAACGAGTAAAACCCTTGGGTACAGTGCATTTGGTGGAAAACCCTAAATCAAGGAACTGTCGGCTCGATATGCATTGTCCGACACACAAATTCAAAATATCGAACCCTAACCATGCCAATAGGATGAAGTTGGGAGATATGCAGCTTGTAAAACCCAAGGATTTCAAGAAAAAAATTAGTAACAGGCAAACGAAAGTTTCCTTCACAGAAAAAATCCCAAAAAAGGGTAATATACCCAGCCGGAGCATCCGCTGCAGTCTGCCCCTCTTCAGGGTACAGAGCACCCCAGTTCTCCGGAAATTTGAGATTCTGAACCAGACCATCAAAGGTCGCTCTAGGCCACTTTAACGGTGGAAGTTCAGTCGACATTTCTTCAGAAAGATCTTCTTGGTGTTCTCCGGTTGACATAAGAGGAAGGAATAATAAACCTTTTCGTAGAAAGAAGGAACACGAAAGCTTTTCAACAAAACAATGATTACACAGAAAGGGGGTTACTTAAACGTTATATATACTCACCGCAATAAATAGCATCGGTAACCGCCATACCCCCTTTTTCAGATATCACAGTTCTCCAAGCAGCAGAGAGAGCGAATACCAACACAAACGCGCTTACACGCGCGCGTGCAAGACACGGACAGTAAAAAACAACTGACAGTGACAGACTGTCATTCAGTTTTACTGTACCAGCCTCGTTTAAAGTCAAAGATTTTCAAAAATCTTCACAATCATCAAAATGAATCTTCTTCCGGAAGTTTCCTTATTTTTAGCGCCAAAAAGCATTTCCCTCTTATAAGTCCAGTGCCCCACTTATTTGCATAAGTGCAACACTAGACTGGGGGGACTTGAAGGGGTAAGGTCCCAAAAACCTCATAATAAGTGCTTAGGACCATACCACAACCTTGCTTTTCGGCCTTGTACCCTGCGCGGCCGCGCACGGGTCTCACAAATAAAAGGCTTAAGAAGCAAGCAACAGTCAACACTTGCGCGCGAAAGGAAATCATAAGTCCTTGCGTTTTCTTTCATGAGTAAAGGATAAAAATCCTACATTAAACACTTCCGCTCAATATCAAGACTTTGATATTATTTACCCAGACTTGGGATTTATTAATTCAGCTGCTTCCACACGATAAAGTGCCACACCAGATTACAGCAGTAATCTTCTAGAAAGATATACAATCGTGCACCACTAAGACGGTTATAACCGTCTGGACACGTGTCACCATCTCAGGCATCCCTGAAATCACAACGGAAGCATGTAATTGGAGAGTAATCTCCACTTAATCGCTTTACACATGGCAAATCCCCAGCCTTTGATCTAAGCCACGATCCGTGTGCTCTCACGTCGGATCAAGAAGCTTAACGGAAGGAAATGTAACCGCTTACGGGGTTAGCATCTTCCGTCAACTTTTCACTAACGGGTTTTCCCGCCCAACGACTCCCGGTTATAAATATGAGAACTACTCAGGTATGAAATTCAAGTTACACACACTTCCCAAATACATCTTCTTCTTCATAACCCATACTTATTCTCACACCGGAGTCGGGTCAAGGAGAGAACCCTTTTCTCCCCTTGGCGAGGCTAACGGTGCTTCTTTTTTGCAGAATAATCGGAGAAGGAGATCAGTTGTGACCGAATCAGACGAGAGGAAACCCACCATTTTATGCGGATTCAAACCCCCTAGATTATTGATTCTGATCGATTAATCTAGTGTTTCTTCAAGTGTGGTCGCATTGGATAGATAATTTTTAAACAACTAAGGGGTTTGGCCATGTTAGGGAAAGTCTTGTGTGAATGTGTATTGTCCATTAGTTCAAATACATTAAGTGCTACACAGAACTATTAAGCTAATATGGTTCACAAGAGTAACACACTAACACCTACCTATCATATGCAAGACTCAATTGTTGAGAATCACCTTCTGTGTGTGTGTGGGGGGGGGGGGGTAGAAAATTAGTAAAAACATGCTTTTTTACTAATATTGGACAAAAGTAATTATATGTATTTATTTTCAATATAGTTACTATTTGATGAGTATGTGCTCTCATTGACCAGAGATTTGCAACAATATAAGAAAAGTCTAAAATGGATCTAAGATGAATTAAATATTATTGCTCAAAGGGTGGGAACGTGTTCCATATAGTAGGATTTTAAAAGCCAAAAGTCAGTTTCGCTACTTTATGAAGTGTAACATGCATGACAACACTATACGTGTATGTTACACCATCACATCGCATAACTTTAGATAACATATCATAAACATAACATGACGATGTTTTATGAAGTGTAACATGCATGAAAACACTATACGTAGTTGTACAACCATTGGCAAGCTACAAAGACATTGTCCCTTTATCCTTGGTCACGACGTTAACTGTAGACACATTCATGACCACATCATTAGCTATAGAAGTTGTTTGAGACTTTGATGTTAATTTTAGGCACCACCTTTAACTTTAGACGTTATAAGTCCCCTTTAGTCCATAACAATACAACAAGCATACTTTAGATACTTTACACTTTATCATTTTATTTGAACTTTAAAAAACATATAGCGTGTTAGGTTTGCAATTCAGAGAATGTTAGCTTTAGACATGCCTCTTCGTCACATTTCTGGCATCTATGAGGTTAGAAACCATAGTACTGTCTTTATGAAGTACACTTTACTTGAAATATTTTATGAAGTATGCACACCACCCCCAAAATAGTAATGTAACAAGGGGCCTAGAAACTCACATGTGATCAAACACTTTAGTTTACCGAGTACCATACTATCTTTACCCATAACCACTCATAGTCAACCTGATAAATGGTTCATAAGAGAAACGTGTCAACTTTTGCATTACAAAATTCTATCAAGCGAAACATAGGTTTTGCTAATTCAGCGTAGCGAAACTAGGTTTCGCATCAAAGCACGACAGGTTTCGCTATGAAAGAAGTTTCTCGTAACAGATAGTTTGGCTTGAAAACTGGTTTCACTGACCAATAGGTTTTGCTAGGACAGTTGGGCAAAACTTAGTCTTAGAAACCCTAAAATTAAACATCATCCACGGTATTGATACTTTCAAGCTTGGTTTCGCATTAGGATCATGACTCTATGGTTTTGCATACCATCAACATCCTCTAATATAACCTTTACAAATGTAAACACATGAAAGCATGTAAAATTTAACGTGTAACTAACCTGTTATTGCTTGAAACCGGAAATGAGCTCGAAACTTTGAAAACCCGACTTTTAGAGATCCGCACCACCACTTGAACTCTTGGATACGAAATACTAACGATTCACAAGACCGCCTTTCTATCCTTACCCTTAATTCTGACTCCATATCGCCCCAAACAAGCTTTTCTTTGTCTAGAACTCTCTCTCCCTAACTTCCATAGATGGAATGTTCAAATGAAGGATAGAGGCTACCATGCATTCCTTTCTAAACGGGGGCTTAATGAAAATTTCCATCTTGCCCTATGGGCTTGTCCAATCTTTTCCATGATTACTTGGGCCTTAATCCATAAAAATTCATAAATAAACCAAGAAAATAAAAATCCCAAACTCTTATAAAATTTTTGGGTGTTACGCTTTTTAAGGCCTGGGCATTGGATTGATTTTTATTGTAACTCATGATGAATAATGAAATATAATTTTTTACTTATTATATTACTAGGTTAGAATCCCGTTTATTACACGGGTTGAATAAATATAATTTTATATACAAAGTAATAAAATAGTTACATCTTTTAAAAACTCGTGTATTTCACGATTTGAATAAACACATGTCTTACACGAATAATGTAATCCGTTAAAACATTTAGTCATCCAGATGTGTTTTCTAACAAAAGGAACTTTGAGGTACTATTTACTTATTGTAACATCTCACTTTATTTTTTATTAGGTTAGAGAGTTGTGTATTACATGGTTTATAACATTTTACCTTGTTTTTTTATTTATTATTAGGTTAGAAACTTACGCATTACCTGATGTTGGATAATCAGCAGAAAAAAAGAAAAAGAAATATTTTAGTAAAAAATATTAAATATACAAGAGATAAGCTGGATATTATGAATTAATATTATTATTTTATTGGAGTGTAAAACGGGATTATGAGATCCTTTATTAGAAATAGGATTCTAAATATACCATGTATAAAAAATATATATGTTCTACATGTATTGAATAAATCCTTTTAATGAAACAACTGATTAAAATAAATATTTTTATTTTAATATGTGATTATCAGTTATCCTTGTCCTTATCATCAAAATATAAAAACAATTAAAACTACCAATTAAATAAAATCTTTATCTTTATAAATATTTAAAACGCTAATATATTTTTTTAGATTTTAATAATTAATATATGATTATAATAATTAATATATTATTATCAATTATCTTTATCTTTATCATTAAAATCTCTTCTACAAATTTTAAATTTAATATTATCAATTGACTTTCCATAATAAATATTTAGAAAAATAACTAAGACTGACTCATAGAGCGCCATGTGTCTCTAACATGGTTTCTTTTATTATATGTATAGATAATGTTGTTATGATATTGTATTATTATAAATACTTTTTATTATATTTTGTTTTCCGCTTATTATTTTTAACATAATACGTTTTATAAAATTTCGAATATGTCGTTACGATGTGCTTATTTTTATCTACGTCTAGATTTAAATTTAGCTCAATAGCTCAGTATTGTAATCACTAAATAAACAAAGAGGGTGGAGGTCACATTCAGTTATTTTGTTTCAACATTGTTTAATGTATCACTTCTACATCCATCACTAAACAATCCGCACAGTCGACGACCAATGTTTGGGTTTACGAGTGTCGGTGGTCGTCAATAATAATCTCAAATTCGTTGGTTAGGGTTATCCTTGTTGATCCGTAAGCGATTACCGACATGTATTATAGCTTTCCTTTTTCTACCGGAATCCATTGGTGTTTACTTACGGATATCGTCTTTAGCGACTTTTTGTTGCTAGTCCTAGTTTTTCTGACGTTGTTAATGATAATGATTTAGTTATTAACGTTTTATCAAATTTTCTTTAACCTTTAAGCTGAATTTTAATAATATTTATTTAAACTTTCGTTGACTAAATATGCTAAATTCTTGCACGTTATTTTAATTAGTATACCTTTTTTTTTTTACTTGTTAAGACGGATCAATTTAAAATGAGATGTCACATTTCTTATGTTTTTACATGTTGTTTAAAAGCCTAGAAAAAAGGGGTTAGTCGACGTGTCTTTCATTTCCATCGATACACCAACATGGCCACATGCACATCGATACATCAACCCTTGTTTGTGCTTGGATTCCGAGATTTAAATTCTTACCGTAAAACTATATGATTTTATATAGGGTTTGTTTTCCTTATATACGAGAGAGTTGAAGCGAAAACTCCTTTTATTGTGAAAACTTAAAAACTAACTAAAAAAAAATCCTAAAAAACATATCATTTTCTTTTACAATTTTTTTATATATTTTCGCTACTTTTTAAATGTTAGTAATAAAGTTTTAGTTACTGTTTGTTCACCTCTATCTGTTAAAGCTGCAACGCGTTTCATCATTAAGTTTGGCGTTTTGTATGAATGACGTTTTAGATAAATATGACGTTTCATCTGGAAGGGACTGATGTATATAGCTTGTAGGTTAAGGCGGGAATTTTAATGGTGTTTTGCTCATAAGTTTGGCGTTTTGTATTATAGCAGTAAAAATACCCTTTTACCCTAAGCGCGTCCACAAAATAAAGTTGATGTTATTTACGAAAACGCCACCGTCCTAATCTATTCCATACATTGTTTTGATCAAACGGATAATGGGCGTTCTCACCGTTTTCAGACTTATAGACGTTTTTCCTAAATCCCCCCTTATATATACACACATAGGAAAAATAATTTGAAGAGTAAACTGCAATTTTACCCCCTGGGGTTAGGGGTGATTGGCACCCTTACCCCCCCTAAGGAAATAATTGCAATTTTACCCCCCATTGTTCACTGTTATGTCGCAACCTTACCCCCCGGCCTCAAATTTGTTGACTGATATGTTGACTATAACTTGAAATGACTATAATGCCCTTTCATATTACCCCCTGTGTTTTGTGCACTCTGTGATATTACCCCCTGCCACCACTGCCACCGCCATTCACCACCACAACCACTACTGCCACCTCCAGCCACCACCCTCAACCATTTTTCAGTGTTTTGTCACTAATTAAGCAATCTTGCACATGTTTATCATAATAAATTAAGCAATCTTAACATCCTCCGTAGCAACTTCCATCAACACCGGTCATCTTCTCCGACCACTCATCTCCGGTGTTGATGACAGGGGATGTTCTTGCTCTGGTTAACAAGAGTTTTTTTTGCAGATCTAATGCTATTTCAAAATTAAACAAATATATAATATATGTTTTAAATGCAACATTTGAATTTTAAACAAAGTTTTGATAACCTATTTCAAAATTAACAAGCTTAAGAAAACATTTAAACCTCGTTTACAGATTAAGTAATTTGGAAAAGTGGGTTTTTTTATCTATAAACTCACTACTGTTATTGGGTTGGTAGAGACAATATATCAATGAGAACAAAACCAAGGGCTAGCTTAGCTTATATATCACATCATTGCTGGTCTTTTCCTTTAATTATGTTTTAAAAAGATATACTGATCATCTTTGGCAATTAATTAGATAATATACAGATCTTGAATTCGAGCTTAAAAATCTTTCAAGGTAATAAGACACATTCAAGAAATCCAATATGCCACATCTGGATTCACTTGAAAAATTTGATCTAGATTCGAAATAGAATGCATAAAGATGAGACAGTGATAACAATCAAACTGAAGGGAAAAACTTGTTGAGATTAAAGGGCAACGAGTAGAATTCTTCGCTTCTTGAATCTTTTTTAAAGGATCTGTATTTGTCCCACTAATGCATGCCTCTGTCCTTTCTTGTTGCAGGATCTTTCTGGCTTAATGTTACATCTAGCAGCATAGCCAATAATCCACCCACAAAGGCCTTTGAAGAGAATGGTACATTGACCATATCATTCCACCATCTAGCTTTTGTGTGAACAGGACGAGTGTGCTCATTGAAGTACTGAGGTATCGATAACCCCATGAAAATTGAGAATCCAAGTATAAATTTTACCTTGAAACTGTTTAGGTTACAAAACTGTAGAAACCCAAGTCCTGCTGACCCTGTTTGCATTGTCACTTATTACCAACACATTACGACATTGTGAGCCATCTTCACCACCGAACAACCACATCGATCTCCGATCATCTTCACCGTTCTCCGATCTCTTGTCTTCATCGTCATCGTTCTTAAGATTGTGGTGGCGGCTGTATTTTTAAAATTAGGGTTTTGGACTTATCAATAACGAAGAAGACAAGACTGGTTGTGGCGGGGGTGGTGATGATGGCGACGGTGATGGTTGTGGCGGCAGTGGTGGTTGTGGCGAGGGTGGTGATGATGGCGACGGTAAGGGCATTTTTCGTTTGAAGATGATGATGATGGAGGTTCAGATCTAGATCTGTTATTTGAAGATGATGATGATAATTTGATTTTATAAATAATAACTAGGTGTACACCCGTGTGAACACACGGGTTTGTTCTAATAACAATCGGAATCAAATACTAAAAAACATATTATAATATGTCTTATTTGTATATCAACCATGTTTTATAAACAACATATTAGTTCATGTTTTCATTTTAGACAACATATTACCAAGTACTTAGCTTATTTGTATATCAACCATGTACACTAACACATAATTTCATTAACATTGTTTTATAAGGATATGTAAATAAATGCAAATAATTTAAATCATATATCATAATCTGTTTTTAGTATTATTGAATTATACAATAACAATGGACCTTTACTGAGTTTTACACTAACAATGTGCCAAAAAAAATTAACATCATATATAAGAAGTTATTAGACAACATAAAATTAGGTTATGCTTTCATTTTCGACAAAATATTATCAATTATTTTCCTTATTTCTATATCAAACATGTACACTAAAACAAATTGTCTGTAACATTGTTTTATAATATGTAACTAAACATAAAGAATTTAAATAATATATTATAATATGTTTTTTAGTATTTGGTTCCGATCGTTATTAAAACAAACCAGTGTGCTCACACGGGTGTACACCTAGTTATTTAATAAAGAAAACTCGAATTATATACGGAAGGGATCATGAGTCCCTGCTATGTGAAAAGTCCATAATACCCCCCACCCTTTAATATCTACACTTAAAGTCCATTCACCAGTTACAATTTTTCATCATCATCATCAACAGCTCCCAATATCATCATCATCATCAACAGCTATCATCATCATCAACCTCAACATCGAAGAGATCAACAGATCATCTTCATCGAACATCGAACAGATCATCTTCATCTTCATCGAACAGATCAGGTTCATTTTCATCCTCATATTGGTCATTCGATGTGTTTATGTGTTTATATTGTGAAAAAAACAGAGCGATGATTCTAGGTTTGATTTTGGGTTCCATTCGATGATTTTCGTTTGATTTTGGGTTACATTCGATGATTTGGGTGGATTTTGAAAAAACAGAGGGTTGTTTTCATTCGATATGTTTATGTGTTTATATTGTGAAAAAACAGAGGGTTGATTCTGGGTTTGATTTTGGGTTCCATTCGATGATTTTGGGTTGATTTTGGGTTACATTCGATGATTTGGGTTGATTTTGGGTTTGATTTTGGGTTCCATTCGATTTTGAAAAACAGAGGGTTGATTTTGAGTTCCTCATTTGAATGGGTTTGATCGGATCAGTTTCGGATAGAATGTGTTCTTCATTTCTTGATTCGATGATAACAGTTATTTGGTTTTTTTGGATTTGATTTGATGATTTGAATGTGTTATTTGGGGTTAGGGTTTAGGGTTGAATGGATTTTTGGTTTGATTCTTGTGGGTTTAGGGTTGAATGGATTTTTGGTTTGATTCTTGTGGGTTTAGGGTTTAGGGTATCAACTGAGTGGAGTATATTGTTAAAAATGCATCAAAACAGAGGTTTGCAATGTGTTTAGTTGTACAGAATGTGTTTTGGTTTGGTTTGGTTTGATTAGGTTTGATTCTTGTTTTGTTGGTTTGATTTGGTTTGATTCTTGTTTTGTTGTATAGAATGTGTTTTGGTTTGAATGTGTTTAGGGTTTAGGGTATCAACTGAGTGTTAAGAACTGATCGGATCAGATTCGAATGTGTTGCTCATTTGAATGTGTTTTGTTGTACAGAATGGCTGCGGATGTAAAGATACGCAAAACATCAAGTACGAAGGCGAGAACACTTGACAACCTCCTAGAAGATGCGGTGCACATAAGGAAGTGATTGATATGAATGAATATAACCCCAGTGGAGCTCTTCGATTTTCCTTGAAATTCCAGAGCTCGCTAATTACATATCTACCACTGGGGTTATATTCATTCATATGAATAAATATAACCCAAGTGGCAGATATGTAATTAGATAGACTTGAGTTATATTCATTCATATCTGGATCAGACTTCCGAAGTGCACCCGTCAGTAAATATCCACAATTGCTTCTGGTCGTATGACGTTTTGTCTATGTATTGTATGTTACGGTCTTTTGTTATCGAGTCTGTAAGTTCCCTGAACTCTACGAAGTTGGTATGACGGGTCTTTTGTTATCGAGTCTGTAAGTTCCGTCAACTCTACGAAGTTGGTATGACGTTTTGTCTCTGTGTTGTATGTATAAAAAGTTTACATTTAATATACAATTTAGGCTTTGATAATTTGTTATACATTTAATATACAAGTTTACATTTAGGGACTCAGCTCACTCATACCATAGGGACGCAAAGTGTTATTAATATATGGAAAAAAGACGGTCTTACCCCTGCCTCTAACAGTCAACCTGACGGGAGGGACTCAAAGTGTTATAAATTAATACCAAACACCTGTTCAGTCTTAAACAGATGTTTGGCCTTAAACAAATGTTTCACCTTCTCTATCAGATATTTGAACTAAAACAGATGTTTGGCCTTAAACAGATGTTTGGCCTTAAACCTCTGTTGACAAACCGGAGGGATTTAAACCTTTGTTGACTTATCAAACATCTGTTCAGTTTTACCATATGAAAAGACAATGTCATTTTATGGCCCACTGTGCCCCCGATCGTCTAAAACCACTTGGAATGCCCTGCCAAACTATAGATACTATAATTGATATCGAGCAGCAAAGGCAAAGTTGATTTTAAGGAACCTTTGATATAGTTCATGCGTCATCTTTTATCTTTTATAAACTATAAACACACAGGTATTCTAAGTAAAGCAAAACAATTATATTTCTTAAACTGAGTTTGTATTTTTTTACATGTCTAGGTGGGATATAAGGTGTGGCCATAAACATCAGTATCACTAATAAGAAGAAGATGACAAAAATTGTGATAAAGTATAAAATTTCAAAATTTGTCGTCAAATCTAAACAAACTTTTAAATAATAAGTCAAGAAGTCGAACACATACAAAAGAGAAATATTGATCATGGTGTTTTCACTTCCATGTTTATAAACTTGAATATTTTTTTCTATTACATATCAAATTAGCCCCTGAATAAAACATGCAATAGAACAAACCTTTAACATACCCTAACATTAGCAGCCCCAAAACTGCACCTAATTGCATGTTGTTGCTATTCCTTTTGTTGTTTTGTTATGGTACTCGTTACCCCTACTATCCAATGTTATTTGACCACTGTTTACTGCATCGAGGCACCACCCACGCAGCCACAAACAACCCAAATCGCTGCTGCCCCAACACAAGTATTTGCTCCATAAACCGTAGGACGCATCACAATGTGGTCTGGTTCGCTGCGCTTTTATAACAAAGTCTTTACGTTAGTTTTTCAATTATAATTAAATCTTCTTTTACTACACCATTACCTATAGAGTAAACTCAATAGGAAGTATCTAATCGTTAATACGAACTCAAGTTAGCAGAGACTATCATAAATAAGCGGTTGTAAATTTACCTGTTTAAGTACGTTGATTTTTTTTTCCAAATAAGCACCAAGCAATATGAAATCCATTCCACAATGACCAATTTTATGCACTTGATTTTTAAGTCCAGTTGAAAGTAAAAACACATCTGCATCAACATGAACATCATCAAATAAAGTCTAAGTTTTTAGCACATGAATGAATAAAATTTCGTTCGAAAAGTTCAAAATAATACAGTTAACACTCCAATCAATTCTTAATGTTAAACTATGTTTATAATAATAACAAAGTATGTTAAAGCTATATATGGGGTATGTTAGTCAAAATTCAATAATCTCAGTATGTACCCTATGATAGAGATTCATTATCATGAGCTAACTTATCAGTTTATATTCTACAAACTCTTAGCGACCAATTGGGATGAATTTCATTTTAGAACGAACATAACTAAAAGGTTTAACTTTATCACAATTATAATTAACTCATGATTAATAACAGTTTTAAAATCTAACCATTACCTTGGACCTAATGACTTTCATGCCAAGATCCAGGGATGTTTGGGATACTTAGCAGCAACCTTTCGTACAATATCGTAGGAAAACCCAAACAGTGTTTCTGGCTTTGGTGCAGCCTTTCTTGCATTGGCAATGTCTGCAAAAAACCTAAATCAGAAAGGTTGGAAATAAAATTTGAAATCGGTAAATATAATAAACCTGCCACTTACATATATTCAGTCCATCCTCATTCATAATGCTTTTTCCTAATGTTTTCTTTGCTTTTTAGGGGGAAGATGGGTGCTTCTCTCCATAGGGCATACAAAGCACAGATTGTTGGCGGAAGCCCGCCACATTTAACATATAAAGTTTTTTTATATGTTAAATATGGCGGGCTGCCGCCAATAACCTGTGTTTTGTATGCCCTAGGAGAGAAGCACCTATGTTCCCCTTAAAAAGCAAAGAAAACATTAGATTTTTGGATTTGATGTTTTTCAATGCTGAAAGGTCATTAGTGATGACTGTGTGATCATGCTTTACCTGAGAACAAATGCACCAAGTTAAGCTCAAGGTTTTTCAACTTGATCAAATGTCACTTATACCCTTTAATAAAGACCTTGTTCGTTTTTTGCACGCCCTGTTCGTTTTTTTTAATGTTGAAACAACGTTAAAACCTAAAACCCTATGCTGAAGTATTGTTTTTTGCACCTGATTGGGCCGAGGCGTCGCCTCAAAACGCTTCACGTGTTTTGACGCTTCAGAGCAAATAAAACGTTTTGCCAAACGGTTAACACTTTAAGCGAGCTTAAAGCAATTCAGTTGTTTCAAAGCTACAATTTCTAAGAAACAAAATCCGAAAAACAACATACTTCCCATAACCTCATGAAACAAATGTTATGATCAACTTTGTTTCAACATTAAAAAAAACGAACAGGGCAAATAAAACGTTTTGCCAAACGGTTAACACTTTAAGCGAGCTTAAAGCGCGCTTTTTTAAACTAAGTTTCCAACACAAGAAAACTACACAATTGTTTTATTCTATTTTTTACTATTTTCTTCTTTAGCACATTAAATGTAATAATTGAATGTGATAAGAAAAGCAGTGTGACTTACAGGAAGTGACTCCCATATGGCTTCATCAGTCAAATGTTCTTCATTTACTGGAAGTAACGCCTTGCACATTCTGTACACATTACAAATCTTGTTTTCAGATTATAGGGTTACTTATTTCAATATTCATTTACAAAATCGCCCACAAACAAAACTAAAGCGACCTAATGGTCGGACCATGGGTTCCCTTCAATAATCAGATTACCAAACTTAGAATGCTTGTACTCCAATTACTGTGTAGGCCTCAGTTGATATGGAAGCAACCATAACAGAAGATACTCAATGGTATTTAATGCTCGGACCATCGGTTCCCCTTCAACAATAACTTGAGGTAAGCCTACAACAGGAAACAACACGCCATAAACCCAAAATTTTAACCAAATTTTAACGAAACAACACGTCATAAACCCAAAATTTTAACCAACCCGTAGCAATCTTGGATAAAAGAAACTGGTAAAACTAAAATTGCAAAATTATGAAAGCAGTGAAACGTTGAATATTCAATAATAAACCATAGTATTACAAAATTATGATTTAGAAAAATAATAAAAATTAAGAACTAAACATTACAATTAACACTTAATAGAATATCTCGTTCTCTCGCCTTCTTCCATGCAATTTCGTTTTTTGTTTTAATTTGTAGATCAGCTAGCATATCACAGGTCTTCTGATCCTGTTTCAGCAAATTTGTAATAAACTCTTCTGCTTTTTGTTTAAACTCTGTTGGAGTAGAAGAGGCAACTTCATCTAGCAGTGCAATGCTACTCCAGGTTTGCTTATAATATTTATCACTAACAATAGCAACCTTTTGGTTGAGTTCTTCAGCGTTTCTTTGTTCTTGGAGCGACCAGGTTGAAAATTCGATTTTAAGATCAGTGGTATCGGACCAGTGGTAGAAGGTTTTCCTTGCCATTTAGGAAGAATGTAAGTGTTTTTGGACAATTTGTTTTAGGATGAATGTTTTTTTTTAAACTGAAGTGTTGATGTTTTCAAGTAAAATAATAATGATGCTTTATAGTGTTTAAAATCTTTGATAGAGAAAATGAAGAGACATCTCCTAATTATGATAACCTTTTTTTGAAGGTTTCAATTTTGTTCCTTGGTTTTCTACATATTTAATTTTACTTGTTTTCCCATTAAAACTCATTTTTCAAAGGTTTTCCATTAAAATGCTTAATAGGATAACTGAACAGGCAATTCCCATATACACGTTTTTTACTCTTAAATCATTAAATGTACATGGTTTTTAAGTATAAATGTTAATTTAAAGTTTGCCTTTAAAGCTGACCTTTGGGCTGTTACATATAGTATATAATAGCATTGCCAATAATTTTTTTTTCATCAAAACAGATTCATTCAGTGAAACAAAAGTGCAACTATTATTGTTTTGCCTTTGTTCTTATAAATATATTAGAATGGAGTCATATACTACTGCAAAATCTGACGATTTCAAGGTACGCTTTATTAAACAAATCGAAGACCAAGTCTTGGCTGATAGATCTACTCTTCAAGAGTTAAAGAGGTGTTTTAACGGACTGGAACTTGGTCTGCTGACAAGAGACCAAGTTTCGAGGGACTTGAGGGCAATGCCGACTACTTCCGTTCGTGACCTGTGTGTTGCGAGTAATATAGAATGTGGAGAAAGAGATCTGGAGTTCATGAGAAAGATCAATGAGATACACAGAGAGGTTCAGAGCTCCATGGAGTTGAAGTTAAAGTTCCTTGATTCTTGCAATTAGAGTTAGATGTCTCTGATTAGTTTTCTTTTTTATATGTAATTGCTACTTTCTTAATACTTCATATTTTATAAGTATTATTTTTTTTATCACAGTTTAGTTTTATATCTTTTCATGAGTTTGAAGATAAAGAGACGGTCTTCCATTTTCGATAAATTAGAAAATATTTCATCTAATTTTTTTTTCTTAACATTGTTGTTTGGTACCATGGATGATCTGTTTAATGTTCATTTATGTGCTGACTTTTACAATTTTGGAAGCGAAATAATTTCAACAAACACGGGTGACTTTTTCCTTAATTTTAATTAAATTAAGATTATTTGGTACTTGTAGATATTCTGGGGCTAAAGTCACAAGCTACATTAGGGACAACAGCACTCAATATGGTACTCTTACAGACTCAAGTGTAGTTGTTTGATCAATTGATTCTAATGTTTTATTATTAGCATTTTATTGATTCTTTGTTAGTTACATTTGATGGTGATCATATGAATAGTTAAGATCTATGAAAAACTTCAATTCAACGAAAGTTAAGTACCTTTTCAAGCTGATGTATTAAAATACTTCTATAAACTTCAATTCGATTATATCTCGGTCACACAGCCACCACAACTTCCGGTCGTTCCCAGCTCTCCTGCAGAATCAAAACTTAATTAGGTATTTAATTAAAAACTTGATGAACACAATTCAAAGAACAATTCTGCCTTGTCCTGTATCTGAGCATAATGTGCACATTATACAAGATATAAACTACTTACATGACAGTTAATTTATACAAGATTGTTTGGTAGTTGTATATATTCTAGGGCTAAAGTCGAAAGCTCCATTGGTGGGAGCAGCAATCAATATGCTAGTCTTATAGACTCAAGTTTATATCTTTTAATATATGTTCGTTTATGTAACAACATATTTTTGATAACAAACGAAGTTGAACACGAAAATAATTTTATAGCCCTGAGATTAGAAAAAGACGTATAACAGGCAAGAAAGTAATTTTATGAAACCATGTTGAGGTAAAATGAGAAAAACAACCATTTAGTCATTTAAGATGATTTTCGTCCTAATTTACAGCACACGGGTGACAATAAAAACCCTAATGAAGGCTACCTTCAAGCTAAATAATCCTAAAAAGAATTTGAAGGCAAAATTTAAAATTATACCTTAGGGTTTAGGACTTTCCTTGAAAGTAGAGTAACACTAAACAATACCGTTTCAAAGTTTAGCGAAAACAACACTAAAGGATACCGTTTCGTAATTATGACATCAGCGAGGACTACATAGCATACCTGAGAAGATGACACGTAGCCAATTCTATGTCATTATCTAAGCTCCCTTAATAGATAACATCATGTTCAACATAGCCTCTTTCGTGTTCATGTGAGCAAGAAGAGAGAAAGACACAAAGGATGTGTCAAACACAGTTCACATGATACGGATTTGACACCTGAACCTGTATCATCTGAACTATGTTTCACACCTCCTTTATGTCTTCCTCTCTTCTTGCTCACATGAACACGAAAGAGCTTATCTTGAACATGAGTAATGACACAGCTGTCGTCTACCTCCATCGCTAGATTCAAAGGGCAAATATGGTCAAAATCAACAAACACAAGATTCATAATATTTAATGTTTTGAATGTGATGGTTCATACCTTTAAGATGAAATCGAAGTTGGTGAACAGTCTTACATCAGATGCAATGTACCTACACAAGAGACATCAATTAGTTTGAGCAAATAGGAAAACTCATTTAAATTACCTAAATACCTAATTTCATGACCTAAACTCTACACAATTTAAATTATCAACAATTTTCATCATCCAGAAATAAACCAATCTGACGATTAAACAACTCCTCTTAACAGTTTTAATAGAATTAATAGCACACGCGAGTTCTAAAACAATTAATAACAGTTTTAATAACAATAGATTGCAGCAATCTATATAATATTTACCGTAGGAAAGTATTGACAGCCCAATCATCAATGTTCGTTTCATCGTCACTTCTTTCTTCTTCGTTCTCGGATCTTTAGCAGGCTGCACAACAATTACCATAGCTTTACCTAAACAATAATCCATGGGCATATTAAAAATCAAATCTTTTTTAACCCCAAATCGAAAAACATCCAAAACACAATGGAAAATCAATAAACTTATGATTGATTTAGCAATTTATGATAAGAAGATCTAAAATCACCAATTCTATTAACACGATGGTCAAACACCAAGATTTATCATAAAAAGAACAAAAGGTTTAATTTTCCCATCCGGAGTAAATGATGCTGCAAGAGTCGACCTCGGTGAAGGCATTAATGAACAATATTTGGCTGATAACCACCCCGAAGACTCGGTTTCCACCCTATACAAGCAACCAAATTGAAACATCATACAACTGCTTTTACATATTTTAATTACATCAAATAAACAACTTAGAGGTGACAAAATAAGCGGGTCGGGACTCATTCACCTATAAAGATAAAATCCAACCAAAATGGACTCATTCATAAGCAAACATGTCAAATTTGCCACCTTTAAGACAGATATATGACAGTATGAGTAACATAAATAAAACATTGGGATCTACGTAAGTACCATGAAAGAAGTTCACGCCTTGAATCCCTTGCACTTTCACTGTTCAGCTTAACATAAGGAAGTATGGTTGAGATCAAAATTTCTACCCCTATGCCTTCTCGGCACATGCCTTTTTATTCTTGGAGCTATCTCTCTCTTGGTGAACATTTGGAACAGATTTCTACTACTGAAAAATTAACCAGTTAGACGACTAAAATACAACAAATCTCATCACAGCATAATTGTAGTAGCTTTCAACATTAAGAAAACAATTCAGTTGTTTCAAAGCTACAATTTCTAAGAAACAAAATCCGAAAAACAACATACTTCCCATAACCTCATGAAACAAAACCGAATCGGACTACTAAGCTGTATAATTCACACTTCACACAAAATTCAGCATCAATCAATCGAGATTCCCAAATTTTACATTAAGAAACTGAAGCTTCAAATTATAAAACAAAATCATATCAACTAATATACTGCAGTAACTCTCGTAACCTACTAATCATCTCAGATCTTATCATCCTAACTAATAACCATGAACAAAATAGTGACCTAATCAACGAAATAGCCAAGAACAAATCTTTTTTAGGTTTGACTGAATACCCCACAATCTTAACTCAAATTCAAGCAAAACCCATATCAGCGAAACTTCAAATTCCTAAATTTCTACAAACAAATGTTATGATCAAGAACACAAACTCCTAGAAGCAAAATCAGAATGAAATCAACAACAAAATCATTCTTGACATTCTAATATTCAACTTCAATCAATATATATGTAAGATTAACCACCGATGAAAATTCGTTTAATAATAATATCTCAAACTAAAACTTATCGGATTTTATTTAACTGTAAAGTTCATACATTCACGTGAGGAGACATAACAGTTGTTTAATCATAAGAGCAAAACACCTAGTCTCTGTCTCCTTTCAGAAAATACCAAACAATCTCATCAAATTTCAAACTTTAACAATATCAAACCGGAGAATACATCGATAAACCATGGGACCTGAAATGAAAATCAGTAGAATAAAACTGATATTAGCATTTTTCCTACTCAAAACAAAAAACCCACCAAACCAAAAATCAATAGTGTCAATTTTTCCTACAACAGATGATAAAACTGGAACTGAAATAACGAAATCTGACTTGATTTGAACAGAGACTTACTTCTTCTGCTGAAACGGAGATCTGGTTAGCTTTTTCATCGGCTTCTTGACGGATGAATTGGACCATTTGATGAAGAAGCTTGGAGACACCTGCATTGTTCATCGTTGGATCTGAATTTGGGGAAAACAAAGGTCACTTCAGTTGTGGTTCTTGATAAAAAAGATTCAGAAATCAAAAACCCTAAAATGACTGCTTACATGAAAAAGAGAGCCCCAGCCAAACACCATTATCGGAAGCGGATGAGATGTAGGTGAAAGGTATGTAGTCCAAACCTGAATCGGAAGCGGAGTTTCAGAAATCAAAAACCCTAAAAGGAAGAATCCTGAATCGATGTTCTTCTGAGTTGAAGAGAGAGAGAGAGAGAGAGAGAGGTGAAGATGAATATGTTTTGAATTTTAAAAATGAAGCCTGGACTATATGTGAAGAGAGAGGAGGATTAAAATTAGAATTTGAATTTGAATTTGATTTTGAAGTTCCCTCTTAAAAAAAATAAACATGATTTGTATATACATTGAGACTTAAAATGATTTAAACAAAATCGGATTTATGACATCAGCGGAATGACATCAGCCGAATCTATGTGGCATCCAATGTGGCATATCTAAGAGGCTGACACATAAGCAAAGTGAGGTCAGCAGTTAAGCTCCTTTTATAGATAGTATAGATAATAAAAATAATAATAATAAATATAGGGTAGGAATACTAAAATACCCTTACTTATAAGGGTCAAACTACCGTTGACTGACACCAGGGGGTAAGGTTGCGACATAACAGTGAACAGTGGGGGGTAAAATTGCAATTATTTCCTTAGGGGGGGGGGGGGGGGGGGTAAGGGTGTCAATCACCCCTAACCCCAGGGGGTAAAATTGCAGTTTACTCTAATTTGAATTTAAAATGGGCTTAAACAATGTAATTTTCGTCATGGGCTTAAATTTTAAATTTTACTCTTTTATTTGTGTTCTTAATTATAGCTATTGGATGTTTATATTTGTGTTTAAATGGACTCAGTTATTTATTATTTGTGTGCTTAATTATAGCTATTGGATGTTTATATTTGTGTTTAAATAGACTCAGTTATTTATATTACATTTACAGTGAGTTTTAACATATAAAATGGTCTTAACGTTAAAAAGAATAAAAACTCTTTTTTTAATTTTCTTTTCTATCTACTTAAGAAAGATGTTTAATCGCAAAATGTAAAAAAAATCATCATTATACAGTAATAGAGTAATTATGTAATTTTGTAGAGTTACTCATTTTTTTGGATTCTAGGATTAAAATACGTGATTAATAAAATGAGAAAAAAAAATTAACAAATAAATCACTCCTTCATTTCTCACGTTAAGGGTATTTTGTATATTAAGATCATTTGTACAATAACTTAACCTTACATTTGTATTCGTAAATTTATAAGTTCCTAATTTAGTTTTTCTTAGTGGCCGGTGTCGAAAATTCATGGGTAGTGTCGAAATTTCATGAGGATTGGTAAGGACTTAATTGTATAAAACACTAAAACGATTTGTTTTTGTTTGTTTTTCTCATATTTCCTGTATATTACTAAGATTTATGGGGAAAATCTAGGTAGATAAATCACATATATGTAAGATACAAATTACTTTTAAACAATAATTTACATATATGCATGGATAAATTACATATAAGTAATCAAACCTACAATCGATGTCGCTCTAAGAGCATACGTAGTGGGGCGGTATAACCCCCCATAGCGCCGCCATGGCGCCGAAAACACCAAAACTGAGGGCGCCATTTTTCTGAAAATTTTGATCCGCGCGATGTTGATAGCGCCGTTGTGGAGGGAGGGGCTTTACCTTGGACCAATCAAAAAATTGTTATTGTTTTTATAATTATTTAATAAAACCGAAAATTAATAATTAGGTAGGGGCTTTATGATTACGGGCTTAAACGCATAACGCCCCATAACGCCCACCCGCACACGTGGCGCGCCACGTGTCGCATAACGCCCACAAAGGGGCGTTATGACTACACATGGCCTAACTGTGGATCAACCCTCCAAGCACTTGGCATATTCTCTCAAGATTACTTGTCGACAAAGTCAAAGCAAAGAAAATTTAAGTAGCAAGCGACAAGGGCAAGATTGACAAATACTATACACACAGAGTCTAATAAATGTTAAACAAAAGTTTATAAAAATCAAGTGTTAATTATAAAGTATCAAGCGACAAAGGACAAACCCACACAGCCAATATCCTTGTTGGACTGACAAATATAAGTCTATTAGTTCAGTTAGAGAACACTCCATCTGACACTTTGACTAAACATTTTGAGAAACACATAAACAATAATGCACATTTTTGAAGATCAAGATCAAAAGGTTAGGAGTGTTTGAGCTACACATTGTAACCTCTTATCATATAAAACACTTCTATGTAAGTGGCGATCAGTCCGATCACTATCAAGTTTGTGAGAAGAACAAAAGTGATCACTATGGTGCTGTTTGTTTTTTTTGAAAAGCTATGCGCAAGCTATTCTGTCTGCGCCGCGCAGACTACTTGCAGACATTGCCACACACATAATGTTTGTTTTTCCGAAGACGTTTCATTAAAAAACGTCTGTGCGAGCTCTTCTTGGTGCAGACTTGGCCCAACCACTTCTAAGATTTTCTAAGGTCTGCAGATCGAGTGTTAAACACCACCACTCACCACCACCGCCAATCACGACCACCACCACAACAGTTCACCACCACCGTCCACCACCCATTACCGTCCATCACCACCACCACCGTGAATCGTCCACCACCCACTACTGTCCATCACCACCACCACCGTCCACCACCCACCACCATCGTCCACCACCCACCACCACCGTCCAGCACCACCACCACCCACCACCACTGTCCGTACGCCACCACCAGTTAATTTTAGAAGTCTGCATACGTTAAAAAAACAAACAACATTCTTCTTGTATACTGCAGAGGTTTGGTCCACCTTTTCTTCTACAGATGTGGTCCGCAAACTACAGACAATTTACCTCTTAAAAACAAACATCTGTATGTGGTAATCCCTTCCATATTAAGAGAAGTTGAGGTGATCATCTCCTTAAAACCTAGAAATTAAGTGGTAATCCCTTCCATATTAAGAGAAGTCAATGTAGTCTCTGCCAGAGGCGGATCTTAGCTTGGGCCTCGGGCTTCAGGCCACATGCGGATCTTAGCTTGGGCCTCGGGTATCAGGCCCTCCCTGTGTTTATGCTTCGTAGTGTAAATTTTGTAAAAATTTCTGAAAGTTTTATATGTATTTAGTCTAACCTTCCTAGATTTTACCAACCGTCAAAGATTTTGCCTTATTAAGAGAAGTTATTGTCTTTACCCTCTCACGCATGATGGATTTTTTTAACATCCATTCAAACCATTATTTATCAGATGTCTATCTTTTTCCATTTCGTTTTTACATATCTATGAATACCATTTGATTTCAAAGGCAATAATAACTGGTTAAACTTGTAATCGTTATTACCAGAAGATGATACTACAAAAGACAAGAGTTATTGTTTTGCCACCTTTTACTTTTTTCTCTTTACTTTGTTTTATTTATTTAAGTAATTCTCAACAAAAAAATTACTTAAGCCTTCGATGTGGGATGATGGATTTTTTCTTGTTTCCCAATCTTCATTGTATGTTCATGTGCAAATGCACCGAAAGTGATTCTCATTGATGAAATTGTATAAAATCCACAACTTAAATCTATTAATTATGTACTCAATGTTATATAGAAGATTCATATGATCATAACACATCGGTCCTTCATCAAAATAAATGACATCTACAACAAGTTCATTTTGTCACTAACATACTTTTATCTTAGTAAAAAACATATACATGGTTATTGTAAAACATAAATCCATTATATAGAATTATGGACTAAACATAACAAGTTCGGTTTCGATTATATCAGTTAACCAAAGCTTCATAATCGTAACTATAACTGATTGGTCGGTTAACCAAATCTTCATAACTATAACCATCGGTTATGTGGTTATCGGTTAAAATCGGTTCGGTTCTAGTTTGGTTATCGGTTATGGTGGTTAATTTGGTCACCCCTAGTTGTACTTTGTTACTATTTTTTATTATTTTTTTACTTTTAACTCATATACTTTTCATCTTTTACAATTTTTTTTGTTTAACGTTTCAGTCTAAATCTTGCAAGTTAAAACATTGCAGCGTGCATGCGTGATTCAACGTTTTTTCGCTTTTTTTTTTGTTTGACAGTCCCATTGCAATGTTCGCGGGTACGTAGTTATTCTTTTCTATATTTTACGTCCTTGTCTAATTTTTACGCGTTAAACACCGAAATGGGAGTGAATGAGATAACGTTTTTACGTCTACTTTTTGTTCGGTTTCACAGTCTCGCCGCAAGGCACAAGACTAAAATACTTGTTTATAACAATGGATACAAATGTTTATTCGGTTCATGTAATTTTAGATCACTTTGTCTTAAACATCTCTGTGTGTATAAGCTGCATATATTCTCCAATTTTTTACTACTGCTATGGATACTTAAAAAACATAGGATTTTATACACTTATAAGAGGCGAGATCGCGATGCAACAGGGTACACAACGTTTAAAGGTTGTTAACGATTGAGATGAAATTAAAATCAAATTGGAATCTTAAACTCAGGCTAAACTCAATTAAAAATCGAGTTGGCTCGCTCGATTCAGCATGGCCGGCCCTGGGGGTGGGCGGGGAGGACCACCGGCCAGGGCCCGATATTTCGAGGGGCATATTTTTTATGAAAAAACCCGATATGTATATGTTAAATATTTTTTTAATAGGGTACACCCATACAAACACCAACATAGGCCCCCTTTCAAACTATTCTTATGGTTTAGATTAGTTATTAACCACTTTGGCATTAGGTTTAAACCTTTAGTGAACCCAATACCCAATTTCATTAAAGCTTAAGGACACATTTTTTCGAGCTCGAACAGGGTACACAAATTCTTAGGACCGGCCCTGCGATTCAGCTTGGCTCAACTTTACAACTTCTTTTCATCATAAGGACCAACTTATTCCTGCAACAGGCTAAAAATTTTAATTTGGCTAAGTATGTAAGTTAGACAATGGAACGGATGAATGCTTTGTAAAAGCAAGTTAAAATTGTTTTCTCATCCGGATGTGGGATGAGGGAAAATGCAAAGATTCCAAGAGAATAGGAGATTTGATGGTTTTGAAAGCTTTAAAGGATTATAACTTGTGTCTTAACACTTGTAATATCCTAAAAAGTTAAAATTTTGATAAAATTACTTAATTGTGCACCTAATATGCATTATAATATAGTATAGTATGGATAATTGTGATAATATTTATTATTTTTTATATATCAACATTATAAAGACTATATATGTTTTTCTTAATTATTATCAATACTTATGGGATGTTTTGTTCTTTGTTTATAGGTTTTAAGATATGATATTTTATAAAATCCAGAATATACCGTTGTGACTTGCTTATTTTTATATACATCTAGATATAAATTTTACTTAAAACTGAGCATAAACTGTAATGCAAAAGTATGGAAGCATAAGCGTATATGTCATCAGAACTACGTCACGGTTTAGTTTTATCTTTTATAAAATGGCGTGTTTTCCCTTTTCGTTATTTTAGTAATATACTTATATAATGTCTTATAAATTTCAAATACGCTGTTATAATGTGCATATTTTTATCTACGATAAGAGTGAAATATAGTTGTTTTTTTGTTCTTTTCCGTTAACAATGAACTGATACAATCTGAAGAACACCGGTATTGGTACAATATTCGTTTTTATATGGTTCTCATATGGCGTATTTTAGTAGTATAATATAACGTTTTATAATTTCGAATATACTGCTGTGTTGTGTTTATTTTTATCTACGATTCGAAATAAAGTTGATTTTTTTTCTTTACCATGAGAACTGCCCGATATTGTCCAAACAACACCAGTACCGGTACCGTATCCGTTTTTATAGTTGCCTCAAATGGCGGTATGTAAGGTTTAGTGAGTGCCGATATAGTAACGGTAAGTTACGAATCAAACTGATACCGGCCAAACAACATTGGTGTAAGTATCGGTATTCGTTTTGTAGCTTTGGATTGATATAAAATACGTGTTATATCCTGTCGGGCATAACTCTTTTGGTTGCTATATCAAGAACCAATATCAAATTGTTCCTGTAACAAACCGAACCAATAATGTAATGAACTGAATCGATACCGACCGAAAACCAACTATCAACCACGAAAAATCCAACTAGTTAATTATTACAAGCTTTTATGTTCAAATCGTGAGTACAAAATGCATACATTCGGTTTTGTTATCATAGCAATTAGCAAGAAACATTTATTCGTTTATACTATATATGAACTGTTTTAGAAATAACCAACTAGTTCACAAAAAATATATCACTGCTTGTTATAACTAACTTACATTTTTACCAAAAAGAATTTTCAAAAAACTAAGTTGATATTTTTCTTGGAATATTTTTATAGTTGAAATATATATACATGTGCAACAAAATTAAATGAATGATTCATTACATACATAATATCATAAAGATAAAATGAGTTTAATTAATTTTTTAGGGTTATTGGATTTTATCATCCTTAACTATTGGCTATTGGCCGCTGCCACCCTCATCTATCATTTTGACGCATGCCACCCCTAACTTAACACTTAGTGTGTTTTGTCACCACGCTGTTAACTGATCACTAACTTTTGATCATGTTACTCTACTTTTGGGAGTGTCATAAGATCCATATAACACCCAAAAAAATATAGTAACATGATTAAAATTGAGTGATCAGTTAACGACGTGATGATATAACGCACTAAATGCTAAGTTGGGGGTGACAGTGACCAATAGCCGATAGTTTAAGGTGATAAAATCCAATATAGACATGTAACCTTGCATGTCCTTATCATATAAAAATTTGATGACATATTATCAAGACGAAATAAAATGCATGGGAATTCTTAACCCTTAAAGTCCTTAAGGGTGGAGGGTATAGTAATTGGTGAGTGGGTGATTGAGTGGGAGTCACCGATCGGTGACCACCCCCACTTGTTTGAGTCACCGAAATTTTGAATGTTTTCGGTGTATATTCACCGATGCGGGAAGAGGATGGAAGGAGGAGGGAGGGAGGTTTAATGGTGGGTCACAACACCTTTCAACTAATCACAATTTTTTATTTTATTTTTTAACCCTAATCAAACATCTTAGAGTGATTAACCATACCCCTTGATTGAGTGCAAAATAGGGAGTGGAATGAGGAGTTAACATGGCATAATGTTATTAGGTAGGATTTCACTCAATCACCTTAGAGTGATTAACCATACCCTCCACCCTAACCCCCAACCTATGAATTTCTTTATCAACTCTTAACAAAACAACCCTAACCCTAAAACCTATATTTATGTTTTCTAAAAGAATAACTAAATTATTTTGGGTTCTAGTAGGAAGTAATAACACACACACATGTATGTATGTATATAATATATACACAACGATATATATTATCATCACTTTGTCGCACTTCGAGGCGACACGAGCTATTCCCGGCGTTCCCTTCCACAATCCACCATCCTCCTCTTGGAAAACTATTAAACTTTCCCTCTGGATTCTCGTGTGATTTTCTACCGAGAATGCCCTTTGTTGCCATCCTCAATCTACCAACAAGCCACCTGTTCTCATCTTTTTTTTTTATAAGCTAAATATACTAAAGATTTTTGTTCTTTTTAATAGAAAACTTTGCTCGTACTCTATTAGATCAATAGACCTAAATTATTCTCGCTTGGTATGGTTCAAAGCTCAGACCTCCCCTCTAAGAGACACATGCCTCTACCAAGTCGGCTAGTCCCACATTGGCATTAAAGATTTTGTTTTTGCAACTTAAGATTATGCCTAAAGTATATATCTATCTATTTTATTCCTCAAATGTCACAACTCCCTCTTCTTCACATCATGGCACATCAAATTTTTCGATCCTTCCATAACATCCCCAAACACATTTTTTAACTTCAATTCTTAGATTTTTAAGGATAAATACACCATGACTTGCATGTTGCAGGATTTGAACTTTCAACATTTTGGTTGTGGAGCATAACACTTAACCACCAAGATGACCTATTAGGCTACATGGAGTTGAGTCCCGGTGAGCTTCCGGGCAATGCGGTATTCAAGGGAACACCGTCCCATGTGGTTCAGGAACGACTAAAAAACCCGCAAGGTGGATCCTAACCGCGAGTCACCAGGCATCATCAGTGTAAGCATTCCCCAATCAAATTATGACACCTTACTTTTTTTATGAAAATAAATTACTCTTTTTTATTAAATTAATTGTTAAAAAATAGTCAAGAAAACTATATAAAGTGTGCATTTGTCATGGTAATCGATAAATATTAAGAATGTTTGATCCATTTGATATATTAAAGGCTAGAATTCAGAATTAAATATATTTTAAACTTTGAGTGTGAGCTGTTTTTTTTTTTTTGAAACGTAAACTTTATTAAAAAACCTCAGCTAAACCCAAACCAGGCTGCCCCAAGCTACAAACAAAATTACAAAATTACATATTTACATCAATTTTCCCAAGATATCGAACTCGATTTAGACCTACTATTATACCAAATATGACCCACCGACTTCACCTCGCTAACAATGTCAAAAATCTTCACCGGTTTGTGTGTGAGCTGTTGATGGGTAAAGTTTGAACATCTATTAAATAAAACACTCATAAAGAAGTTGTAACAATCTCGATCTCGTTTTTAGTTTTTGCTATAATATAAGAAAATTTTTAAACATGGTGCTTGTAAAGCAATGAACTTCTAGAGATGAAATCGAAACGTAAACAAAATATCAAACCGATGTAGCAAATTTAATATGATATTAGTATTATTATTCCTTAAAATATGTTTCGTTTAATTCAAGATATAGGATATAATTTGGTAAATATACCTAGAATGTCTTTAAAACATATAATTTGGTAAATACCTAGAACGTCTTTAAAACAGAATATTTACATAATCTTTTCACAAATACTAATTTAAATTTGTTGTGTTAATGTCAATTTCACCCATAAAACTATTTCTAATCCAATGATGAAAATAAATCACAAGATTGATTTATTTTTTAGATCAAATAACAAGATATGAAGAATCAAAAATTAGAACCTGACTACGGGCTATGTGTTGCCCCATTTACCCGTCTTGGTCTATTATCACATGGGCCCAACAAGTAAGAGCCCAAATGCTGGAACATGCCCATTAAGGGATTGTCTCAAAGACTGAGCGAGATACTTAACAAAGGAAAGAAAGCATTAAATGCATGACAAGAATGGTATCTCCGGTTGGCACTGTACTATCAAGCCGGCACCATTAAATGAGGGAACGATCTTACCGTTGGGGCTCAGACACGTGTCTGAGTCTCCCAAAGTCTGGTAGAACCCGTTAGATCGTCTCGGTATAATCCCATTGAAGAGATAAGGGCTTCCGGCTATATAAGAAAGGTAAAAGAATGATCTTAGGGGCAGGTCCAAGGTATCTCACTAAATGCTCTCATTTATTCCGACCATAATTCCGTTACATTAAATACACACACATTTATATCAGATTCACACCATAGAGATTGTTCCGGTGATCACACTCATCGGAATAAGTTACTCTCTAATTCTCCGGCAAGTTTACTTATTCTCACGCCGAAGCTTGGTCACGGATCCCCCCCCCCCTCGGGGCCCTCCGTGACGAGGCTAACGGTTTATTTTCTTGTAGCAAGCGAAGGCTGGGATACTCCGACGTCAGCGAAGACTCATTGAACGTCACACGGGATTTGGGTATTCGACATTGGCGCCATCCGTGGGACTATTCAATCTAGCTGGTATTCTCACTCCAAAACACCGACGTTGTAGTAACCCATTCAATGAGAAACAACATGGCAACACCACCAAGCTCACGAACCATCCAAACGGTGCAAAACGATCGTGATAAGGTCACAGTGGACGACATCACTCACGAGGAAGAAAATGAAAACCAGGTGGAAGCCCTGGAAAAGGAGGAAGCCATCACTCCTGATTTCGTTGCCATGCACAGAGAGAAGTTGAAAAAACATCTAGAGGATCTAGAAAGACGGGAGAGACTTGACAGCCTCGGGGCTAGACTATCCTTTGACACACCCTCCAATCAGGAGGGGATAGATCCACAGAGTAAAAACGGTGGCGCTGACCCTCTAGAAACCTTCATGACAGCCCTTAGGCAGATGTCTTCGGAGGAGAGAGAAGATCTCATTACGGGGAAGAAACAGAAAGGAAAAGAAAAGGAAAAGGAGAATCAAAGTAATGATGGTCTGGATCAGCCTTACCTCCCTCGGGGTTTGGCCGAGATTTCAAAGTTCACCAGGAGAATCGCTGAAGCGCCCATGCCCGCTAAGACGAAGCTACCTCCCAACTTCGACAGGTATGACGGGACAAGAGATCCTGAGGATCATTTCCATGCTTTAAAAGGTGCAGGACAACTGGGACGGTGGCCTATGCCGGTTTGGTGCCACATGTTTGTGCAAACTCTAACGGAGGGAGCCAGGCTCTGGTTTGACAGCCTTCCCCCAGGAGGAATCGACAGCTATGTGGAGTTAAGTGAGAAGTTCCTCAGGAACTTTGGTCAACAAAGAAAAGTGGTCAAGAACCCAAATGAAATCATGCATATAAGGCAAAGGGACAATGAACGGATAGACCAGTACATGGAGAGGTTCGTCAAAGAAAGTATGAACATCAAGGATGTTCCGGAGGTCATGAAGATCAGCAGTTTCATCAACGGACTAAAGCATGCACAGCTGTGTGAGAAGCTAGGGGAGGAGTTCCCCCATTCATTCGATAATCTCATGGATAGGGCCAGGGCCTTCGTCAGGGGCAAAGACACGGTCAGCAAAGCTAAAGAAATGGACACCCCGTCCCGAAGGATGATCCCAGCCCCAAACCCCCCCCCCCCCCCAGAAAAAGGTACATCTTACTCACGAAAACTAGCTCTTGATAAAATGTTGCATGATAGGGCGAGACCCTCGTACTCCCCATATAGGCTTCGGGGGAGGGGCTCATTCCCTTACTCTGACAGCTTCACCCCTCTCACTAAGACTCCTAGTGAAATACTGGCTACTGAGAGGGTGAAGAATTCCTTTCCAAGACCACCACCCATAAAGCCAGGACCAAAGACACAACCGAACGAATACTATGACTTCCACAGGGGATTCGGTCATAAAACTGATGATTGTATATATCTAAAGAGAGAAATAGAGGCCGCGGTAAAAACGGGTAAACTGGCTCATTTGGTTAAGGAAATTAAGGAAGGAGGAGGGGACCGCAAAGGGAAAGACGTGAGGGAGCCTGGAAGGGCGGATGTAGACATGATTATGAGAAGGGATGAATTTGATACCACCAGGAGTGTAAAAGCCAGAGTCCTAGGCTCCCCAGACCGCATGAAAGCTCCCATTTTGATGCCACACCTGGAGGAGAACGAGGTACAGCGGCTCCCCCTCAACATTTCAGCCATAATAGCTGGGCACAAGGTAGCCAGAATACACGTGGACGGGGGAAGCGGAGTAGAATTAATATATGAACACTGTTTCCTGAGGTTTGACAGGGATGTGAGGGATCGGCTCGAGGAGGATTCTATCCCCTGGTGGGTTTTAACAACAGTGTGTCACACCCCTTGGGAAAAATCAGACTCCCATTTACAGTCGGGGTAGGGGATCGTGTCCGAACCATAAATTTAACTTTCACCGTGGTCCGAGCACCCTCAAAGTACAAGGCGATCCTGGGAAGGCCAGGGATTGGGGATTTGCAAGCACATGCCTCGACCCCACACGGAGCCTTAGTGTTCCAGATGCCAAAGGGCTTGGCCTGGTTAAAATCTGCATACGAGGTAGTGTCTGCAGTCTCTGAGGGAGAAGTGTCCGAGAAGCCCCAGAAAGAAGGAGTAGAAGAATGGGTCCTTTGCGACAGGTTCCTGGAGCAGACAGTCAAGGTGGGAAGCCACCTGAGTGACAAATGCAAGAGTGCTCTCAAAGAGCTGCTTCTCTTCAACATAGATGTGTTTGCATTTCAGCATGGAGACATGACAGGAATCCCAAGGAGTCTGACCGAGCATCGACTCAATACATACACCTGGGCAAGGCCAGTGAAGCAAAAGAAACGAAGCATGGGCCTTGACAAGAGAAGGGCAGCTTGCGAAGAGACTAGGAAGCTGCTCAGAGCGGGGATAGTAAGAGAAGTGAAATATCCATCCTGGGTTGCTAACCCGGTCATGGTCAAGAAAAAAGACGGGGGGGGGGGGGGGGTGGAGGATGTGCATTGACTTTCAAGATCTGAATAAAGCATGCCCCAAGGACTGTTATCCCCTCCCGGAGATAGACGTCCAAGTGGAATCTTTGTCTCAATACCCCCTAAAATGCTTCTTGGATGCTTACAAAGGGTATCATCAAATACAAATGTCGATGGAAGACGAGGAGAAGACTGCCTTCATTACAGACGAGGGAACTTTTTGCTACACCAAAATGCCCTTCGGGCTAAAAAATGCTGGGGCCACTTACCAAAGGTTTATGAACACCCTCTTCAGAGAGCAGCGGGGATGAAATTTAGAAGTGTACGACGATGACATTGTTATAAAAAGCCTGACTGAAATGGCCATGATAGATGATATAGCTGAAACCATCCGAGCCATGCAAGATGTGAACATGAAACTGAACCCTGGGAAGTGTTGCTTCGGGGTAGAAGAAGGAAAGTTCCTGGGGGTAGTGGTCACCAAGGGAGGGATCAAAGCTAATCCGGAGAAAACCCAAGCTGTAGCCGAAATGCGGTCCCCTCGGTCCTTGAAGGATATTCAACAATTGAACGGGAGGTTAATCGCCCTGAACCGCTTCCTTTCAAAGGTAGCTGATAGAACTCTTCCCTTCATGAAGGTTCTGAAGGACTACCTTCGGACAGACAAGTTCAGATGGACCCCAGAAGCAGAAACCGTTTTCCAAGAAATGAAGGATTACATCTGTAAGCTCCCAACCTTAGCCACTACAGTCCCTGGGGAGGACTTGCTTTTATATCTACCTGCTTCAAAAACAACCATAAGTGCGGTAATGATGGTGGAACGGGAAGGAAATCAGATACCAATATACTTCATTAGCCGGACCCTCAAGGGTCCTAAGGAACGCCATATGCCCCTGGAGAAGTTGGCTTTGGCTCTTGTCTTTGCATCCCGAAGACTTAGAAGATACTTCCAAGCACACAAGATCACCCTGATGACGGATTAGCCCCTCCAAAAAGTACTCAGGAGACCGGAACTATCAGGCTGATTGGCCAAATGGGCAGTCGAGCTGGGAGAGCACTCCTTGGAATACAAAGCCAGAACTGCCATGAAGGGACAAACACTGGCTGACTTCCTGGCGGAGGTCCCGGAGGATGAAGAAAAAGAGCTCCTAAAGTGGGAAGCCCTGGAGAGGGAAGAAAAAGAGAATGAGGATGAGGCAATATGGAAACTACTCATAGATGGGGCCTCAAGCGAAGAGGGAAGTAGAGCGGGTATTACGTTGGTCAGTCCTGAGGGAATCGAGCTAACCTATGCTATCAGACTAGACTTCGAGAACGCCAACAACACGGCGGAATACGAAGCCCTTTTGGCAGGGTTGAGATTAGCCAAAAAGATGAAAGCAAGAAATGTGGAGGCTAGTACTGACTCGCAGCTAGTAGTCAAGCAGTACCACGGGGAATACGAGGCTAAGGACAACATAATGGCTCCATCCGTAGCGAAAGTAAAAGAAACAGCCAAGGACTTCAAGACCTTCAAGCTAGAATACATCCCCCGCAGGAGAAACAGGAAATCGGACGCTCTTAGCAAACTGGCTTCTGTGGCATTTGACCACCTAGCAAGGGAAGTCAAGGTGGAGGTCTTAACCTCCCCCTCCCTTGACACAGAAGAGGTAGATGCGATTGAAAATGCACAAGAGACGTGGATGACACCGATTGTAAGATTCCTAAGGATGGAACGCTACCTGAGGGAGACTGGGTAGCCCGGAAGGTAAGGGTCAAAGCTTTGCAATACGAATTAATTGATGGAGAACTTTACCAAAGGTCATACCTGGGCCCATCCTTAAAATGTGTCGATAGTGAAGAAGCTGCATACGTAATTAGAGAAATACACGAAGGTATTTGTGGCATGCATTCTGGGCCAAGGACAGTGGTGGCAAAAGCGATGAATGCGGGATTTTATTGGTCTAGAATGTATGAGACAACATCGGAAGAGATCAAGAAATGTGACAACTGCCAGGTCCATGCACCCATGACACACCGTCACAAACACCCCATGATACCCGTGTCAACATCTTGGCCTTTCCAAAAGTGGTCCATTGACATCATCGGGCCATTCCCAGAAGGCCCAGGAAGGCTTAAGTATGTGGTGGTTGCCGTCTATTATTTTACAAAGTGGATAGAGGCAAGGCCCTTGGCAAAGATAACCGGGGAACAAATGAGAAGGTTTATGATGGACAACATCATCTGCAGATACGGGGTCCCAAATGAGCTAGTGAGTGACAATGGTGTCCAATTTGCTGGGAAACCCTTCAAGCCGTGGTGCGAGCAGATGCGCATACGCCAAGTATTCACCTCCGTCACCCACGCTCAGAGCAATGGGTTGGTTGAAAGAGCAAATCAAAGCATTATTAAGGGAATGAAGGGGAGACTCGGGAGGAAGCAAAAGGGATGGCTGGAGGAGCTGCCATTTGTCCTATGGGCATATAGGACCACTCCTAAGAGCGGCAACGGAGAAACCCCCTTCAGCTTAACTTACGGGATGGAGACTGTCATCCCAGCTGAGATAGGATCCCCAACCGCAAGAATGAAGCTCAGGGAAGCCGAGAATGAGCAAGATCTACGAATGAACCTAAACTTGCTTGAAGAAAAAAAGGGAGATAGCGGCAGTCCGGGAGGCCAAGTATAAAAAACAACTTGAAAGCTACTATAACGCCAAGATGAAAAAACTCAATCTCGTCCCTGGAGACTTGGTCCTGAGAGCAAATGAAGCTAGGTTGCAAGAAAGCACCGGGAAACTAGGGCCTAACTGGGAAGGGCCCTACCGGGTTACTTGGGCAAACGGCAAGGGAAGCTGCAAGCTGGAAACACTTCAAGGTAGGGAGGTCCCAAGGACATGGAACCTTATGCAACTCAGGAAGAACCAAATGTAAAAAGCAAAGATGCCTTTAGGGGAAAACGGCCAGGGAGCCACTTTTGTAAAAAATCAACCACTAGTCAAGGGATTACCCCAAGAAAAACCTTTTGTAAAATCTTTTATAAAATCTTGTACTGGAGGACATGGTCCCTAAGAAATGTACGGTAATGAGCAATTCACTCGTTCCTTTTAATAAAAACGCAGGTATTGTATCGGGCAGACGTGCCCAAAAAACTACAAACCTATTAACAAACAAACACACGTGTAAAAGGTACACTTAACATACCGAAATGCCCGGCTGTGGGGCAAAACAGGGCCTAGCTAGCCCCATAGGGAAACGGACAAACAGGCTAGAAGACATAATCTAACATTATAGACTTGTCCAAGAGATTGTCCTCGAACAGACAATCCTGGTTTATAAAGCAAACCACGAAAAGAAAACAACACATTTTTGTAAGTAAACTGCAAAAAGAGCTAACACATGCACACCAGAAAAAAGAAACTTTTTATGTATAAACTACAAGGTAAACATACATAAATACGATAGGGAATCCTACAAACCCTGAAAGAAAGGCTAATATACACACAAACAAGCTAGAAAACCTAGTAAAAAGGCTAACTGAGTTTTTGCAAACATAGCCAAAGTCTCCAGGAAGACGCTGGGCTGGCTTCCGGCAAGGAAACCTGCAAAAAAAGAACAACACACCAAAAATGACAAAAGCAAGTCGACAACATACAGTCAAAAGACGGCTAGTAGGCCACACGTTAGATACCGGGAGAACCCCAACACAAAGGTCCTCCCTCATACATCAAAAAGTTAGCAAGTGTTCTAGGGTGCATAATTGTTTAGATTACAACCATATCGAAATAGTAAATGTTTTGAAACTACTGGGGATCACCCCCAGACAGAGACTTCGGAGAAGAGGGACCAGCGGGAGTCAGCAAGGCTTTCAGCTCATCAATGGACATCGTGGGGCGCTCAAGGATCTTTTCAAGAATGGCAGGGGTCTTACCCCCAAACTCTTTATCCAGTCTGACAGCCGCTTCTTGGCCTTGGAATTATAAAGAGGGGTCTCCTTCCTGCCCAAGCCTTGAGCTGAGTAAATATTCCCATCCTTCAAGCCTGCTTGATATCCCACGTCCCGGTAAGCCCTGTAGAACTGTTCAAGACTGCTTTTAAACTCCTCCGACTGGGAGACGGCAGTAAGGAAGGCCCCGAAGCCCTCAGTGATCAACCAATGCTTCTCCTTGGCTAACCTCTGGTTATCATCTGACGTCACCCCATACTCAGCATACAGCATATCCAGATCCTTTTGAGAAACAGAGTCAAGCTCCTTTTGATGCTTCAGCTCGGCGACTAACTCCTCCTTCTCTTCTACCAAAGCTGCCATCTCCCTCTCCCAAGCTCGCTCTCTCCGCTCCATCATGACACCAGCCCCCTGAGCAAAAGACGTTACAAAAGATCCATAAAGAATCAAACAAAAAAAAAAAAAGAGAGAGACGGGAGAAAGATTATGTACCTTCTCCTCCTGCAGTTTGCGCTCAGCCTCAACCACCTGACACTGAAGCTCAGCAGCGACGGTTTGAGAAGTCTTGAGATCACCCTTGAGACCCTCATTCTCCCTGCTCAGATCATCAACTCGTTGTAACATGCCAACACCCCTGAAAAGCCCTTCGCAAAGCGACATGCTGTACTGATCATCGAAGAGATCATCCCTCAAGGCAGAATTCATAAACTTATGGGAGGGAGGAACAACATGAGTTAAGAAGTCCCGGGCAGTTTCAGGGGTCCCCACCACTGAAGACTGAGTGATTTTCCACTTGGGGACGTACGGAACAGGGAGGGCATCGACAAACAAAGGAGCCAGAGGGGATCGGGAGGTGAAACCCCCAAAATGAGAAGGTTTGCTGGTCCCAGTGGCATGGTGAGGAGAAATCTCAAAAGTTGGGGCAATGCGAGCAACACTTACCTCCGGAGTCTTGTCCCTAACACGAGAAGAGGAAGGGGCAGTAGGGATCTCAATAGGAGCATGAGAGCTCCCCTGCTCCAAACACAAAAAAGAAAAAAAGGGAGGAAACATTAGAAATCTATCAAAGCAAATACAAGACAGAAGATAAATAATGGGCTCACCAGCAAAGGCTCGCTCACAAAGCTGGAGGATCGCAGATGCTTAGACACAGAGCCTTTAACCTCGGTAGGAGGAAGTTCAGAAGCAGCTTTTGCCACAGGAGGGACCTTCTGGCCACTGGCGCTCCGGAGCCTCAGCCGGATACCACGCGGGGCTGGGACTTGCTTGGGACTAACAGCTTCGCTTACGAGCCAAACGACTCTCCAGGTCTTCCTCCTCCTCATGGCTAGAATTCTTCACTTGAAGGGAATCAGGGGAGCTCTCCTCTCCATCAGAAGAAGCACCCTCATCTCCCTCCACAGGAACGGAGCCCCCTGCCTGAACGGATCCTCCAGTAACCTTCGTCTCAACACCCCGGTTCAACCTTATCATCAACCACAAATGTAACATCTCTGGAATCCCCTTGAAGCAACACCCACAAAGTCATCTCTACACAAAAGAAATACTAAAGATGACTGCACAAACTCCTTAAAATAAAGATAGACACAGCAAGCCAAGAACAAGAGAGTACCTTTCTTGCCAAAAAAAGGCCTTGGGACAAACCGAGTAGAAAGGGCTTAATCCTCCCATAGCCAGGATTCCTTCGGAGAAAGTAAAAGCTCTCGTCGGATTCTCATACATACGCTTCCATTGGACGATTTCATCAGCATATAAGGTAGGAACGTTATCTTCAATGGCAGCCTTGGCATCCCTCAACGGTGGAGACTCTGGTATCATAGCAGCAGAAACAAAGATAAACCTGCTTTTCCATTCTTTAGGGTAGGTAGAGGTCGGCATGAAGGAATAACAAGGCCGAGACACACTATCCTTCCATTTGGCGAAGGTGAACCAGTCCCCATCTGAAATTAACTTATAAAACATGCAAAACAGGGGAATCGAAGGCTCACCGGAAACCACAACGCATGATAACTCGAAATGCACAACCCTCATAAACCCTTGCGGGTGCAACTGAGAGAAATGAACTTTGAAATGACGTAACAAGTCTATCTCGAAGGAAGAAAGGGGATACCGGACACCGTAGGAAGAAAACGCCAGGGTGTAGAGAACGATCCGATCAGGGGTGCACTCGGCCGAGTCATTAGGGCCTGGTAAAGTAGGAGAAAAACGCTCGGGTATCTTATAGGTCTCAACGAAGGACTCCAAATCCTTCGCTGTCAGGAAAGATCGGATCATGGAGTGGCCGGTACGGCTCATGGAATAAGGGAAAACGGTGATCGAAAAGTTATGATGAGAGGAAAATGTAGAAGAAAAATGGTGGAAGTGAAGAAAAATTCAAAAGGCTATGAAGATTTTAAAGAGGGTAACTGACAGGAGGAGAAAACCGTCACATCACCATCCCTTCAAATTTAAAACTATTGTGCACGTGTATTGAGGGGATTAAACCCCCACCGTTGATGTTCAGTGATCAATAAGCCTCGAAAAAAGAGGGGGCGCGTGATGATTAGCTAAGGGAGGGCCCACATTCTCAGCCCAAGAAAACTACTTCCTTTTGAACGGTTATGACTCAGCCCCGGATCATGAGACTCGGGTCTCAGAACCAGGGACTAAATATGACTTGACGACGGGCCTATGTGTTGCCCCATTTACCCGTCTTGGGCTATTATCACATGGGCCCAACAAGTAAGAGCCCAAATGCTGGAACTTGCCCATTAAGGAATTGTCTGATAGATTGAGCGGGAAACGGAGATACTTAACAAAGGAAAGAAAGCATTAAATGCATGACAAGAAGGGTATCTCCGGTTGGCACTGTACTATCAAGTCGGCACCATTAAATGAGGGAACGATCTTACCGTTGGGGCTCAGACACGTCTCTGAGTCTCCCAAAGTCTGGTAGAACCCGTTAGATCGTCTCGGTATAATCCCATTGAAGAGATAAGGGCTTCCTGCTATATAAGAAAGGTAAAAGAATGATCTTAGGGGCAGGTCCAAGGTATCTCACTAAATGCTCTCATTTATTCCGACCATAATTCCGTTACATTAAATACACACACATTTATATCAGATTCACACCATAGAGATTGTTCCGGTGATCACACTCATCGGAATAAGTTACTCTCTAATTCTCTGGCAAGTTTACTTATTCTCACGCCGGAGCTTGGTCACGGACCCCCCCCTCGGGGCCCTCCGTGACGAGGCTAACGGTTTCTTTTCTTGTAGCAAGCGAAGGCTGGGATACTCCGACGTCAGCGAAGACTCATTGAATGTCACACGGGATTTGGGTATTCGACAGAACCGAACATCAATTGATTACTAGAGATTAACGACCCATTTATTGAATCAAAACGGTTACATAGAATTTACGGAAAAGTGACAAAAAAATCTATTTTATGGAACAAAAAAGCTAAGAGAATCTTTTATTTTATGGAAACTTGGAAGCCTATATGATCAAATCTACGAAAATTGCATTCAGAATGTATGAAATAGATCCTTAGGTATATGAATTGTGCTAGGGACGTTGAGGTTGAAAATGGTCAAGTTGAGGATTCGATACTTGGGCATATTGTAGATGTTGCTTTGTAAAAGATCTTAACAATGCAGATCTATAAGTGGTTATGCATTTCAGATTTTGTGAAGCCTTGTTAGCTGAAAAGTATCACCACAAACACACTGTAGCTTTGTCAACGGCTGAAGTTGTGTATATAGCTTTGACTAAAGCAATAAAGATGCTACATGGCTTAAGGACTTTGTATCTGGACTTGGGCTTAAGTACAATGATGTTGTGGTCCTAAATGATAACTAGTGTCAATATATCTATCAAAGAATCAGATATATTAATACAATATGTATTAGTGTTAGGTTATATCTCATAAAGGATGCTATTAATGAAGGCATCATAAGGTTCTAAATTTCTACAATGTTAAAAATGTATCGAACATTAGCTTAACAAGTTGAGTTTTGGACTTTCTGTCACACCCCCAAAATACCACATGCGGGAACCCCGCGGGATGTGTGACATACCAGGATTCAGCCACCAATCACATTGAACTATAACAAGATATTAAATAAAAGTTTCCATTTATTACTTAAAGTATTTCCATAACATAAAACCAATACGTTCAGCGGAAGCATAAAGTAAATTGTTATTCAATTGTTTCAAAACCAATGTATGAAACCAATGAACATGTCATGTGTATACAAGAGACTCGACCCATGACCACTCCAGCACTCCCAGATAGCAAGTTCCAAGTCCATGAATCTAACGACATGCAAGCATGCAGACAAGTATATCAGCATAACGCTGTTGAGTTCAAAGTTTGTTAAAACGTTTAGTTACCAAGTATAAGTTTAAAACATGTTGATAATAACTTGATACCGCAAGATGGCTCCAGATTGTTTGCCCTTCCCCACTGCTCTATCAGACATTGGTTGAGTGGTTAAGGTAATTAGTTCACGCCCGACCTCCCCGGTACGGTGTGAGGGTGCCAAACCTAATAGCGCTATCAACTAATAACCCCGTTGCCTCCCCGGCAACTAATTCGGTAGTAGATGGGACTTAAGTGATAGAAAATGAGTTTATTATCCAACATCCCAGTTTAACATTCCAGTTAAACCCATTTACCCAATATTCCTCCCCGTGATATTTACCAGATATCCCTCCCCGGGACGCATGCTTGAAAAAGAGCAATGAACTCACCTTAGATTTGCTCGGTATAGTATGTTACGTTACTCACAGTTAGTCGATCAGACCCTAACAAGATTACCCATAGTAATCAGATTTGTATTCCGTTAAATCACGTATGTCATGGATTGCATACACAGTACAAGTCATCATATAACACATAGCACTCAAATCACATAGGTTCGCATCACAAATTCATGATTGTACACCGACACTTTATAGTTTACTACACCAGTCAACTAGGTGTGCGGCCCAAATAATATGACAGGCCCATTCAACATGTGGCCCTTGGACTGTGCGACTGGTCCAAGGTGTGCGATCGGAACACAGGTGTGCGACCAAGGCTTAAGTGTGCGATTGAGCCCAATAACGCTCTGGCCCAACTGGATGCGGCCCAGCTATGGTGTGCGACTAGGAGGAAGTGTGCGATCGCACACACACTTGTGCCATCCTTATTCTGGTGTGCGACCAGCCCAGATCCGCAGCCCAAGACCATTCAGGCCCAATGCAGTTGTGCGACTCCACTGCAGTTGTGCGATCCACTTGGTTGGTCTTGATTCAGGGAATCAGTTACATCTCCATGTGTATTTGGTCAATTAATCAATTAGTTACCAATCCTTTACCTAATCAATCACCAATCACTCATATAATTCCAATTATTAGTAGAATTTAATCCTATGATTAGCACAACCAGTAGGGCAGCTTCTTAACCTCATGCGACCCAAATCATGAACCCACATCGTAAGCGTTTCTATTGATTCATACAAGTCCTAATCATCGTTCAAGAACACATCTTAACATGCATTAATTCACAGTTTTCTATTCGGATTAGATCAAAACACATCTTGTACACATATCATTAAGCAATCATGCAAACTATCCAAAAACACACAACCCGTTGAACCCTAATTACGTACATGATCCTCAGCCATCTATCGAGCCATACCGATTTTATGTATTATCACTTCATGTTAATTCAAATTACAATCTAGTTTTGCAAAGAACTCTTAACCATTCCTACAACTCAATGATTCCAAGCACCAAGAACATAACAAGAAATAAACTCATGCTATCATCAAAACAACAATCAAATTAACAAGGGTGATTAATAAACAAACCGAGAAATAGAGTGCCTAGATCGAGGGTAGAAGTTCTTCGGATGAGGGGATGGCTGTCGTCGATCACAAAGGGAAGGAAAGGATATTAGGGTTTGGTGTAACCTTTTGTGTTTTGGAAATTATGGGAATCACACACACAAGTTATGTGTGTGTATGCGATGTGGAGGAGGGCCGAGCCCATGTTTGAGTTTCGTTTGGGCCGAGGACGGGTTGAGCAAAAGTGTGCGGCCCAAGATTTTTATGCAACGAGATTATACACACGCACACAATTTTACATAACGCATAACACATAAACTTGCAACCATTCGTTAATAAACAAACATATTCATATAGCGTACCCACTAGTTACATCAAAGCACAACACATGAAAAGGAAATAGTACGAAGAAAGGCTCTCGAAATTACGGGTTTTCACACTTTCCACTAAGGTTAACGGGTAATCTTTATGGTTGGAACTGATGAGTTGATAAAGTAGCAATGGTCCATCATTAGTAAAATTGTTTAGAAGAAACTTGTGTGGTAGTTACATAAGTAGATAGTAACACCAAAATATTATTTAATTGCACAGATCAGTTCTAAAGGTAAAATTACCTAAAATACTAGGCAAGTGAACCTATCATTATATAGTACAACTAGGATAAGTTACCAAATATCAATCCGTGAACATGGTGGCTCTTAATACTAAGTTTGTCTATAAATATGTAACCTATATAAGCGAGGTGGGTTATAGAAACAGAACTGAAGATTAGAAAAGCAAAAGAAGACTGTTTTAGAAAATCAAGTTTTATGGAACAATAATTATCCAGAACTAAATCATCGAAGAATGAATGGCATGATGACTGTCGTGAACGTCAATCAAACACCTATTTAACCTAAATAGATAGGATAAGCAGGGTATCGAACCAAATGAGTATTGTGGAAAGCGTTATGAATTAAGAACTAATAAACTAATTGCAAAAATATAAATTTTGGTTGTTTAAGAGTTGATTAAACTATGAATTACTAAAAACGAAGTGTAAACGGTAGGAGAAACAATGGTTCCTCCGGATTTTAGATTCAAAGCAATGACAATTACGTGTTTAAATCATGACAATCACATAGACATGATTGCTGAATTCGATTAACTGATTGTGATTACCCTAAGACTACGTACTTCGATTGTAAAACAACGAAAGGTTATCATAAGAACAATCAATTGGAATTACTAACCCTAACTCTTGTCAAATGTATCCCAATTACTAGATATCTCGGGAATTGAATAAATTAGAATCAAGAATTAAAGTAAAAGCAATCGTTTACAATTCAATTAATCAAATCAAATGGTAAAAAGAATCGAATGCTTAGATTACCAATGTTCACAAATGTTTCAAACACATAAAATTCGATAACTGACAAGAATCCTCCATAAAACTTAGCCGCTCATGGTGGTTGATTGATCTTCAAAATCTTGAAAAACGACTGAATTCATCTTTGATGTGGATGAATTGATTGAAAAATATGATGAAGATTGGTGATGAATGAATGCTAAATCTTGATCTTGCCTCCAAAATTCGTAGGTAAACAAGTGTCCTCGAGATTAGGGTTTAAAAACCCTTTTAACCCCGTCCCCAAAGTCAATGCGTGTTTTTATAGAACTCAACCGTAAGCTACGGTCAACGGACCGTAAGCTACGGCTTAGACTTACTGTTGTTTGATCTTACCAGACCATAGATTACGGTCTCCCACCATACGTTATGGTGGGAACGACCGTAGGCTACGGTGCAACGACCGTAGCTTACGTCGCAGAATTGAAATCCATTTGTGCCTCTCATAAAACTTTCATATATTGACAATTTAGCCACTGAACTTCATTCTTTCACACTTCTTTGCATATCCAAGCTATTATCAACCCGAAACAAGTCCCGAACATTGTCGTTCACCTTATTTTTCATCCTCGAGCATTCCATTCCACTTCCATGCACTTTAACTTCACCGAATTAAGCGTTTAACCTACAAAATCACAATCTCACGTAGTTATCACATTCAGAGCATATAAACACCTAAAATGCAATAAAACACGTAAGATAAGAACATTAATGCTCGGTTTTCAACCTCTCCATCACATTTCCACACTTAACATTGCTTGTCCTCAAGTAACCATCACAAACATTACTCACCACATTAACAAATCACCTTCAAATCCCTTACCGAATTCACCGTTTAAGGTCCCAACTCATACCCGTCCTATAGACTAACACAATCGAGGTTGACAATCTGACATTTAGATAATGGATCTTTGAAACAACTTTAAGACTTGCCCAACTAAAACTAACATGCTGATGATACTACACACATGCCACACGGCCCTCACAATAATCACTCCTCTCAGTTTTATCTAGACTAGCGTGTAATGTGCTAGTACACATTTCGCTCAAAACCAAATATGCTACTTTGCAATCATAAGCTTGTATAGCAATCACACCTCCACTTCCACTGTAACAAATAACATAGCACATATCAAAAGGACTTTTAGGTTTTTGGTTAAAAGAAAAAGGTAAGAATATATTTTTGGCTTTTTATATTTATATGGCGAACACAAACGAATATACCAAACCATGACAACTTTATTCACAATACTACTACACCTTGGGTTATTTTCGACCCATTTGTATAACAGGAACATGGCAATAATTTTTGTTTTTTCTTTTTCTTTCTTTTTTTTCATTTTCATTTTTCATAACACACTTCTAAATATACTTGTCATTCATGGTTGGTAATTCAAACGGGTCACATGAGGTGTAACAAACGAAAGACATAAGGCTCAACATGGGTAACTAAGGTGGGTTAAATCAACAATCAACAGATAAAACAATGAAGGGATCCTAATGCCTTTATCATCTATGTGCATACGCTAAAGCACAATCTCAACATGTATTAAACCACACAAGTTCTAACACAAAGCAACATATGGCCTACTCTCAGCAAATGAATAGTTATTGCAATCCAACTAACAGCTCTAGTAGGCTCAAATATCTCACAGAACGAAAGGAATATGGGTTACCGACATATAGCATGTGTAATTCCTAAAGCATGTTACCCCTAGTTAAGCATCTTTTCTCAACTATTCTCTAAAACCTGCCAGAAATACTTTCATGAAACTTAAAGGGACAACCATGACTAGAGATCTAGATTAGCTTAATATCTGCAAGAAACCTTTAAGTAACTGAAAATTTTGGTTTTCATGTAGTTCAAGCATACTTGAGACAAAAATTGTCAAAATTTTTCAAAATTTTCATTTTTTTTACTTTTTCAACCGCTTTCAACCCTTCAAGCATTTTCAATTGCTAATCCCTCCCGGGTTACCACATCCCCACAGTTGGGATACATTGTCCCTAATTTATGGTGCTTTTTATAACCTAACTCGGGTACCACCAATATCAACCCATAAGCAAACTAACCCAACCAACCAAACAACACAATTAAACCAACATTCCCAACATAATTAAATTACACCACCAAAGTGAACAAAAATAAAAATTATCAAAGTACAAAAGATCAAACACATGGACCTGTTCAAGTAAATAATAGGATCAGTGAGTGCTTATTGATATGACGGACCCGGTGGGTGACCGTAGTACCCTCTAACGTGCTCGTAGAACACAACCATATCGAAAATATATGCCAACCCACCTGCTGCTGGCTCACTATACTGTGATGACTGTTGTTGCGACTGTTGCGACGGGTATTCGTATGACGGCGATTGGTACGGGTAAGAGCTTTGGTAGTGTGGTGTTGTGTATTCTGATGGCACCCACATAGACCCATGTACCTGCGGAGTCGGATGCCTTGTCGTTCCTGGCTGATACGGAGGCTCACTGCTGTAATCCACGTATGGTGGATTCTCTACATAAGCCACACCCATGTAATAATCATGATGCCTCCTCAGCTGATTTTCATCATATACCCGCATGTTTAAGTCCATTTCTTGACTCATATGGTGAATCTGATCAAGTCGGGTCGTCTGTCCCTTTAACTCCGTATGTTGATGCTCTCTTTCCACATCCTGCCTTGAACCCTGATCATAGATAGACTTCTAAAAAGTCTCCCAAGTCGCATATTCTGGCGAAAGACTACTTTCCACCCTCGCTTGCATCTCATCATCAAATATCCCCCCAAGAATACCCCGAATGTCTTGGCTCCTCAGTTTGCCTACTCGACCCTTCACAAGTGAGCATCCCCGCTTCTTTCTTCCTTCTCAGTAACTCCTCATCCCTTGTATCCAAGTCACCCATCTCTCCTTGTTGTGGTGTTTCTTTCCCCCACTGAAGCACCTTCACTTTTGCATCATCCCCGTACTTGATCTTGTGCCATTTCTTGGTTTTCACATATGAGATCCACTCACTTTTACACATTTCCCCGATTGAGAATACGGTATACGGCTTGCTATAGGCGTATTCAGATGGCGACAATGCCCCTTGCTTTTCCAACAACGCACTTAACAGTCTAGCATGGGGGATCAGTTTCTTAAGTTTCATGTTTCTACTCTGCCATACGTGTATCATGACTAACTACCTGAACAAAAGATGTAACTCACCATTCATGATTACATAAAGAACTGGAAGCTCCCAAGTCATTATCGCCATCCTGTCCCCCAGTCGGGGAGCCACACTCGTAATCACAAAACTAAGCAGCACCCGTACCAATGGCTTCAAGTTGTACCTTTTCATTGCAACCCCCCTTTCTAAGATAGACAGTTCCGAAAGCATAGTATTTTCTGCAGTTACATTCTTCGGTGCAATGAAATAGTCATTCTCATTCACATAATTGTAAAAGTTATCTGGCTTCAAATCGAATTTGCTAGTTACCTCAAAGTGGTGAGGGACAACGTAGCCGTCTTATCATTCACCATTCCTGTCAGGCTAACATTCTTGGGTGGGTTGTTTCCATCATTCTTCTTCAGGGTACTAAGCCATTCCATAATACTGTTGACATAAATGTCTCCCGTCGCATCACCCTTGAAATCAATTACTGCCTCCCAACCGAGGGCAGTAAATTTTTCGTAGAACCCCAATGCTCTAAAGTCTGGATTATAAACCGTTTTTTCAAAGCACATGTTATCTTTGATGGAGCAATCATCCCCCATCTTCTCATAGAACAACTTTGCCTGATGTGCCTCTTTTTGCTTATCAAAGGGTCCCTTCCCCCAAACTGCTTTATACGGAATGTCACCATGATGCCTTCCCTCCTGAACCTCATCCATAGGCGTATCGCGTATTGAAACGCCCGTTGTTCTTTGTTTCTTTGATGCAGCCAGGATATAAGATGATTCTCCAGCCTTTTCCTTCCTCGGTCTTCTTTCTCTAAGCACCCTGCATTCAAGAACCAACACACAAAACCAATCAACCCAACTCGACTCATTTAAACAATTGTATTGCACAAGTGTGTTTTTCCCATGATCCTTTACCACAACCACACTTGTTCTTGGCTATGGCTATCTATTTGTTGAACGTTCACTTTAAAAAGTTATCAATTCATAACATTATTTACTTAAAAATCAAAATTTTTTATACCACCTAATGATCCTTAAACAAGTTCAACAACACGTTCCAACATGCAATAGCCATAACACCCTTTCAATCAAGCATTCATATCCCAAAACCCAGATTTGGAACACATTGCATAACTAGACAAGCATTATCAAGCAATTGTACCTTTATATTAAGCAACTATGAAAGATTGGGATAAAATCATACCTTTTTTGCTTAATTAGCATATGGAACACTTGAATTGAAGTTATTTGCAAATTAGAACAAAAAGCCCCAAATTGAAATGTTAGGGTTCTTCACGTTCGTCGCAGATTTCTCAAACACAGTTGGTTTTTGTGGAAAAAACTAGGCAAGAATCGTGTTCTCCTCGAAAAATCACACAAGTTAGGCTCTTGAATGGAGTGATTTGGTTGAGAAACAAGAAAGTTAGAGAATGAGATTGTTTTGGAGGTTTTGGATGTTCTTGAGAAGTAGATAAAGATGAAAGGAAATTTGTGGTGAAGAAAAGAGGAGAATTTGACCTAAAATCCACGAATTGATGTCACTTAATGGGTCTTACCCGGCTTGATTCGGGTTGTAGAAGTGATTTGGATCGAGTTTTACCCGACCCAAACCACGGCTCGCTGAACTGCTTGGCCGTAGCCTACGGTGAAGGGCCGTAGGTTATGATTTAACTTTTCGGATCTGGCCAGCTATGCACAACCGTAGCCTACGGTTTATATACCGTAGGTTACGGTACTTGATATCTGATGCTACAGAAGGCGTAGACCGTAGCCTACGATCCGTAGGCGTAACTTACAGTCCAATTTTTTTCGCTTTGAAATGGTTTGAATGATTTCTAAGATAGTTTCCATAGAAAAATTTTATTCTTTCTAAAATATACTCGCCCGCTCCACCCCCTTGAAAAATTAGTGTCGTCCTCGACACTCAAATTAGTTCTGAAACATACCTGGGTGTCTCCAACTTCCCCACACTTGCTCGATGCTGTGAGTGCACTTTCCGGAAATCCTTCAAGCCATTAAAACAAAACAAAACACATGGAAATAAGCAAGGATAAAACAAAATATGTACTGAAATCTGGGCTGCCTCCCGGTAACGCTAAGTTTTAGTCTTCAGCCGGACTTCTTGTGACCCTCAGTCTGTCGTATACTCCGGTGAACTTGTAAGGAAGCTCACCTCATCCGTTGATTTTGTGTTCAGATCATCACTATCCAAATACGGCTTCAATCGGTGTCCATTCACCACTTGCCGCTTTTGATCCTTCATGTCTTCAATTTCCACATCCCTAAATTTTCCCACACGTACGATCACAAACGGACCCATCCACTTGCTTTTTAGTTAAGCCAGAATTATTGCATTGTGCACACACACATCTAACATTGCATTGGCTATCGACCTATTCCTTGCACATTTCGATAAAAGAATTGACTCCTTGCTGGCAATCAGGTTGTTACATGGAGAGGTAAGCCAACTTTTATTGACAAGCATGATTCAAATGAAACATAATTTAATGTAGGGTTTACAAGACAACGGTAGTTTGCTAAACCCACTTTTTGAACACTTTATCTCATATATAAATGTGTATTACATGATTGTTTGTATAAGAAAAAATCGACAACGTTTCTCCTTAGCTCCCAAGTGTGTGTGTGTGTGTATATATATATATAGGGTAGAGTTGTAGAGTGAACACTAGGTTGAGAGTAAAATGTGTGAACTAATCTGAGTCATTAATTGTTTAGATATTGGAAATTTTAATAATGGCAGTTTTATAATTATTTATATGTAAAAAATAAATGAAATGGGTATAAAGATAAATTATTGACTGTTGATGCATATTTTGTGTCTGTAACTTGTTCTTTATTAGCGTTGTATTTACGGTCTTTTAATTATCGAGTCTGTATGTCCGTCAGTCGACCAAGTCGGATATCCTCCTATCTAACTTCGGTCCGACAGTATGTCTCGTTGTTTTGTAATGTTTATGAACTGATGCATGTTGCATTTGGGTTCGTAGATTATGTCTAGTGTGTGTTTATACAAGTCTGTTGATAGACTATCTTTCGTCGAGCTCTTGTATGACGAAAAACCTTTATGGTCATAACTCCATGTTTCGTCGTGATTGGTGACGAAAGACCTTGTCTTTCGTCGACCTTGGTATTTCGTCAGGCCCATTTTGTCTTTCATCGACATTGGGATGGGCTGCCTATATAAACACCTCTTGGTTTCTGTGTGAAACCATGAGAGCATACCCCTACTGTGAGTTTACCTTCAAACATTGTGTGTATGTGTTTGATGCTTGTTCTCATCCGTTTTAATCAATAGACTGCGAATCGTTGGTTACTTCATGTTCTTGTTATATTTCTGTGTTTGGTTTGCATCGTCACGGGGATTCCGCACTCGTGACCGTGTTTATTATAAACAAGTGATTTAGTTTCGTGATCGATCCTCTAAAAAGGACCTACAAGTGGTATCAGAGCATTGGCTCTTATCCTTGTTTAAAACCAAACATTGTTGTGATTTTATCAAGTGTTTAAAGTGTTATTTGTGATTTTCTGAAACTGTTACCTTTGAAACTTTCAAAATTTTCTGAAAAAGTGCTTAAAAATCTGTTTAGATCTTGTTATTTGCTAAAGTTTTATCAAAAACCTTTGTTATATTACTTGTGCACGTGATAAAACCGGGTTTTCATTGAAAGTTTGAGCAAATTCGTGATTCGGAAAATTTCTTTGGTGAAAAACTTGGCCGGAAACTTCATATATTCATCAGTGTTCTTCATATATTCAAGTGTTCTTGAGATATTCTTGAACTTTTAAAATTAAAAGAAAATTGATAAATTGATTAACATATTGGCAAGACCATGTTGGGCTGGTAAGATGGGTATGTTGGTAAGTTGAACGGGTGTCTGTGACAGTACAAAAGGATAAAATTTACTTTTTGAAAAATCCCACCAACTTTGTGTCTGTGACCATCTCTCGACGAAAAACACTAGCGACGAAATACCTAGAGTTTCGTCAAAAGTAGCTTCGACGAAATACCTAGTATTTCGTCATAAGTGCTGGTGACGAAAAACCTGTTTTTCGTAACAAGTGTTTTTGATGAAAAACCATTTTTCATCTGAATTGGTTTTTCGCCAAATACCTAGTTTTTCGTGGGGATACTTGTCAAAATTTCAACAGAAGGTTTGTAAAAGTATTTTAACAGTCACTTTTCAAGTGTGTGACTAGGTATTCACTTTTATACATCAATCATGAGTACGAGTCCATGGGATTGGAGCACGGGACCAAGCCCAGGTCAAGATCAGACCTCCGCAGCTGCTTGGTTAAGGAATGTTATTCCACAACAATCTATTAGTGCAAGTCAATGGGCATGCGTGACGAACCAGAATCAAAGCATTCAGAATCTGTTGTTAAGTGAGAGTGAAACGGGTAGCAACAATCGCCTACCAAAGCTGAATCATATGAACGACTATCCGTCATGGAAAGGTCGTTTTCACACTTATGTTCTAGGGCAAAACACTGAACTATGGACGTGTTTCACTACGCCATACAATACAGCCCTCGAAGAAGTAGGATTAAATGTAACGACATTGGCAAATATGTTAGAACCCGACAAAAAGGCTTATGATCTGGAGAAGAAGGCATTTTCTATTCTTACACAAGCACTCCACAAAGTCATTTATCATCAATTTGGTTATTGTACTAGCACAAAAGCCTTATGGGACGCCTTGGTAGCAAGAGGAGAAGGGAATGCAGCTACAAGAAAGACGTGCCACGATTTGTTGAAGAAGGAATTTGAATCATTTCAATTCATGGAGAACGAAATGCTAAATGATATGACAACTCGTTTTTATCATTTAATTAGTGAAATGTATTCTTATACTGTTATTGCAACTCAACAGGAAATGGTTGCAAGGTTTGCTGATGCTCTACCCCCAAAGTGGAGTCCATTCATTGAACTGTTAAAACATACGGGTGTTTTAGATACTGTCAGTATCTACGAATTTGTTCAGAAGCTGGAACACAAGAATGAAGAAGAAATCCGAAAGGCTAAAAGGATTGCAGTTCCTCAAAATACGGAAATGTATCTTGGAGGGTTTAATCCTGCAGCTAGTTCCAGTTCCAGTCAGCAACCAAAGTTACAAACGGCGTTTATGTCCAATACAAGCTCCTTTCCTTTTCCCCAGTCAGCTCCACCTCAGGTTTTCGATCCAAGTGCCTATCTCCCACTAGCTCATGTTATTGGTCAAGCTCACACTCTTTCAAAACCTCAACTCGATCCGAGTGCCTGGCTACCTAAACCCCAACCTCCACCTCAAGTTTCCATTACTCAACCTCAATTTGATCCAAGTGCCTATCTTCCACAATCCCAACGACAAGCCCAACCACAAGAACAGCAAGCATGTTACAGTAACAACCCTCCACCCCAAAACCCCAACACAGTCAGAGTTGATACTTCAAACCTTTCAAAAGTCAGCATCGAAGTAGCAAAGGAGCATATGGAACTTATCAATACAATGGTCAGTGCCTACTGCGGATTGGTCGTAGGTCAAATTGGAAACATTAATTTGACCAATGAAGATTATCAACAGATAGACCGTGATGAAATGGAGTTGATGGATATTAAGTGGGCGTTCGCAAGTGCTGTTAGAAGGGCTAAAGATTATATGAGTCGAACTGGAAGAACTTCCTTGGAAAGCAAGAAGGATACGAAGTACGGTTTCGATAAGGATGCAGTTACGTGTTTCAATTGCGGCGAAAAGGGTCACTTCAAACGTGAGTGCACTCGTCTGAGCAAACAAGGCAATCAAAATCCCTTCCGAAATCAGACAAGTACTTCCAACACAAATCAATTGAACTGTGAAAGAAGGATGGTAGCTGTGAACAACACCACCAATCAAAACCAGTTTGGACCTTCAAACACCAACCGAGCATTAGTCGTTCAAGCTGATGAAGGGTGTAACTGGTCAGTACAATTTGGAGATGGTAATCAAGAAGGAGGAGGAACCGCATGTTATGCAAAAATCATTAATCACATCAAGCATGTTCACAAAGAAGAGTTTTCTGAAAGTGATGATAGTTCGGGTTATAGCGGTAGTTCGGACGAAGAAGGCTCGAATGCGGGAGGTTATATTTCAGAATCGGATGTGAAAGAAGAGATGAATTCTGATGTTGATAATTTGTTGAATGAAGCAGAGGAGTTAAAGTGTCAGAAATCTATTCTGATTAAGAAGGCTGCTGTCGCATCAAAGGAAACGGAAAAATTCTTCTCTGAAGATGGATCTTTTTCTTATCAAACTGCCTTTATGGCAAATGTCTCAGCCTCGACGAGTCAGGTAAATTCCGACACTCCCACTCCTAGTGTATGTAATTTGTGTGCAGATTTGAAACTGGAATCCGAAAAGATTCATAGTCACAATCAAAGTTTGGTTATCGAGCTGTCTAAATGCAAAGAGGCAAACATGGCTTTAGCTCGAAATGAAAAGGATTTCAAATCAGTTATCAAAAATTTAGAGAAAAATGTTTCCGAATTGACAAAATTTTTTTTCAACAAACAAATTGGTATTAATAACTACTTTGATATCATTGAGGAAACAAAGAAAGAGCTAGCCATTGCAAAATGCGAGCATGATGCAATCAAGCTCAAATTGGAGAGTTATTCTAACTCCCGATATGTGCTTGATCACATTATAGACGTTCAACAGCTGAAAGGGAATAAGAAAGGCATTGGGTATAAGTCGTGTCCGCCTCCTTTGAGACACAACTATACTAGAATGCCCGATGAAGAGGAGATGCCTCATTTTGAACCAAGTGTGCCTCTCGATTATGAGGAAGTTACTACAGGATTAGGGTTCAAATCGGACAGTTCCTCGAGTACCTCATCTGAAGAAACAGAAACTTTAACGTGTACGAATCAAAGTGGTCCAATTATTGAGGACTGTGATTCGTCTGATGATGAATCAGATGTGAGTAATCAGGATAAATCACTTGATAAGATGAAAGGAGTAGAAATTCCAATTGAGAATCACATTCTGTGTGATCCTCCTACTCCTGCTGTGCAATCTGTTGCCAAACAAGTGATAGATCCTGTCAAGGAAGTGAAGGAATCTGTGTCTGCCGTTAAGAGTAATAATGTGTTGTATACTTTGGGCGGTGATGCTAAAATTTATTCAGACAATGATTTTCCAATTAAGAACGTCAATCCATCCTTGATTGATAAAGTTTTTGAAGATAATATCAGTAAATTTTTGGGAAAGACGATCCCAGGAGTTATTGTAACTCAATGTGATCCTATTCCAAAATCTGAAGTTAGAAAACAATTTGGAAATCAAATATTGTCAACAAAGCAACAACCTATTGCTTTTAAGGGTAAACAGCAAGAACAACGAGCTCAAAAGCCTAAAGTTTCTCAATCAAAGTTTGAAACAAAAGGAGCTCGTAACAAGAAGAAAAGCGGTGATGTCAAATTTTTAGCATCAAAGGGTACTGATAAAATTGAGACTTTTGAAAATAAATCAAATACCGATTTTGTCCAACAAGTCAAAATTTTAAAACGTAACAGTCAAAACAACTACACCCAACACACAAATGGGTGTGATGATGGAACAAGTACCTCTGGTTCTACAGGTTCGACATCTGTTCGTCAATCGGAATCTCCTAAGTTTGTTGAAAGTAGAACTTGTTTTAAATGTGGGGAGTTTGGTCATATTATTAAAAACTGTACAAATATTCCCAAAGAAAAATTTGTTGAGAGAGCCCCTCCTGAAAAAGGTTACCAACAACGTCGATCTGTTTCACCAAAACAAGATAAGCGAACTGTTAAAGAACAAGAAACAAAACAACGACGTCAAAACGTCAAGACAATAGAAAAGGCTTTAAAATCTGAAGTCAAATCTGTTAAAAGGGAACCAAGTTCATCACAATCATTAAAACCAGAAATTTCAAAATCATTTCATAAAACTCAATTTGGTAAAAAAAATCAGACTTGAAAACCTAAAACATGTGAAAGTTCAGGGGGAGGTGCTATATTTCAAAATCATCAAGAAATCGAGATCACATTTCGTGATGCTCAGGGACGACCCAAGACCACTAAGGCTTGGGTCCCCATCCTCAACTAATCATTGAATGAAATGTGCAGGATGTTCCAGGAGGAACTGTTAATAGTCATTGGATTGTTGACAGTGGAGCATCTAGGCACATGACGGGCGACTTACGACTTCTTTATGATGTGAAAAACATTAGAGGAGGTTATGTCGCATTTGCTGGAGACAAAGGCGGATATATCACTGGAGAAGGAATGATCTCCAATGGTGTTGTGTGTTTCGATAAGATCAATTATGTACGTCAAATTGATCACAATCTTCTGAGTGTTTCGCAGATCTGCGATAAGAAATTCACCGTGCATTTTGATGATGCCGGTTGTTATGTGCTGAAGCTTGGTTTCAAAATTCCAAAAGAATGGATTCTCTTATCGGCTCCAAGGGTTAATGATCTTTATATTCTTGATATGAGCCAAGCGATTACGACATCTGCACAACTGACATGTTTTGTCTCGAAAGCCACAGAGAAGGAGTCTATATCTTGGCACAGACGAATGGGGTACATTTACCTGAGAAAAATGAACCATCTGGTGAAAAACAATCTTGTGAATGGCGTGTCTGTGAAGAATTTTCATCTACAAGATGTTTGTGTTTCGTGCCAGAAGGGAAAGCAAACGAAGAAGTCTCACCCGATTAAGAAAGTTAACACTGTTAGCATGCCTCTTGAACGTCTTCATATGGACCTCTTTGGACCTATGAAACACAAGACAACCTTTGGGGATGCTTATTGTCTGGTGGTTATTGATGACTACTCTAGATTTTCTTGGGTATCTTTTATGGCGCACAAGAGTGAAACTCCTGAAATCCTCAAGAATCTTCTTACTTTGCTAGAAAATTTATACTCATTGAAAGTGAAGAGGATTCGAAGCGACAATGGCACTGAGTTCAAAAACCGTATAATGGATGAGTTCTGTACTTCAAAGGGCATTCTTCATGAATACAGTTCTCGCTACACTCCACAACAAAACGGTGTCGCTAAGAGGAAGAATCGGACGATAATAGAAACTGCAAGAACGATGCTAGTAGAGTCACAGCTTCCTGTTCAGTTCTGGGGGGAGGCTGTGTCTACTGCTTGCTACACGTTAAACAGAGTTCTCACAATTAAAAGGCATGACAAGACGTGTTTCGAACTCTTACACAAAAGGAAACTGGATATTTCTCACCTAGAACCTTTTGGCGATCCATGCACTATGATTGAGCTGCACGGAAAGTTTGGTCCCAAAGCTATCAAGGGTTTCTTCCTTGGATATGCTACTCCGAATTTTCGTGTATGGAATTTGGCGACCAAAAAGATTGAGTTATGGAATGAAGTAAAGGTTCACAGGTATACTAATTCGGTTAGAGCTCCGGGTGATCCTTGGATGTTCGATTATGATGGGCTATTCGACTCCTTTAATCTGCTAATGTTTGACGAAGCATCTGCAGCTGCTCAAATGATTCTTGAAAGTGACAACGCGGCTGACTCGCCATTGGTGAGACCTATTATTGTTAACCCCCAAGCTTCTAATTCGGTTAACAACACGGTTCAAAATGAGGTATTTAAAGATGCTGCTGACTACAATGAGTCATCGGAAGATGATGAATACCATGATGCAAATGAAGGCACTTCAGCTCCAGCTGCTCCTATTCAGGGTGCTTCTGAAGCAACTACTCATGTGCAGAATGTAGACTCTGCTGAAGGAAATGCATCCACTTCTACGTCGATGCGTGGCGTAGAGTTGGTTGTTGATCTTAATCTTAACAATTTGGGTATAAATACTCGTGTCCCTGATGTTCCTGAATCGAGAATTCATGATACCCATCCGCAGCAGAATATTATAGGAGATGTCCAAAGTGGTGTGCAGACGCGTAATCAGCTGAGAAACAACCAGAATGCTGGTTTATATTCAGCCATCAGAGAATCTGGTCTACAAAATGATTGGTCCTTCGCGTGTTATTTCTCACAAGAGGAACCAAAGTCTTGGAAAGAAGCTTTAAAGGATAATTCTTGGGTGGAAGCCATGCAGGATGAACTGCAACAGTTTCAAAAGCTGGGTGTCTAGAAGCTTGTTGAAAGGCCTGAAAATTACAAGAAAATTGTCACACGTTGGGTTTTCAAATGCAAAAAGGACGATCGTGGAGTAGTCATTCGAAACAAGGCGAGATTGGTAGTTCAAGGATTTCGTCAGATCGAAGGCATCGACTACAATGAAGTTTATGCACCGGTTGCACGTCTGGAAGCTATTCGGATCTTTCTAGCTTATACTTCATTTAAAGGATTCAAGGTCTACCAGATGGACGTCAAAAGTGCTTTCTTACACGGTGTGGTTTAAGAAGAGGTTCACGTCGAACAACCTCCAGGCTTTGAAGATCCTATTCATCCTGATCGGGTTTGGTTGCTCAACAAAGCTCTTTATGGTTTACATCAAGCACCGAGAGCTTGGTATGCAACCTTATCTAACTATCTGCTGGAGAATGGTTTTCGGCGAGGTCTTATTGATTGCACTCTCTTTATCAAAGAACAAGATGGAGATCTTCTGTTGGTGCAGGTATACGTTGATGATATAATATTTGGTTCAACTAATGATTCTTTGTGCAGGCAATTCGAGCGTGTGATGCAAGAAAAATTCAAGATGAGCGCAATGGGGGAAATGAATTTCTTCTTGGGCCTACAAGTTCAACAAACAGAGTCTGGGATATTCATCCATCAGACTAAATATGTTGGTGACATCTTGAGCCGATTCCAGATGTCTGACACAACGCCCATTGGTACCCCACTTCCGTAGAATCACGGGATTACTCCGGATCTGAAGGGTGAAAGCATTAACTTTTCATACCATCGCGCAATGATCGGATCTCTAATGTATCTCACAGCCTCGAGGCCTGACATCATGTATCCGACGTGCCTGATCGTAAGATATCAAGCCAACCCGAAGGCCTCACATCTGACAGCTGTTAAAAGGATTTTCCGCTATTTGAAGGGTTTCCCGCACACCGGTCTCTGGTACCCTAGGGATGATAGATTCGACTTGATCACGTACAGTGATTCTGATTTTGGTGGCTGCAAAATCGACGGCAAATCAACAACAGTTGGATGTCAATATTTAGGAAATCGCCTGGTCACATGGCAGTGGAATAAGAAAACTTGTGTTGCTACATCAACTTGTGAAGCTGAATACATTGCTGCCTCTAGTTGTTGCTCCCAAGTCTTGTGGATCCAACAACAAATGCGCGACTACGGTTTTGAATTCCTATCTACTCCTATTTTTATTGATAACAATGCTGCCTTACAGATCACTAGAAATCCTGTGCAGCATTCCAAGACCAAACACATCAAAATTAAATATCACTTCATACGTGATTGTTTTGACAAAAGACTCATCGATGTTGTTAAAGTTCACACCGATCACCAATGTGCCGACCTGTTCACTAAAGCTTTTGATAAATCACGTTTTGATTATCTTCTTTTGGTCAATGGCACTAAGGTGATACCTGAGTAAAACTTCTTTGGCTAATCGTTTTTGTAAATTTTTTTCTTTAAAAACTCTAAAAATACAAAAAGATTTTCATTTTCGTAACCTTTTAGCATTTTAGGGGGAGAAAATTCAAGAAAATACAAAAACATTTGAAAAAGTCAAAAATCCAAAAAGATGTCTTTACTTTCTGTCTTTACGTTTGATAAAATTCAAAAATTCAAAAACATTAGAAAATAAAAAATGAGTTTTCTTGGATAAGAGAAAGTGATGAGATTCACTAGTGTGGTCGGTCAACATGGTCAAAAATGTAAAAAAAAAATTGAGAAATGATAAGTATCTCTACTAATGATGTATCGGTAGGCTCACAATCAGAATAAAATGTGCAGCAGTGCAGGATGATATAAATCTAACAGACTTCAAGTCAGGTGGGAACCATTCATTGGCATATGGTCTTGGTACCGAAATTTCGTTTGATTGATTGCCGAGGTTCTGAGATATACGGTCTTTATGCTGTCTTATCATCTGGGTATCATGGTTGTATCTTTTACCGAAAAATTACGGAGACGAAGTCTAGATCTTCCATGATACTATACATACGTGTACATATTGCATACGACCTCAATAAGTGATCAAAAATCACATGTCCAAACCAAATAAGTGATAAAATATCACATTTATCCGGGAGTCAAGTTCGTCTCTTTGTCTGTACGATGGTACTAACCTATTCACGAACTTGCTCTTGTGCCCTGCATGCATCGAATATCAAGTTCCTCATTAATAAGTGATTTTATCACATAGGGCTTGTATTCAATTCAAAATAAGTGAGTATCTCACATCTTTTTATACAGTCAAACAGATGATAAGTGTCGCAACCCCCGCCCCCTTATCTGTCCAGGGAACGGGCGGTCGCGAAACCAGTTTTGGTGGTATCATTTGTTTATCATTTTGGCAGCGGAAATTTCATCAGGACCGTAGTTAGGAAATATTTATCAGAGTAAAACCACCATATTTTATATTAATAATCACATGGATAAAACCCAAGTTTCTTATTACAATATGTTTATAGGGATAAACCCTATTTTATTGAATTTAAAACATCGTCTTTTAGGTAACTTTTATAGCCACATTTTTCCAAGCAGTCAGTGCTCTCGAGTTGTCTTTCTTCTAATTGGCTTTCACATTTTGTTACCTGAAACGCGTTTTAAAAACATTTGTCAGTGGGAAATACTGGTGAGTGAATCCCAGTTTAATCAAGAAGGGTTTTATCAATTAACACAGTATTAAGAGCGATCACAATGTTTATATCTACACAATTACTCATTCAGTACTGTCAATCCTGACTGGTAGGTCATATTACACACTGGCTAACTCGTTGTCCAAAGGTAACGTGTTCCATATTTTGTATACAAAACCCCAACATACCGGCAGTAATTGAAGAACTACAAAGACTCAATCACTGCTTAATCACATTGTAAAACATTTAAGGTTTTGTAAAAACAGATTACAAAAAAGTTTACAAAAAGAGGATAAACTCACAAAAAGGTTTACATAAAATAAGGATTACTCACATTGCTGTCTTAGACTTCTTTTAAGGATTTCCTGGTGTTAATCTATTAATTGTACAAATGTACATAAGTTAGTATAATAACCCTTTATTTATATTAACGATACCCTCCCCGAGATGGCATTCCAATGACTACGTCGGGCAGAACCACGACAGCCGTTACAGAATCCTGAATCAATCGGGCAGCGTATCTAATATGTAACTGGGGTTATAATACTTACAACGGAGCAGAACTTCATTAATTAGGGGGGGGGGGGTATTATGCCCGGAAATTATGTTATCTTCTTCAGAAATTCGTAAGAAAGAAAAGAAATGAGCGATCGTAACTGAAGGCCCGATGCCCTCTTATATAGGGCCTGATTTTTGTTTTCTCACGGCCTGCGTAAGGTTAGACCTCGGGCTACGTGGCCCACGAGAGAGACTAGGGTAGGCCCTAGTCTTGCTGACTTGACACGTAGCTTCGACACAATCGTGACACGTGTCGGCACCGGGTGTCGCCCCGCCTTGGAGCTGTCGCGCCCCGAGTAAGATCCTTAAGGGATCTACGTGGCGAGCGAGCTACATAAAATTTTGTTTTTTATTTAATTTTTAATGATATTTCATATTTTGGGCTCGGCTTTCACATACGGGGTGTATTTTAGGACATATAGGGGTATTTTAAAATATACTAGGGTGCCAAAAAAATTCAGGAGGGTTGTTATATCCTCCCCACCTTGTTTTAGAACTCGTCCTCGAGGTCTACTGGAACAAGTGTGGATATTTCCTTTGCATTTCTGATTCAAGTTCCCATGTGTACTCTGGTCCTCTTTTGGAGTCTCACTTTACTTTGACCAGAACTAATCTCTTGTGCTTGAGGTTCTTAACTTTCATGTCTTCAATCTGTAGAGGTCTTTCTACAAATTTTAGTTGTTTGTTTACCTCTATATCCTTAAGAGGTACTATCAGTGATTCATCAGCTAAGCATTTCTTGAGATTAGATACATGAAATACATCATGTATTCCTGCCATTTCCTCTGGCAGTTGTAGCTGATAGGCTACAAGTCCTATTTTTCTAATAATCTCAAAAGGTCCAACATACCTGGGACTTAGCTTTCCCCTCTTGATGAATCTTACCACTCCTTTCCAAGGAGAGACTTTCAATAATACTCTGTCACCTACCTGAAATTCCAACGGCTTTTGCCTATTATCAACATAATTCTTTTGTCGATCACGTACTGCTTTCAGTCGTTCCTTGACTTGAAAAATTTTGTCTGTTGTTTCTTGCACTATTTTAGGTCCAGATAGTTGCTTTTCCCTAATTTCTGCCCAACAGACTGGGGTTTGGCACTTTCGTGCATAAAGTGCTTCGAATGGTGCAGCATTGATACTTGTGTGATAACTATTATTATAAGAAAACTCTATCAATAGTAAATGATCATCCCAATTACCTCCGAAATCGATTACACAAGCTCTAAGCATGTCCCCCATTGTCTGAATTTGTAACACCCCGAAAATGGGTTTGGTAATCAAACCCCGTTAATAATAAAAGACGGGTAAAGCACCGTTAGTGGTAAAATTTACCCGGTAAATATTAGGATTTAAATAATTAATCCTAATATTAAATAAAAAGTGAATAAAAGCTTTTAAGGAAAACAAGGTATATAGAAGGCCCGAGATAACGGGACTTAAAATAAAACGGGTTATGACTACCCCGAACTCACTAAGTTAAACTAGCAAAGTTTAACCTAGTTAACAAAACAAAGTATTGTTGAAAATAAATAGGTTGTAGCCTACTTATTAGTTAACAAAACTTGAGGGGCCAAAGGTGTAATAATCTAAAAGATTATTTACTAAAATCAAAAACAAAACACACACACATTTAGTGTGTTCGTGAATGACCAGGAGAAAGCTCCAAGGAGAGCCAAAACCTTAACTCCAACAAATCAACAAATTGAAGCTCAAATCAAGACCCAAATCGATGCATGAATGCATATAAATGATCACCTAGTCGTGGGGATCACAAGGTATGTCGAATTTTCAGTTTTGGTGATACTTTGAGATTATGATGAACAATCATAATCGAAATTTTGGAATGAATGTTGAATCTATGAGTGTCATTGTGATTATATCTTGGTTTAGAAACAAACCCTAGTAGAAATCTTGATGAATTGTTGTCAAACTAGGGATTTGATAATTACCCTATTATGAGCTAAGTGGGTTTTGGTTGAATTGATGAAATTGATGTTCTAATGGTGTTTATAAACATCACACTAATTCATATGAATGAACTACTTGAACAAATTAGAGATTTTGTTAAGAGTTCATAAGTAACTAGAAGTGGGTTTTGTTAGATATGATGAAATCATGAAGAACTTGAAGTAATATCACTTGTATGTGATTAAGGCACTCAAACAAATTAAGTGATTTGAGAACTTGTTCATACATGATTGAAATGGGTTTGAATGTTATGATGAAATTTGGTAGCCATGTTCATGTAACTAAGTGTATAAGATCATGTTAGCTACTAATTGATAGATAGAACTTGAATGTGCATTTATATGCTAAGGGGCGTTTGACTTTTAGTAGTCAAACCGACCATTAATAAGATCGAATGGTAAGTGTGATAGAAAATATGTAAGATGGAATAGTCATAATTAATGATGACTAATATAACCGTCTTACGAATTATGATGATAGTTTGACGCTTGACAAGCTAGGTGGAGGCTTGGAAGGGAAGCGGGTCAAACGAAGCAAGAATGGTGGAAAAGCATAATTCGGATGCAAGGTAAGTATAGCTTACACTAGTCTTATATGTTAGAATATTCTCTTATCGTATTAGTTACGAATAAGATAAATACAGAATTGAGGTTTGATGTTCCGACGTGTAAACATACGGAACAAGGTAGTCGAGCGTGACAAGAAACCATGTTGATGGTTTAAAAGGAATTAAACGGTAAGTTGGTCATGCGTTGACCATAACTATTTGTTTTGAAAGACACTGTAAGGCGTAAGCCATGATAGGCTAAAAAGTGTTAAGAAAACGATTAATAAGTGAAATGACCACACGGTGTAAACCAAAGCGAGTCATATAGATGAGATGGTAATAAATATCATCTCGCCAACATAATCGGTCACTTAGACCAAATGGGTCAAAAGGTGAAAATATCACCCTTTGACAATAACGACTAATGATTATTGTCGAGCTATATTATTTCAGGTATAAATGTCAAATGGGTATTAGCAATACTATGAACTAGCGGTTATAAAAGCAAGGTATTAAAAACGGGTCTATATATTGATCTGCGCCAGGTATGTGAAATAGGGTAACACTCATTTAGAACATGTGGTTCAAGAGTGTTAAAGGAGGTCAAAATGGACGTTTGGTTACTTGATAAGTAAACCAAATGTTTTAAGTAATGGACATTACGTTTGGAAAGCTTAATGACTTTTCAAACAAAATCATAGGTTAAAAGAGGGATTTTGGGTCAAATATGCTTTCAAAAGTCCTTCATTGTTAATAAGAGACTAAATGGACCAAAACGCCCTTGGAGGCTAAATTGAGCAAACAACCTTTAAAAGTTGTTTGGAAATGATTTTTACGATTTAATAAATACTTAGGACAAGTATAGAAGTTGAAAGATGTATTACGTTAGTCAAACGGCTCTATTTGGGTCTTTGCCGTAAAATAAAGAGTTAAGGGGTAAAACTTGGTTTGCATAGATTACCTTAGTAAAATCACCATAAATATAGTTGTGGTGGAAGTTCATTTGACAAATATTGCGAAAATAGGATGCTAGAAACAAATAATTATGAATTATGCGGAAAAGGGTTTAAATACCCTTAACGGGTCAAAATAAGCATTTTAGTACAAACGGGTTTAAGAATATACATAAACTCGTGAATTGAACCTAATATGATAGACAACATTGAAATTATAAGATTCATGTGATATATGAATCAAACAAATACGTTTGTTTGATAAAACCGCGAATGGGTCAAAATTTGGTAAAAAGGGGAAATAAGCCGAAGACTTAAAAGTCTTAAATCTTGTTAAGACGGACGTCGGATTTTAACTCCATATGATGGAGAATCAAATTACAAACATGTAGGAAGAAACGGTAGGTCAAACGGATAAGCGGTTTGAAAGATACGAAAGATTTCGTGTCAAATTACGGCAAAATGGAGAAGCTGAGTGCAGGGTCCACCGTAAATTACGGTACCACCGTAATTTACGGTGGAGCCAATAAAGCTACGGTGGGTTTCTTCTGATTTACGGCAGAAGTGTATTAACCCAGAAGCCACCGTAAATTACGGTCCCACCGTAATTTACGGTGGAGGCCAGATTGATAATCTTGTTTTGGTGATCAATTGTTTCTTGGACTCGTTTAGACACGTTTTAAACCCCCGTAAGACTAATGTATTTCATGTTTATGAAATGTAGGTACACCTTGGATGCCGGAAGACGATCAAGCTCAGCAAAGAACCGAACACGATAAAGATACACGCTTCCGCACTTGCCACGTCGTAATTTTTAAACAACGAATTCGATTATGTTATGTAGAATAACTTATAATTTGTAAAAGTTTTAATAAACGCGTATTTTTATAGCATGTGTAGTCTTAACTACACATCTAATCGTTGGTAATTACATACAAAATCGTTAATTAGTAACTAGGGTGTTACAGAATTGTCCTTTCACTTTGTCCGTCTGTTTGAGGATGATAAGCGGTGCTTAGATTCAACTTGGTTCCCATGGCTTTTTGGAAACTTGTCCAAAAATGAGAGGTAAAACGACTATCTCTGTCAGAAACAATTGATAGAGGAATCCCATGTAATGAAACTATTTCATTTACATATAATTTAGCTAACTGTTCCATACTGAAAGTTTCCTTCATTGGTAGGAAATGAGCTGACTTAGTTAGTCTGTCTACAATCACCCATATTGTATCATTACCTTTCCTGGTTTTGGGTAATTTGGTAAAAAAATCCATTGTTATCAATTCCCATTTCCATACTGGCATTTCTTTCTTTTTTTTTTTGTTTTTTTGAAAGATCCATACTGGCATTTCTAACTGTTGTAGCAAACCTGAGGGTTTTTGATGTTCAGCTTTGACTTGTGAACAAGTTAGGCACTTGGCAACATATGCTGCTATATCCTTTTTCATTCCTATGCACCAAAAATTCTTTCTTAAATCCTGATACATTTTATCACTTCCAGGATGCATCGTATATTTAGACTTATGGGCTTCTTCTAATATATGGTGACGTAGGTTCCCTAATTTAGGTATCCACATTCTTTTCTTATGGAATCTCCAAATTCCATCTGTTCCTTGTTCTAATTCCTTAATCATTCCTTTTAACTTTTCAGTATCATCCTTGATTACTGATTCTTGTGCTTTTCTAATCTGCTCATTTAAATCTACTTGTAGATTTAATTGAAGAGAACGTATCCTTTTTGGCTTTTCGTGATACTTTCGGCTTAAAGCATCAGCAACTACATTTGCCTTTCCTACATGATACTGGATATCAAAATCATAATCACTAAGCAATTCCATCCAGCGTCTTTGTCTCATGTTCAATTCCTTTTGCCCAAAAACATACCTTAAACTCTTATGATCTGTGAAAACAGTAAACTTACTACCATATAGGTAATGTTTCCAAATTTTAAGGGCAAAAATTATGGCTCCTAATTCTAAATCATGAGTTGAATAGTTTTCTTCATGATTCTTAAGTTGTCTGGATGCATAAGCTATAACCTTTTGACGTTGCATCAACACACATCCATAACCTAATTTAGAAGCGTCACAATAGATTACAAAATCTTCAGTTCCTTCTGGTAATGCTAGTATAGGTGCATGGGTTAATCTTTGCTTAAGGATTCTAAAGGCTTCTTCTTGTTTTGGTCCCCGTTCAAACTTAACGGATTTACATGTTAGCTTAGATAAGGGAATGGCTATTCTAGAAAAATCTTGAATAAATCTTCTATAATAACCGGCCAATCCTAAGAAACTTCTAACCTCGGTTGGTGATTCAGGGGTTTTCCATTTAGTAATTGCCTCGATCTTGGTGGGATCCACATGAATTCCTTCATGATTAACTAGGTGTCCAAGAAATTGTACCTGTTCTAACCAAAACTCACACTTAGAAAACTTAGCATTAAGCTTTTCCTTCCTTAGTAAACTTAGAAGTGCGTGCAGATGCTCTGCGTGTTCTTCTTTAATCTTAGAGTAAATGAGAATATCATCTATAAAGACAATTATGAATTTATCCAAATATGGCTTACATATTCGATTCATCATGTCCATAAATGCAGTTGGGGCATTGGTTAAACCAAATGGCATGACCGTAAATTCATAATGGCCATACCTTGTTCTGAATGCGGTCTTAGGAATGTCCTCTTCCTATACCTTTAATTGATGATATCCTGACCTTAAATCGATTTTTGAGAAAAATCGTGCTCCTTGCAATTGATCAAATAGATCATCGATTCTTGGTAATGGGTACCGATTCTTAATTGTGACCTTGTTCAATTTACGGTAATCAATGCACATACGCATGGATCTGTCTTTCTTTTTAACGAATAAAATCGGTGCTCCCCATGGTGATGAACTTGGCTGTATGAATCCTTTTTCTAACAATTCGTCTAACTGTTTCTTTAACTCTTGCATTTCTGCGGGTGCCAAACGGTAAGGTGCTTTGGCAATTGGTGTTGTCCCTGGTAGCAGGTGGATTCTAAATTCAACTTCTCTGTCTGGCGATAGTCCTGGTAATTCTTCTAGAAATATATCTGAAAACTGAGATACTACTGGAATATCTTTCAGTTCTTTTCCTTTAGTGTTAGTGATTATGGAAATCAAATACACTAAAGACCCTTTTCTTATATAACTTGCTGTTTTCATCACAGAGATGAATTTTGTAGACTTAGATGGTTTATTTCCTTTAATTGTGATCTTTTCACCCTTTGGTGAATTTACTTGAATTGACTTTTGATCACACAAAATACTGGCTTTATTGGCTATTAACCAATCCATTCCTAACATGACATCAAATCCTGCCAGATTCATGGGGTAAAGGTTTGCAATAAATTTCTGATTTAGAATTTCTATTCTTGCTCCCTGCAAGATCTCAGAAATCTAAATGGTTTCCCCATTTGCTGTCTCTACTAGACATTCTTGTGGAAGTTTAGTTAATGATTGATTAAGAAGTTTGCAAAATGAAGTATTAATAAAACTTTGGTTTGCACCAGAGTCAAATAATACTTTAGCAAAAACATCATTAACTAAAAACGTACCAGTGATCACATCCGGGATCATCTTTGCTTCTTTTGCAGTCAGAACAAATGCTCTAGCATTTTTATTATTCTTAGTGTTTGTGACTGGAGCTAATTTCGGACAATTTGGCTTGATGTGGCCTTGTTCTCCGCAGTTGTAGCATATTCTGTTGCTAATCTTTTTCCTGCAATCTTCCTCCTTATGTCCCGATATTTTGCAGAAGTTACAGTATATGGAGCATATTCCTGAATGCTTCCGTTTGCAATACTTACATTAGGGTGCAGAGGTAGAACCTACATTTTTCCCACGATTAGAATTTCCAGAACGGAATTCTTGTGTAAGCTTTTGGGTTAGGTTCCTCCTTTGATCCTCTTCTCGTGTGCGGACTAATTCATCAGTCAAGGTGTTTGCTAGTTCTACAGCTTCTTCTATGGTTTGTGGTCTAGCTTCCTTGACTACATGTCTAATCTCTCCGATTAATCCCCAGATGTAACGGGAGATTAATACTGGTTCAGGTGAAGCAAGGGTTGGTACTATTCTAGCATATTCAAAGAATAATTTAGTGTACCCCTTACTATCCACACTAGTCATTCTAAGGTTTAGGAACTTGTTTGCTATCTGTTCTTTTTCATTAGGAGGGCAGAATTTCCTTTCTAACATGTTTTTAAACTCCTCCTATTCCATATTGTAAACTCTATCACTTCCTTTAGACTGAAGGATAGTGTTCCACCATTCTAAGGCTGAATTTTTTAAACAGATTAGAAGCAAAAATTATCTTATCTTCTTCTGCGCACTTGCTTATTCTTAGGACTGCCTCATTCTTTTCTATCCAGCGTAGAGATGCAACAGCCCCTTCATTGCCCGAGAATTCCCTCGGTTTACAAGACCAGAATTCTTTATAAGAACAACCATAAGGCATGGTTCTTCTTCTTTTGGGAATGGGCGTTTGAAGTACGGGTCCATTCTTTACGCTGTTTTCAGGTTCAGTTGGTCGCTTACTGCTATGTTTACTTTTATTATCAGCCTCCTTAACAGTTTGAATAATGAATGGCATTGCATCAATTATTCCTTGTGCCACTATGTGTTGAATGGTACTATTATCCACTTGGTTTCCATTGTTATCATTGTTCGGGTTATCGTTATTCAGATTATTGTCATTCTGGTTTTCCAGGTTATTATCCGGATTCTCTTGATTCACTTGGTCAGCCATCTGAATTTTAAACAATTATCACGTATTAATATCACAAGATAATATTTTATATAACCAATCACATAATACGCATTTTGGTCGAAAGCGTCGATCATTGCGACGTACTCTTTTCTATTATATTATGCGTCAAATACACACTAAGACTGTAATTAAAATTACATCACTATTATGCATTGTTAACTACGAAGTGGTCTATACTACAACATATATTATTATTATTATTATTATTATTATTATTATTATTATTATTATTATTATTATTACCAACTCCACTATCACCTTCATGGATATGGATTCCTCCAGAAATCCATATGACGCTCGTCATACTTCCAGACGAGTTGTTCTCCTACATATCTCATTCTCTCGCTACTTTCTAAGATTTTTTCTCCGAAAGTGCGGAGTTCTTGCAAATTTTTTGCACTCATTGGGGGTGCAGGTGCTGGTACTGGATCTGGGTACAATGGCATGGGTTCTTCCTGAGGGTACGGATTCTCTAAGATCTCCCTAATGTATTAGTCATTCTCGTAGTAGGGATCTAGAGGGTCCAGACCTGGATAGGCTGCTAAGTTCGGCATGGGTAGGTCTGTCAGCTGGTAGCATTGCACATAATCCCTATGATCATCAAACCATGGATCATAATCTGGGTCTAAGGGATTAGGGGCTGGTATCCTAGGTATTTCCTCGGGATTAAAATCATGCATTTCTACTTGATTTTCAGGGTTGTTTTCTATCTCCATCGGCAGTTGTTGCTAAAATATGGAAGTTTGCTAAACTCCTATTAAGCATATCCTGTGTATGGGCATCTGACTCTGATGATAAACGTTTGAGGGTCCTTGATCACTCATACTGTAAACTAACAAATAGTCAAATAACACATAACAATAAAATACAGATATGCACGTATTTTCATACTTAATTTCCTAACAGATTAAATAATATATTGGTGTCAGCAGAACACTTCTGTGGCTGAATCAGTGGCTTGGCTCTGATACCACCTTCTGTCGCAACCCCCGCCCCCTTATCTGTCCCGGGAACGGGTGGCCGCGAAACCAGTTTTGGTGGTATCATTTGTTAATCATTTTGGCTACGAAAATTTCATCTGGACCGTAGTTAGGAAATATTTATCAGAGTAAAACCACCATATTTTATATTAATAATCACATGGATAAAACCCAAGTTTCTTATTATAATATGTTTATAGGGATAAACCCTATTTTATTGAATTTAAAACATCGTCTTTTAGGTAACTTTTATAGCCACATTTTTCCAAGCCGTCAGTGCTCTCGAGCTGGTTTTCTTCTAATTGGCTTTCACATTTTGTTACCTGAAACGCGTTTTAAAAACATTTGTCAGTGGGAAATACTGGTGAGTAAATCCCAGTTTAATCAAGAAGGGTTTTATCAATTAACACAGTATTGAGAGGATCACAATGTTTATATCTACACAATTACTCATTCAGTACTGTCAATCCTGACTGGTGGGTCATATTACACATTGGCTAACTCGTTGTCTAAAGGTAACGTGTTCCACATTTTGTATACAAAAACCCAACATGCCGGCAGGAATTGAAGAACTACAACGACTCAATCACTGCTTAATCACATTGTAAAACATTTAAGGTTTTGTAAAAACTGATTACAAAAAGGTTTACAAAAGGAGGATAAACTCACAAAAAGGTTTACATAAAATAAGGATTACTCACATTGCTGTCTTAGACTTCTTTTAAGGATTTCCCGGTGTTAATCTATTAATTACACAAATGTACATAAGTTAGTATAATAACCCTTTATTTATATTAATGATACCCTCCCCGAGACGGCATTCCAATGAGTACTTCGGGCAGAATCACGACAACCGTTACGGAATCCTAGATTAATCGGGCAGCGTATCTAATACGTAACTGGGGTTATAATACTTACAACGGAGCAGAACTTCGTTAATTAGGGGGGTATTATGCCCGGAAATTATATTATCTTCTTCAGAAATTCGTAAGAAAGAAAAGAAATGAGCGATCGTAACTGAAGGCCCGATGCCCTCTTATATAGGGCCTGATTTTTGTTTTCTCGCGGCCCGCGTAAGGTTAGACCTCGGGCTACGCGACCCGCGAGAGAGACTAGGGTAGGCCCTAGTCTTGCTGACTTGACACGTAGCTTCGACACGATTGTGACACGTGTCGGCACCGGGTCTCACCCCGCCTTGGAGCTGTCGCGCCCCGCGTAAGATCCTTAAGGGATCTATGCGGCTCGCGAGCGACATAAATTTTGTTTTTTATTTAATTTTTAATGATATTTCATATTTTGGGCTCAGTTTTCACATATGGGGTGTATTTTAGGACATATAGGGGTATTTTAAAATATATTAGGGTGTCAAAAAAATTCAGGAGGGTTGTTATAATAAGTGGTATACTCACCGGTAAGATGAACTCGCGTGCATACCTTGATACGGGAATGTGTCGTGAGTGGATGAACACCGACTTGTAAGTATAACCCTTACCATAAATCGTATCTCCTAATTATGATTACATCTGATCAGTTTGAGATTATGTGGATAACAATATCGATAATCGTGGTAGAATTCTTATCCAAAGCATTAAACCGAAACAAAAATCATGTTGACAAAGACCGTAAGCTGGTATGATTTTTTTTCCTTGAAACTCACAAAAAGTTTGACATTGTACAGTCGTTTACTGCTTTTTACTGCTTGTCGTTAGTTTACCGCGCTTTTAATTCTAGTCTTGTAAAGTTCATTTTTGATTAGCCGAAGTTGTAACTTGGAGTTTTCTGCCGATAGCCTGAAATCTACTTCATAAAATGTCCTTTGCATTTGGTAAACTTGATCACAAGGAAAATTCTGTTTATATAAGTAAAATCTGTTCAAAAGTGTGCAATTTCAAAAGACTTGGTAATTTTGGAAAAATGTTTCACGAAAAACCTCAAGGTCGACGAAAGACCTAAAAAGTCAACAAAAAACCATAGTCAGGTCAACTGTTTTCAATCTTGGTCAAAGTTCAAAATGTTCACGACGAAATACCTGTTTTACAAAGGAATGTTTTTCGTCGAGAGCCTGTCGACGAAAAACCAGTGGTCAAAAGTCAATGCTGACTTTGTTTGACCAAAGGGTTTTTCGCCATGAAATTATGTTTTTCGTCACAGTGTTAGTGTTTCGTCGTCCCATACTTAGAAAATTTTTCAGTTTGTGTGTCTTTCACAGAATACGTGTATTTGCATGTTAACTGTCCACTTCATACTTTAACTTGTATAGACATATGTCTAATGCAAATATTATGACATTGTGACTTATTGTGGATGTTTTCGAATACAGATGGCACCAAAAGAGAAGAAACGAAAGCCCGCGACCAAGATAACCGACAAACCAGAGGAACAAGTGATGTCCGAGAAGCATCACAATATGATTGCCTATCTTGATCCCGAAGGAAAGATCTCGGAACTGAAGGAGATCACGCAATGGATAAGGGAGTCGCGGATAAACAAAGTTGTCACTTTCTCAACACCGGTTTACAAGTCGCTCATCAAAGAATTCAGGAATTCCGCAAGTGTTATTGTAATTGATGGAACCGAGCTTATATAAGGGCGAGTGAATGAAGTGAATGTGAATGTCTCTCCTGATATCTTGAACACCTTTCTAGAACTGCAAGATGATTCTAATACACCGTACTCTATTCCGATAATGTGCACACGCGGGTGTTTACTAACGATGAAGTGTATTGGTTATATTCTCAGCACTCAGATCAACAAGGGAGATTTGCCAATGCGCTACAAGTTTCTACTGCACGTACTGATTCAATGTATTAGCAATAGACGAGCTAGCTATGATATGGCAAGCAATGATCTTGTGGGACTGATGGTGGCATTAGTGCTGAACAAACCGTTTAGCATTTCGAAGTACATCTTTGCCAACATGAAGGAGAATACGACAAGAACCGGTGGTCGAACAACTGGGAATAAGTTCTGGATGTATCCTCGATTTCTGCAAATGATCATGAATGTCCAGCATCCCAATCTTCCGAAAGCCGATGATGACATCTTGAAGATAGATACTATGATCGAACATTCTCTGAAGATATTCAGGGGCAGTGCAACGAAAAGATACAAAGAAAGTAAGCCGCCTAGGAAGTTGTTTGGTGCTCTTGGTAAGACAGACTACATCACTCCAGAAGATGACAAATGGCGTCACAATGACAGCCAATCTGACGATGAGGAGTCGAAGTTAAAGAAAATGATAGAAGACAAATTTAGACGAAAGGATTCGGATTCTTCCGACAGTGACGATGATGGTGATGATGAAGGTGGTGATGGTGAAGATACTGGTGCTGTTGGTGCATCTGGTGCTGCGGGTGCATCTGCTGCTGGTACAGCTGGTGATACTTCATCTGGAGATGATGAAATAGATGCAGAATCAGATGATAATCAACCTGAGCCTGGATATGAGTTCTACCTTGATGAACGTGGTGTGAGAAAGCTCAGGAAGATTAGACAAGAGGATGATGCTGATTATGTTCCTTCGGATACCGAAGCTGAACGTTTAAAGAAGAAACAAACTGCTGCCCATAGAAAGAAAAGGGCAAGGAAATACATCGGTTCCTCATCTGTGCTGCAATCCATTCCACAGCAAGAGCCTGTTCAAGAAGCAGAAATGGATCCAAACCTTGGGTTAACGGCCGAAGAAGCCAGTGCTATGGTATCGTCTCCTCCAAGATCATCCGAACCAACTCCTGTAGTCACGTCAGCTCCTGAAACACATACAGTGACACCTCAAGAACCAGCACGCTCAATTGCATCGACCATTCGTGCAATGACTTCTCAGCCGGCTGCAGAACGCAGATAAAGTAGATTCTCTCAGATGCAGCAAGATGAAAAGGTAGATTTCTTGTTTTCTCAATTACAAGCTGCTGCAGGTCAAATCAATAGACAATCGGACGTGATCAACGTTACAAGAAGCGACATGATTAAACAACAATTGGAGATAAACACGTTGAAGTCCACTGTTGGGCGTCAACAAGCAGAGATCACACGCCAACAAGCAGAGATTGAGCAACTGAAGGCTGAGAATGAACGATTGACAGCTGCTAATGAAGAAAGAAAGCGTCAGTTGGAACAAATACGAGCTGCAGATAACACTCGTGGTATTGATATGAACCGCTTGAAAGAAAGAAGCACCCAGGTTCAGAGGTTGGCCGAGACTCTTAAAGAAAAACATGACGATATGAGAGAGTGGTACAATTCTCGCAATACCATAATAACAGATGGGGTCAAGAAGATCACTGATGGTTTTGAGTTTGTAAGAAGGCGTGTCAACATCTTGTGGGGCGATCGATGCAAACAACAGGAAGTCCTAAAGAAAAAGGATCATGATTCTGAGGATCCGGGTAACCCTGACCCTTCTGCGACATCTGAGCAACAGCCAGCCACTGCCTCTACTCAAATTGTTATCTTCAAGCCTTCGCAGCTTGGATCTACACAAGGAACCTCTGGTGGAACCGTAGAAGAGATACAACAACTGGAGAGCAGTTCTTACATTGAAAGCTCTATGGCTGGTACTTCCTCTATTCCTAGCACTGTTGATCTTGCTTTACAGGTTTTACATCCGGTGACTGGAGAAGTTCTTGAAGAGGGAGAGTCTGTTGCTGATCTCATGGATGAGCGGATGTTGGCTCTAAATGAAATGAAAACAGTGGAAGATTCAGTGATCGATCAAATGCCGATTGAACCAGAGACTGTTGATACTGAAAACATTGACGAGATAGTGTTTGAAGGTGAAACAAGCAAATCAACTTATGTTCGTGTCGATGGAATGGAGTTTGATTCGTTTGATGAAGAATGGATGAAATAAAATTAGGAAGTATTGACGAGCAGTTAAAGAATCGTACGTCCTCAGATAATCCGACGGATTCATTCCAATAATGGAGAAAAAGGTTCTTGTCAAAGGTTGATAAGCCTACGCCCCCTGAAACCCAAGTTGATTTTCTGAAGTTCGAAAAAGTTAAGCCTCATGGGAAGATTCTGAGCTGGATGTTCGTGAAGGAAATTCACTGTGTTGCGATCAAGCGCGAACATGAAATCCAGTATTTCAACTCAATGTTGAGCATCTTATCTCTGCCGTTCTATGATGTTGCCGCCTTATCGAAGCTAGAAATCATCAATCGTTCAAATTATTTTGGGGCAACATTATTTGCAAGGAAAATTAAGTTCGAACGGAAGAAAGGATGGAAGGATGAATCATATAAACCACAGTTTCCGGTGTATCAACAAATCAAGTTCACTTTGGATCCATTGACCAACACGGCTCGATACAAGCTCATATATCAGCCGGCGAAGGTCATGAACAAGATTCCATTGATGCCCATGGAACAGAACTTTCTTGACGATATGGAGTTGTGGTGTTATGATTCGGATACTCATGAAGCGGTTATTGTGTTTAAGGGTGATCAAGAAAACTTCCGGATGTTAGATCCGATGTGGATTGTGAACATGTCCGCGGCCGACATCAACAGGTTGTACCGACATGATATATTTTACAAAGACAAGGACACGCATCAAGCGTTACGATTTCAGCGCGTCGCTTGCTTTTGTTACTATTGTGGATCCATGCTGGCAGTTCCTGGTCCGAGAAGCACTGGAGATTGAAGACCGAAGACCAAGTAACAGACAAGGGGGAGTTTGTTGATGCATATTTTGTGTATGTAACTTGTTATTTATTAGCGTTGTATTTACGGTCTTTTAATTATCGAGTCTGTATGTCCGTCAGTCGACCAAGTCGGATATCCTCCTATCTAACTTCGGTCCGACAGTATGTCTCGTTGTATTGTAATGTTTATGAACTGATGCATGTTGCATTTGGGTTAGTAGATTACGTCTAGTGTGTGTTTATACAAGTCTACTGTAAACTGTCTAACAGTTTGCAGCCTACCTGTTTTGAAGCCCTCGACGAAAGACTATCTTTCGTCGAGCTCTTGTATGACGAAAAACCTTTATGGTCATAACTCCATGTTCCGTCGTGACTGGTGACGAAAGACCTTGTCTTTCGTCGACCTTGGTATTTCGTCAGGCCCATTTTGTCTTTCGTCGACATTGGGATGGGCTGCCTATATAAACACCTCTGGGTTTCTGTGTGAAACCATGAGAGCATACCCCTACTGTGAGTTTACCTTCAAACATTGTGTGTATGTGTTTGATGCTTGTTCTCATCCATTTTAATCGATAGACTGTGAATCGTTGGTTACTCCGTGTTCTTGTTATATTTCTGAGTTTGGTTTGCATCGTCACGGGGATTCCGCACTCTTGACCGTGTTTGTTATAAACAAGTGATTTGGTTTCGTGATCGATCCTCCGAAAACGGACCTACATTAACTACTTCTCTCTCCAATTAAATAGTTAATTACATTCTCTCTCATTTTTTCTCTCTCACCAATTAACTAATTTTTTAATTCTAAAAAATATAACCATTATATAATATATTGTTCCATCTAGAACATGATTAAAAAACACTGTAGAAGTGAATGTACATATATATATTATATGTAATCACAATTTAAAAACATATGTACATATATGTATATTAATAAATTGTAGGTCCCGATACGGATCGTCGGACAACTACGAGATCTTGTTTCGAATACCGTAATGAGTGCGGAATCCACGTTACGATACAAACCGAGCGAGAGATAGAATACAAGAAAGATATAACAATTAACGCACACTTGTATTGATTAACAACAGAGATTGTTTACAGAATGATGCAATGAAATACAATAAAACTCTCTGAAGTAAACTCTCTGTTCTCTCTCTCTGGTGTCTAATGTTTGCCTTCTGTCTACTGTGTATTTATAGCATATAGGTCGACGAAAGACCTGCAGTCCACGAAGGACTCTCACGAAAAACCTGAGACCACGAAGAACTTGGTTCTTCGCCACTATGTCTGATCAACGAAGAAGGTCCTTCGTCACAAGGTTCTTCGTCTAACGTTGGTTCTTCATCATGCAGGTTCTTCGTCAGTTATAATATGTCCAAGGTTCTTCGTGGATGTTGATAATAGTGAACAACATTCTACGTGGATGGGCTGCACATATGCAGACTTGCAGATATAACATTAACATCAGCAAACAGATTGCAAACAGACTTTTATTTCTTCATTGTTTGCATGTAATGTTAATTCATCCTATGACATCATCATGGTGATGTCATGGTGATGTGTCGGCGGGAAACGGTTCACGGCTATTTGTGCTTCGCGTGTCGATCTCTGGGGCGTACGACAGAGGAATGTCGCCACGTTAGTCTTGAGCCGAACCTAACCGAGTCGAACCGAATCGAGTCGCGTCCACATAAAGTGTACCAACATAAATATTATTCCATCTGATCATCTTCTTTAAGTGTACATGTCCGATTTGTAATGTGCACATATGTACATTCATAATATACTTCTAAAAAAAGAAGTTAATGATATGTTTGTTCAACATGTTACATATGTGTATAGCAAGTATTTTAGATTGTTCGGCATTGTACATATGTGTACATAACAAGTCATATTCTTGACACGTATATACACATATGTACATTATCACACCTATGTTCAGAACACTCGTACATTGTCATACAAGATTCATGATGAGTACATGAAGAATAATCATGGATATGTAATTATAAAAAAATTGAATATTTAATCCAAACATAAAAAAAATATGTAATCAAACGTTCTGTAAATAATCCATTCTTGCATGAATATGCAATTAGAAAAAGAATAAATAACACAAACATATGAATTAATTTATTAAAAATAATACTTCTTAGTCTTGTGTGAATATAATTATCCTTATCAAGGGCCTGCTGAACGACATGAACGTACAGAGAAATGGAAAATCAAATTATTTTGAATTAAGAGAGATGGAGAAGATGATTATGCAATTTTAGAAAACTACCAAAATTAAAAGTGTAACTGAAATTCAATGATTAAAATAAAGATTTAAAACTAATTTATTGTATAATTACAACCTACCCTTAACAACTAAAAAGGAAATCAATGGTCCTGATTAGTTCACACAGTTCACTATGAAGATGTTGTTTACAAATGAACCTAATCATATATATATATATATATATATATATATATATATATAGAGTAGGAGTTTGGTGGAAAGTCTATTTTTCCTAGAAAGTCTAGGAAGGAATAAGAATTGGACATGTGTCATTGAGGGATTTTAAGTAGAAGGGCTATCATGTAATTTCACATTTTAATTTTATTTTTGGAATGTATCTTCATTAACTAAAATTCCATGATTTTCGGAATTTTTATTATTTTCGAATTCAAATCTGGAAGTCAATGTGTTTATCTGAAAACTATCAGCATGTTCTTAGTGATGTTTGTTACCAGTCAGAGAGATTGAAGTCAGTGTGTTTTAACACTCTGAAGTCAATATATAATCAGGTTGTGTTTTAACAGTTCTTTTGCATTTTAACAATCTGAATGTGTTTTATGTTATTGTCTATGTCACATTACATCGCATATTCCATTGTCCAGAAGATTACTGGAATTTATCAGCATGTTCTTGGTGCTGTGTTTTAACAGTTTACAGGGCTAAAGTCAATTTTTTTATAGATCCCACAATATAAAGATGGTAAAACACAGGGTATGAATCTGATTGATGTTAAAACACAACTGTATGAATCTGAATGCTAAAACACAACTGTATGAATCTGATTGATGTTAAAACACAACTGTATGAATCTGAATGCTAAAACACAAGTGTATGAATCTGCTTGCTGTTAAAACACAACTATATGAATCTGTTTGCTGTTAAAACACAACTGTATAAATCTGAATGCTAAAACACAACTGTATGAATATGCTTGCTGTTAAAACACATCTGTATGAATATGGATGCTAAAACACAACTGTATGAATCTGAATGCTAAAACACAACTGTATGAATCTGCTTGCTGTTAAAACACATCTGTATGAATCTGCTTGCTGTTAAAACACAAATGTATGAATCTGTTTGCTGTTAAAACACATATGTATGAATCTGAATGCTAAAACACAACTGTATGAATCTGCTTGCTGTTAAAACACATCTGTATGAATCTGGATGCTAAACCACAACTGTATGAATCTGCTTGCAGCTAAAACACAACTGTATTAATTTGCTTGCTGTTAAAACACATCGTCAAGAAAACGGAGATGATAAGAACAATATTTGAATGGTGATGATGAACTCGGAGATGGTGGAGATGGAGAAGTGTTTTAATTTGATCTGGTGCTCTCCATCGTTTCTAAAGTTATCTTCTTCCATGATTGTAGTTATTTTTGGTAGGGATTGGGGTTTCCAAGATGGGTTTGGAGAGAGAGAGGGAAAATCGCTTGAAATTAGGAACTGGGCGGTTATCTAATTGATTTAAAACACGGCCATTGACAAAATTGCCCCTACTCATTTAAAACAATCAATTAATTAAACTCAAATATTACAAGATTGCCATTGATTTAATCTCAACCCTTAAACACACCAATCGGATGGACCAGATCGCTTCCTAGACTTTCTAGGAAAAACACACTTTCCGTGCGAACCCTACTCTATATATATATATGTATGTATGTATACACACACACACACACCCTAGGAGCAAAGAGAAAATGACAACTAAATCTTTCTTAAACAAACAATCATGTAATGCACATTCACATCCTAAACGAGATAAAGTATTCAAAAAAAAAAAAAACAGTCCCAAATTAAACGGGGAGAGCCGGAAATTAATTTTTAAATCAATGTCGAGCGGGTATTTCTAACCTCGTTATTTTTAAATGATGATTTTAATTTCAGGTCGGGTATTTTCTAACCTCGTTATGTTTTAAATGATAATTTCAATTTGGGGGGGGGGGGGGTCTAAGCTCTCTAAGCTCGTTATGCTTTAAGTGGTGTTTTCAATTTCTGGCGGGTATTTTTAAGCTCGTTATGCTTTAAATGGTGTTTTCAATTTCTGACGGATATTTCTAAACTAGTATAATGACTTTCAAACGATGGCATACCAATTTCACAATATAATAACATATATATATATATATATATATATAGAAAAAGTATATCGTACATTACGGCTTAACATACTTCACGTACAACAACGTGCGTGATTTGTTCTATAACATGCGTGATTAATGTTTTCAATATGCATGATTATTGTGTTTCAACATGCGTGATTTTGGATTTTTGAGTTATAACGTGCGTGATTTTAAAATGAACGTGCGTAATTACCTGTCGTACGTGATGTACGTTAAGCAGTAATGTACGTTAACCTTCCTCTCTCTCTCTCTCTCTCTATATATATATATATATATATATATATATATATATATATTTCAAACCTAAACATACTTACATACACACATACATACTTACATACACACATACTACACAAACTAAGTTCACATAAACATAAATTAAAGAAGAAAATAAAGATAAATTCCACAAATTAAAAAAACAAATTCAACAATTCAAACACTAACTAACCGATCTTGAAGAGTTACGCCATTTAAGGGTGTGCCATCACAGAGGTGAAGAGATCTGGGGGAGAAAGAAACCCGCCTTAAGCTTGATGTACAGTTTAGAGTTTTAGCGGCGAGATATTTCACCACGATTACTTAACAAATACGGATAAAACCTACAAATGCTCATTCTGCTCACTCCTAGTTGTATAACATTTTTTACATGAATTAAAGAAAAAAAATAGATTACTTTTTCAAACTCAGGGTGTAAATGATTTGATAGGTGATATTGTAGCAGTTACATTCCATCGAATGTTGCCACAAATCCTGAAACGTTGATTTCTATATGCACACATGCATGTATGTGTTTATAGATCATATATATATTTATATACAGATTCATCTTCTAAAACTTAATTAAAAAATGGAATTATTTATTAGTTTAATTACTTTTAGAAACCCTAATATTAATAGCCGGTGGTAAATCCCCACCACCTTTCCCAAACAATATACAAAAAGAATCTTCATCCCTGACCCACTACAGTCCACAGCAGTTGAATATTTAGTCAGTTTCACACAACTGATTGTTTTCATTTCATTCCTCTTCTGCTTCTATGTTGCTTCTTTATTTATTTATATTTTTTTCTTTTGTGGGTATTTATATTCCCATTTATTCTTCATTTTTAGCTTCAATTTGTCGATGTTTCTTGAGCCGATTCTTCACCTACAGCTACACTTTTAAACACACACACACGCATGCACAAATGCATAATCTATTGCTATGAGTTTTAAAAGGTTGGAAAAGGTGGCGAGAGACGTGGGTCCTTGCCTCCTTGTTTTGGAGCACTCCAGTCAACCCATTTATTTTTTTATTAATATTGTGTATTTTATATGTATATTTCTGACAATATTCACATATCTCTACAATTAACTTTGACAGTAAACGTGTGATTAAATTCATTAAAAATGTCATGAAGCAGTACATAAATCGCCTTTAACCCTTTAATTATTCATCATTTTTAGTTTTATTACCTTTACAGATTCTCTGTGTTTCTTACTTTATGCATGAATAATGCCAAATTTATATGACCTAATTTATAGAACCTCTCTATATGCAATTAGATACACATTTGTGAAGAATTAATTAATTTATTATAGGGCAAAGTAATAATTAATTTGTCTACTTATTTTATGACGATGTAATTGAAGGCAAAGAACGTAGAGTTTGCGAGACTCTGCTCGGTAAATGAGTCGAATATTCAAGGTGGTTAGGTTTGGCACCTTGATGTCAACCCTTCGCCACCTGGGGTTGTAGTATGTTCCAAGGGTTGGGTTGCTCATCCATTAGAGCGGCACGTGAGCCCATTAGAACATTGTAAGACAGTTGAGTCCATATTCGTCACTATTCTTGATCAACTCTGGGCCGGGCTGTTTTATCATTTTGGCACTGTTGTAGATACGTAAATAATGGGAAAATGTACGGATTTAATAAGATGATAAACCAAGAAGGTTGTAATGAGAGAATGCCATTGTGTTATCATTTAGAGATATAAGTATGTTTATCACATCGTACTAGTTATTTTATATAGGTTTCCGCTCATTTCATATGCTTCATCAGTAGTGGCGGACCTAAGAAAAGGTTCAATAAAGGTACCTTGCATAGTTCATTCCTAGCTAACGCAGGTGGTTCAACACAATTGATCTGGGTGTATCCTTCCTATATTTCTTTGTATCCACCATCAGGGTGTTCATCGAGTTGAATAAGTCAAATTTCGCGTTATTCAAATTTGAAGTTTTGAAAGCTATATTCAAACTCCCCTGAAATTTCGAATATGCTTATTTGAATTTGAGTCGAATTTGAGCTTATTCAATTTATTAAAATAGAAAAAAAAACTAAATTACTATTTTTCCCAACTTTTAAAATCTAACACATACATAATAAAAACTTTCTCAAAAGAGCGTTAAAACAATCCTAACAATGATAAACAATGTCAAAAGACAATAAGAAAAACAACACACTAGCCCAACTAAAAAAATAGTTATATGGCATATAAAAAATATGCAAGACACACACATATATGTTATACTAATTAGGTCATTCAAATAATTTCAAATAATGGAAACTTAATTTCAAATCGACTTATTTACCCGCTTCATATAGTTATTCAATTCAAACAAGCTTAAATTTGAAATCGACTTATTTATTCGAATTTGAATATATTGAATCACATTTTGAGTTGTTTCAGCATGATTTACATAACGAACACCCATATTCATCATCTAGTTGTGGCTTATATGACAAAAATGGTCATCCAGTTATAGAGGTGATCATACAATGAGATAGATTGCTCAACAAAATATGACATAGAGATAGATCTAACATGCCTTACAAACTAAATGATTGTTCGAATGTTAAACTTGGGTACCGATTTCAACACCTTACCATGTGTTGCGGTATGAAGGTTTTTTTTTTTTTCATTATTATTTTAAAGAGAGGTTCTTACATCACGCATCATTTAGTTCAACTTTAAACCGATTCTTAATAGACGATTACCTTGTGACTTCAAAGCATGACTTTTTCAGATTTTATCATAATATTAAATTTAACACTTAATTTTATTTTTCTTAAATAATGTGTGATTGTTAATTTATTAATTAGTTTTTCTACCCATTATGATATAAATTTTAATGAAAACCAAATTGTTTACAAAACAAATATATATTGGTCCCGTAAAATGTTTTAACAAAAACAATTATTAAACTATTTATATTCTATTTTTAATTTGTATTTAAGTTAATGAAATGTAGTCTTTTTAATAACCTTTATATTTTCTATACTATATTTTTTGTAATTATTAAAAATAAATTTGTTACTATATGAAGCTAGTTATTTAATGAAGGCACAAACAATTTGCATATCCAAGTTGATCATTTACATACTTTAGGGGATGAACAAAGAAAAACTCTGTTACAATATTAGTTACGGGTTCATGTCGGGTCTCGTAAAGTAAGTAGTTGTTTAACAATATGGTTTCTAGTGTCTGCATTGGAGTATGCCCGTCTCTCTTTGATGCTCTAATCTCATGCATCGCATTTTGTATGTCTTTTTGAACATGGAGGCTGTCGGGGAACTGGTTCCTTATGGTTTGATAAATGTTGTGTGACTCCATGTTTTGAGCCGTCAGCTGCTCTATCAGCCTGTATTCTCTAGGAGAAAATCTTTTCACAAACGCGTGGGCAAATAGATCAAAAGCAGGTTCGTTGTTATGTTCTAGGTTTCCCACTACTATCTCCCATATATCATTGTTGTCCGCCCGCACCGCTATTGGTGAAAACGGGCAACCGAGTTTTTTGTTGCCGGCTTTTCTAACTGTTGCTTTAGTACGGTGCTCACAACCACGGTCGACGCGTCACAATAACGTAACCATTCTTGTTTGGCCTTTTTTGTACCCATTCCTTCAGTTCTTTTAGAGACTTCAAAAGTTGTTTCACCAATACGGTTAACTTATATTTCATATTTAGGACACTAAATTATACATATTATTTTGAACTGCTGATGAATAGTGAAACTAATATTATATTTATTTTAGAGTTAAATGTCATTTTAGTCCCTGTGGTTTGGGTCATTTTGCCAGTTTAGTCCAAAGGTTTCATTTTTAACCTGTGGGTCCAAAAAGGTTTCACAGTTGCCATTTTAGTCCACTGGATTAACTTCATCTATTTTTTCTGTTAACGAGAAGGCTAATTCGGTCATTTTATATGGCTGAATTGCCCTTTTAGTTAACAGAATTACATACAAAATGACCAAATTGGCCTTATCGTTAACAGAAAAAATGGATGAAGTTAACCAAGTGGACTAAAATGGCAACTGTGAAACCTTTTTGGACTCACAGGTTAAAAATGAAACCTTTGGACTAAACTGGCAAAATGGCCCAAATCACAGGGACTAAAATGGCATTTAACTCTTTATTTTAATTTAATTTTTTTAATTTGTTTTTCATTGAAAATGGATACTGTGTTGCTATTGTATCAAATTGAATCGAAACCGATAATGATATTTAAGATGGATATCATGATGCTATTGTACCAAATTAAACCGAAACCGACAATGATATTTAAAATGGATACCATGACGCTATCGTACTAAAGCGAACAGGAACCGTCAATGATATTTAATTTGTTTTCTTTTTATCGTAAACTATACAAGTGCCGATAAAAATATAAGAAACACATTTTTTATATCGTAAACTGTATGAGTATTGATATGGGACTTACCGAACTAATTTCAACCGAATAACATCGGTGCTAATATCGGCAGTATGGGAACCAACATTCATTTTTATGGTTTTCGATTGATATTTTTCTATCGAAAACTATAAACTATACGAGTGCCAATAAAAATATAGAAAAAACAATTTTTTTATTGTACACTATACAACTGTGTTTATACAGGACTAACTGAGCCGATTTCAACCGGACAACATCGGTAAAAAATATCGGTAGTATCGGAACCGGTATTCCTTTCTATGGTTTTCGATTGATATAAAGTACGTATTCTTTTGGGCATAACCCGATTTATTTTATAGTTTTCTCTTTCAGCTACTATAGCGAGTGTCGGTATCAGAACGAATCGAACGGATACCAACTAAGTTCCCGCCGCATAGCGCGGGGAAAAACCACTAGTATATATTATTTTAATTATTTATACTAATTTTAACATATAACATTTTAAATAAATAAAGGTGATACCTACTTAGTTTGATAAGGATAGCCCGGGTTAGGAGATTCTTCATTAGACCCTTGCCAATCATCATACGGTGGTGTGTTTGGAGGCTCACCACTGTATCCTCCACCCTCCGAATAGTCATTTTGCACATAGAAAGAGTGTGATGCATTATTACTTTCATAATACGTTTGCTCACCACCGTATCCTTCGTATCCACCCAAATGGTCTTCTTGCACGTAAAAAAAATGTGATGCATTGTTACTAATGTGTGGGTCAAAACACGGTGTATTTTGTAGTAGCTTGTGTTGATCATGAGTGTGTTAACATGCTAATCCATATTGGTTTATATACTTATTGCGTGTTTGGTGTTTTTGGCTTAACAGGTGCTAAATAGGGTAAAAAGAGAAACCGAGCTGAAAAATGGGTTTGACGGGTCAACACGGGACTCTCAGCGAAAAATCTGACCTGGGCATCCCAAGCGCCACGCGAAAGGAGCTAGGATTCTCCCGCGACGTGCGGGAGAGTCCAATTGCGGTAAAAGTATATAAACGGCTTAAATTGTTTTTTAGGGTTATCAATCAATTTCCAGCCGTTCCAGACGAAGTCAGTAGTGATTTCCAAGGATTTTGACCATAAACCTCATCCATTCAAGCTGTTTCTCATGTCTAATCTGTCCCCAATGAAGATTGAAGTTGTGATGACCACCATGAGCGGCTAAACGCGTTGTGACTACCGCTCGGATGAACAATTGCTTTGTTTTGACACGAATACTTTGTTTTCGATTCTTATAAACTGGTAATAAAGCTTGACCACTTGTGTTCATTTTGTGCAACGTTGATTATATTTGAATTATTTGTCGTTTATTAAGTGTCCTGGCGATATACTTGCATCGTTAGCAGGTTAATAAATTGGTGGGTAGTTGGTAATTAAGCGGGTTGTTAGGTTGTACAGTGAATCTTAAAAACTATCCCTAACATTAATCAAAATCATTAATCCAAGGCAATGTTTATGTGGTGTTTTAATCAGTAAACGAGTGTTTGTGTTAACTACGGGTAATTGGGATTCCGGGTGGAGGTTAATTTTTCTCTTATTGATAACACTTTTCTCAACAATTTTGTTGTTCTTTCAAACAATCATTAAAACCCCCGAATTTAGAATAGATTAGATCATAGTTAAAACTGAACATTAACCACAAATTCCCCATGGATACGATCCCTACTTACACTATCCACATAGTTTATTTAGGTTTTTGATTGACCCTAAGGACAGTCATCAGTTACTTTCGTAAGTATTGCTCGAGTTAAGCGGTTGCTGATCATAATACGGTTGGTCACCATCGTATCCTATGTATCCAGCCAAATAGTCTTGTTGCACATAAAAAGATTGGCAACTATATCCGTAATCCGGATACTCTTATTGTGTTGGATAGTAGGGTTCATCAAGAGAGAGAGCGGAGACTTGTTCAAGTCTAGTAACGGTTTCATTTGATCAACATGAACGCCAGACGCATCCATATCCTCCTCCTTGTTAGAACTTGGAACGCCATAATTTTCCTCGGTTTCAAGCACGCCCCAAGAGTCGTTGGAATACTGCTAAAAAAAATAGTTCCTCTCCCAGACTTGTGACATTTTAGCTTCACGATTGTTTAACAACCAGGGAAGAAAAGCCCTATGAAGGAGCGTCTGCGTGCCACTATTTGAAGAAACCAAATTCACTATGTATACGCCTCGTACAACCCTGTACTTGGTGTATACCTTTATCACGAGCCCAGACAACATTGGTTCAAAGTCAAACTAGACAGTTATATACGTCACGTACAGGCCTATACGTGGCATATAGAAAACTCGTACATGCCTGTATGTGGCGTATATGTGATTGATTTGACACTGTACTAGTTTTCAACCCCGGTCAAAGACGTAAACCACATACGCGGTGTACAGGTCTGTACGTGACGTATATAGAGGTCCTATTTTTGGTATCTGGTCAGAGAAATAAACCACACACGCCACGTACAGACCTGTACGTGACGTATGTAATCTCACTTGGGTGTGTAAATAGGCATCAAGGTGTGTGAATATGCACACCCTTAGGGTGGACGGTATGGTTGGGGTGAGTTAAGGTGTTTGAGTTTTCTCTACCCAATAATCACATGCCATGTCAACTCTTCACTTCACTCCCTATTTTCTACTCAATCACTAGGTATGGTTCAAATACCCACTCAATTAAAAAATAAAAAATTTTGATTGGTTCTTCTCCCCTCTCTCTCTCTCTCCTCCCTTTGTTCTTCTTCACCTTCGGTGAGTATACACCGAAAAAACACTCTCTCTCCTACTCCCCACTCCCCATTCAAACACCCGGTGTGATTGCCCGCTCGGTTACTCCCCTCCCCGAAGCCGTACCGACTCCCCTTAATTAAATTGGTTGTGAGAGAGTTATGGAATGGGAAGTATGGATGCCTTGTGGCCTAAAAGACCGAACCAAAATCATATCCCAAGTAAAATGAAAATCAATCTTCTATTTGGTCTTAGCTAACAAACATTTCTCCAAAATGATTACTGCTTGCTTCATCAACTGAACGAGTATTTTTTTTATTGCTCTAACTAGCTAAGAAAAAAACATGTGGAATTCAAACCTTCATTGAGCAGCATGATCAAGTAAGTATTGTTTTAGTTTCATATTTAACTGGATCTTGTATTGAGTTACGTAAAAAGAGATCTACGGCTCTGATAACATAATGAGAACTAAGATACATAGATGATTAGATGAAATTATGCTGTGTATATTGTGATATATCTAAAAGCTAGAAATGTACACAATGAGGTAAGTTTGCTTAACAAAGTTTAACCATAAGCTAACGTACTACTATAACTACCGAGTATATCATCCCTATGTATCAAACAAATGAAAAGAACAGGAATCAAAACGATTAGTCATAAGTGGTGTGAATTTAGGTTTGTCTTTGATCAAAATGATAATGTTTTATGGGCTACAGGATTTGTTTATTTTAGGAACCTAGTTGAAGAAACAATTAAACATCGGCTGCTTGATCCCGTATAGTGGAATTCGATATTCACATGTTTTAGGCGTCTTTGTTGGGTAATGCAACTGCCAACAAGATATAGGCTAGCTAGAGATAGCCTGCTTGGACTAGCTCAGTGATCAAACCTAAAATTGGATTGTGCTCTTTAAATCAATTTTTTTTTTCTATAATCTAAATACTAATAATAAAACATTATTTATAACTTTATCAAGTTGGTATTGTCGTTCAATTTAATTCTAACTACTTATAAATTTATTTTGAATGGCAAAATATATACTTTTTTGAATGGCAAGAATATATAGGGTGCTACTTTCTACACCCTCCTATATACTTTTCACACCCCCCTCCTCTCACATACTTACAGGTGGGGCCTTCGTGGGACCGGCAGTTTTCCTCTCACAAGGGGGGGTATAATCAGGAGGGAGGGGGGGTGTGTATAGAATGAGCCAATATATATTAATAAGAGGGTAGAACTAGGTAGCTTGACAATATCGATCATAAGTAGTAATTAATAGAAGTTGAAATCTTTGACCACTTTGTAATAGTGCCCAAAATGTGTTTAATTAATTTATATAAAAATTAAAATATTAACAAAAATTTGGTAAACTATGATGATTGATGAACAAACTATATAATTTTTATTTTTTTTCTTGTCCCAATGTTATGAAGATGCATATAGTATTTTTTTTCGATCAACAAGAGTACTTACTCCGGCTTGTTTTCAAGAGGGTTATTTTTTTATTTTTTATTTATTTTTTTTTTTTTTACGTTGGTGAAGTCGAAACCTACACATAGTTTTTTTTTACATATAGATTTTCACCGAAAAATTATTGATGAATCGTCTGCCTTCAATGTCGTCTCTTTGAGAAATTATTGACGGATATGTCTATCGTTGAAAGTACTCTGATGTGTAATGTGCCTTTTCAGTCTTTGGTGTCATAAAAAATACAGCCTCGTATGTACTTATGTATATATAGGGGCTGTTTGGTAGCCTCTGAATGGTCATTAAGAGGCTACCTCTTAATGGAATCATTAAGAATTTTACCAATGAGAAGGTAGAAGAATGTGACATGTGATGATTTACCATTCAAAGGTTACCTCTTAACCATTCAGACTTGAGGTTACCTCTTATTCATTCAGAGGTTTTAAACCATTAAGAGGTAGCATCTGAATGGTCATTAAGAGGCTGCCAAACAGCCCCATAGTTTTTGAAAAAAATCGTCATATTGAAGCTACTTATCATTATTGTTAAAAACATCATATATCTTAAAAATTCATTTTATAACTTGTTAAAACAAAATAATTTTGTTACATACGCTGAATATATATGCAATAAAAAGAAAAAACAAAAGACTGTCAAAACTCAAAAGAATTTACTTTGACCGATCAAACCAGTAAGTGGAAGACAGAAGGCAGAAAATTAAAAAGAATTAAATTATATTAAAGAGGCTTAGTAGGAACTAATTACTGTAACCCAACAAAGTTATTATTTTTTGTTGTTTCTTAATTTACTTTTTTGACGAGTGCGTTTCCCAATTACCTGGTCAACAGATTTCTACTTGGTTTTCTCAATCCTCTCTCTCTCCTCTTTTAATTAATTTTAATTTTATTTATCTGATGCATCTTCATTTTAAATCTTTTGGTAGAACTAAATATCGTAGATTTTACTCAATTACTTCTGCTACTCGATCATAACTATTCTTAAATTTAGAACACCTGCAACACTGCACGGGGATCAACATCCTCTTCCATTTATAATATACCAACACCTATTAATCTTAATTTTGTATTTAGATTTGATTAATAAAGAATTTCCTAGATTACAAGCAGCTGATTTATTAATCCTATTATTTTATAAACTTGTATACACATACGTATAGTCCAATAAGATGATTTAGATAGTGTGGGAATGCTGGACTTTGGGGTGTCAATTTTTTGCAAGTACGAGGTGTTTAGTGAGTTCCAATACAACTCAAGTTGGATTAGAATAGAGTGTGAGAGAGGTGAGAAAAGATATCCAAAGAATTTATCATAAATTTATTTTCAAGTGAATTTGATCTTTTATCGTAAATATCTTCTCTTTACTTTCAACAATACCAATTATTTTTTTATAAAATTTATGTTGAGTTTTGAGTGTATAAACATATCCCATAACATGTTATTATCATGCAATTTAAATTTTAATAATCTATATAGGACTCAGTGACGGATAATACGTACTAACAGTGTGAATACTAGCATTGTAACATTCATTTTCGCTGCTAAAGACAATCTCAGTTTAACGAAGGAGTAGCTTTGTCAGCCTATAATAAAAGTTCTTATTATTTATTATTTTTTTTTAATAATTTTATTTGCAAGAGGAATTGTCTAAGTTGAAACTACTTAGTATAATAAAGCCACTCGTGCCTTGTTACCCTTCTTTTTTTTTTTTTTTTTTGAGGAATTTTTATTTGAATTTCAATCACCAGGGCAAATTACATAAGAATAGCAGGTAGACGAGCAACAAACTGCGCTGCCATCCCTTTCTGAATAGAAAACCCTAATCTACCCTTCTTATAAAACACATTATTAAATTGCATACTAGAACTAATAATGCAATTAAATATTAAAAAATGTACTATATCATATTAAACAATTTGTGTGTAAGATGCTGGAGTCAGTCAGACTACTTAAAATGAACATTGTAGAAGGGCTTCTATGAATCAAAAGAGTGAGAAAGAGAGAATAGAAAGATAAAGGAGTATTTATTAAATACTCTCATCTTTCTAATAAATTCTTTCCTTTTCCTCTTCTCTTCAATCTTTTTTAAAACCATCTCCTCACCCTGAAATTCTCTCTTAACTATTACTGCTTTAGGGTAATATATATATATTTATACCATTAACCCTTTCCATAGCTACTGTGTTAATTCTTTAACTCTTGTGCTTTCATTCACTAGCTAATTATCACTTGCTTTAATGCTTTGTTAGATTTCTTCAAGTGTTTAACATATTATTAGCTTCTCAAGTGCAAAGAAGACAAGATGAATTCAAACAACTGGCTTTCATTTCCTCTTTCTCCAAATCACTCATCTTTACCACCTCACAATTTTTCTTTAGGTCTTGTTCATGAAAACATAGACACTCCTTTCTCTAACCAAGGTAGAATAATATACATATCTTTGTTAACCATGTTAACTATTTGTTTATGTTTATGTAATCTTTTTTAACAAAAATGTTGCAGAATGGAACTTGATTGGGGCACAAGGTAGCAATGATCAAGTCCCTAAAGTTGCTGATTTTTTGGGTGTGAGCAAGTCAGAAAACTCTTCAGAACTTGTGACATACAATGATATGCAAACAGGTAATGACACGGATTATCTGTTCACAAACAGCAGTTTGTTGCCACAAGTTCAAAACACTTTATCTGCCACACCTACAAGCTATGAACTTCCAGAAAATTCAAGCACTTTGCAGTCTTTGACATTGTCTATGGGTAGTGGAAAGCGTTCTACTTGTGAAACAAGCACCGGTACTGATAACACTAGCAATGATAATACCAATACTACTACAAGTGTTGTTGAAGCTAACCCTAGAAGGACTTTGGATACTTTTGGTCAAAGAACCTCAATCTATCGTGGTGTAACTAGGTCGGTTATTATTTTTGTTATGTTATTATATTTGTAGATATTTATTACTTTATTAACACAGATTTTTAAGAACTTTATTAACATTTTTTTATGCTATTTGAATTATTAAATTGCAGGCATAGATGGACAGGAAGATATGAAGCTCATTTATGGGATAATAGTTGTAGAAGAGAAGGGCAATCAAGAAAAGGACGTCAAGGTACACAATTTTCGTTAGTTTTTGTTAAGGTTTTTCTGTTTCAAGAAAACATCTTCCAGTCCAAAACAGCTGAGTATCACTGACTGCTTGATCTGTGGACGATACTCATTTGTTTAGTAGTGTTCGTACTCATGAAGATGAAGTTGTGATTCTTGATTCTTTCATGACACAATTTATCATTTTTTTTGTAACTTATTTTTCCTTAGGGTTTATTATTTCTTTTATTTACTAACTTTTTTTGTGTTTGTTCTTTGCAATAACGCTGTTCGGTTTTTCTCTTGGCGCAGTATATCTCGGTAAGTTTGATTATTTACATCGTAGTGTCGAGTTTTCTTTCATCAATATCATGATCTTCTATTTAAAGTTGAAATGATCTCATTTTATTACCAATTTTGGTGGCTAGGTGGATATGACAAAGAAGAGAAAGCAGCTAGGGCTTATGATATGGCTGCCCTCAAGTACTGGGGAACTTCTACTACCACCAACTTTCCGGTATATATACTTCTTGCCATCAATGTTTTTTTACTTTCTTTGTACATGCAGGTAATGTGTTCATATCTTAAGCGAATCACGATAATGGAGTTTTTTCTTGTGTTTATTACAGATTACTAACTATGAAAAGGAAATTGAGGACATGAAACACATGACTAGACAAGAATTTGTAGCATCCATTAGAAGGTTAGCAACCTATTTACATTTTACTGTCAGCCAACACGTATGGAAAAAATCCTAGGCCCGTCACTGGTCATGTAGTCGTTTTTAGTTTTCGTTAATCAATGGTTGTTTCGTTACAGGAAGAGTAGTGGATTTTCACGTGGTGCATCGATGTATCGAGGTGTAACCAGGTACCAAACCCTAATCAAGACCTTCTTCTCTCTCTATATTATAATGTCTCTCTCTTTCATAGTCTTATACAAGCTGTTAAATCACATGATCAGACATCATCAGCATGGAAGATGGCAGGCAAGAATAGGAAGAGTTGCAGGCAACAAAGATCTCTACTTGGGAACTTTCAGTATGTACCATGTTTCATCAATAATCAGATCTTGTGTTCATTCATCTATCTTAATTAAATTCTCTCAAAAACCTATGTATATGCATGCACCTACAAAGTCTCTAGTTTACCATGTGGATTACCACTTGCTTTTATTAACTTCATAAAAACACAATTCAAATTATGGGTTATTACACGCTCATTGTTTTATGGCATTTATTTCTTTCATATTCCAAAACAATGTGTACATGTTTAAAATCTTGTATTTATGTTGCTTTTATTTCATATTCCAATACATTGTGTACATATTTAAGATCTTGTATTTATGTTGCTATTAATTATGTTTCTTTTATGAGTGCATATAATTAACTAGAAAACTCATGCAGGCACCGAGGAAGAAGCGGCTGAAGCGTATGACATAGCGGCTATAAAATTTCGAGGACTAAGCGCAGTTACAAATTTTGACATGAACCGTTATGATGTTAAAAGTATACTTGAAAGCAACACTCTCCCCATCGGTGGAGGAGCTGCGAAACGTTTAAAAGAGGCTCAAGCAATTGAGTCATCAAGAAAGCGCGAAGAAATGATCGCTCTTGGCTCGGGTTTTCCATTTGGAACCTCGGCCAACGCGGGTGGTGTGTTACAAGCCTACCCTCTTTTACAACAACCATTTGAGACACAAGCACCACAACCTTTGCTAACTTTACATAACCCTGAAATCTCTCACTATTCCACCCAAGACCCTCAGTTTCACCAAAGTTACCTACAATCCCATCATCATCACCCTTATAACATGCATGGCTCTCACCAATCTTCAAGTCAAACACCTCAGTTCTACAACAGTTATCTTCAAAACAACCCGGTTTTGCTTCATGGGTTGATGAACATGGGTGGATCTTCATCTTCTTTGATGGATGGTACTAACAACAACGGTGGTAGCTCAAGTGGGAGCTATAGCGGTGGAGGGTATTTAGGTAATTTTCTTGGTCAGTCAGGGAATACCGCCGAGGAGCTAGCCATGGTTAAGGTTGATTATGATAATTTGCCAACAGAGAACAACTATGCTGGCTGGTCTGGTGATTCATCTGTTCAAGAATCAAACCCAAGCGTTTTCACAATGTGGAATGACTAATTAACGTGATCAGAAAGATCGAAGGACAAGCAAAAAGTTGAATATTCTGATAATAACAGTTTTTATTTTTCTTGTTTTGTAATGGTTTTAACTTTAATGAATGTTCAAGAGGGTGTACCGATCCAAATTTTGGTTTTTAGTAGCATCATTTATTTTGCACTACGGAAATTATAACCATAGATTATGTCTAAATGAAAATTTTATGTTTCAAAGGTAAAACATGAACAACTTTCGTGCATTTATTTATATATATTTGATTTGTAATATAAGTTCACGTGTATTTGTCTTGCATACACATACATATATAAAAGATGATTAATATCATAATACAAAGCACTTTATTATTTTAACATCCTATGCTATTTCATCTATTAATTAAACCGTTGTAGACTTCGATTATGATATATCGACACAAAATCGAAGAAAACAAACGGAAAGCATCAATTTACGAATCTTGAATTAGTTTAAGATATGATCCTTAGTTATTATAGATCCCTTTATCTTATCTTACTTTTAACACTACAAGAGAATTAAGTTTTTGCGATCGTGCTTTCCGTCGCAAAACAGTGGCTATTTCCCTTTTGCCGCTAAAAACTTGGTAGAATAACCGCACATAGCAATGCCCTATTGTCAACTATTTGCTACTGTTTTATCTTTTTGCTACGGTTTTGCTATCACTTTTTGTCGCCGTTTTTCTAGTACATTTTATCACTATTTTGTTACCGCATTGCCACAATTTTGGCTAGCTTTGCCCTTCATACCTATTTATACTTGTTGCCATTTCTTTTCCAAATTAACCATTTATGGAATTTCAATATCATACCAAACATCCAATGATTCTCATAATCACTACAAGAAAAACTAGCAATAGTGGCGACCTCTTTAGCGACGACTTCCGAAATGTCGCCACTAAAAGTCCTATCCGTGTCCTCTCCTTTTAATCCATCCCTAGCCGTTCGATCATTAAGCAATCTAAGGGTTGGTGTTTTATTAGGGCATGTAAGGTTATCAAAACCACTGGCGGGCAAGAGATTCACCCATTCCCTCCCAAATCACACCAACCCCAAACCCTAAATTGACGCGACCACCTCGCCGGACCACCTCCCTAGCGCCGCCGCACCAACTTCTCAGCACTGCCGGACCACCAGGTACTTTTCCTCTTCCTCTTTAGTGTTGAATCTATATTTTTGAACCATGTTTCAGAGCATTAGGCTTGGGTGTCAGCAGGGCGGCTCAAGGTTAAAGCTGCTAAAGCCCTAGCTGATTTGCCGAACCTCTTCTCTGATTTGCCAGGCGGCACTTAGGTTGAGGAACCAAAATCGTTGTTTGTTGGAGGTGATCACCGTGTTATGGCTGATACAGGGGTGTGTCTTAAATTTTTAAGGATGTGTAATCGAGCATACTCAGGTACCACTTAATTGTATCAGAACATATATTGGTATTGTGCTTTAGCATAAATTTTTTTTTTTATAAACTTTGAAGTTGATTGGTAGTGTGTTGATGGGTTAGTATGAGTTTATGACCAGAAGTGACAATTAACTTCAATCAAATACATCACAATGTGCATTGAATCTTTCGCCATCTTAGGGCGGGCGGTATGGCTTCGGTGACCCCATTCGGGGAGTGCTTTCACCGAGCGGTGATTCATACCGGGTAGACCGGTGAGTGGAGATCGGTGAGTGGGGAGGGTTGATTTCGGTGTATAGTCACCGATGAGAGGAGAGAGGAGAGAGAGGAGAGATACAACCAATCAAGTTTTTTTTTTTTTTTTAATTGAGGGGTGTTTGAACCATACCTAGTGATTGAGTGTAAAATAGGGAGTAGAATGGGGAGTTGACATGTCATGCTATTATTGGGTAGAGAATGAGTCAAACACTCTAGAGTGATTGAACCATACTGTCCACCCTTATGATTGTTTCAAATTGATCACTATGTGCATAATCTAGCTGCTTTGGTCTCCCGTTAAATTTTTTAATGTTGCCTTCAAACCATTCTCCCGAAACAAGCTCATCATCTGCAAATAGTAGGAGTGTGATTGGAGGAAAAAGTTGACTGATTTAGATACCATTAAACGCACCATTTGATTTCATGCTTGACATAAATGAAATTTTATTTTTGAAAAATTATTAAAATACTTCTCATCTTCTCAAATGTTTTTCTTTATAGCCAACTGGTTGTCCTTGTGGGAAGTGGCGTCGGGTACCTTCATCTTGTGGAAACTTTTGTAAGTTCTTTGAAATTGGTTACATATTATGTTATGCATTTAAACGCTCTTTCTTTTCCTTCTGATAATGAATCTTATTTGTTGTTAAATCAGTCAATAAGATGAGGAAAGGAAAGGTGAATACTGCCCACTGCCTCCGTTTTCCTGGCGACTGGTATGGACTTTGCTGTTTTTTTAATCATCCTATATGTTACACAGATTATTAATGTTCTTTTAGAACTGTATAATGTATCCTTTTTCTTTTATCATCCCATTTTAACACCATCTGTAAATCTAAAACTAGTTCGTGGTGTCTACCTAGGTTCCACGTGTGTGGTATCAGCCAGCACTCAGTTGGGTTCAACATTCGGATCAATGTCAAGACATGATTGAAAACCACTGTACGCCATATTAAAACTTAACTATGACTGAATTTGAATAGAACTGCTGAAGAACTTTTGATCTCTTTTATATTTCACATTTTTTTTCCTTTTTTGGTTTTATCACAGCAGGAAGTGGTTATTGGGCCTAATAACGGAACTGCTACGTCACATGATAACTTTCTACGAGTGAACCTCGTTGGGGACTTTGTTGGATATAACAGCATTCCTTCCTTTGAAGACTTCTTTCTTGTTATTCCGAGACAGGTAATTTTTTTTTTCGAAACAATTGTATTATCATAACTTAGTTCGATTTTTTTTTTATTATTTTTTTTTACTGCCTATTGGTTTTTTATGCTTCTGAAGGGTGGCCGCAAGATTTCTACCCGTTTGACAAATAAATAACTCAAATCGACATGCTCATAATTACACGGGTTAAAATCACCACTTCTAATTGAGAGCTTGTTCTTTATCCAGAATGGCAGCGATCATGACACGGATATGATGGCAGATGTTGGCAGCGATCAGGAAGATCATTCGGTTGCTGAAAACATAGCGTAGCACATAGAAGTTCCAGGAAGATCATCCAAGGTTTCATTTAATTGGTTGTTTTATGTCCGACTTAAACAAAAATTCGAACTAGTCAACGTTAATGTACTTTTATGTGTATATATGTATACATCAATGGTTTGGTATGTATTCGGGAAAATTGGTTATAGCAGTAAAATGAAATTTTTTTTTTTACTGTTTTTTGACTTTTAGTGGCGACAAATGTCGCCGCTAAAGATCAACAAGTCGTCGCTAAAAGTGATCAACCTTTAGCGTCGACATCTTTAGTGGCGACCAATGTCTTTTAGCGACGGACCATTAGCGGCGACCTTTTAGCGGCGACTTGTCGCCGCTAAAGCCTTTAGCGGCGACAGGTGGGACTTTTAGTGACGACAAAAGTCGCCGCTAATACTCAGTTTTTCTGTAGTGAATAACATCTAAATCCAAACATTCAAATTCAAACTAAAAGTGTTTATAACTATATTTGAACCGAAGTTGTTAACATAGCTTCAATGTTTGACATCTTAACGACCATAGCATCTTACTCGAATTTATAATTTTTTTTTTCTTTTGAGCCATCAACTTTGCTATAATTCCATTAAACCTTTCTTTATCTACTTCATTTTCCTCAACGAGCTCCTTGATAACATTGTTCAACTTCTCAATCTACAAAGCTATCAATGCATGACATAAACCTTATCGATATAACAAAACTGACAATTATATAATATCTACAGTCTGAAAATTTTACTATTTATACATTCTAGAGTAAATTGCAATTTTACCCCCTGGGGTTTAGGCCAATTGGCACTCTGACCCCCCTAACGAAATAATTGCAATTCCCCCCCCCCCCCCAACGTTGATATTATGTCGCAATTTTACCCCGTGGCCCATGTTTCCGTCACTTATCAACGTTTGCTTTTAATGGTCAAAGGGCATAAAGGTAAATTCACCCAAATCTTGACCTGCAACCTCATATAATTCCCATTTCATCACTTTGAAACCCTGAAGTTAACCTACCTCCAAAATCAAGAGTTCTTCATTGGCGATTAGGCATTCTTGAAGAATTACAGTCGATTGGGAGTCTGTTACGAGCATGGATCTTCGATTATGGAAGGTTAGAGCTGAAGATCAGTATTTCGAACCGGATGAAATGTACCGTAAGTGACATGCAAGCTCAGAGGGTCTGAATTAGGTAAAATTTGAACCTTTTTCTGTGTTAATTTGTTATTGATGTTTGTTTACAGGTGAAACCCAAACTCAATTTACCATAAAATTTCACCATGGAGGTAATTTTGTAGAAAACCGAAATAGGAAATACTTTGGTGGGAAGATGAACTACATTGATCATGTAGATTTTCGAGTGTTGAATACGGATGTTTTAGAGGAGATGGTTAAGAAATTAGGATACAATGAAGGTCTCTTTTTCTGCATTCATTACAAGAAACCCTACTGTTCTTTGGATTTTGGTCTTAGGACATTAAAATGTGATGTTGACTTAGAGCCTATCTTTTATCATGTGCGTCAAGGAGTCCACATGATAGACATGTATGTTGAACACCGGAGGTCAACAATCTTGATTGAGTCAAGTGAAGTTCCTGTAGGGCCAGGTAAAGCAATTGTTCCAGCATCATTTGTAATAAATAATCAGAATCATAGTCTGAATGAAGATGAGGAAGAAATTGAAGATCATAATGAAGGGAGTGAAGAAAGTGATCCTGATTATGAGTATATTGAGGAAGATAATTTGGTTTATGAAATAGAGGTGGATATGCAGAGGTTCAAGGCTAATGTTGAATTTACTAGGGAAGAACTGGATGGTTCAAGTGATGGGGATCATGATGATGAGAGAAGCGAAGAAGGTCATCTGCCTGTAGACCTGGAGGACTTTGAAAGTGGGTCTGATGACAATTCAAGCCTTAGAGATAAGGTTGCCAGGAAGATAAGGAGGAGAAACAAGGCAGCTTTAAAAGGACCAAATGATCTGCCATTCTTTGTTGGTCAGCTTATTGATGACAAGAATAAGATGAATCAGATGGTCAAAGATTATGCTCTTAAGGCAAGGATGGATGTGTTTATTCTAAAAAAGCGAATTGTTAAGGTATAGGGTAGTATGTTTTGGAAGTAATCCACCACTACTTGGTCCTGTAAAAAAAAAGGGAGATGAGGGGCAATATAGTAAATGCATCAAAGTAGGGCAAAAATACAAGCACCTTGAAAGGCATACCAAGCCCACCTGCCCTTGGGTAGTTCACATCTCAAGGCATACGGCCAAGGATAAGTGGTGTGTCAAGACCATTCATAATCAACATAATTGTTTGACAACAAGGGTCGTTTCTTTGTACACAATGAGTTCGATTGCCAGAGAGATCCAACCTATGATTGAAAGCAATCCAGACATGTCAATTCATGCAATTTAAAGTCAACTGCTTTGGAAGCATCAACTAGAAATATCACTACATAAGGTCTTCAGAGCCAAGAGGATAGCAACTACGAGGATTTATGGTGATTACCAAGAACAGTATGGTCTGCTAAGGTCATACTGTGATGAACTTCTAAAAGCCAACCCAGGTAGTACAATTAAAATTGATGTGGAGCCATGTGGGAACTCAGGTAGTCCTACAAGGCATTTTCGAAGGATTTATGTCTGTTTTGCCTCCATGATGAGAGGATTTAAGATGATTGGAAGACCGTTGTTGGGTGTCGATGGTTGTTTCATGAAAGGTCCATTTCCTGGACAGATCTTGAGTGCTGTTGGTATAGATGGGAACAATAGCATATATCCAGTTTGTTATGCCCTTGTTGAGACAGAAACAACACAAAGCTGGAAATGGTTTTTGCAACTGTTGAGAGATGACCTAGGGTGTATGGCTGAGTCTTGTTTCACCTTCATCAGCGACAGACAAAAGGTAATAACTTCTTAAGTGTTAATTCATAACTTGCAATTAACTTTGGTTGCAAAATATTAGGATTAATTGCAATTTGTATCACAGGGTCTGATTCCAGCTATGCTAGCTGTTTTTCCTAATGGTGAGCATAGATTTTGTTTGAGGCACATCCATGAGAAAATGAAATCCAAGTGGCGTGGAGATCTTTACAAGAATTTGCTTTGGTCAGCCGGAAGGAAGACATCTATTCCATATTTTAACAAAGCTATGGAAGAAATTAAGACAACAGAACAAGCTATGTATGACTGGCTGAATGAGATCCCATACACCGCTTGGTCAAGAGCATATTTTTCTGGAAGAGCTAAATGTGATATGTTGCTGAACAACATATGTGAGGTTTTTAACAGACAAATCATAGGAGCAAGGGACAAGCCGATTATCACATGCCTAGAATTCATTAGGGAGTACATGACCAAGAAGATAGTGAATGTCAAGAAATTGCAAGCAAAAATGTATGGGGCCACTGACACCTCATGCCACTGGGGTCTTTGATGAGATCAAGAAACAGGCTGCTGAAATGTCTGTTTTAATGGTTGATAAAGACAAGTATCAAGTGACAGGTCCGAGATAACAGTGTGTTGTGAATGTTAAACATAAAACTTGTGCATGCAGAAAGTGGGATTTGACAGGGATGCCTTGCAAACATACAGTTGCAGCCATATGGGATATGTTAAGGAATAGCATTGATGCTGGCATACCAGAAGAGGGGGTTTCTGATGTATATTGGTTGTCAACATGGAAGAAAGTTTACGACAATGTGATAGAGCCAATCAATGGGCCGGAGATGTGGACTCCTTCACAGTGTCCAACAAAACTCATCCCATCAAAGCATCATACACAAGTTGGAAGGCCAAAGAAGAAACGAAAGAAGGCATTTGGTGAAAAAGAGCTTGAGCAGGAGTTCGACAAAGGAGGTAAAATGACCAGAAAGGGAACCAGCATCAAGTGTGATAAATGTCGGAACAAGAGTCACAATGTCAGGAGCTGCAAAGGACAAGGGGGTGAACAATACACTGCTTCACAGGAATCACACACTACCACTCAAGGTGCAACAGTTTACAATCTTTATGAGTGACGAATGGTTTTTATGGTTTGTAGTATCTGTAGTTGTTTTGGTTGTTTGTTAACTTTGTTCAAGACAATGTTTGTTTTCAATTCTGCACGTTTGACTATGGTTTGTAACTTTAGACTATGTTTGTCATGAAGATGTTTGGTTGTTTGACTATGGTTATGTTGTCATGAAGATGTTTGGTTGTTTGCATATGCTTTGTAACTTTAGACTATGTTTGCATATGGTTGCTTTATTATGTTCACATTTGTGTTCAAACAGAATTTCGGGGGAAAGTGATTCCATTACATTGCAACATTTAGTACAAATAAGTGGTCCAAAATACAACATACAACCAAACAAATCTAGATGCTACCCTATTTCCAGTGACAATCATCCAAACAAGACCAATCCGAATCAGAACCATGCTCCCCTTCATATGGGTTAAAGTACCAATCATCCTCTTCATCCCAATATGTGTAATCCCATGCATGTTCCAGCACTTCAGGGTCATAATCCTTTGTCAGATCTCTGAATATCTTTTCATTATCTGTTTCTTGCTCCAAGTAAGGTCTGAGTATCTCAGAGTCTTGATCCTCAAAGCATACATAACTGTCTGGTTCTTCGGCTGTAACGACGTCTTCATCCTTAGAAATATCTTTCTCATTCTCAACTATATCTTTCTCTTTGTTAGCAATACCTACAGAATTACAAACAGCCCACCAAAACAAACATAAAGTAAGAACTTGAAAAGGACCATTGCATAAACTTGAAAACTCATAACTCAAATACAATTAGGGTTAAAATACACTAACTGATCCAATTTCTCTACATTTAACTACTTTAGCAAATAAAGTATAACAATCAAGACCCAAGTAATCGCTAAGTACATCTTCAGTTTGAACACATCGCCATTCTTGTACCGAGCCAACTGGTATTTGCACTTAGCCAACTCATCCTTATCTTTAATGCTTTGAATTAAAGCAGGCATTACCTTTCGACAAATCGGACATCCCTGTTCTTCACCAACATCAGCCCATCTGAGGAATCCACATCCTCCAACCTATAATCGGACATCATAAGCAACACCTCAACTCGAAATAATCACAGAAGTACTTTTAATAAGCATAAAACAGAATTCACTTACACATCGAAGATACCATCTTCCAGGATTAGCCTTGGTTTCTGATTGTTTGTAAACTGTTTAACCACCACAAGGACATATAATGTCTGAGCTTTGGGTTTTGGCCATTGTTTCCTTTGATCGAAGCACAGAGGAAGAAGAGCTAGACATGATCAGCAACAACGATGAATTTAGGGCTTGCAGATTTGGGTGGCGATTGAAGAATTGTGGGAGAACGCTTGAACATTGATGGAATTAGGGCAAGAGGTTGGTTTCTTAAATGAGGAAGAGGAAGGGCAGAATGGACAATTCACAAAGGACTAACGGTAATATTAACGTTGGCTAGACGGAGGGGGTAAAATTGCGACATAATATCAACGTTGGGGGGGGGGGGAATTGCAATTATTTCGTTAGGGGGGTCAGAGTGCCAATTGGCCTAAACCCCGGGGGTAAAATTGCAGTTTACTCTCCATTCTAAGTAGACCTAAATAAATTCGTTATTTGTTCTAGATAAAAACTTAATTACTGAACATTTTAAGTTTTTAATATAAACTAGCACTAAAATAACCCAGAGTTAGTGTGTTGACCCAAGTTTTACGTTAACACCAATGAATATAGAGAGTGAACACCTCAGGTATACAATGCAATACTGATTTATTAAATCGGCGACATATTTAAATAAGCAAACACATTGTGCAGATATTTAACTAGCTTGTTCTCTAATTCAAAATTTTCATGTGTTTCATCATGAACAATAGTGCCCCTTTAGTCCGATTTAGCAAACTCAAAATTTTCATGTGTTTCATCATCAAGCTAACAAGACGAAATAATCAACATTTTATTCAAATAAGGTCAAAACAAGAATACTCTATAGTCCACACTTTAAGGTCCTGATTACAAAAATAAAAATAAAAACAAACAAACTTAACACAAATGAATGAATAATTACGATCATAAGTGAACACTACCTAACCAGTAACCAATTGCAAAAACATTCTAAACCTAATCAACTGGAAATCATTTCATTTCACATCCACAATCATCAAAAACTTCAAAGCTGTTACATCAAACAATAAACGAGATCTGTACATTTTAGAATCACCTCGATAAACTTTAAGGTTCTGATCTCGTGATCTATTGATAAAGTTGAATTGGGTTGTTATACTAACGCGTATGCATTCTAAATTTTTATTAGGAACTCAGGAAAATCACCAGAAAATATTATCAAGAAGCTTATAGTAAAACCTAAGTTTACAAAGTGAGTTATTCTCCTTTTTATCACATTATTGTGAGCCATTTATTTAAAATACTTTGCAAAACCCTAAATGTTTTTCAGTTATACTTACCGTAGTTAAGTCTTTGTATTCTACAATTACTGTCAGTATGTGGGGTTTTGTATACACTACTAGTCAAGCGTTGCTATTGGACGGAAGTTAGCCAATAGTAATATGACCACAGTCATTGTAACTGCCAATGTGACAAATACTGATTGAGTTTTATGTAGATATAAACATTGTAATATCCTTCTTAATACTGTGAAGTATAACAATATAGTTTTGTAAAATGGAATGAACTCGCCAATATTTCTTGCTGATAAAAATGTTTTCAAAATGCGTTTCAGGTAACTTGATGTGAAGCTATTAGAAGCCAGCTATGGAGCACAGAAGGCTTAAATGAAGTGGCTATAGTTACCTGAATAAAAGAAAATTTTTATGTTTTTCAGGAATTAGGGTTTATCCCTATAAATACATTGTAAATGGAATATGGGTTTAGCCCATTTGTTTAATATAAAAAGTTTTGTGTTTTTACAAATCTGAAATTATTTCATAACTACGATCCCGATGATTAATTCCGCTGTAAATTTAATAAACACCGATACCACCGGCTAGGCTTGCGGCACCCGCTCCCAGGGTGGGGTCGGGGGTTGCGACAATATGATGTTGCTTTTGAGTTTAATACTAATGTACACTAAGGATGAGCGTCCGCTACTGTACCGGACCTGTACCAATACCAAAATAGGTCAAAACTGGGTACCAGTACCGAAAATGCTCATAGACAATGGATGATGTATATGTCTTTCTGTTCAAAGAGTAGATGTTGGTTTGTGACAATCCTTCATTGTTGGTGCCTGATGCCCCAACATTTGTTGGTCATATTTTTTAGACAATTATGTTTGAAAAAATATGGAAACAACTAGTTTATAACTTGCAGGTTGGCATTGTGAGTCAGCTCATGAGTTAACTCGGAGTGGCCAGTTAAGAGTTAGGAAATTAGACATACAACCAACCCACATGAGCAGAACAAATTTTGATGAAGTAACTCGGTATCGCAGCTAATTGATGAATTATGTGATGGACATGAGTTGTAAGATGTGTTAGAATACTTAGAAAATATAAACAAATTGTAAGATGCGTTAGAATACTTGGAAAATATAAACCAATTTATGAAAGATAAATAGAAGATCTAAAAGCTTGCAACTTGTTATGGGTTTTGGAAGCAACATTTCGGGTTGGGCTAGTTGTGTTTCATTTTTACTGTGTTGGGCTGGATCCTAATCTTATTTTCTTGTTCTAAAGGCTGGAGCCCATTGTAATGTTCGTTTTAAAAATAAGAGAGTTAACTGCCATTTTTGTCAGCGAAAACATCGGGGCGGGACGAACAAATCGCTCAAAGCATCATATAACGCTACTTGTTTCAATATAGATTAATCAAAATTTCACAATGATAAATAAACTGTCATACAGCCCAAAACATTGTCAAAATTGTATTAAACATCACAAATTCAAACATTGTCCAAAATATTGTTTTTCTAAGGTGTGTATCTAAAGTTACCCTAGCTTGATTCTTGATTCACTGCGTCTATCAACCTGCAACATGTATTAAAAATAAAATCAACAAAAATGTTGGCGAGTATACAAGTTTAATACATCGCCTATATAGTTTAAAATGTGACTTCCCCATATCCAACATGAATAACATTTTACAAGTTTCAACATGCTAAGCCAACGTAATCAATATGTTAACCTAAGTTTCCAACGCGTTAACTGTGCCTTTCGTACAACGTTGCCACGAAGAGGAGGTAAACAATCAAACATAACAATACCCCAAGTCTCAAAGGCGGTGCTTTAATCCTATAGCGCTATAATTGTCAAGGTGGCTAAACATAAGATTCAATGTTCACATAGCACAAAAGAGTCACAAGTATCACAAGTATCATGTTTTCATGTTTAAGATGGATAGAGTATGATTATAAACAAGTTTCAAGTGTTGTGTGTTTGAATATAGAATACATGTTACATCCCAAAGTGTTTGAAACAAAAAGGGATCGAGTATACTCACAGGGAATGCTTAGAACCTAGACACACAGTTTGGTTGGATTGAAGGGAGCGCTGGATCAGCCTGCGTGCGGGAATAGAACATAAGTCCTCAAAGTGCTGACCCGGTCGAGAACAGAGTGTCGAACAATGCAAAAATGAATTAAGTGTTCAACAGACTTATCCGAGCGGATGGGTTCCATCCGGACGGATGGTCATTCAAACGGATGGCCATTCGAAATGATGGCCATTCGGACGGATGGCCATTCGGACGGATGGTCATTCGGTTAGTCCGTGGTTGTTTGTGAACCATTAAAAGTTTCAAGTTTTGATTAAAAATGTTCTATCAGTCAATGGTTATTAACAGGTTTAAGTCATTCAGACGGATGGTCATCCGGACGGATGGCCATTCGAGCGGTGACCTGTGGTTGAAGTTTTCATAAAATTTTGCCAAACGGAAATTTTAAGTTAACGGAGACGGCGTGATGACGTGTCAAACAACGGAATATACCAATTCCAGTTCATTCAACCGGATGGGTCCATTCCATTTGGACAAACGTGCTGTTCTTGATGAAGATTCATGTTTGACCCGTCAATCGGTCCATCTATTCGGTGGAAACCAGTTTTCAAACCGACTCTTGACTAAGGAACGAGTCGAGAGTCTGATTGAGTCCCGATTCCATCACTATTGTGCAAAAACTGAAGGAAAACTCAGAAGTAAGTTGTAAAACGTGAAAGTCCATTAGATCCGAGCCGAAATATGTGAAAATTCTATAGATCTTGTATAAAAATGTGAAAAATCCTTTAGATCTTAGACCAATCTCGATTTAATGGTGCTTAATAATAGTTTGCTTAAGCAAAATGAGTGAAAACCACCTTCGGAAGGTTTAAAATCAGTGTTTTTGAGGAAAAGTTATGGTGTGTGTGTGATTTTGATGAAGGAGATGAAGTAGAAGTGATTAGAGATGAAGATTAACGAAGATTTGGGTGAAAAATCTTACAAAATAGACTTGAATCATGTCTGGAACTTGATAGAGAATGGGCAGAGTGAAAGGTGAAAATGAAGGTTTAAGTCTACTATTTATAGGTGACAGCGACATGCCCATTCGACTGGTTACGTTCGGATGGCTAAGAGTTAAGTCGGTGGCGAGTGGCAGTGTCCGGATGGTCATCCGGACGGATGGTAATCCGGGCGGATGCCCATTCGACTGGTTACGTTCGGATGGCTAAGAGTTAAGTCGGTGGCGAGTGGCAGTGTCCGGATGGTCATTCGGACGGATGGTAATCCGGGCGGATGGCCATTCGGATGGCTAGTTCGCGTTTGTTAGTTTTCCAACTTTGGTTCGTTTTGCGAGCGAGGTTAAGTGTTGCGTTGCGTATTATTGTGAGTAGCCATTACATATAGTATTATTATATCTAGATGTTCAAAATAGCATAATTAACACAACAAGTTTCCGTGTTTCAAGTTAGCGTTACGTTAGTTTCTCGTTCATTAACTATCAAAGCATAACAAAGAGTCAAGAATCTAGGATAAATACATCGTTCACATATAGGAAGCATCACCTAGAGTAATAGTCTCACATAGTTTAACACAATTATGATTAAAATAGCCTCATTTTCATTATGATTGGTCGTCTCGAGTGTACAAGTATCACTGGATAGGAAGTATGGTAAGACTTGCTAAAATAATAGGGGTACCAAAACAAAGGGCGTTACAGTCTCCCCTACTTTAGGATATTTCATCCCCGAAATCTAAGAGGAAGACTGAACAAAGAGGTGTGGATACTTGGTTTTCATTTCACTCTCGAGTTTCTAAGTGAATTCGGCGCCACGCTTTCCTTCACATCGAACCTTGACTATGGAATTTGTTGCGCCTTAGCCGCTTGGTACCTCGGTCCATGATTTCGACCGGTTTTTCCACAAAATGAAGAGTCTCGTTTATTTGCAAGTCTTCGAAGGGAACTTGAAGTTCCTCATCCGCTAAGCACTTCCTGAGATTATAGACATGGAACGTCGGATGCACGTTGCTAAGTTCCTGAGGTAAATCAGGTCGGTAAGCGACCTTGCCAATCCTTTCGAGTATCTTGAAAGGACCTACATAGCGAGGGGAAAGCTTTCCCTTTTTACCAAAACGTATCACTCCTTTCCAGGGAGATACTTTGAGTAGTACGAGGTCTCCAACATTGAATTCCAAAGGCTTGCGCCTTTTGTCAGCATATCTCTTTTGTCTGCTTCTAGCCTTGAGCAAGTTGTCGTGGATATGAAGAATATTATCCGTCGTCTCTTGAATGAGCTCAGGGCCAGTAAGTTGCTTGTCACCAATCTCATGCCAACCGATGGGAGATCGGCTCTTGCGACCGTATAAAGCTTCGAAAGGAGCAATCTGAATACTGGAATGGTAACTGTTGTTGTACAAGAATTCGATCAATGGTAAATGTACATCCCAGTTACCACCAAATTCGATGACACAGGAACGGAGCATTTCCTCTAGGGTTTAGATAATACGTTCAGTCTGTCCATCCGTTTGTGGATGAAAGGCTGTACTAAGATTCAAGTGAGAACCCATAGCGGACTGAAAAGTTTGCCAAAGACGCGAAATGAAACGACCATCGCGGTCAGAGATAATGTTAATGGGTATACTATGACGACATAGGATTTCATCGGTATAAACTCAAGCAAGTTTCTCCAATTTGAAATCTTCACGAATAGGAAGAAAGTGAGCTGATTTGGTCTAACGGTCAATGATTACCCATATACTATCATGACCGGAAGGTGTACGGGGAAGTTTGGTTATAAAGTCCATAGCGATGCTATCCCATTTCCAAACAGGGATTTCAGGTTGTTCGAGAAGACTTGAAGGACGCTGATGCTCAGCTTTGACCTTTGAGCAAGTGAGACATTTCGAGACGTAAGCGGCGATGTCCTTTTTCATACCAGGCCACCAATAGGACATACGCAAGTCATGGTACATCATGTCAGCACCAGGATGAATAAAGTATCGGGATTTGTGAGCCTCATTCATGATGAGCTCATGAAGATTGTCGCGATCTGGCACCCAGATGCGATCGAGATAGTATTGAAGTTCATCATACTTCGTCACAAGCTGGTCTATAGAAGCGCCTCGTATTTCAACGATTAGACTACCTTCGTTGGCTGCCGAGTATTGAGCTTCACGAATACAAGCATGAAGATCGCTAGCGATTTAAAGCGGATGCTACTAGCATGAGTCTTACGACTAAGAGCATCGGCCATGACATTTGCTTTGCCCGGATGGTAGCGAATCTTGCAGTCGTAGTCTTTAAGCAATTCCACCCATCGTCGCAGACTCATATTCAGTTCCTTTTGGTTAAAGATGTGCTGCAGGCTCTTATGGTCAGTGAAAACCACACACTTGGTACCATATAAGTAGTGTCGCCAAATCTTTAACGCAAAAACAACTGCGCCCAACTCTAGATCGTGGGCAGTATAGTTTTTTTCATGTATTTTGAGTTGTCGAGAGGCATAAGCAATGACCTTGTCTCGTTGCATGAGAACACAACCAAGACCACGGTTCGAGGAATCGCAATATACTACGAAATCATCATTCCCTTCAGGGAGAGCAAGTACGGGAGTGTTACAAAGCAGATCCTTAAGAGTTTGAAAAGATTCCTCTTGCTCAGGACCCCAAGCAAAAGGTTTCTCTTTCTGAGTTAACGAAGTGAGAGGGAGAACGATCTTTGAAAAGTTTGAGATGAATCGACGGTAATAGCCCGCTAATCCCAAGAAGGAACGAATCTCAGATGCAGATTTAGGCGTGATCCAATTCTTCACTGCTTTGATTTTGGAAGAGTTAACATGGATTCCTTGTTTGCTAACAACATGCCCGAGAAATTGTACTTCTTTAATCCAGAATTCTCACTTTGAAAACTTCGCGTATAAGCGTTCACCACGTAATAGTTCTAACATGAGGCGTAAATGGCGTTCATGATCAGCTTGGGTCTTTGAATAAATAAGAATATCATCAATAAAAAATATCACAAAACGATCTAAGTGAGGTTTACAAACACGATTCATTAGGTCCATGAACACAGTGGGTGCGTTGGTCAAACCAAAAGGCATAACCACGAACTCGTAGTGCCTATAACGGGTACGAAAAGCGGTTTTGGGGATATCTTCTTCGAGAACACGGAGTTGATGATAATCAGATCGAAGGTCGATTTTCGAGAAACAACTTGCGCCTTGTAGTTGGTCAATTAGATCATCGATGCAAGGGAGAGGATAACGATTCTTGACGGTGAGTTGGTTGAGTTCGCGGTAGTCGATGCACATGCGAAACGAACCATCTTTCTTCTTGACGAATAGCACAGGAGCACCCCAAGGTGAGGTACTTGGACGTATAAAACCTTTGTCGAGTAGTTCTTGCAGTTGACTAGATAACTCTTGCATCTCAGAGGGTGCAAGTCGGTAAGGAGCCTTGGCAACAGGATTCGAGCCAGGTATGAGATCAATACGAAAATCAAAAGATTGAGGTGGAGGAAGACCAGGAAGATCTTCAGGAAAGACATCAGGGAAATCACACACTACTGGAACATCATTTACGCTCTTTCCCTTGCTCTTTTCTTCCACTATGTGGGCTAAAAAGGCAAAGTACTACTTACGTAAGCATTTATTCTCTTGAGCGCATGACATCAGCTTCAGTCCTCTAGAAGGTCGTCCCCATAGACGTGTAAAGTATCACCAGATGGGAGAGGTAAACGAACGTACTTCTCATGATAAGCGATTTCAGCATGGTTCTTACGCAACCAATACATGCCTACTATGATATCGAAACTACCCAATTCCATGGGTATTAGGTCAATAGTGAAAACGTGATTGTTAAGAGTCAGGAGACAATCACGGAGAATAGAGTCGATTAAAATAGACTTACCATCGGCAATCTCGACTGAGAACGACTTAGGTAGTTTAGAGCGTGCACAGTTTAACAAGGATTCAAATTCAACGGACACAAAGCTTTTGTCCGCACCAGTATCCAATAGGATCGAAGCGTAAAGATTGTTAATGAGAAACGTACCATTAACGACGTCATTGTCGTTCTGAGCTTGCTTGGCGTTGATGTTGAAGGTGCGTCCTCACGGGGCTTGCTGTTGTGGCTGCTTGATTCAACTGATGGCATTGAGGACGGAGATGAGTGGTATCACCACACTTGTAGCAGGCTCGTGCATTGTTTGCTAGTATGGGGTTCTAGGGAGCTTGCTGAACTTGGTTGGTCTGGCGGCAGTAAGGAGCTGTGTGGCCATAGCGGTTGCATGAGGAATAGTGGCGACATGCCAAGTTAGTAAGGTGATGATAGTGACAAGTGTCGCACTTAGGATGAACCCCAGTGTATGACGTCTTTGTGGATTCAGGAGAAGCAGGGTTTGGAGTTGCAGCAGGTACAATCGCATTGCAGCCAGAGTTTTGAGACTTTCGTTTCTTATTCTTGCTGCCACTTGATTGCTGGGTGATCTGGTTAGCTGGTTTCGAGGGGGCAGGTATGCCAAACTGTTTATCACGGACACGGTTGTTGTTCAGACTAGCTGCTAGTCGGTAAACTTCCTTGATGGAGTCCAGTTGTGCCTCTTCAATGGCGTCACGCATAGCAACGGGTAACCCATGAATGTACTTCATGATCATGCGTTTGGGAGTAGACACCAAATGAGGCACGATAATGCTGAGTTGCTTGAAACGGGTGGTATAAGCTAGATTGTCATCACCAACTTGTTTCAGATGCCAAAATTTGTCCTCAAGCTTTTGCTGCTCATGAGGAGGGGCAAAATTCGAGCATTATCAGTTCCCTAACCTCGGCCCACAGTAAAGCATAAGCTTCATCATAGGAGCGGATGTTTCTCTCATTGGTCCACCATTCCAAAGCTTTGCCTTGAAAAACACCAGTAGCACTCCTAGTCTTAAGATGCTCAGTGCACTCACTGTTGATGAAAGTAACTTCGATGCTGTCGAACCATTCCAGCATTGCAGTCACCCCATCACTGCCCATGAAAGGCTTATGATTGCATGAGACAAAGTGTTTATAGTTGAAGCTCACAGGCTTAGGTTGGACCGCTTTCGAGTCAACAGAGGAGGGAGGAGTGTTTGAACCTTGAATTTAAGTGACAATCTTGGGAACAATACGCGCGATCTGATCAGCCATGAATGACATCATTTTCTTCTGGGTGTTAGCCTTAGACCTCTTGTGAGGGTTGGATAGTCGGCTTGATGACATCTAAAGAGTCAGAACAAGGATCGGGTGAGACTTGGTCATAATGTTTGCTAATTGGATTCGTATCACAGAGTTTGTCATATAGCACATAAACGTCTCAAATAGTATCACCTCGTACATATGTTTCACATAGCATAACATGTTTGCACATTGTATCACATAGAATGACGAAAGCGTCATAAATTTAATTTGTTCACGAGGGATTATTAATGTTTTAGATTGCGAAGATACGTGCGAAGTGTGTAACGGTTTTAAAAACGAGCGAGATAATGAGTATAAAACCACATAATTATCGAGATAACATAAAATAGAGCCTCGTAAAACATAGGATTATTTCGGGTAGAGACACGTCGACTACTCCAAAGTGAATCGAAGTATTTTTTTTCGAGTTAAGGGAACGTGCCTTGGCCTAATAGACAAATACTCTCATCGATAATCGACTAACGATATTTGTCCTTCCAGTTACTACACGTCCTTAATTGATTGGGAACATTCGAAACTTTGGCGAGATTGAAAATCGAAGGGTGGGACTAGTTATCAAGATGCGAGTTTCACCTCTAACTTGGTAACTTCGTGCCCTAGTATGCTCGGTGCTTATCAAAAGGTAAGACCACTAGAATAAGAGATGGAAATTCCTTCAAGGTTTGGATATCATTCCTAACTTGAGGGTAAATTTCGTGCAAAATACAAAGTATAGCGGAGTGAAAGTCTTCACCAAAGGCGGGAATCACCCCTATTTTGATGAGTCTTTTTGATTGCGTTACAAGAGTGTATTCAAAGCATCCAAGTGTGTATTGTGTTAGCCTTAGGAAAGCCATGTATATTAAGAGACCAAAGAGAACAGATAGAAACAATTAAGAGAGAATGCAAGTAGTTTTAAAGAACACATAGTGAGAATGTTCCTAAACTATAGACTAGGTAAAAGCATTCCTATTTTTCCTAATTCCCTATAGTTATGGCTCTGACACCAATCTGTCACACCCCAACCGATGGCGGAAACATCGGGGCGGGACGAACAAATCGCTCAAAGCATCATAACGCTACTTGTTTCAACATAGATTAATCAAAATTTCATAATGATAACTAAACTGTCATACAGCCCAAAACATTGTCAAAATTGTATCAAACATCACAAATTCAAACATTGTCCAAAATATTGTTTTTCTAAGGTGTGTATATAAAGTCACCCTAGCTTAATTCTTGATTCACTGCGTCTATCAACCTACAACATGTATTAAAATAAAATCAACAAAAATGTTGGCAGGTATACAAGTTTAATACATAGCATATATAGTTTAAAATGTGATTCCTCATATCCAACATGAATAACATATTACAAGTTTCAACATGCTAAGCCAGCGTAATCAATATGTTAACCTAAGTTTCCAACACGCTAACTGTGCCTTTCGTACAACGTTGCCACGAAGAGGAGGTAAAAGAATCAAACTTAACAATACCCCAAGTCTCAATGTAACACCTCGAAAATTCATGTCCAATGATGTATTGACACGTGTCACGGACTTTAAACGTGTAAAAATTAAGTTAAAGGGACTAAAGTTGACAAACAAGAAAAGTATGTGAATACAAGGGTTCAAAGAGTCAACAATGGATAAATATATCATACAATAGCCCTATATTATGTTTATAACCTTAAACAAATAAATCATGGATCATACGAAGCAAATCGTGGAAGAAAGTGAGGAATTACAAACTACAGGGGTTAAATGTGTCAACATGTTTAAAGTATACCTCTAGGTGACCTTTTAGCAAACCCGAAGCTTTGTAATGATAAATTATACTCACTAGAATATGTGGTAAAAATTTCTCCAAGTTTCGATATCGTATGAGAAAGTTATGACAATATTCGTATACGAGGGTTAAAAGCGTCAACGTTGAAATTTGTGACTTTTCGGGTAAGCACAAAGTTAACCAAGGACTTAACCAAGTTTATAAAAGTCTTAAGGTCCTTAAAAATCAAGTTAGAGGGCCAAATGTGCAAGAAAAACACTTAAAACCACGTTAGAAAGGACCAGGGGCTGAATTGCAAAACATGAAACTTGTTTGGCCTGTTGCGCCAGTTTTAGGCGCCCCGCGAGGGACCCTTCGCGGCCCGCGTACAACCTGCCAGCGCAGAATCTGCGCACAGCTGCCTGTTGCAGCTCTGAAACCGACTTTAAACATTTGTTTTCTTATACCAGGGGCTCTCCAGTGGTAATACATGCATAGAGGGCACTTGTCTTGATCTCATAACATCAGTAGACTACCTTGGCATCATCTTAGAAGATCAAAATGTGTATATAAGAACCCACTTTGGTTGCAACTTTGTTCACTCATTTGCAACATTCATTTCTGGAGCTCTCCTGATCAGCAACAAGCTTCCTAGTGATCCCTAATCTTGCTTAGGACTCTTGTAAGTGTCCTTAACCCTTCATAATTCCGTTTAGCCTAGTTAATTAGCTAAAAGTCAAACCGTCGTAATTAACGTTTGACTTCGAGATTAATTAATATTTGTTCAGTCAAATCTTGAATTGAAAGTACCTATAAGTAGGTAATTATGTGGGTAATAAACCCTTAAAAGGGTACTCTCTGATTCCCACTCTAACTAGGTCAATTGTCGGGTCAAACTTGTTATTAAAAAGTCAACAGAATGCTTATTTTCAAATTATTGCATAATTAGCAATGTAGGAGACATGCAACCTGTTTGATCACTAATATAACTTGGTAATTAATGTAAGAACATGTCTAAACATGTTCAACCCGACAATTTTCAGTTTAAACCCGGATCGGAACCAAAAGTCGCTTAAATTGACTTTTGCTTTGACTTTCAGTTCTGACCCGTTTATGCATGTTTTAGAATTACCTTAGAGCTTTATTTGGACCAGGTTTCATATAAGTATAACTCTCTGTGCTTATACACTTTGGTTCATTAGTTATCCGATTCATATGCATGTTTCCGTTAAGTGCTTAACTGTTGACTATTATGCCCTTTTGACTATAAAACGTGATTTTTGAAAAAGAAAAAGAATAGAAACCTTAGTTACTGATTTATAAACTTGCACCTAAAATTTGACACTAGTTTGAGGTCTAGATTAAGAGTTATGCTCATTAGCGTAATTAGAAGGCTTTTTATTAAATAAACGGCGTAATTAGCATATAGCCTATCTAAACTCGATTTTTAATATCAAACTTGTTACCCACTAATGTAATATAATATTTTGGGATTTTTGAAGATTTTTATTTAATTTTTGGCTGAGCATAACATAGGTCTCTAAGTTTAATTCGGTTAATGCCGGTTTTGCCCTTTTAAGCTATAAAATGAGTTTTACAAATCCTTTTGACCCCAAACCTTTTGCTACTAATTTTATTTGATAAATAAAGTATTTTGAGCCTTCTGGAATTATAAAAATCTCAGCTTTCCTTTGAAAACCCGGAAAGGGTTCCAAATCGCCTTTTAAGCGTTTTTAACGCATAGTATGTATTAAAACTATTTTAAACATATAAGATTTGATACCTACTGATATTTTTAGTAAATTTTTATATTTTAATAGTAAGCAAAACTTTTAAACTCAGATTTCCAGTTTTGCCCTTTTTAGCCTATGTGAAATTACCAAAATACCCCTAAGGTGCATAGTTTGGTTTTAAATAATAAATTTCACATATATCTTGTACCCTACTGTTATAACTTATTAAATTAAGTATATTTACTGAATAAATCAGACCTGTAACTCAGATTACAAATTAAACTCTTTTATAACCTTTTAAATGACCAAAATGCCCTTACGAGGCATAGTTTGAGTTTAAATCCATTTCGGGCATAATAGGGGATATCTTACTGATGTCTCAACATATGTAAGGCATATTAACTTAGGAAACTTGTATATGACTCATATGGTTACCCGTTACGCCCTTTTAGCGTTCGGTTCGGTTTATGTTACTAGTTTGCATGAATTGACCAAAACGGGTCAAACCTTATCGTTTTTTTTCTCAAAATCCAGAATGTGTTTAGTTTACCCATATTATACAAGTCTTCAAACTTGTCGGGTCTAAATCACATTCCATTCCGGTCTTCGCTTAATCGTGCGTTTGAACCGTATCTTCCTTTAAAACTAACCGGTCTACGCTTAAGCTTAGATAAAGACCCGTTAGAAATCTAATAGGTTATTATAAACCTTTGTTCCAGAATAGGGGACCCAGTAAAAGCTACAAGCACTTGCTAATTGTGATATATACTTGCAAAGGTAAATACTTTTAACTTATTTTCCCTATACGGGCTTGGGGTATGGTATATAAAATACCGCTTGGTCGGGCATTAAATCTTTAATCGAATAGAGATTAAACCATTGATATGCTCCGTTTTGAAATGTTTTGTTTGCTTAAAGCCTTTGGGGGGTTAATGACCATGTCCCGGATATCCTTGGCATCATCTTACGAGATGGCCACGACCTAAGCACGGGGTGTAGGCGTACACTCGTCAGTGCCTAACCAAATAATGTGGTGTGTCTATTGATCTTTAACCCGGTCTACGGATCGGGCTACTGAACGCATAAGGAACATGTAATTCTTTTACAAGATTATATTCAAATAATTATCCCAAGTTATAAAATGTTTTGTGCCACGTGCATTCAAATCAATTTTCAAACCTTTTCAAAATGAGTCAGTTAAATTGTATTTACCAGTGTAAACTGACGTATTTTCCAAAAGGTTAAGTGCAGGTACTACTCGTACTAGGCTGGCTGTCTCCTAGCGTCCACAATAAGTCTCGCAAGCTTGGATGTCAATAAAACTGTTGAACAATATCTCCTTTTTATTTTGATCCGCCTGGGGATCTATTTCAACTATTTGTGATACTTAATATTGCAATTTATTAAATTTGAAATGAATCTATCTTTTGCTTCCGCTGTGCATTTATATATTGTGTTGTTTGACTATGATGATATCAACTACGTCACGATACTCCCCACCGGGCCCACCGGTAATACGTGGAAATATCGGGGTATGACACTCAAGGGCGGTGCGTTAATCCTATAGTGCTATAATTGTCAAGGTGGCTAAACATAAGATTCAACGTTCACATTGCACAAAAGAGTCACAAGTATCATGTTTTCATGTTTAAGATGGATAGAGTATGATTATAAACAAGTTTCAAGTGTTGTGTGTTTGAATATAGAATACATGTTGCATCCCAAAGTGTTTGAAACAAAAAGGGATCGAGTATACTCATAGTGAGTGCTTAGAACCTAGACACACAGTCTGGTTGGATTGAAGGGAGCGCTAGATCAGCCTGCGTGCGGGAACAGAGCATAAGTCCTCTAAGTGGTGACCCGGTCGGGAACATAGTGTCGAATAGTGCAAAAACGAGTTAAGTGTTCAACAGACTTATCCGAGCGGATGGGTTCCATCCGGACGGATGGTCATTCAGTTAGTCTGTGGTTGTTTGTGAACTGTTAAAAGTTTTGAGGTTTTGATTAAAAATGTTCTATCAATCATTGGTTGTTAACAGGTTTAGGTCATCCGGACGGATGGTCATCCAGACGGATGGCCATTCGAGCGGTGACCTGTGGTTGAAGTTTTCATAAAATTTTGCTAAACGGAAATTTTAAGTTAACGGAGACGGCGTGATGACGTGTCAAACAACGGAATATACTAATTCCAATTCATTCGGTCGGATGGGTCCAGTCCATTCGGACAAACGTGCTGTTCTTGATGAAGATTCATGTTTGACCCGTCAATCGGTCCATCTCTTCGGTGGAAACCAGTTTTCAAACCGACTCTTGACTAAGGAACGAGTCGAGAGTCTGATTGAGTCCCGACTCCATCACTGTTGTGCAAAAACTGAAGAAAAACTCAGAAGTAAGTTGTAAAACGTGAAAGTCCATTAGTTCTGAGCCGAAACATGTGAAAATTCTTTAGATCTTGTATAAAAATATGAAAAATCCTTTAGATCATAGACCAATCTCGATTTAATGGTGTTCCATAACAGTTTGCTTAAGCAAAATGAGTGAAAACCACCTTCGGAAGGTTTAAAATCAGTGTTTTTGAGGAAAAGTTAAGGTGTGTGTGTGATTTTGATGAAGGAGATGAAGTAGAAGGGATTAGAGATGAAGATTAACAAAGATTTGGGTGAAAAAGCTTACAAAATAGCCTTGAATCACGTCAGGAACTTGAGAGCTAATGGGCAGAGTGAAAGGTGAAAATGAAGGTTTAAGTCTACTATTTATAGGTGACAGCGACAGGCCCATTCGACTGGTTACGTTCGGATGGCTAAGAGTTAAGTCGGTGGCGAGTGGCAGTGTCCGGATGGCCATCCGGGCAGATGGACATTCGGACGGCTAGTTCGCGTTTGTTAGTTTTCCAACTTTGGTTCGTTTTGCGAGCGAGGTTAAGTGTTGCGTTGCGTATTATTGTGAGTAGCCATTACATATAGTATTATTATATCTAGATGTTCAAAATAGCATAATTAACACAACAAGTTTCTGTGTTTCAAGTTCGCGTTACGTTAGTTTCTCGTTCATTAAGTATCAAAGCATAACAAAGAGTCAAGAATCTATGATAAATACATCGTTCACATATAGGAAGCATCACCTAGAGTAATAGTCTCACATAGTTTAACACAATTATGATTAAAATAGCCTCATTTTCATTATGATCGGTCGTCTCAAGTGTACAAGTATCACTGGATAGGAAGTATGGTAAAACTTGCTAAAATAATAGGGGTACCAAAACGCAGGGCGTTACAATTTTCGTCCCTCTGGTTTGTTCAATTATGCCAGTTTAGGCTAGATTTCAAATTTGTATTATTTCCGTCTCTGACATTTTTAAAACATGTCAGTTTCGTCCAAAAACGTCTGTTAAAATCTGTCATTTGATGCAAGGTAAAAGTGTCATTTTCTTTTTGTTGTTTCCTTTTTTTATTTTCCGTTTAATGGGGTTTAAGAAAAGGGAAAATAAAAACCGAAAATGACGGTCTTACCCTTTTTACTAACCGACAAGTTTTAACTGACGTTAAGTTTTTGGACGGAACTGACATATTTCAAGAATTTCAGGGACAAAAATGGTATAAATTTGAAATTTGGCCTTGACTGGCATAATCGAAACAATCCACAAGAACGAAAATGGCAGTTAACTCAAAATAAAGTATGTAAAAATAAGGGTAATTTGGATTTTCGAGTTTTGGTTTTGTAGTAGTATGCTACTATGCTTTAGCTTTTTACAACAAAGAACTTAAAATTTTGAATAAAGTTCTATTTTGCTCACTATGATTTGTTTTAGATATCTATTTTGCTTCAATAGTTTTAATTATATTTTTTTGCTCCTTTTGGTTCCTCAATTGGTTCAATCTCTTCTCTAGCTTACACTCACACCCTTAAATTGATTTTTTTTATAAGTGCAAACAAGTCTTTTGCATAGGGTGTATGGTGTAGGTTTAAATTACTTAATTATATTAGTTAATTTTTTAATAAACTCTAATTACATATACAATCTTTATACGTAAAAAGGGGATATACCCAATTGTTTTAATCTAATTTCCTATTAAAATATGCAAATTTAAATATGTAAATCTTTTTATATGCATATTTAGCACAAAGTGTTATATTATATAGATTTTTACGGTAAATGATACCCATTTGCCTTTATCTAATTTTCTTTTAACATATGCAAATTTAAATATATAAATCTTTTTACATGGCATATAAAATTGTGACAGTGTGTAGTTGGTACTTAGTACTAGTTGAAAGGTGATATGTTGATGGCAATCAAACCCGAACCTGCTGGGTAAACTCGAAATCCGACAGATTTGGGACGGGTTTGAGGTTGGTTAATCGGGTTTGGGAATAGTTTTTATTTTTTTCACGGGTTTGGGACGGGTTTGGGATTTAGTGATATACCTGTTTACCCGACCCAATTACCCGATAAAGTGTACCCGTTTACCCGATTGTATACCCGATATAATTTCTTTTATATTATTAAATATGTATATATATGATACATCCATTTTTTACACATGTAGGTAGTCTATTCCGTATACATTGTAGTTATTTGATATATATTTTTATAGTGATAACATAAAATGTAACCGGTTAATAGTTACCCGATAGATACCCAATGGGTTTTGAGATGAGTATACCCAATGAGTAATCTTTTTAAATTAACGGGTTTACCCGAAACCCGCGGTTATACCCGATACCCGATGGGTATTTACCCGCTAGAAACCCGACGGGTTTTGGGACGGGTGTGGGACAAGCTTATCTAACCGGGTTTGGATTTGGGATTACCTAAACCTGTCCCAAACCCGACCCATTGCCATCCCTAGTACTCAAGAAAATTGATTTTTCACATTTTAAAATTTAATAACAAATAACAATTAGTATTATACAGTAACATACAATGACTAAAGTGTTTTTTTTTGGTGTATATAATTTTATTTATTCAATTTTCTTAAGTACATATCACCACACCTTCCAACTAGTACCAAATACCAGTTACATAATGTCACCCTAAAACTTAAACGACCTTAAGCTCTCTTATCTTTTAGCCACCATATCCCCTCTCGTTGTCACTACTTAAAAATCTACAGGTCAACTAAGTTTAAAACAAGAAATGGTTCAATAAATTTAGTTGATTGGTTTCGTATGAACCAGAAACCCTAAATTGGACTAGAAACATAAACGAAAGAACAACAAGATCATAAATCGGGTTTCATATGGGTTTAAAGACTCTTGTATATATGATATAAATATAAAAAAGGACAAACTTGTTTGCAATTTGAATTCTATGGTTGTAGTGAAACTAGAAAAGGGGATGAATATAAGCCTGTTTAAATAGCTCGTGACTTCAAATATGCTTGATACTTGCTTGAATAATCAGCTCGTAAGTAAACGAATAAAGCTGCTTGTTTTAAGTTTAAACTGAGCTCAAGTTGAGGTGAGCTCACTTGTTTGCTCGGTTAAGTTAAGTACATATAGTTTAAGACGTTCAATGTTTATCACATGCACTTTTTGTTGTTAATTTTGTTTATCTCTATTTGTGAAAAGTTGTCATTTTTTTGTTATAACTATAAGAGTTGGCACGACAACGTTGAGTCACCCCATACATTAAACAACACTATTGGCTGGTACGGGCCGAGCAGGATAGACGAGAGAGAGAGGGATTACCCCCGATACCGCTTCCACCGGCTCGAGCACCACATCAGCAGCAGCAGCAGCCGCAGCAGCCAGATTCTGATTCGGATTTGGATGCATAGACCTGTTGTTGTTTTTATTTTTATTACGGATGTACAAACTTATCTTATATATTTTTGTTATTGATGTACAAAGTTATCTTATATATGTCATATTTATGTTTATTTTCAGTTATTCGGTTACTTAATGATTGTTGTCTTAAATTGAGATAATACGGAAACAAAATATGTTTTGAATATAATACAGAAACAATATATGCCCTGAATATAATACGGAAACAATATTTGAACGAGATAAAATTTTAATCGGAAGAATAATATTTAAAAAAGTAAAATGTTAAAAACATTATAATATTTAATCGATATAATATATTTAAAGAGCCGATTTTTAAAATAGTGGATTTTTAAAAAACAAAACTTTTTTTAAAAGCAAAAAAATTTTCAACCAAAAAACACATATTCAAAAACTATCCAAAAAAACCATACCAAAACACCCCTCATTTCAGCCAAAAAAAAACCCAAGACTAGACGCCTCGTATAGGTCTGTACACTTCGTATAGGGTTCCTTAAACTTTGTGCCTGACACCCTCTGAGACCCCCTTGAATTCAGTGCTTAGACGCCTCGTATAGAGTTATACGAGGCGTCTAGGTCACAAAAAATGTGGAAATAGGCGCAGAGGGTGTCCAAATATCTCCAGCCAAATATAATCTTTTAAAATTACAAATTTCTTTAATCATGTCGTCTCTGCAACTTGAATCCAAAATTGTATGTTTTTCCGGTCTTTGCCTTTTCTAATATGCCAAATAAATTTCATAAAGAAAATTTTCATCAAAACCCCAATTTTTCTAAAGAGAAATTTCATTAAAAGAAAATTTTCATCAATAACCCAATTTTTCTATAGAGAAATTTCATTAAACCTTATCAATAACCCAATTTTTCTATAGAGAAATTTCATCAATAACCCAGTTTTTCTGTAGAGAAATTTCATTAAACATGTAACGCTTGCATCCATCAAATCGCTACCAATATACTTCAAAAAGGTCAAAGTATTAATTTAATTGTTGACAAAAATATGGAAGAGACGTCAATATTTTAAATATTAATTTTGACAAAGGCCCTTGTCACACCAATGTTAGACGACGCATGAAACATGTCATTTTTTAAAATTATGAAATCTGCTCTAATACACATAACATTTAAGAGGAAAATTACTATTTGTATAAAAAGATATTGTGATTTTACATGATTTCTTTTACAACAGGATCAAACATGTTCGATCTATTAGACTTCTTGAACATGATTTAAACACATAAATTCTTGAACATGATTCTAAAATACATAAATTGCGAAGTAGAAGAGAAGAAAAATAGAATCAAGATAGATGCTAAATCGCAGTATCGAGTATATTCCAGTTGAGATTTTTTTTTGTTTTTCGAACATCAGATTTCATTAAAAAGACAACCTACTAAGGCTGGAGGGTATAAAGCCCCTAGGGGCTTTATCACGCCACGTCAGCGTCATGTCAGATACACGTCAGCCAGGGGCTTTATCACGTCTTCCCTGAACTTGCAGAGTGTGGGATAAAACCCTCTCAACCCCCTTATCTTGACCAACTTACCTCGATCAAGCCAAAAACGCTCGTTACCATGCTGGCGAGTTAACTATGGCGCCCCCCTTTAAATTTCCCGGCATGGGTGGTGGCGCCCCTCCGGCGCTATCGATGGTGAGGTGGCAGGGTTAGCGCCCTCCACACCCTCTGGCCTAACAAGGCGCTAGAGCCTAGAGGCAAGAAATACATTAGATGTAGAACGATTCTTAATTAATCCAAAGGTAAATGAGAGATTTTGTATCTTCCAAGATCTTATCCAACGACATCTTGTTAGAAAAACTTTTTTTCATTCCTTGTCTTCCAAATACTCCAACACGCCACCATAAGAGGAGGCGGGGCACTGCGTTAAACTTTAACGCGTGATGGTTTAACGCGTTAATCTTCCACCGCCGGTCATTGTATAACGCGTTAATCTTCCACAAAATCAAATTTTCGTTATTTTTATCACGGCGTTATTTTTTGTTTTATGAGGGTAGTTGTTGGTTGGGGGAAATTGTTGGGTGTGGTGGTGAGTGATGACCACCCCCGCTAAAAAAGGTTGTGAGTAATGGAAAAATGGTTGCTGACATGGCGGAACATGATTGGATATTGTGAGTGATGACATTCTATCACTAGTGACCACCCCCTACCCTAATAATGTCATAGATTGCCTTCCTCTTATCTTGGGACAATGGAAGAGACTTGTGGGATACCGAAGAGCTTTTACTGGAAATGCATATATTTGTGAGATACCGCACCACGTGCTAATATGTTGCCATACCACGCGTATCATCCGGCCTCTCGTATCATCAATATTGTCTTCTTTGCCCATGACGAGTTGCTCATATTGTAGCTCATGGATTTGTTTTTGGCTGCCCCAATGGAGACATCCCATCAGGTACTACTCCAAAACGCAGCACACATAACTGTGGAGTTTTTAAGTTCTTCAGCCAATATGTCCAAAACGCGTTGGTGATTTGAGAGATAGGGCATTTTTTGTGAACCACGAATCTCTCCTACCCATGGTTGATATGGGATTTGTCTAACGTGTTACAATGGTCCATATTAATCTTTACTGTATTATCACCCAACGAGAGGCCGGAGGATGTTTACAGATGGTATTAAAGCCATTCCTGTGTCATCCAAGATGGTGGGTGCAAACCTCTTAAAATGACCAACACATTTTTTGGCGCATTGGCTGTGGAGAATGTGAAAAATATAAAACTAAGCGTGCTCTGGGTAGGAGTAGTACCAGGGTGGGTGACATCCAGGGAAGTCTCCACTAGGTAACCAAAAAACAAATTCGTGAGTTCATGGATAGGCAACCTATTGGAGGCAAAGCGGACAATATTGGTGGTACGAAAGGCTACATGTTGTTTCATCGGCTTCTAACATAAATGACAAACCGCCATGCCGGTGTGAATATTCCTTTTTGCAAGAGCGTCGAGAGTTTGGAAGACGACCCATCTCAGCTTTCCATGAGAAAATATTGACTTTCTCTCCAACCCAATTGTTTCAAGTCATGACATATCGCACATTCATAACTGAGGCATGATATAGGATGGATTTCATTGATGAAACAATAAACATACCCGAAGAGTCTTTAACCCATTGCCACCGATCACAAGAATCCGAGAAAGAGATGTTTTGAAGCAATCTAGAGCAGTCTTGGAACTCCAATAATTCGGTTATACTTTGTAGTGGTATTTTCTATCTCCAAAGCGAGGAAATATTGTGGTTTTGTCAATCAAAAGAAGCACTAACTAATTGATTTTTGCACCATCGAAACCTTATTCGTTGCATACTCACTAATCGATTTTTGCCTTTCAAAGTTGTGACATTACTGAAATCATATATAGCATCATCAAACCCTTGTTGATGAACCCAACAAAACTAGTTCACCTTATTCGATGATTCCGAGTGATCTTTCACATGCATATGGATGTTCCACATTGTACCCATGACTCCATATCTTGAAATAAACGAAGCCGATCATTCAAGATAGCTTACTAATAGGAGTAATAACTAATCACTATAAAAAAGCAGTGCTAGGATTTTATCGGTCTGTTAGAACTACATCGACTAGGGCACCAAAGGTCTTTATATGCAACAATTTCATGAATCACCTTCAACTTTCCTTTATGTCCAAATTAATGAGCCCTACAAAATTAAATATCTAACATCAATAACCTCAAGCCCCTCCTCCCTTCTATGATCACCACCAATTTTAACCCATAACCTAAACACTTCAAATGAGATTCAGTTTAGTTCCAATTTATATGTATTAAGTTGATATTCCCAACATTTTCTCACTGGCCCTCTCCTCATGGATGGACCCACTAGTAAATATACCTAAGGATCATATTTCGTTATACTTGAATCTTGATTTAACAAGTGTGAGGCGCACTGAGATAATATGGTCCCAGAGGAAAGGCAAGAGACATATTACAAGGACACAAGATATTTATGCATCTTTTGTTACATATTTTATAGGTTTATATGATCATTTAGCACAATGAATGCACACATAACATCTATACATGATCTAATGTGTAGATAATCTCTATGTACTACCTAAAAGGCTATACGTACAACCAATGGCGGATCTAGAATAAAAGTTTAGGGGTAAGAGTCACTTATTTATCGTACATCCATACAATATAAATGAAACAAAAAAAACTACAATAATAGATAAAGTTAAACATTTACCTAATAGATTTCTCCTCTTTGGAACTTGAAAGCTTGAATTCGAGTCATTGCATCGTCATCTGTTCTTTTATCCGTGTTTCTCTTCTAACCGCTCAAACTGGTGCATTGTTCGTGCGGTTAACACTAACACGAATTTAAGTGGTTTTAACTCGACACTACACGAATAAATATATAAGTTTATCCCGTCAACCTACAACACACCAACCCAACACGATTTACACCTCTACAGCCGACCCACATACTCAAGACACCAATACATATATACAATACAATTTGTTTACATGTTATATTGTTTCTCATACTTGTTATTATGTTGTAACAAAGAATCATCATCATCATACGCAGTAAATCTCACTAATAACATGTAACACCCCGTGTTTTCAAGAAGTCAAAGTCAAGGTCAAAGTCAACGACCGATTTCGCGCAACTTGATTTGTAATAGATTTCTTTTATTTTAGCTATTATGTGGAGTAAGTGTTTATAATTACAATAATCGATGTGTGTTAATCGCAATCTAATCGATTTACGACTGTGAACTATAGGAAGTAACAATGCGATAAAGCTAACTAATTGATCACCAAACAATACTAATCCAATCGACATCGAATCAAATCGCAACTCGAACTACGCATTCTAGTTATTGTTGTACGTGTATGTGTGTGCCTTATGTGTTACTTGTGCATGTTAAATTTTGTATGTTGTGGAAATCAATCGAAACTCGAAACTCAATCGACATCGAACTCGAATCACAATCGAACTACGATAATTAGTAGAGAAGGGATAGTGCGAGATATGAGTAGTTGGGATTAAAAGTAATTTGAATAGGAAACTCTAATGCGAGCGATGCGTAATCGCAATCGAAATCGAAACATCAAAAATCATCGCGTCAAACACTCGAACCAAGTGCCATCCGACCGGATAGCCGCTTGGCCATGAGTCAGGTGCCATCCGACCGAGATGTCACCCGACCGGATAGTCATCCGGGCGGTGTGCCATCCGACCGGACATCACTTTCCCCTTTTGGAATCGTATAAATACCCATGTCACTCTCAAACTTTCTACTTTTGGAAACCTCTGTCCGACCAGCACGCTCAGCTCACTTTTTCTTCGATTTCTTTCAATCCCGGTAAGATTTCGTCCTAAACCTTGTACTTTCTTGATCTACACGCACTCCTACACCTTTCTACCTTTTGAATCTTAACTTTTAATCGTAAAATCGCTAGATTTGAGGTGTTCTAGGATGATGTCATCATGAGTTCTTGAAGAACTTCATGTTTTGGCTTCAATCCACCGAGAACAACTTGGATCTAACCGATTTCCACACAAATGAACAAAGATCTATACTAGATCTAAACATAAACACAGTGAAAAAGGATTGAAAGATGGTTTCTAACTTTCTTTCAACTCTTTTACACTCAATACACTCAAAACTGACAGAATCGGACTTTGTTCTAGTCTCCTACTCACTCTTAGTGTTGTACTAGTCCGAGATCTGGATTCTACTCACGAGACCACCGATTTCGGGTTAAACAAGAACAACCGTCTTGAGCCGATAACCGGCCGAACAAGGGTGATTCCTGGTCGGTTTGGTCACGCGGGTCAAAATGGAGTTCTATTGGTTAACACGTTGTCAACACGTCTCGATAAAATGACAAGAAATCAAAACGGCCAAGTGTAAGACAAACGGAACAATCAGGAAGGAATGCTATCTGACCAGACTATTGTCCAAGCGGATAAGCCACCCGAACGGATTGCCATCCGAACGGATCACACCTTGGGTCCCACACTTAATCAACTCTATCTGAAGTTTGAGTATCGAACGAATTGCCATCCGATCGGACTACCATCCGACCGGATTACTCTTCGGATCATGAGATACTAGGACTTTAAAGACTTAAACAATTTTCAACATGTTCATTAACAGGGTTGCCACCCGGTCGGATGGACATCCGACCGAGTGACTCTTCTGTTATGAACTGATCCCACTAAGTAACCTCATCACTAAGGTCGCCGCCCGACCAGACTACCGTCCGACCGGATGACCATCCGAACGGATTGTCATCCGCACGACTGACCTTCAGATCGACCAACTTGAAGGATAGAGATACTTCAATGTTTTCAAAATGCTACAACGAAAACTTCAAAAGACAAGCCATCATACACAAACACATCTTTCTTATAGGAAGAAGCAATCCACTCGAATAGTCATCCGACCGGACTTCCGTCCGACCGGATGACCATCCGAACGAATTGTTATCCGCACGGATTGCTGTCCGATCGGATTACCATCCGACCGAATTGCTGTCCGACCCACTCACATTTTGTATCGTTTTACACGTCACTTATCGTTATGCTATCAAACTATTCAGGCTAACCCTACTCGCTAAGCGCTCCCTTCAATCCATCAACCGATGTGAGTATACTCGATCCCTTTTTGCTTTATGCACTTTTGGGTGTTACATACGTTACAACTATTCAAATCACATCAAACACACTACTCAATACTATTTGAACGCTAACCGTTAATGCATGTTATACGTGGCTTATGAATGCTTGTTTGTTATGTTTGCACATGGAATGCTGTCTACCTGCCTTAGCAACGATAGTACTATAGTTTGGACTCAGCACCCGTTCACACGGGGGTTGTTAAGGACAATTACTTGCATGGATTTTGGTGGTAATCATGTATTACGAACTGCCCCGGGCAGTCAACCCGCAGTCATTGGTATCGATGGATCTATGTCGATAACTAACGTGCTTCATTTCACTATGTGTACGTGCTGGTTATGCGTAAACAAATTCGAACTCTATATGCTATTATCAAACTTGTATGCTCACCTTTACATTTTATGTATTGACTTTATTTTAACGTATGTGACAGGTGCTTAGGATGCACATCTGGTAGGAAATTGAAGCTAGAATAAAACTCTAGAGCCCAACAAATAGTTGTCTGTAGTAATTGAATCAAGGGTCTCTAGAAGCAGATAAACAATTGCTCTATTTAAATCTGAGTTGTCGGAACGGAATTATTTGCCTAGTTTTTATCTGTAATAATTTGTTTACTGTTTGAGACATGGTATGGGACATGTTATTTAAATTGAATGGTAATGATGATTGTTATGGAAACTTCTGGACAATCTGTTTCGCTCAGTGCCATGCCCCGATGATTCCGCCATCGGTTGGGTGTGACAGATTGGTATCAGAGCCATAACTATAGCCTATAGGGAATTAGGCAAGACACGACCTAGTCCGGGCCGATGTCTTAGAAACCTAGTCTATAGTTAGGAACCAACAGACCAACTTGAGTACATCCTGTAAGGATTAAGTACGAGCTTATTTCTCACTATTCTCGCTTATGCTACACTATCACTGCACTCAAATTTTCAATTATGAATAGGCGATAAAGTCGAGATTAGGTGTGAAAACCGCAAACTCTCGACTAAAGTTGCTCGAACAACCTGCGTTTTATCTACAAGCAAGGAGAATTATGCCAAATCAGGAGTGAAATCCATATTTTGATGAATAATCTCCTCTATTTTATTAAAACAGGGACGAAGCTGTTAAGCTAGGGGTGAAACCCTAACCTTAACTACTTGTTCCGCTCATTTTACAAAACTCTCACCAAAGTTTCGACGGACTCCAACGACCTGAAGTCACAATATGACTAACGGGATGTGTGCCAAACGCCCAAGAATCGAGGTAAAAGCATAATTCTGAAGGTCAAATGTGCACACCAGATCCTTGTGAATAGTCGAACCACTTTGGGTAGTCGAAGTCTACTAGCCGCAGATAATCTATATCTCGAATTTTATGTGTTTCGCTTTTGAGCCCGAAATTGCTGACTCTGATGATTTGTTAATTTTGTATGATTACCTGTTTATGTGTTTAAATTTTTGGAGACTTACTCGATTTTTGCTTCCACTTCGATCGACACACACAACTCGCACTGCATTCTACCTCAAAACGTTAACAAATCGCTAAATTGTGGACGACCTTATGCTATGTTATACGCTTACGCTACACTACTCGATATGTTATCCGCAATCACTATTCTCGAACGCACGTAGAACTTAGATAATAGATGCAGTCAGAATGTCCTACGTGTCTCTATATGCATCTTGTGAATTCATGCTTACGTGTTCTGTAGATTATGTGCTTATGTGTTTATGTGATTATGTGTTCTACGTGGTTATGTGTTTATATGTTCTACATGATTATGCGTGTTCCTGAGCTTTAGTAAGTAGTAGACGTGTGGGGTGAGATTCGAATACAATGTGTTGAGTCCTGTGACGATGTCTGTTGCAGACAATGTCATCTGGATCCCGTCATCCCTTACTTTCTCGTCATGAAAAGAGAGACAAATGCCTTGCTGCCATCATCGCTAAGAGTGTAGCAAAGGCCGTGAGTGATGTTTACGAGAATGCCAGCAAATCATCTGAGGAATCAAGGACCGAAGCTCCTAAAGCTACCACCAAGGCCTTCAATTTCAAGCAATTCAAGTCGTGTGGGCCAAAAGAATTCACTGGCGAGGGAGGTCCTACTGCACTATTCCAATGGTTTGATTCCATTGAGGTTACTCTACGACAGAGTGGTTGCCCCGATGACCTCCGAACTCTGAATGCTACCGGCGTTTTCCAGTCCCGTGCACTAGGCTGGTGGACGGCCAAGAGAAATAAGCGAGGGAACGATGCAGCCTACGGTCTGTCGTGGGACGAGCTCAAGGAAGGCATGCTGGAAGAATTCTGCCCTCCTCATGAACGTCAGAAGCTAGAGGATGAATTTTGGCACATACAGCAAAAGGATGGTGAAAATGCTGCGCTCACTGCTCGCTTCAAACAGCTCAGCATCTTTTGTCCCGATCAGGTCAAGACTCCAGACATGGCAATCCAGAAGTATATCCGAGACCTGCCTGACTGAGTTGCTGATTTCGTTCAAGCGGCTAAGACTACGACGATCGAAGAAACTTATCTACTGGCTGCTGAAATCAACGACAAGCGGGTCAAGGCCGGTGTCTGGGATAAAACTTCAAAGCACCTGCATCAGGCTACTACCGCCGCACCTACTGCTGAAACCACCACCTCATCGAGCAACAAGAGGAAGAACAAGAGAAAGAACACCTCCAGCAACAAGAACTGTGCGATCACTGCTGCACCAATTCAAGCTGTACCAGCCCAACAGCGTCAAGTAGCGGCGCCTATGGCAAATGCACCGCCTGCAAAGCGTGCATACACTGGGCCACACCCGCTCTGCCCTACTTGTACCTACCACCACCCGACTACCATAGCTAGCCGTTTTTGTGCTCATTGTAATATGTACGGCCATTTTACCACCAACTGTCGTGCCCGACAAACTCCTGCTCATCAAGCTCTGCTCACCACCCCTCAGGGTCAACAAGCTCCTCCGGCACCCGCGGTCAACGCCAGAGCCTGCTTCGCATGTGGCGATCCTAACCATTTCGCCAACATGTGCCCAAACAGGGTCGTGAAACAAGAGCCCCTACAGCAGCTGTCACGACCCCAACCCCGGTTTGACCCGGTCAGGAGCCGCGTGACAGGAACCCGTGGTATTTGTGATGCGACAGCGGAAGATTTTTAACAGGATCTTTTAAAACTCAAAATGCCCAATTAGTTTATTCCATAATTAGGGATAAACCCCTTAATTTACAATAGAGGAATTTAACTAGGAAATTCCCTGATTTATTTAAAACATGTTTATTCATTTTTAACTGAGCCACCTCTTCAAGCTTGTTAGTGCTCCGTAGCACGTTTGTCTTGATTTACAGCAGGTCGCCTGAAACATGTTTTAAAAATATTTTATCAGCGGGGAAATGCTGGCGAGTCACTCTAATTTGATAAAATGACACATAGTTATAAATTACAGCATAAGGGCGATTACAATGGCTTCTATCTTATTTTTATCTGGCGCCGTGTCACACTGTGTGACGATGGTCATACCACTATTGGGTCCTGTCACCCAATTAGTGATGATTATCACTGTTAGGATTTATTAGCCTAACCCGTGAGAAATTAGTAATGTTCAAAATACCCCACTAGCCAGTGATTAAGATAACCACGACTTACTCCCTGTAATTATAACATTTCAAAATGGAGTATTGTAAAATGCTTTTGATAAAAAGAGAATGACTCATATTGCAGATTTATACGGGGAGAGTTTAAGCCTACTGATTAGCCTTGTAACCTAAATTAAATAACATGCACACGAACTAGGTCAGTAACTAATACAGCATTTACGATAACTCACGAGATTAAACCCTCACAATGAATGACAAAGTGCGGTACTTAAACATCCATCGAATTCATGACGAATGACAAAGCATAACCCTAATGTGGGCAGCACTTAAACATCCATTGGATAGTTTCAATCGATCGGACATTGAATCGTAGCAGCGATCGAGTTATTACCATGTTTTGCTGCAGCGTTTCGTGCTGTGTGTGTGTTTTAGGACTGTTTCTACAATATCTCAGTGTACGTTTTGATTTTTAACGTCGAACTAATGCGAAATGTCAAGTGCCACACTCCTATATTTATACCTGAAAAACAGCCCCCTCGCGTGGCGCGAGGGGCTGTCGCGTGGCGCGAGGGGTGCCACCCTAGCATAGGGTAGCCCCGTGTCCCAGTAGCTCAGGTGAGTTGGTCTTGCATTAAAATTCATTATACACGTAAAACTGTTAAGATAATATCAACTAGGGTTTACCCCCCCCTGAGTTTTAGGGGCCCTGATCCTGATTCCGATTGTTCTGAAAATTTTAGGGATTATACAGGATCACTTGGGGGTCTCAATTAGGGTTTCCTATTGAACAAAATAAAATAATAAATAGGACTTTTGATGAGAATTGTTACATCCTCCCCACCTTAATAAAATCTCGTCATCGAGATTTACTGGAATAAGTGAGGATACTTTCGCTTCATTTCCGTTTCCAGCTCCCAAGTGTATTCAGGTCATCTCCTTGAATCCCACTTGATTTTGACTAGTACTAGTCTCTTGTTTTTGAGAAATTTGATCTTTCTATCTTCTATTTGTAATGGTTTCTCAACAAATTTTAGCTTTTCATTTACCTCTATATCTTGAAGAGGCACTACCAGGGACTCGTCAGATAGACATTTCTTGAGATTGGATACATGAAATACGTCATGTACTCCAGCTAGTTCTTCTGGTAGTTGTAAGCGATAGGCAACATGTCCTATACGTTGGATCACTGAAAATGGTCCTACGTATCTTGGACTTAACTTTCCTTTCTTACCAAATCGAACTACTCCTTTCCAAGGAGAGACCTTTAATAGGACCTTGTCTCCGACTTGAAACTCAAGTGGCTTGCGTCGATTATCTGCATAACTCTTCTGGCGATCTCGAGCCGTCTTTAGTCTTTCCTTGACTTGAGTAATCTTGTCGGTAGTTTCTTGCACAATCTCCGGACCTGATAATTGACTTTCTCCTATCTCTGCCCAACATACTGGAGTTCTACACTTACGTCCGTACAGTGCTTCGAATGGGGCAGCTACAATGCTTGAATGATAACTATTGTTATAGGAGAATTCAATTAAAGGTAAGTGATCATCCCAATTTCCCCCAAAGTCTATCACACATGCCCTAAGCATGTCTTCCAGGGTTTGAATCGTCCTTTCACTTTGTCCGTCTGTTTGAGGATGATATGCAGTGCTTAAATTTAGTCGGGTTCCCATTGCTTCCTGGAAACTAGTCCAGAAATGGGAAGTGAAACGACTATCTCTATCCGATATAATGGAGAGTGGAACTCCATGTAAGGATACTACTTCATCTACATACAACTTGGCTAACCTTTCCATGCTAAAGCTTTCCTTCATGGGTAGAAAATGAGCTGATTTGGTTAATCGATCCACAATTACCCAAATTGCATCATTACCTTTTCTGGTTTTGGGTAACTTTGTAACAAAGTCCATTGTTATGAGCTCCCATTTCCATACCGGCATTTCTAATTGTTGTAGTAGACCTGAAGGTTTCTGATGTTCTGCTTTAACTTGTGAACAAGTAAGACACTTAGAAACATATCTAGCTATGTCCTTTTTCATACCAATCCACCAGAAGTTATTTCTTAAATCTTGGTACATCTTATTGTTACCAGGATGCATGGTATATCTAGATTTATGGGCTTCCTCTAAAATCTTATGTCTTAAATCTCCTTGCTTAGGTACCCAAATCCTTTTCTTATGGAATCTCCAAATTCCATCAACTCCTTGCTCTAATTCCTTTATTCTTCCTTTCATCCCTTCAGCATCGTCCTTGATTGCTGTTGCTTGAACGCTTTTCAGTTGCTCCATTAAATCTAACAGTAGATTTAATCTGAGAGCACGAACTCGTCTTTGCTTTTCATGATACTTACGACTTAAGGCATCCGCCACTACATTTGCCTTTCCTTCATGATATTGAATATCACAGTCGTAGTCACTTAGGATTTCCATCCATCTCCTTTGCCTCATGTTTAATTCTTTTTGCCCAAATATGTACCTTAAACTTTTATGATCCGTATAAACAGTAAACTTACTTCCATACAGATAATGTCTCCAAATTTTAAGGGCAAAAATTACGGCTCCTAATTCTAAGTCATGAGTCGTATAGTTTTCTTCGTGCTTTTTCAATTGCCTTGATGCATACGCAATTACCTTCTTGCGTTGCATAAGCACACATCCTAATCCTAGCTTAGAAGCATCACAATATACTTCAAAATCTTCGGTTCCTTCTAGCAAAGCTAGAATTGGAGCTTTAGTTAATTTCTGTTTTAAAATCTTAAAAGCCTCATCTTGTTTGGGTCCCCACTCAAACTTAACCGATTTACAGGTTAGCTTAGTTAATGGTACGACTATTTTGGAAAAATCCTTAATAAACCGTCTATAATATCCGGTTAAACCTATAAAACTTCTAATTTCCATTGCTGATTGCGGAACCTTCCATTTGGTGATTGCTTCTATTTTAGCAGGATCTACGTGAATGCCTTCATGATTCACCATATGTCCTAAGAATTGCACTTCTTGTAGCCAAAATTCACACTTTGAGAATTTGGAGTAGAGCTTTTCCTTTCTTAACAAAGTTAAGAGTTCATGCAGGTGCTCACAATGTTCCTCCTGTCTTTTGGAATAAATAAGTATATCGTCGATAAAGACAATTACAAATTTATCCAAATACGGTTTACAGATTCTATTCATCATGTCCATGAATGCTGCAGGTGCATTCGTTAGTCCAAAGGGCATGACTGTAAACTCGTAGTGACCATACCTAGTTCTGAAAGCAGTTTTAGGTATGTCTTCTTCTTGTACCTTCAATTGATGATATCCGGAGCGTAAATCTATTTTAGAAAAATATCTAGTTCCTTGAAGTTGATCAAAAAGATCATCAATCCTAGGTAATGGGTATCGATTCTTAATTGTAACCTTGTTCAGTTCCCTATAATCGATACACATTCGCATTGAACCATCCTTCTTTCTCACAAACAACACTGGCGCTCCCCAAGGGGATGAGCTAGGTTGTATGAATCCTTTACTTAGTAATTCATCTAACTGCTTTTTCAGTTTTAACATTTCGGTTGGTGCTAACCGATAAGGTGCCTTGGCTATCGGTGTAGTTCCAGGAATTAGATGAATTCTAAATTCAACTTCTCTATCAGGTGGTAATCCAGGTAGTTCTTCTGGGAATACATCTGAATATTCCGATACTACTGGAATGTCCTTAAGTTCTTTATTTTTCGTGTTAATGATTACTGAAATCATATACACCATTCTTTGTTTTCTGGAATAACTGGCCAATTTCATTACTGAAATGAATTTTAGTGGCCTTCTTGGCTTATCTCCTGTAATCACCACTAATTCTCCTGTGGTTGTCTGAATTTCTATAGAATTCTTATCACAAAGAATTCAAGCATGATTGGCTACTAACCAATCCATTCCTAATACAACATCGAATCCGACTAATTTCATAGGTAGTAGGTTTGCAGAAAAATTATGACCTAATAGTTCTATCTTTCCTTTTTGAACAACCTTATCTATTTTAACAGAAGTTCCATCTGCTGTTTTGACTGTAAAAATCTGCCTAAGGTTGGTTAAAGGTAAGTTAAGTGCTTGGCAGAATGAAGTATTTATAAAACTTTGGTTTGCACCAGAGTCAAATAATACTTTTGCATAAACGTTGTGAACTAAGAACGTACCAGCTATCACATCCGGGATTAGCTCCGCTTCCTGAGCAGTCAGTTGGAAGGCTCTTATGTTCTTCTTGTTAGTTCCTTCTGCAGGTTTAGCTTTGTTGTCAGCTGGTTTAACCATTTTAGGGCAGTCTGGCCTAATATGTCCAGCTTCTCCACAGTTGTAGCAGACTGTGGATCTCTTCTTCCTGCAATCTTCCTCTTGATGCCCCGGAATTTTGCAGAAATTGCAATATATTTTGCATCTTCCAAAATGCTTCTTTTTGCAAGATTTGCAAAATGGACTAATGGAAGATTGCCCAGTCCCCCTTCTTTTGAAATTGTTACGGTTACCCATACGGAATCCTTGGGTAATCTTTTGGGCCACTTCCTTCTTTCTATTTTCTTCTCGCGTCCGTACCAGTTCATCAGTCAAAGTATTAGCTAGATCCACTGCATCATCAATCGTGCGGGGTTTCGCAGCTTTGACGATATTACGGATTTCGCCAATCAATCCCCAAATATAGCGGGAAATAAGTACTGGTTCTGGCGAAGCTAGGGTTAGTACTACTCTCACATACTCGAAGAATGTCGAAGTATACCCTCGACAGTCTACATCCATCATCCGGTGGGTCAGGAACTTATTTGTCATTTGTTCCTTTTCATACTTGGGACAGAATTTTCTTTTTACAAGATTCTTAAATTCTTCCCAGTTCATAGCATACGCCACCGTTCTTCCTTTGGCTTGTAACACCGTGTTCCACCATTCTAACGCTCCTTCTTTAAAAAGATGCGATGCATACATGACCTTGTCTTCTTCAGCACATTTACTTATGGTAATTACTGCCTCGGTTTTCTCTAACCAACGTAGTGCTGCTGTTGCCCCTTCGTTACCTGCAAACTCAGCTGGTTTACAGGCAAGAAATTCTTTGTAAGTGCAACCAGGCGTTGCAGCTTTCATTTTCTTGAGAATCGGGGCTTGCAGATCATTATCGTTATTGTTATTGTTACCGCCTCCGTTTATACTATTACTAAAGTTGTCCTCATGCGTACGTTTGCTAGGAATAATTTGAGGTTCAACTGGAATTCGAGCGGCAGCAAGTATTGCTGGAATAGCATTGGCTATTCCTTGAGCAACGATATCCTCGATATCTTGCCTATTCAGCAAATGTTCTTCCTGAATTTGCTCAGATTGATTTACTTCGTTAACTGGTTCATTACACATAGTTATAAATTACAGCATAAGGGCGATTACAATGGCTTCTATCTTATTTTTATCTGGCTCCGTGTCACACTGTGTGACGATGGTCATACCACTATTGGGTCCTGTCACCCAATTAGTGATGATTATCACTGTTAGGATTTATTAGCCTAACCCTTGAGAAATTAGTAATGTGCACAATACCCCACTAGCCAATGATTAAGATAACCACGACTTACTCCCTGTAATTATAACATTTGAAAATGGAGTATTGTAAAATGCTTTTGATAAAAAGAGAATGACTCACGCACAAGTCAAGCACTTGCTAACGTAAGTTGCTATGTGGGCCTTCATGCTAGGCCACCAACATGTAGTTTTGATATCGTGGTACATTTTATCCGAACCAGGATGTACTGAGTAGCGAGACTTGTGTGCCTCATCCATCACAAGCTCTCGTAGGTTGCCATAAAGTGGGACCCAAATGCGTCCTGTTACGTAGTAAGCACCGTCTTCCTTTCGTTCTAATCGTTGCCTTGAGCCGCGTAGGGCTTCAGCCCTGACGTTTTCTGGTTTCAATGCTCCTACCTGAGCGTCCCGTATCTGAGAAGGAAGACCAGACTGTATAGTGAGTTGTAAAGCTCGTACGCGCTTGGGCGTAGTGTCCTTTCGACTGAGGGCGTCGGCCACAACATTGGCTTTGCCTGGGTGGTATCTGATCGAGCATTCATAGTCATTCAGTAGTTCGACCCATCGTCGTTGTCGCATATTCAGTTCCTTCTGTTTGAAAATATGCTCGAGACTCCTATGATCAGTGTAGATAGCGCATTTAGTACCATACAGGTAGTGTCTCCATATCTTAAGTGCAAAAACAACCGCTCCCAGCTCTAGATCATGTGTAGTGTAGTTCTTTTCATGAACTTTGAGTTGGCGTGAGGCGTAGGCTATAACTTTATCCCGCTGCATCAATACACAACCAAGACCCTGAATGGATGCATCGCAGTAAACCACAAAGTCGTCTGTGCCCTCTGGCAATGAAAGGATAGGTGCACTGCAAATTCTATCCTTTAAGTGCTGAAACGGGAAGATCCTCTGGAAAAACATTAGGAAATTCTCGAACCACAGGAACGTCTTTCACTTCCTTCTTCTCTTTCTTTTCCTTCTCTGCTACTACAATGTTAGCCAAGAAAGCCCTGTATTCCTTACGGAGATACTTGCTAGTTTGAACACATGACATGAGCTTGAGACCTTTCGAAGTAGTATCACCGTAAACACACAATAAATCACCATTCGCAAGCGAGAATCAGATCATCTTGTCGAAGCACACAACTTCAGCATGGTTTTCGCGAAGAAAGTCCATGCCTACTATGACGTCAAAACTTCCGAGTTGCATCGGAATAAGGTCGATCGGGAAGATGTGATTGTTGAGCTCAAGAGTACAATCACGAAGAACAGAATTAACAGCGACAGTTCTTCCGGTAGCGACTTCAACATCGAATGTCGAGGAGAGATGAGAGCGCTTACGACTAAGGAGTTTCTCGAATTCGAACGACACAAAGCAATTATCGGCTCCAGTACCAAACAAACAGGAAGCATAAATACCATTCACAAGGAACGTACCATTAACTACGTTGTTGTCGGCTTGGGCTTGACGCACGTTGATGTTGAAAGTTCGTGCGCATGCTGCTTGTTGCTGTTCCTGCTGGTGTTGCTGCTGCTGTAACAATTCTCATCAAAAGTCCTATTTATTATTTTATTTTGTTCAATAGGAAACCCTAATTGAGACCCCCAAGTGATCCTGTATAATCCCTAAAATTTTCAGAACAATCGGAATCAGGATCAGGGCCCCTAAAACTCAGGGGGGTAAACCCTAGTTGATATTATCTTAACAGTTTTACGTGTATAATGAATTTTAACGTGAGACCAACTCACCTGAGCTACTGGGACACGGGGCTACCCTATGCTAGGGTGGCACCCCTCGCGCCACGCGACAGCCCCTCGCGCCACGCGAGGGGGCTGTTTTTCAGGTATAAATATAGGGGTGTGGCACTTGACATTTCGCATTAGTTCGACGTTAAAAATCAAAACGTACACTGAGATATTGTAGAAACAGTCCTAAAATACACACACAGCACGAAACGTTGCCGCAAAACAGGGTAATAACTCGATCGCTGCTACGATTCAATGTCCGATCGATTGAAACTATCCAATGGATGTTTAAGTGCTGCCCACATTAGGGTTATGCTTTGTCATTCGTCGTGAATTCGATGGATGTTTATGTATCGCAATTTGTCATTCATTGTGAGGGTTTAATCTCGTGAGTTATCGTAAATGTTGTATTAGTTACTTACCTAGTTCGTGTGCATGTTATTTAATTTAGGTTACAAGGCTAATCAGTAGGCTTAAACTCTGCCCGTATAAATCTGCAAACTACCGCCAAGTCGTGATATCGACTTTCGTATCGACCTCATTCCTGGAGCCAACCCTATTGCCAAAGCTCCCTATCGACTCGCGTCATCCGAAATGCGCGAACTCTCAAACCAACTCCAGGAATTACTTAAGAAAGGATTCATTCGCCCGAGCACCTCTCCTTGGGGCGCGCCAGTCCTTTTCGTCAAAAAGAAGGATGGGTCGTTCAGGATGTGCATCGACTATCGGGAATTGAATAAGTTAACTATCAAGAACCGCTATCCCCTACCCCGCATCGATGATTTGTTTGATCAACTACAAGGTGCTACATGCTTCTCGAAGATCGATCTACGCTCAGGATATCACTAACTACGTATTCAGGAGGAGGATATACCCAAAACCGTGTTCCGCACTCGATACGGCCACTACGAATTCGTTGTTATGCCCTTTGGTTTAACCAACGCACCTGCGGTTTTCATGGATCTGATGAATCGCGTGTGTAAACCATATCTCGACCGTTTTGTCATCGTATTCATCGATGATGTCTTGATCTATTCCAAATCGAAAGCCGAACACGCACAACATCTACGTTTGGTTCTCGAGCTACTCCAGGGGAACCAACTCTACGCCAAGTTCTCCAAGTGTGAATTCTGGTTGGAGGAAGTTCAGTTCCTGGGTCACATCGTAAATAATCAAGGTATTCACGTCGATCCTGCGAATATTGAAGCTGTCAAGAGTTGGATTACACCTAAGAACCCGTCTGAAGTCCGTTCTTTTCTCGGACTAGCGGGCTATTATCGACGATTTATCGAAGGATTCTCAAAGATCGCTGTGCCGCTTACCGCTCTCACGCATAAGGACAAGCCTTTTGTTTGGGGAACCGAACAAGAGTCTGCCTTCCAAACCCTCAAGCACATGCTTTGTAATGCTCATGTTCTCACATTACCCGACGGAAACAACGATTTCATCGTCTACTGTGATGCTTCCAACCTTGGTCTTGGTTGTGTCCTCATGCAACGGGACAAGGTTATAGCTTACGCGTCTCGTCAACTCAAAATCCACGAGAAGAACTATACAACCCATGATCTCGAGCTAGGCGTAGTAGTTTTTGCGTTAAAGATTTGGCGACACTACCTGTATGGTACCAAGTGTACGATCTTCACCGATCATAGGAGCCTACAACATATCTTTAATCAGAAGGAACTTAATATGCGTCAACGCCGATGGGTAGAGCTTCTCAACGATTACGACTGTGAGATTCGTTATCACCCAGGCAAAGCAAATGTTGTTACCGACGCACTTAGCAGACGGAGCTATCTGCTTAGCACTCGTAATGTTCAAACCCAATACGATCTCGAAACCCTCATCCGCGAAGCTCAGCATACGTGTTTTAACGTACGCACCCTGAAGAAGGAAAGAATCTACCACGATGGAGCCCAGCTTGTGAACAAGTCGAATGGGATATTCCACTTTCTGGACCGAATTTGGATCCCCAAACGGACCAATTTGCGACAGATTCTAATGGACGAAGCCCACAAATCCCGGTATTCTATTCATCCCGGTGCCGACAAAATGTACCAGGACCTACGCTATAAGTACTGGTGGCCGGGCATGAAAAGGGATATTGCTCTCTATGTTGGAAAATGCCTGACCTGTGCGAGAGTCAAGGCTGAACATCAAAGACCCTCTGGCTTACTCGAGCAACCCCCGATCCCCATGTGGAAGTGGGAGAGTATAGCTATGGACTTTATAACAAAGCTATCACACACGTCATCAGGTCACGACAACATTTGGGTTGTGGTTGACCATTTGACCAAATCAGCTCACTTTTTACCAATACGGGAAGACTACAAGGTAGAACGATTAGCCCGAATCTACACCGACGAGATCATTTGTAATCATGGGACGCCTCGTGATATCATCTCTGATCGTGACGCTCGGTTTACCTCACGACTGTGGGAAACATTTCAAATGGCACTCGGTACATCGCTAAATCTAAGTACCGCTTTCCACCCTCAAACCGACGGTCAGACTGAAAGAACGATTCATACTCTTGAAGACATGCTCCATTCGTGTGTCATAGACTTCGGTGGTAATTGGGATAAATACCTGCCGTTAGTCGAATTTTCGTATAACAACAGCTATCATGCAAGCATTCAAATGGCACCATTCAAGGTTTTATACGGGAGAAGATGTCGATCGCCTATTGTGTGGCACGAGATCGGGCATTCGCAATTAACCGGTCCTGAGCTATTACAAGAAATGACAGACAAGATTTTCCAAATTCGAGACAACCTGGTAAAAGCTCGGAATCGACAGAAAAGTTATGCCGATAGACAACGCAAGCCCCTTGAATTTGACGTTGGTGACTACGTACTCCTAAAGGTATCACCTTGGAAGGGTGTGGTCCGATTAGGCAAGAAAGGAAAGCTCGCGCCTCGATATGTTGGACCTTTTAAGATTCTGGAAAGGATCGGAAAAGTCGCCAACAGACTCGAACTACCGGAGGAACTTAGTAACGTCCACCCGACTTTCCACATTTCGAACCTCCGAAAGTGTCTGGCTGAGCATGATCTAATTGTACCTCTCGATGACCTGCAAGTGAACGAAACATTGCACTTCATGGAAAAGCCTGTCGAAATCATGGACCGCCAAACCAAGCAACTCAGGCGCTCTCGCATTCCTATTGTGAAAGTCCGATGGGAAGGCAAACGAGGCGCCGAGTTCACTTGGGAACTCGAAAGAGACATGAAGGCGAAGTACCCGCAGTTATTTAAGGAGAAAGTCTAGAAAGAGAAAGTTCTCCAAAGTAATTCACGGTGTTGTATAACTTCCAGCTTAATTTCAGGACGAAATTCCCTAAACAAGGGGAGGCTGTAACACCCCGTGTTTTCAAGAAGTCAAAGTCAAGGTCAAAGTCAACGACCGATTTCGCGCAACTTGACTTGTAATAGATTTCTTTTATTTTAGCTATTATGTGGAGTAAGTGTTTATAATTACAATAATCGATGTTCGTTAATCGCAATCTAATCGATTTACGACTGTGAACTATAGGAAGTAACAATGCGATAAAGCTAACTAATTGACCATCAAACAATACTAATCTAATCGACATCGAATCAAATCGCAACTCAAACTACGCATTCTAGTTATTGTTGTACGTGTATGTGTGTGCCTTATGTGTTACTTGTGCATGTTAAATTTTGAATGTTGTGGAAATCAATCGAAACTCGAAACGCAATCGAACTCAATCGACATCGAACTCGAATCACAATCGAACTATGATAATTAGTAGAGAAGGGATAGTGCGAGATATGAGTAGTTGGGATTAAAAGTAATTTGTATAGGAAATTCTAATGCGAGCGATGCGCAATCGAAATCGAAACATCAAAAACCGTCGCGTCAAACACTCGAACCAAGTGCCATCCGGCCGGATAGCCATCCGACCGGATAGCCGCTTGGCCATGAGTCAGGTGCCATCCGACCGAGATGTCACCGAACCGGATAGTCATCCGGGCGGTGTGCCATCCGACCAGACATCACTTTCCCCTTTTGGAATCCTATAAATACCCATGTCACTCTCAAACTTTCTACTTTTGGAAACCTCTGTCCGACCAGCACGCTCAGCTCACTTTTTCTTCGATTTCTCTCAATCCCGGTAAGATTTCGTCCTAAACTTTGTATTTTCTTGATCTATACGCACTCCTACACCTTTCTACATTTTGAATCTTAACTTTTAACCATAAAATCGCTAGATTTGAGGTGTTCTAGGATGATGTCATCATGAGTTCTTGAAGAACTTCATGTTTTGGCTTCAATCCACCGAGAACAACTCGGATCTAACTGATTTCCACACAAATGAACAAAGATCTATACTAGATCTAAACATAAACACAGTGAAAAAGGATTGAAAGATGGTTTCTAACTTTCTTTCAACTCTTTTACACTCAATACACTCAAAACCGACAGAATCGGACTTTGTTCTAGTCTCCTACTCACTCTTAGTGTTGTACTAGTCCGAGATCTGGATTCTACTCACGAGACCACCGATTTCGGGTTAAACAAGAACAACCGTCTTGAGCCGATAACCGGCCGAACAAGGGTGATTCCTGGTCGGTTTGGTCACGCGGGTCAAAATGGAGTTCTATTGGTTAACACGTTGTCAACACGTCTCGATAAAACGACAAGCAATCAAAACGGCCAAGTGTAAGACGAACGAAACAATCGGGACGGAATGTTATCCGACCGGACTACTGTCCGAGCGGATAAGCCACCCGAACGGATTGCCATCCGAACGGATCACACCTTGGGTCCCACACTTAATCAACTCTATCTGAAGTTTGAGTATCGAACGAATTGCCATCCGACCGGACTACCATCCGACCGGATTACTCTTCGGATCTTGAGATACTAGGACTTTAAAGACTTAAACAATTTTCAACATGTTCATTAACAGGGTTGCCACCCGGTCGGATGGACATCCGACCGAGTGACTCTTCTGTTATGAACTGATCCCACTAAGTAACCTCATCACTAAGGTCGCCGTCCGACCGGACTATCGTCCGATCGGATGACCATCTGAACGGATTGTCATCCGCACGACTGACCGTCCGATCGACCGACTTGAAGGATAGAGATACTTCAATGTTTTCAAAATGCTACAACGAAAACTTCAAAAGACAAGCCATCATACATAAACACATCTTTCTTATAGGAAGAAGCAATCCACTCGAATAGTCATCCGACCGGACTTCCGTCCGACCGGATGACCATCCGAACGAATTGTTATCCGCACGGATTGCTGTCCGACCCACTCACATTTTGTATCGTTTTACGCGTCACTTATCGTTATGCTATCAAACTATTCAGGCTAACCTTACTCGCTAAGCGCTCCCTTCAATCCATCAACCGCTATGAGTATACTTGATCCCTTTTTGCTTTATGCACTTTTGGGTGTTACATACGTTACAACTATTCAAATCACATCAAATACACTACTCAATACTATTTGAACGCTAACCGTTAATGCTTGTTATACGTGGCTTATGAATGCTTGTTTGTTATGTTTACACATGGAATGCTGTCTACCTGCTTTAGCAATGATAGTACCATAGTTTGGACTCAGCACCCATTCACACGGGGGTTGTTAAGGACAATTACTTGCATGGATTACGGTGGTAATCATGTATTGCGAACTGCCCCGGGCAGTCAACCCGCAGTTATTGGTATCGATGGATCTATGTCGATAACTAACGTGCTTCATTTCACTATGTGTACGTGCTGGTTATGCGTAAACGAATTCGAACTCTATATGCTATTATCAAACTTGTATGCTCACCTTTACATTTTATGTATTGACTTTATTTTAACGTATGTGACAGGTGCTTAGGATGCACATCTGGTAGGAAATTGAAGCTAGAATAAAGCTCTAGAGCCCAACAAATAGTTGTCTGTAGTAATTGAATCAAGGGTCTCTAGAAGCAGATAAACAATTGCTCTATTTAAATCTGAGTTGTCGGAACAGAATTATTTGCCTAGTTTTTATCTGTAATAATTTGTTTACTGTTTGAGACATGGTATGGGACATGTTATTTAAATTGAATGGTAATGATGATTGTTATGGAAACTTCTGGACAATCTGTTTCGCTCAGTGCCATGCCCCGATGATTCTGCCATCGGTTGGGGTGTGCCATAACAAAGCTAAGGTAGGGTCTGAGAATGGTAAGATATAGACAACTTTACCTCTACCCCGTAAAAATAGAGTAAAACTGCTTCTAGTATGTTGTGACGAAGAATATAAAGATAAATTCATAAATAATAATTGGTTGGTCTTTTAAAGTTTCTTAAACACTTCATTGTATACCATTCTTTAAAATCATTTATTTTTAAACATTTTTAACAACTTACTTTGTAAAGTCGTTCATTTTTTTAAATATCACAAAACGACGTGTATAAAAAACAAAAGAAAAGAAAATTAAAAAAAAAAGAAACATTCTAATAAAAAGTTTGCAAGAGATCGTTATTTTTCAAACTTTTTTTTGAATGGTTTATTTCTTTTTCAAATCTTCAATTTCTTTTGACCGTTTGTTTATTCAAAATTCGTTATTTTTAACCTTTCGTTTATTAATTTTGTGATTTTTTTAGTACCGTACACTTATTAACTTATTTTTTTAAGGTTTTGTTTTTTATAAACGTCCTTTTTTAATCTTAGTTTTTTAAACCACTCGTTCATTTAAAATCGATCGTTATTAAATTCCTTCGATTTTTTTAATCATTAATTTTCTTAAGTTCTTTTTCCTAACGACTATAAGTAAACTGAAAACAAAGTTTAAAAAATGAACAATATAAAAAACGGTTCTAAAAGGAACGGCTTAAAAAGAAACGCTTTTTAAAAATTAATGACTTAAAAAAATGAATTGTTTAAAAAAGTTAAGAAAATGATTTTAAAAATAACTTTATAAAATGAATCGTTTAAAAAAACTTTAAAAGACAAACAACTTTAAAAAGAACGAACTTAATAAACAAGCGGTTTAAAAATTAATAATTTAAAAAACAATAGACGGTTTTAAAAAAATGGTTAAAAACAAATGTTTTGACAAACGACGTTTATAAAAAACAAACGCTTAATGAAAATACGTATTTATTTGTATATATAAAACACATTTTGTTAAATAATAATCATGAAAATAACGAAATAATAAAAAAAAAACTTGAATAATTGCATTAATAATCTAATTACCCTAACATTAATAATCCCTTAAATATTAAATGAACTTTATAATTATCAAAAACAGTCCCTGGTGTATATAATTATCTAACTACCCTTACACTTAACTACAAAAAAAGTAACAAAGTTAGTATTAGAGACCAAAATCGTTATAAAATGCAACCTCGAGATTTAATATGTTAAAAGATTTTTTTTGGACTGAAAGAGTTAAAATTGCTGAACCACAGGGGCCAAAACAGTAATTTACACTATTTATTTTTTTTGAACGGCCAACAAATCAATTCCAAGCACTCTCATGACACCCACTAAACAAACGGAGTACTTCAAAAGTAACCCGAGTCGCCCAGCACAAGGTGAGCATCTCTTGTAGACACATGACGTTTGCCTTTGTGCATAAAATTGGAATAAATAGTAGTTGGGGCACAAGGCAACCGGAGACCTACTGTCAGCAGTTTCGCACATTATCATCATCATCATCATCATCATCACCCTATATTAATAACAACCTCATTCTACATCGTTTCATTTCAATTCTCATACATACCTACTGTTGTTCTTTTTTCGACCAATTTGAGGATGGATTCGGAGGTTTTGGTTGCTCTTTCTCTCTCACTTGTTGGTGGATTAAGTACTTCTTTAGGTCACTCTCTCACTCACTATCCCTAATTTCTTCTGTTTTTGTTAATTGTACTTGTTGATGATTATATGGGTCTTTGATTTTTGGTACCAAGTTTGTGTTTTTGTAAGTTTGATGGTGGTAATTTTGCTGAAGGGGTGTTTGTTGTTCTGTTTTAGAATTAGGGTTTTTAGGGTTTAATTGTGTTGTATTACAATCTTTAATTATCTCATAAAAAAGACTAAAACTTTATGGGTTTAGACTGTTTAGTTAGTTTTGTACTTGGTGAGGTTTAATGTGATGTGGTTATTAGTTTACTCTACATGATGATCTATGCAGTTAATATCGGTGATATACGGTTATATCGGCCCCCTAGTAAAATATTGGTGTCAAGTATCGGTCAGAATACCGGTACCGATATTATCGGCGATATTGACCGATATAACTGATATATCACCGATATTCGACTGATATATCAACGATATTACCGATGTATCACTGAATTATTAGTGTTAAATTGCTATATATATATATATATATAAATTCTGCATGATATTAAAATTACCGATATCTCACCGAGATAACCTATATCTCAAATATCGGTCTTTGACCGATATCCGATATTTTACCGTATTAACTGCATAGATGATGATGATGAAGAAAGGAGTAACCCCATGGTTTAGAATTCTGAACTTAGAGAAACTTCTAACACTATATTAAGGAGAGAAATCGTTGTTACTTATGTGCTTGAGGTTGTTCAGTTTCGCTCAAATTAGGCAAGAGTCATAGATGAAGGAATCAAAATATATATAGTTATTCTTCTTTTTATGAAGATAAGTTTTCTCATAACTAGTATCTTGGCTTTAAAAAGTGAGAAGCGCACAAAAGCGACAAGGGCTAAAATCGAGGTGCGAAGCACAAAAACCGCACTGCCTTTCATACCCGAGTCTCAAATAATTATATATTTTTATATATTTCCTATAGGTTTCTAGCATCATTTACCTAATATAGAGTTATAGACACATATACGCTTTATATATGTTTTAATATTGAGATTACGTACGTGTACAACTTTAAAAGCATGTTGTACAACAACCTGCTGCACAAAATGTTGGAAATACATGAGGCACGCACCTCAGGGTCAACTTTTTGCCAAGTAAACGCTCAGGCTTGAGGTTTTTTTTACCTATTGATTTTATGTCAATTTCAATGTCATACGCTTCACTCGAAAGTCAAAAGTGATATGTTGACTGTATCTTTAATTATCTAGATATCCAAGCTCTCAATCATGTTTGCTCCGTTAATTCTGATACACTATCTCATATGGTAAACAGGGGCGCTTTTTGTAATATTAACTAAGGCTCCAAACTTGAAGATGCTCGGACTTTTACAGGTACGCACAACTTTTTATTTCCGAAACTCCCATTTATTTTATTTACATTTTAATATAAGTTTCGCAACCACGATACAAAATTTCAAAACTTTTGTTACAGGGTTTTGCTGCAGGCCTTATGCTAAGCATATCATTCTTCGACTTAGCCCATAACGCGATAAATTCCATCGGCTTTTTGAAAGGCAATATTTGGGTGAGTCGGTATTTTCAAAATTACAAATATACCCTTTTGAACGTTATTTGTATTCTCTTTAAGAATCCAACATTTTTTTAACAGTTCTTTGGAGGTGTCATTTTCTTTGCCATTGTTGCTAATTTTATTCCCGAACCGTCGCTTGCTCCTACTATAGAAGCGAAAAATAAGAAGGTCAAAAGTTTCTTTTCTTAATGAAAGTATATGTTCTTGAACTGTAATGGTTTGTGTGTTGATTACGTATTGGTAACTTTGATGCAAAATAACAGAAACAAGTGGATGACGGGGGAAAAGATGTCATGAAAAAACATCGTCGTCAAGTTTTATTTAGTGGCATTATAACCGCAGTTGGTAAGATTGTTTCTTCCATAAAAAACTATTGTTCAAATAGATTTTTCATTTTTGCATGTAACTTGAACTCTAAATAAAAATTGGTATTTTTAGTTTATATTTATTAAATATAAATATGAATATTTATTTATTGACTAATTTATTTATTGTTGTTAAAGATCTCAACCCTAACCCGAGCACAGTCAAAATCGTGTCGTGTTCTTGTTGTGTTTTGGGTCGACCCGTTTAATGTTTATTGCAAATATAAGTATAATACCTTACTTAGTAATAAACTAGGCAACCACTAACGCAAATGAACATTTTCTATAATTGTTGTATTTTTAATTGTTCTTGTTTCTTTTCTCTCACCTCCAATTAACAAACTTGAGTTTACATATTTAGCTCGATAGTAGAGGAACCAGATGAATAAAGTTGCGAAAATGTAAATTTGTTGAAGAGTTTAGAAGCGAAGGTTAATTTCACTTGGAAACTAAGAATCGAAGTATCAAACTTTAAATGTTAACACGTTTTAGATAACCACCTCTAAAATCTTGATGAAAACTTTTTAAAAAAACCCATAAATGTAATCGAGTTAATAGGTTGACCCGTTTATTAAACAGGTCATGTTCAGGTTGACTTGTTTAATAAATTGAATAACTTTAGCCAACCCAAAACCTGATTAATTTCATGTCATGTTTTGGGTCCCTAATTATGGCATCCGAGTTCCAATATCATATCGAGCTTCATGATTAAATCTTAAACTCCTCAAAATATTGTTTATATATATTTTACCGTCTTAGTAGATAATTATTTTATTACTATTCATTGCAGGCATAAGCTTACACAATTTTCCTGAAGGAATGGCTGTTTTCCTTGGATCACTCAAGGTAAATATGTAACTTATTTTCGGGACAAACAGAAACAATCGTCCTATACAAATTTATAGCAATTGAATCTTCATTTCGCTCAATTCCTTGAAACTATATGATGAGCGTTTCGGTACCGGTATCGAAAAATACCGGTACCTTACCGATCAAATTTTGTTACCAATTCGGTACCCACTTTTTGGCGTTTCTGGGATCGGTACTTTCGGTTCGGTACCGGTATTTTACCGATTTTTATCTTCAAATACCGTACCGAGCATTTTTGGTACCGGTACCAGTACCCAATTTTGGCGATTTTCGGGATCGGTATTTTCGGTACCGCACCGAGTTCATCCCTACTTCTCATCATTTTCATTCAAGTAGATGTATGTCATTACGGTTTCATGTTTTCGTTGTAGGGTCTTCGTGTCGGCCTTAACTTGGCTTTAGCCATAGCGTTGCACAATATCCCAGAGGTAAATTTGAATTCCAGTTTTACTTTTTTTTACCCTTTTTGCAATTTTCTATCACAAATGGGAAAAATGTTATTTTACATTCTGCCATTTTTTATATATTCTTTCACTTAATTAACTACTGTCTTACTTTGACAGGGTGTTGCTGTTGCACTTCCGGTTTATTTTGCAACTCAGAGGTACTTAAACTATGCCTCCATCGTATGAAAATTATGACGTAAAAATTGACCATGAATGAATTTGTTGACTTATACGGGTAACAAAATTGTGTTTGCTTCAGCAAATGGCAGGCGTTTAAATTGGCAACGGTTTCTGGCCTTGCTGAGCCTTTGGGTGTCATAATCGTAGGTATGCATCGTAATTCGTAACATCATTTTCAAGAGCGGAAGATTCATTTTAATAAAAGTATCCTTCAATCATAACAAAAGAGTAAAGTACAAGGATGGTCCCTGTGGTTTACCAAAATTTTGGATTTGGTCCCTAGCTTTCCAAAAGTACATGGATGGTCCCTGTGGTTTGCATTTTGTAACGCATTTAGTCCCCAGCCAACAAATCTAAAGGTTTTAGCATGTTCAGGTTTGGGACACGCAAACCACACCGACCATCCATGTCATTTTGGAAAAAAGTTGGGGACTAAATGCATTACAATGTGCAAACCACGGGGACCATCTATGTACTTTTGGAAAGCTAGGACCAAATCCAAAGTTTTGGTAAACCACAGGGACTATCCGTGTACTTTATACTCCATAAGACTATGGGGTGTGGAGGGGCTTGGGTTGGGGGCATTGCTCGACACGTGGCAGGTGTGGGCTTCACCAGTCCACACCCAAAAAAGTGGGGTGTGGAAGGGCCGTGGCTAGGCGGCGTTGGGGTGCCATGAGCCTAATGGCTAGCCCAACGGTCATCAAATACTAGCCAATCAAAGCCAGCCATGTCACCCCCGCCCCACTCCAGGCTCAATCCCCACGCCAGCGGGGCAACGCCATGGCCAACGCTAGCAGGGTGTGGTCTAGCCAGCGTTAAATGCATTCCGCCGCCCCAACCCACGCCCCACACCCCGTAGTCTAACAAAATAATGAAGTTTGAGATAAAAGAGAATACATTAAGCCCTTATAAATAGTTTATAATTGTGACTCTAATTCTTATCATATATATGACATTTTGCAGCATATCTCTTCCCGAGTAGTCTAGATCCCGAGATTCTCGAGGGCTTGCTAGGATCAGGTTCCCGTTTTTCCATTTTTTTTCTTTCCATTAATTGGTGAAAAAAAAACAATCATGTTTTATTATTATATTTAACGGGTTTGTTAACTTTGAATTTTTCCGTTAAATAGTTGGTGGGGTTATGGCCTTTTTAACGCTACATGAAATGCTGCCATTAGCATTTGATTACGCTGGGCAGAAACAAGCTGTTAAAGCCGTCTTCTTCGGAATGGCCTTCATGTCTGCAAGGTTAAACTTTTTGACTTTGGATGGTCAACATTTCAATATTTCATTCGTTTAACCGGAATCTATCATGATTTTCTTATTAATTAGAGATCAAGATCGAAGTATCTAAAGAATATTTTTATGTAGTTTTAAAGCTTAATCTGTTTTTTTTTTTTTTTTTTTTTTTTGTGTAACTACTGATCATTCTACATTTTTTTTTTTATAATAAGTTAACATTCCACACGAAAAAGGGCAATTTTGCGACTTTCGTCCAAAGGTTTGTTTTTTCGCATCTGGATCCAAAAGGTAAATCTTACCATTTTCATCCAGCTCGTTAACTCCATCCATTTTTCTCCGTTGAGTCAGAGGTATTTTTGTACATAAAGTAAAAGACCGAATTGCCCTTTAAGTGAATACTTGTACATTATGCTGGCTGCTTGTACATTAAGTGAAGAAAACCGAATTGCCCTTTAAGTTAACAAAAAAGACGAAAATACCCCTGACTTAACCGAGAAAAATGGATGGAGTTAACGAGCTTGGATGAAAATGGCAAGATTTCAAACCTTTTGGATCCATATGCGGAAAAACAAACCTTTGGACGAAAGTCGCAAAACTGACCAAACCTGAAGGATGAAAATGGCATTTTACTCTATTTAATTTTTGAATCCTTATTTGTTCATGTTTTGCAGCTTGTATTTTCTGGAGATCAGCTTACCGTCGGATGTAGGCTTGTAGATGCGAATTCGTGTATTCGGCAAGTGTTGATTTAAAACCGAGATTTACTTTTATTTAACTCCCTTGGAAAGATTAAAGGGTGACAAGTAGAGCAAGGATAAACAAAATGTACATACACATATGATGCTATTCTTATTTGTACTTTATATAACATTTTAGGCTTATTTGAAAATTATATTATGCTATTTGAATTCTGCTGGTCTTTTATTCTAAAGTATCTATATGTTAATCTGGTAAAGGGTTTGACAGAGTTGTCCAGGGTAAAGTTTACAACTTGCAAAGATCATGTAAATTGCTCAATGACAAAGGTAAACACTAGAACTAAAGGCTCGTGAGTGGTAAGCGTCTGAGTTTTGTTAGTAGAGGTCTCAAGTTTTCGCTCTTTAACGCTACTTGCTTGGTGATCTATAATATTTGCGTAAGTTTATCTGTAACGCGTTATCATAGTCAAAAAAAAAAAAAAAAAAAAAAAAAAGGTTGACCGAGTGCTCGAACCATCATATATGTATTTTGGTTACAAAATAGTTATTAAAAGTGATCTATAATATTTTTGTCTTGCCATACTTCATGTTATTCTGTATGCTGCACAAATAAAGGTGAAATACCTTAAAAAGATAATTTTATGTTCTATTATGATGATTTGATTGGCTTATGGCATGATGATAAAAATGCATGATAGCTACATCTCATACACTGTAAATGAGTTGAGGTTAATGTCGCTCGGTTAGTTTTCGACCCCCGTGTGGCGTCCTCATCTCCCCGGGGACTGCTCTTTGTGTGGGTCATTAGTTTCGTCCTACCTTTAACTCACCAGGAGAGCGGCGCCGACTCTCGATCACTGGTGCGTTCGTCATAGACACAACTAGGCATGTACACTTCTTCTGACTCCGTTCTTGATAAAGTCCCGGACTAGCCAATAAACTCAAGCGTTCAAACACAACCCATAGCACACCGATCTTCAAATATTTGGCCCGTGTCATTAAGCTTTATTAACCTCAACCTTTGGTTTCTTTAACTTGGAAGTAGTTTTTTTTTTTTTTTTTTTTTTTTTTTTTTTTTTAACAGAACCTGGAAGTCATTGATGACTTATTTTGAAATCCGTAAAAATTGAACTTAGCTAAGATTCAACATGGTTTTATTTATATATAATTAAATATTTTCTTTTTATTTATATAAATATATTTTTATGTATAATTATGTGTAAAACTAATACGAATTATATTTTTTTTATCACAATTATGTTTTTATATAAACATATATCAAGTCAGGGTTCACTGGAAGCAGCAGCTCTATTTCTATGGGGTAGAGATAAGTTTGTCTACATCATACATTTCTCAGACTCTATCTTAGCTTTACTATTGGTGAGATTACTAAGTATGATGATGATACATGAGTAATACTTGTTTACGTTTACGAGATTAATTAAGTGCATGCCTATTTATTACATGAATCCTTAATCCGGCTAGTCAATCGTTTTAAAATCCGATTTTGAGTAGTTCATGCGTAATTAAACTTGTTACTAATTAAAAAGAAATCATTTATTGTGTATTCAAGGGCGAAGCTTCATGGGGGTGCCCGACCTCCTTGATTTTTCGCTTCGTAGTGTAATTTTATCGAAAATTTCCACTTTTTGTAATTAAAATATTTGATTTTCAAGAGTCCGGGTCCTCTGATTTGGATTTGAGAGTCCGTCCTCCTTATTTTTCGTTCAAGCACTGCCACCATTTGTATTTATTGTATGTTGGTTGGTCGAACTAGCATATCCAACTAAACATTATAGGCAACGAAGTTGCACCGATTATTATAGTACTTGATTCTTCCTAAAGTTTTAGTACAAACAAGATAATAACGTATTATGGTCGTCATTGACGTCTCATTGTCACAATAAATGTAGCAACATTGTTCATTCATACTCTTCTATAAGAAACATTATTTCCAACCAACCAATTAACTCATTATTAATCATGGAGGGTGCTTACATATAAAGCTAAGAGCAATCACAACACTGGATCAAGTCCATCTAACAAACTGCCTAGTCAGTATGACACATCTTTCAAATCACCAACATTTCGAACCTCTTTTTTTTTTCCTCAAACGATAAACCATTCTAAACCTCCACATCACACCCTACTTTTTAAACTTAAAAACTAAAAGAAAAGTATTGTGAGTGAGTGGTCTCCAAACCGTTTCTCGTCACACGCCTCTAGCAAGCCTTGTCCAGAATTGTGCTCGTCCAATGAGCGGACCATCCGCTATTATTGATCTAATATTAAGCATGGTATTATGATAACAGTATAATATACTTCTGCCTATTGTTTTGAATGTGATATATAAGATGCCATGTAAGGCAAAGCTTGAGATTTCCGACCGAGGGGGTCGAAAACGTATATACCCAAAAATTTCTATAAAATCGGAGGGTCGAAAACGTACATACCCAAAAATTTCTATACGAAAACTAGATACTCTCCACTAATGAGCCGAAAAGTTCGGGGGGTTGGCTGCCCCCTCCCGCCCACTAAAAGCTGCGCCAATGCGTGTCACTAATTGTCTTCAACAACTTTTGATTATGTTTTATAATCTGTACACTATAGATAGAAAGATATTCAACTACTTTTGATTATGTTCTTTTTCAACTACTTCTAGTTATATTACTATACGCTATTTCTGATTATGTTTTCTAACCTATACACGACGTATAGATACATAATACTATCATCATAGTTGGTTGGTGGAGTGTTTGGGGAAAGACTTGGTGTTCATTGTGACTAAAGTCGTCTCCGAAAATCATAAAAAAATTGACCCTATGCTAGATAAAAAAATTTAGGCCATATTCACAAATCTCCATACATTCAAATCCAAGCAAATTGGCAAATTGGGCCACAAAATCATAAATCCAAAATTCTTAAAAGGCGCAAAAACGTTTTTGTTTCATAAATCTAGACCATTTAAGATTTTTTTTTTAAACATACAAATTATTTTTAGTATTTATTGATATAGTTTAGGAGTAGGATTAATGCAACATTTGCCATTAAAAAAACATCGCCTAACTAAATCATAAATCCACACATAAATTTATATATATTACAACAAATGAGCCGTTACTTGACCTTTAATTAATTATATCGAAGAAATATTAGTAATAAGAAACATGCCCATAAAGATGAGATATATATTACAATAAAGGAGTAATTACCTGAACTTTAATTAATTAAGTGGAAAAAAAATTAAAAAATATGTTGAGATGCAGTAAGTGGAAGAATTATTCAAAAATATGTAGAGATGCATGATTCAAACATGTATCTTGAGTGAAAAGATAGAAGGGCTAAACCAATTTAGTAACTAATATATAAAATAGAAAATTTTGGGCTCCTAAAAACTTTGGGCCCTGTTCGGTGGCCTATCCGGCACACCCTACGGGTCGGGTCTGCTTGTGACTCAGATTCGACTCTCACTCTCCCCATTATTTTCTGCGGTATCCGGGTGAAGGACGAATACGGGTGGTAGTGGTGCACAAATCGGGTTTTTTTTAAAACTGGTTCCGGGTATGGAACCGGGTTCGGGTAGGATCGGGTTTTACAAAATCGGGTTTTTTTAAAAACCGGGTCGGGTCCGGGTTTTCTACCAAAAATGTATACCCTATATACCCGGGTTCGGGTTGGGTTTTATAAAACCCCGGTATTATAATACCCTATTTCCGGGTTCGGGTATTCATCGGGTAGGGTTCGGGTATGCATCGGGTTGGGAAAAAACCCGCACCGGGTATTAAAAAAACCCGACCGGAACTATGCTGGTTATAAAATGTATCAAACATAACTCTCACACATAGACATCAAATCTATTGATAAAATATTGCGAGGTTGAGATTCCAAAGGATATAGAGGCCACGTTAAGTAAGACTTGGAACAAATATATGCTGGTTAATAAAATTTCAAACAAAATTTGATGTTTTTAATAATCATGGAGTAATCTGGTTGGGTTGGGTTGGGTTGGGTTGCCCTGTGACTCTGTTTTCTTTCTTTTGCATTTGCCACGTAGAGGGATCTATCCAATGCGCGGTAACACAAAGGTACGATTCGGGTAACCCATGAGGTGCCGACCAAACATCGCACGTCAAATTCACACCAGTTTTTAAACTTTGAAAAGTCGAAAACAATTGTTGTTTTGCTTGTTTCCACGCTTTTAGACAATCACGTCGAAGAGTAGTGCGGCTTACTTGGTTATAACGTGGTTGTAGAACTCTTTGGATGAGACGGGTCAATCTTTGGTTGTCAAAGAATTGAAATGGCAAACCTTGTTGAATCACGAAATTTCCGAATCCTTCGCGAACCGACTCGACGTCATAATGCCAAATTTTCCAGTCGGTTGACAATGGTGGTTGACCTTGGTTCGTATCATTCCTCAAAACTTTGCAATACGTTGGCAGGTGTTTTTTCAACGTCGTGTTCGAATCAGACTTCAACATAGCTCCACAATGAACGCATCGAGCTTTGTTTGGTCCAAACGACATTTTACATAACTCGTAATGAACCCAAACTTATTGGTTTCGAGTTGTAGGAATAACCTCCACGATGCTTGCTTTGGTAGCCGTAGAACCCACGCCAACGGAAGACGTAGCACTTTCCAGGTATTTATAAAAACCGGTTCCGGGTATTTATAAAAACCGGGTTTCGGGTATAAACCAGGTATAAAAAAACCTGGTTCCGGGTTCGGGTTTTAGATCAAATATGAATACCCGGTCCCTACCCTATGGGTAGGGTCGGGTTCGGGTTCGAGTACAGAAAACCCGGTTTTTATAATACCCGGTTCCGGGTTTTTTTTTCTGGTCCGGGTCCGGGTTTTTTGTGCACCACTAACGGGTGGTGTCGGTTCGTCTTGGATGGGAGGCGAGGTTTTACCGATTATTCCACTGTCGTGGCTTCGGGCGGATAGAGGTCGGGTTTCCGCGCATCTGGGAGAGGCAAGGGGCTGGCGGCGGTCGAGTAGTCGACCTTGGACACATCATGTAACACCCCGTGTTTCGAAAGTCAAAGTCAAAGTCAAGATTGAAGTCAAAGGAAGAAAAGATTGCTAATTGCGATCTGTCACTCCTTGCTCAACTACTGTTTTGACTTCTTTGACTTGTAATCGAATCTACTTATTTAATCGCTTTAGTTGTATTATGTCGAGTATCTATTAATAATCGAGGTTTAATCACTATTTAATCGCATGTTTAATCGATTTATCACTAATCGCTATCGAAATCGCAACTCGAATTATGTGTTCTGGAAATTGTTTTACGTGTGTGTGCAATTTATGTGTTACTTGTGCATGTTATGTTTATGTTGAGGTGTTAATCGCAATCGCAATTCTATCGCATCGCAATCGAATCGAAAATGCTGAACGCAAGTTAATTATAGCGATTGTATGTTAAATATATTAGTTATGTTATTTGAGTAACTAATGGGTAATACTATCGCATCGCTCACTCGAATCGCATCGCAATGCTCAATACGCGAATCGAAACGACAAAACCCGTCGCGCCGAACACTAGGATCGAGTGGCCAACCGATCGAGTGGCCATCCGATCGGATTGCCATCCGATCGGGTTGCCATCCGATCGGGTTGCCACCCGATCGACCAGCCACTTTCAACCACTTTCCTTTTTGGGAACCCTATAAATACCTACCTGTCACATCATTGGTGCTGTGACAGCTCCCTTGTTTGACCAGCCGACTTCAAGCCCTCATTTCTATTGATTTCTCTCGATTCTTGTAAGTTTTCAACCTAAATCTTGTACTTCTATGATGTATACACACTTGTACATCATTTTCACCTTTGAATCTCAACTTTTAACCGTGAAATCACCGGATTTGAGGTGTTCTAGGATGATGTCATCATGGAGCTCTTATGAACTTCAATGTTTGGCTTCATTCCACCAAGAACAACTTAGATCTGAAGGATTTCCACATATTCATGGTTAAAAGGATTGAGAGAAGGTTTTCCAACTTTCTTTCAACTCTTTTACACTCAATGCACTCAAACCCGATAGAATCGGAGCTCGTTCTGATCTTCTACTCATTCTTAGTGATGTATCAGTTCCACATCTGAATTCTATCTAAGAGACTACTGATTTCGGGTTTGAACAGGAACAACCGTCTCGAACCATGAACCGGTCGGACTAGGGTGATTCCTGTTCGGTCAGGTCACTTGGGTCGAGATAAGGTTTCTGTTGTTCAAGCAAGATATCAAAATGTCTCGTTCAAAACAAAAAAACTTCAAACGAAATCAAGTGACAAGACGATCTGACCGTTGGGACGGATTGTCGTCCGATAGGATTGCCATCCGATCGGGTTGCACTTGGTTCCACACTTAAACTTTTTATTCAAAATCCTAAGGTTCTGAACGTCGAACGGATTGCCGTCCGATCGGGTTGCCATCCGATCGAATGACCACCCGATCGAGTGACGTCTCGGACTTTGGTACTTGAATCAATTTTCAAAGACCATCAGTAACTAACGGATTTCCACCCGATCGGATAGCCATCCGATCGAGTGACCGTCCTGTTGTGAACTTGTTCTCAACTAAGAAGACTCGGTAATCGGATTGCCGTCCGATCGAACGACCGTTCGATCGACCGACCTGAAAGGTAGAGATACTTCTCTATTTTTAAAATGCTACAATGAAAAATTCAAAGTACAAACCATCATACACAAACACATCCTCGCCAAACGAGGTCACCCTGCGTTAGAGTGGCTGTCCTGACAATCTCCGTACTCTCAACGCGACTGGCGTCTTCCAATCCCGCGCTTTAGACCGATGGATGGCCGAGAGAAACAAACGCGGAAATGATGCAGCTTACGGGCTATCATGGGATGAGTTGAAGGATGTGATGATGGAAGATTTATGCCCTCCCCATGAACGCCAAAAGTTGGAGGATGCATTCTGGCACATTAAGCAGAAGGATGGTGACAACGCTGGTTTGACAGCGCGCTTCAAGCAGTTGAGTATAAGCTGTCCGGATCAAATCAAGACGCTCGATATCGCCATAAAAAAGTATATCCGTGCTCTTCCGGATTGCGTGGCTGACTTTGTTCAAGTAGCGAAGACGTCAACGATTGAAGAGACATACTTGCTCGCTGCTGAGATCAACGACAACCGAGTCAAGTCTGGTGTCTGGGATAAAGCTCCCAAGAACCTACATCAAGCTACTACTGCTTCAATCGCTAAAACCGCCACCGCTCCTCAGTCATCCAAGCTTTCGACACACAAGAGAAAGAACAACAGCAGTTCCAGCAACAAGAACTGTGCTGTAACCAATGCTGCCCCACTTCAAGCTGTTCCAGCTCCTCAGCAACCATAACACTGCCAAGTAGCGGCCCTGGTTTCCAACGTACCGCCGGCAAAGCTTGCGTCTACTGGTCCTCACCCGGTTTGCCCTACTTGTACTTATCACCACCCAGTGGGAATCGCCTGCAGATACTGCGCTCTTTGCAACATGTACGGCCATTACACCGACAACTGCCGTACAGGTCCACGTCAAAATCCTGCTCCAACCCAAGGTCAAGCTCCTGCTCATCAAGCTCTCCTTGCTGCTCCTCAAGGCCATCAAGCAGCTCAGGCACCTGTAACACCTCGAAAAATTATGTCCAGTAATGTATCGACACGTGTCATAAGCTTTAAACGTGTAAAAGATTACTTTAGAGGGACTAAAGTTGACAAACAAGGAAAGTATGTGAATATAAGGGTTCAAAGTGTCAACAATGGATAAATATACTTTACAATAACCCTACACTATGTTTATACCCTTAAACGAATGATTTATGGATCATACGAAGCTAGTTGTGGAAAAAGTGAGGAATTACAAACTACAGGGGTTAAATGTGTCAACATGTTGAAAGTATACCTCTGAGTGACCTTTTAGCAAACCCGAAGCTTTGTAACGATAAATTATACTCACTAGAATAAGTGATTAAAATTTCACCAAGTTTCGTTATCGTATGAGAAAGTTATGACAATATTCGTATACGAGGGGTTAAAAGCGTCAACGTTGAAATTTAAGGCTTTTCGGGTGATCACAAAGTTAACCAAGGACTTAAAAAAGTTTGTATATGTCTTGGAGCCCTTAAAAGTAAGGTTAGAAGGCCAAAAGTGCAAGAAACATACTTAAAACCACGTTTGGAAGGACCAGGGACCTAAAGTGCAAATAATGAAAACTTGTTTGGCTGGTTCTGGGGGTCATACCAGGCGCGTAAACCCCCTGGGGATTCTTACATGGGGCGCCTCAGCATGCCAGCGACAAAATTCTCCTGGCAGCTGCCAGTTCAGGCCTGTAACCGACTTAAAAGGCTTGTTTTCTTATACCAGGGACTCCCCCACTGATTTTACATGCACTAGGGGCACTTGGCTTGATCTGGAATCATTTATAGACTTGCTTGGCACCATCTAAAGCAATTAAATTCACTATATAAGGAGCCCTTTAGTTGCAACATTGATGCACATTCATTTGCAACCTTCACAACTTCATTTCTGGAGCTCCTCTGATCAGCAACAAGCTTTCTTAAGATCCCTAGTCGTGCTTAGGACTCTTGTAAGTGTCCTTAACCCTTCCTAATTCAGTTTAGCTTAGTTAATTAGCTTAAAGTCAAACCGTCGTAATTAAGGTTTGACTTCGAGATTAATCAATAATTGTTCAGTCAAATCTCGAATTGAAAGTACCTATGAGTTGGTAATTATGTGGGTAATAAACCCTTAAAAGGGCACCCTCTGATTTCCACTCTAACTAGGTCAATTGTCGGGTCAAAGCTAATCTTAAAAAGTCAACAGAAAGCTTATTTTCAAATTAATGCATAATTAGCAATGTAGGATCCATGCAACCTGTTTTATCATTAATATAACTTGGTAATTAATGTAAGAACATGTCTAAACATGTTCAACCCGACAATTTTCAGTTTAGGCTCGGATCAGAACCGAAAGTCGCATAATTTGACTCTTGCTTTGACTTTCAGTTCTGACCCAATGTAGCATGTTTTAGAATTGCCTTAGAGCCTTATTTGGACCAGGTTTCATATAAGTATAACTCTCTGAGATTATGCAACTTGGTTTATTAGTTATCCGATTCATATGCATGTTTCCGTTAAATGCTTAAATGTTGACTATTATGCCCATTTGACCTTAAAACGTGATTTTTGAAAATATAAAAGAATAGAAACCTTAGTTACTGATTTATAAACTTGCCCCTAAAATTTGACATCAGTTTGAGGTCTAGATTAGGAGTTATGCTCATTAGCGTAATTAGAAAGCTTTTTATTAAATAAACGGCGTAATTAGCATATAGCCTATCTAAACCCGATTTTTGATACCAAACTTATTACCCACTGATGTAATATAATATTTTGGGATTTTTGAAGATTTTTATTTAATTTTAGGCTGAGCATAACATAGAGTTCTAAGCTTGATTCGGTAATTGTCGGTTTTGCCCTTTTGGGCTATAAAATGAGTTTTACAAATTATTTTGATACCAAACCTTTTTCTACTGATCTAATATGATAAATAAAACATTTTGAGCCTTCTGGAAAAATAAAAATATCAGCTTTTCTTTAAAAACCCGGAAATAGCTCAAAATCGTCTTTTTAAGCGTTTTTAGCGCATAGTATGTATTCATGGTTGTAAAACAAGGTTTCCAAGGCCGAGTACTCACCGAGTAGTCGCTACAAGGCAGGCTGCCGAGGCGACTTTCTTTGACTTCGCCTAATTACTCGGAGTCGGTCAAACGCGGTCAACCTCGGCCAGAATTAGATCTAGTAGGTCAACTCGGGACTAGTTTGACTTAAATAATAATATAATATAATTTCCATGCCTATTATATTAAAGAATGGATATCATTTTCACGTATTTTGTTATAAATATTAGTAAATTTGTGTTATTTGACATATATTTAATCTCCAAAAAGTAATTTCTTAATAATTTAACATGTCCGAGTACTCCCCGAGTACTCTCCACGTAGACCGAGTACTCTCAACTCCCCGGTCGACCGACTAGGGAGCGCCTAGCGACTTTTGCAACAATATATGTATTAAAACTATTTTAAACATATAAGGTTTGATACCTACTGATATTCTCAGTAAAATTTGATATATTAACAGTAAGCAAAAGTTTTAAACTCAGATTTCCAGTTTTGACCTTTTAAGCCTATGTGAAATTACCAAAATGCCCCTAAGGTGCATTGTTTGGTTTTAAATGATAAATTTTACATATATATATATTACCCTACTGTTATAACTTATTAAATTAAGTATTTTTAATGATTATATCAGACCTGTAACTCAGATTATTATTTAAACTCTTTTATAACCCTTAAATTGACCAAAATGCCCCTATGGGGCATAGTTTGAGTTTAAATCCATTTCGGGCATAATAGAAGATATCTTACTGATGTCACAACATATTTAAGGCATATTAACTTAGGAAACCTGTATATGACTCATATGTTTACCCGTTACGCATCTTGCGCATTCGGTTCGGTTTATGTAACTAGTTTACATAAATTGACCGAAACGGGTCAAAACTTATTATTTTTGTCTCAAAATCCAGAATGTGTTTAGTTTACCCATATTACACAAGTCTCCAAACTTGTCGGGTCTAAATCACATTCTATTCCGGTCTTCGCTTAATCGTGCGTTTGAACCGTATCTTCCTTTAAAACTAACCGGTCTAAGTTTAGGCTTAATTAAAGACCCGTTAGGAATCTAATAGGTTATTAAAAACCTTTGTTCCAGAATAGGAGACCCGGTAAAAGCTACACGCACTTGCTATTTGTGATTAATACTTGCAAAGGTAAATACTTTTAACTTATTTTCCCTATACGGGCTTGGGGTACGGTATATAAAATACCGCTTGGTCGGGCATTGAATTTTTAATTGTATAAAGATTAATTTATTGAAATGTCCCGTTTAAATTGTTTTGTTTGCTTAAAGCCTTTAGGGTGTTAATGACCATGTCCCGGATATCCTTGGCATCATTTTACGAAATGGCCACGACCTAAGCACACGGGTGTAGGCGTACACCCGTTAGTGCATATATAATATGGTATAACCGCCGGTTTCGGGAATAACCCGCCGCGGGACTATATCATGTGGTGAGTCTATTAAGCTCTAACCCGGTGTCAATCCGGGCTACTGAACGCATAAGAAACATGTAATTCTTTTACAAGTTTATATATAAATAATTATCCTAAGTTATAAAATATTTTGTGCCTTGTGCATTCAAATCAATTTTTCTAAACCTTTTCAAAATGAGTCAGTTAATTGTATTTACCAGTGTAAACTGACGTATTTTCCCAAAAAGGTTAAGTGCAGGTACTACGCGTAATAGGCTGGCCTCTCCTTAGCATCGTTAAGAGTCTCGCAAGCTTGGATGCATTTAAATCTGATGAATTATGTTTTCTGTTTATTTTGATCCGCCTGTGGATCCGTTTCAACTACATTGTGATACTTAATATTACAATTTTATTCGGTTGAAATAAATCTATCTTTTGCTTCCGCTGTGCATTTAAAATTGTGTTGTTTGACTATGATGATATCAACTACGTCACGATACTCCCCACCGGGCCCACCGGTAATACGTGGAAATATCGGGGTGTGACAGGTTGGTATCAGAGCCAACACTGAGTGAATTAAACACTAGCCTTTTTGTGTTTAATCTCAGTTACACAATTGCACATTCCAAAATTTTCGAGTCTAGACAAAGAACTTAGGACAAATCCCGATTTGTTTTTATTTTTGTCATTTATATATATCCCTTGTTGTTATCTTTGTTTATGTTGACAGGTTAAAAGATGCCACCAAGAGTCAGAGGGAGAGGAAGAGGCAAGGGGCCATTCGTTGCCCCGAATGATCACAAGGCCGGGCCTTCGCACCGGCGAATACCATCAGATTCACTTAACCCGAGTCCTCAAGATAACTGGAGGACCCATGTCGAACCAGCAAGGCGCTCAGTTTCGTTGAGCTCCTCCCCTTTGTTTCACAACTCCTTTGGGCCTCATTCTGAAAATGAGCCCCATAATTCCCACCAATCCTACATTCCTCTCCAGGGCCACAACTCACCTTTTGATGACCCAACGCCCTTCTTCCAGAGACGGTTCAACCCGACAAACTACCTTGGAGAACCAGTGGGTTTTAACCCACTAGGACCTGAAGACCATTTCTCTGGTGACCATGCAATGGACATGGACATGGACGAGGACACCGATCCTGCAGAGCCACCGTCCGGAACCCCTAACCACCCCATCGAAATTTCTGATGGGTCACCTTTCGTGGGATCACCTTATAATGGTCCCGACAGTTATGAAGAAAGGTTCCGACAGATTGACTGGGTGTTTACTCCCAGTTACCACAACTCTCCACAGCAGCAGCAGGATCCCTCCGAGGATTCTTGTTATGTCGCGGTCACTCCGCCACCACCACCAATCCAGCAACAGCCTCCGGAGCCACCGAGGCGAAGAAGAACAACCGCACGGATGTCCGTGCGAGGAGGAGTACGAATCGGCACCCCTCAACCTACTAGTGGCAGCCGCTACTCGCCACTCCATGAAGACCCGCAGATGGGTGGATCTTCAAACCCCGTCTCAGAAGTAAATTCTGCGCCTGTCGCGCCGCCACCATTGGGTCTTGGAGACCCAATCCCTACATACACCGGTGGGACGGCGTATAATCCCTTTGAGCAGCTGATCCACACCAACAACAACTATGCAGAGGCCGACCCTTACTTGGTAGCAGCGGCAAACTACAATGCCCATCATCCGGAAGGATCCTTTGGGATCCCATACCAAGCCGGATACTCACACTATGGGTACCCACCTTATGGGTATCATCAGCCGCCACCTCCTCAACCTCCACTATATCAGCAACCCCCGCAACCGGCAGCGATGTCGCCACCGCAGCATCAGGAGATCCTTCAAAGGATTAATGAGGTACGGCAGGAAGTGCGGGAAGACCGTAGGCAAAACCGTGGAATGTTCAAGAGTTTGGCGAACTTAATTAAAGGAAAAAGCAAGAAGGACCATTAAATCCTTCATTTGTTTGTTTGTTATTAGTGTTGTAATCATGTCCCTGAGTGGACATTTGTTTCTGTATTCTGCCCCTGCGTGGGCATGTCTTTCTGTATTCCGCCCCTGCGTGGGCATGTTTTTTTCTGTTTAACCCCTGCGTGGGTATGTTATTTTTGTTTAAGCCCCTGCGTGGGCATGTTATTCTTGTAGAAGTCCCGTTTAGGGTAAATTTGTACTTGTTTAAATTTTTGCAATGGAATGATTTAATTTAAATTTTCATTTTTATTAAATTATATACATAAATATAATATGTAAAGTAAATGAAAATATAACAGTCCTTTCTAAAACCTATCATTATAATAAAATGATAAAAATCTAAAAAACGACAAAACCTAGCCATGTGTCATTATAAGACAGGGCCAAGATGGTAATTTCCTCAAATTAGATTCAGGTCCTTATTAACACCTCAATTTAGGATTGTTCTGCGTTTTATATTAAAAAGAATCTTAAAGGTAAAACCTAGTCTATATGTCGTTGCAGACATGGCCAAGATGGTAAAACCTATTCAAAAGGTTCCAATCCTTGTTAACATCTGAAAACATGTTAACACTCTTGACAAAATGTGATTCGATAAAATCGCATGAGTCATCCTTATATTGGATTCTTCCAACTTCTTTTAATTAATTAAAACATCCAATAGGGATATAATGCTTACGGGCTATACTCATTGTCATATAAGACAAAAGACAGTCGTGGTCTTCGTCCCCCTATTAAGAAGAGGTAATGAATTATAATTTAAAACCCTCAATACCATGACCCTATAAGATCATGATTAAAGATTTAAAACCGTCCACGTGACTAGGCCTTTTTGCCAATGATAAATTTTAATTATAACTAAGGATTATTATAATGAAAATCCTGAATATATATATATGCCTAACAAATTAATCAAAATGGTTCTTAAATACCATGATTAATAAATCTTCTAGAATGATAAAGCTGTTATAGACCTCTGAATGAATTAAATCCTTTATGTTATGTAGCAATCAAGCTACATGCCTGGGTCAGACGATGTCAACAGTCACCCCAGAGATAATCATGACACCTCCAGAGTCAACATAGCAGGAGCAGAATTACAAGCATTAATAGATAATGCTCTGACGCGAGCTTTGGAAAGGCAGTTCAATGAATCCAGTGGTACGCACGTCAGGACCCAGTCTGTGCCACACTCTAAACCACCCTCAAGGACTCATACTGCTCACAAGAGTGATTCTCATCACTCAACGAACCAGAGGAGTGTTCCATCTAAGAGAGTTGTGCTGAACCAAGAACCACGTGCTAAAGGCGGCACCTATAAGTACTTTGTTTCCTGCAAACCCAGGGATTTTACTGGGGAGAAAGGAGCAGTTGATTGCATGTCATGGTTAGACGAGATGGACACTGTAGTAGATATCAGTGGTTGCGCTGATAAGGATGTGGTGAAGTTTGTATCTCAGTCATTCAAAGGTGAGGCACTAGCCTGGTGGAGGTCCTTGATCCAAGCCACTGGGAAAATCCCATTGTACAATCTGTCTTGGGAACAGTTTGTGACATTGATTAAGGAAAATTACTGCCCTCAGCATGAGGTTGAAAAGATTGAAGCTGATTTCTTGTCATTGGTTATGAAAAACCTAGATTGTCAAGCCTACCTTACAAGCTTCAACACCATGTCAAGACTGGTTCCGTATCTGGTAACCCCGGAACCCAAGAGGATAGCTCGTTTCATTGGGGGTTTAGCCCCAGAAATCAAGGCCAGTGTGAAGGCCTCTAGACCAGCTACTTTTCGGTCTGCAGCTGATATATCATTGTCCCTTACTTTGGACGTGGTCTGGCAGAGATCGCTGAGAAACATAGATTCTAAAAAGAGAAAGCGTGAGGATGACAACTCACGACGTTCAGACAAGAAGCGTAAAGGAAACAATGACCACAAAAAGGGTTTTGGAACTAAGAAGGATGGTCATCAGTCGGGTGATAAGCCCAAGTGTAAAATCTGTAAGAAGCACCACTTCGGGAAGTGCAGATTCGAGTCAAAATCCCAGTCGCAGCCAAGGCCTTGTGGGATTTGTAAATCTTCTGAGCACAAGACCTTAGACTATAAGAAAATCAAGGATGCTACGTGCTATAGCTATAATGAAAAGGGGTATATCAAGTCCAACTGCCCAAAGTTTGCTAAGAAAGCTGAGGAAGGGAAAAAGACAAATGCTAGGGTCTTCCAGATGAACGCAAAGGAAGCTGTCCAGGACGATAATGTCATAACAGGTACCTTCCTTATTAATGATGTTTATGCAAGGGTGTTATTTGATTCTGGAGCAGATAAGTCATTTGTTGATGATAAGTTTTGTAAGTTGTTAAACCTACCTGTTAGAACCCTAAGCATGAAATATGAGGTTGAATTAGCCGATGGCACCATAGAAACCGTATCAACCGTGTTAGATGGATGTGACATATCCATTAGGAACCACTCTTTTCCTTTGTCCTTACTTCCTTTGAAGTTAGCCGGTTTTGATATAGTTATAGGCATGGATTGGTTATCGCATAACCAAGCCCAAATTGTTTGCAACAAGAAGCAACTGGTGATCAAGACTTTGTCTGGTAAGCCACTTACCATTCAGGGAGATACCCAGTATGGACTGCCTGAACAGGTGTCTATGCTCAAGGCATCTAGATGTTTGAAGAACGGTTGTGTCATTTACATGGCTCAAGTGACTATTGATAAGCCAAAGCCTAAGATTGTAGATATTCCAGTCATTTCTGAATATCCCGAAGTATTCCCTGAAGAACTACCTGGTTTGCCACCAGATAGGCAGGTAGAATTCAGAATTGACATTATTCCAGGAGCAGCACCTGTTGCAAGGGCACCTTACAGGTTAGCACCAACAGAAATGAAGGAGTTAAGGACTCAGTTAGATGAATTGTTGGCAAAAGGTTTCATTAGACCTAGCTCGTCTCCATGGGGAGCACCAATCCTGTTTGTGAAGAAAAAGGATGGATCGATGCGTCTATGCATCGATTATCACGAGCTCAACAAGGTTACTATCAAGAATAGATATCCATTGCCCAGGATCGACGATCTATTCGATCAACTGCAAGGGGCAAGTTACTTCTCTAAGATCGATTTGAGGTCAAGCTATCATCAACTGAAGGTTAAAGATGAAGATGTACATAAGACTGCATTTAGGACTCGTTATGGTCATTACGAGTTCCTAGTGATGCCTTTTGGGCTCACTAATGCACCTGCCGCATTCATGGATCTCATGAATCGCGTCTGCAAGCCTTACTTGGATAAATTTGTCATCGTCTTCATCGATGACATTCTCATTTACTCAAAGAGCCAAGCTGACCATGAGAAGCACCTCCGTTACATTCTGAAACTGCTTCAACGAGAAAAACTCTATGCCAAGTTCTCGAAGTGTGAATTCTGGCTTCGTGAAGTCCAATTCCTTGGACATGTTGTTAGTGAGCGTGGTATCCAAGTAGATCCCGCCAAAGTTGAAGCTGTCATGAATTGGCAAGAGCCCAAGACGCCTACAGAGATTCGTAGCTTTCTAGGTTTAGCAGGATATTATAGGCGATTTATAGAAAACTTCTCAAGGATTGCTGCGCCCCTAACTTCGTTGACACGTAAGAATATTAAGTTTGACTGGGGCCCTAAGCAGCAGGAATCCTTTGACATTCTTAAACGGAAGTTGAGCAATGCACCTGTATTAACGTTGCCTGATGGAATTGATGAATTTGTGGTGTATTGTGATGCATCGCACACAGGTATGGGATGTGTGCTTATGCAGAAGGGCAAAGTTATTGCCTATGCTTCTCGACAGTTAAAAGTGCACGAGAAGAATTACACCACCCATGATTTGGAGTTGGGTGCCGTTGTATTTGCACTAAAACTGTGGAGACACTACTTGTATGGAACCAAGTGCGTGATCTATTCAGATCACAAGATCCTTCAACATCTGTTCAATCAGAAGGATTTGAACATGAGGCAGCGACGATGGATGGAAACCTTGAATGATTATGACTGTGAGATAAGATACCATCCCGGTAAGGCAAATGTGGTTGCCGATGCCTTAAGTAGAAAGGAACGAGTGAAGCCTATAAGAATCAATGCCAAGAGCATTGAGTTAAAGAATAGTTTGATTGAAAGGTTGTTAGCTGCACAGAAGGAAGCTGTACTAGAAGCTAACTACCCTAATGAAAAGCTAGGAGTAACTGAAGAACAGTTATCCTATGGCAAGGACGGAATTCTAAGGTTAAATGGACGAATATGGGTTCCAATTTATGGAGGACTTCGGGATATTATCCTCCAGGATGCCCACAGTTCTAAGTACTCCGTTTATCCTGGAGCTGATAAGATGTACCAGGTTCTGAAGGCAAATTATTGGTGGATAGGCTTGAAGAAGTCTATAGCTACCTATGTAGCCAAATGTTTGACGTGCGCTCAAGTCAAAGCTGAACATCAGAAACCGTCAGGTTTGCTACAACAGCCTGAACTTCCCACCTGGAAGTGGCAGATGGTGACGATGGATTTCATCACCAAGTTGCCAAAGAAAAGGAAAGGAAATGATACTATATGGGTGATAGTAGATAGACTGACTAAGTCAGCACATTTCTTACCCATTAAGGAGACTTATAGCTCCGATATGTTAGCCCAATTGTACGTAGATAAGATTGTATCTTTGCATAGCGTACCAGTGTCTATTATCTCTGACAGAGATACTAGATACACATCACATTTTTGGAAAAGTTTCCAACAATCTTTGGGCACGCACTTAAATTTTAGTACGGCTTACCATTCTCAGACGGACGGGCAGAGTGAGCGTACCATCCAAACCTTGGAAGACATGCTTCGTGCATGTGTGATTGACTTAGGTGGTAATTGGGATAACCACCTGCCATTGATTGAGTTCTCCTATAACAATAGCTACCATACAAGCATTCAGGCTGCGGCGTTTGAAGCTTTGTATGGAAGAAAGTGCAGAACGCCCGTTTGCTGGGTAGAAGTTGGAGATGTCCAACTAACAGGACCTGATATAGTCCTGGAGACGACAGACAAGATTGTGCAGATAAGAGATCGTCTCAAAGCTGCTAGAGACAGGCAGAAAAGCTATGCAGACTTAAGGCGTAAACCTCTAAAGTTTGAGGTTGGGGATAAGGTTTTACTTAAAGTATCGCCCTGGAAGGGAGTGATGCGATTTGGTAAGAAAGGTAAGTTAAGCCCAAGCTACACAGGACCATTTGAAATCATCGAATGTGTCGGAACAGTGGCTTATAAGTTAAACTTGCCTGAAGAGCTCAGTAGTATTCACAATGTATTCCACATCTGCAATCTAAAGAAATGTCTAGCTGATAAGTCGCTAGTCATGCCTCATACGGATGTGCATATAGATGAGAGCTTAAAGTTTGTTGAAAAACCCTTGTCAATCGAGGATCGACAGGTCAAGAAGCTTCGAAGGAAGCAAGTGCCGATTGTAAAGGTTAAATGGGATGCTCGTAGAGGTCCCGGGTACACGTGGGAGGTAGAATCCACAATGAAGGAAAAGTACCCTCATTTGTTCCAGTAAATCTCAAGGTCGAGATTTCTTTTAAGGGGGGTGAGGATGTAACACCTCGAAAAATTATGTCCAATAATGTATCGACACGTGTCATAAGCTTTAAACGTGTAAAAGATTACTTTAGAGGGACTAAAGTTGACAAACAAGGAAAGTATGTGAATATAAGGGTTCAAAGTGTCAACAATGGATAAATATACTTTACAATAACCCTACACGATGTTTATACCCTTAAACGAATGATTCATGGATCATACGAAGCTAGTTGTGGAAGAAAGTGAGGAATTACAAACTACAGGGGTTAAATGTGTCAACATGTTGAAAGTATACCTCTGAGTGACCTTTTAGCAAACCCGAAGCTTTGTAACGATAAATTATACTCACTAGAATAAGTGATTAAAATTTCACCAAGTTTCGTTATCGTATGAGAAAGTTATGACAATATTCGTATACGAGGGGTTAAAAGCGTCAACGTTGAAATTTAAGGCTTTTCGGGTGATCACAAAGTTAACCAAGGACTTAACAAAGTTTGTATATGTCTTGGAGCCCTTAAAAGTAAGGTTAGAGGGCCAAAAGTGCAAGAAAAATACTTAAAACCACGTTTGGAAGGACCAGGGACCTAAAGTGCAAATAATGAAAACTTGTTTGGCTGGTTCTGGGGGTCATACCAGGCGCGTAAACCCCCTAGGGATTCTTACGCGGGGGGCCTCAGCATGCCAACGACAGAATTCTCCTGGCAGCTGCCAGTTCAGACCTGTAACCGACTTAAAAGGCTTGTTTTCTTATACCAGGGACTCCCCCACTGATTTTACATGCACTAGGGGCACTTGGCTTGATCTGGAATCATTTATAGACTTGCTTGGCACCATCTAAAGCAATTAAATTCACTATATAAGGAGACCTTTAGTTGCAACATTGATGCACATTCATTTGCAACCTTCACAACTTCATTTCTGGAGCTCCTCTGATCAGCAACAAGCTTTCTTAAGATCCCTAGTCGTGCTTAGGACTCTTGTAAGTGTCCTTAACCCTTCCTAATTCAGTTTAGCTTAGTTAATTAGCTTAAAGTCAAACCGTCATAATTAAGGTTTGACTTCAAGATTAATCAATAATTGTTCAGTCAAATCTCGAATTGAAAGTACCTATGAGTTGGTAATTATGTGGGTAATAAACCCTTAAAAGGGAACCCTCTGATTTCCACTCTAACTAGGTCAATTGTCGGGTCAAAGCTAATCTTAAAAAGTCAACAGAAAGCTTATTTTCAAATTAATGCATAATTAGCAATGTAGGATCCATGCAACCTGTTTTATCATTAATATAACTTGGTAATTAATGTAAGAACATGTTCAACCCGACAATTTCAGTTTAGGCTCGGATCGGAACCGAAAGTCGCATAATTTGACACTTGCTTTGACTTTCAGTTCTGACCCAATGTAGCATGTTTTAGAATTGCCTTAGAGCCTTATTTGGACCGGGTTTCATATAAGTATAACTCTCTGAGATTATACAACTTGGTTCATTAGTTATCCGATTCATATGCATGTTTCCGTTAAATGCTTAAATGTTGACTATTATGCCCATACGACCTTAAAACGTGATTTTTGAAAATATAAAAGAATAGAAACCTTAGTTACTGATTTATAATCTTGTCCCTAAAATTTGACATCAGTTTGAGGTCTAGATTAGGAGTTATGCTCATTAGCGTAATTAGAAAGCTTTTTATTAAATAAACGGCGTAATTAGCATATAGCCTATCTAAACCCGATTTTTTATACCCAAATTTTTACCCACTGATATAATATAATATTTTGTGATTTTTGAAGATTTTTATTTAATTTTAGGCTGAGCATAACATAGAGTTCTAAGCTTGATTCGGTAATTGCCGGTTTTGCCCTTTTGGGCTATAAAATGAGTTTTACAAATTATTTTGATACCAAACCTTTTTCTACTGATCTAATATGATAAATAAAACATTTTGAGCCTTCGGGAATAATAAAAATATCAGCTTTCCTTTAAAAACCCGGAAATAGCTCAAAATCTATGTATTAAAACTATTTTAAACATATAAGGTTTGATACCTACTGATATTCTCAGTAAAATTTGATATATTAACAGTAAGCAAAAGTTTTAAACTCAGATTTCCAGTTTTGACCTTTTAAGCCTATGTGAAATTACCAAAATGCCCCTAAGGTGCATAGTTTGGTTTTAAATGATAAATTTTACATATATATATATATTACCCTACTGTTATAAATTATTAAATTAAGTATTTTTACAGATTATATCAGACCTGTAACTCAGATTATTATTTAAACTCTTTTATAACCCTTAAATTGGCCAAAATGCCCCTACGGGGCATAGTTTGAGTTTAAATCCATTTCGGGCATAATAGAAGATATCTTACTGATGTCACAACATATTTAAGGCATATTAACTTAGGAAACCTGTATATGACTCATATGTTTACCCGTTACGCATCTTGCGCGTTCGGTTCGGTTTATGTAACTAGTTTACATAAATTGACCGAAACGGGTCAAACCTTATCATTTTTGTCTCAAAATCCAGAATGTGTTTAGTTTACCCATATTACACAAGTCTCCAAACTTGTCGGGTCTAAATCACATTCTATTCCGGTCTTCGCTTAATCGTGCGTTTGAACCGTATCTTCCTTTAAAACTAACCGGTCTAAGTTTAGGCTTAATTAAAGACCCGTTAGGAATCAAATAGGTTATTAAAAACCTTTGTTCCAGAATAGGAGACCCGGTAAAAGCTACACGCACTTGCTATTTGTGATTAATACTTGCAAAGGTAAATACTTTTAACTTATTTTCCCTAAACGGGCTTGGGGTACGGTATATAAAATACCGCTTGGTCGGGCATTGAATTTTTAATTGTATAAAGATTAATTTATTGAAATGTCCCGTTTAAATTGTTTTGTTTGCTTAAAGCCTTTGGGGGGTTAATGAACATGTCCCGGATATCCTTGGCATCATTTTACGAAATGGCCACGACCTAAGCACACGGGTGTAGGCGTACACCCGTTTGTGCATATATAATAAGGTATAACCGCCGGTTTCGGGAATAACCCGCCGCGGGACTATATCATGTGGTGAGTCTATTAAGCTCTAACCCGGCATCAATCCGGGCTACTGAACGCATAAGAAACATGTAATTCTTTTACAAGTTTATATATAAATAATTATCCCAGGTTATAAAATATTTTATGCCTTGTGCATTCAAATCAATTTTTCTAAACCTTTTCAAAATGAGTCAGTTAATTGTATTTACCAGTGTAAACTGACGTATTTTCCCAAAAAGGTTAAGTGCAGGTACTACGCGTAATAGGCTGGCCTCTCCTTAGCATCGTTAAGAGTCTCGCAAGCTTGGATGCATTTAAATCTGATGAACTATGTTTTCTGTTTATTTTGATCCGCCTGTGGATCCGTTTCAACTACATTGTGATACTTAATATTACAATTTTATTCGGTTGAAATAAATCTATCTTTTGCTTCCGCTGTGCATTTAAAATTGTGTTGTTTGACTATGATGATATCAACTACGTCACGATACTCCCCACCGGTAATACGTGGAAATATCGGGGTGTGACAGCACCCGTGGTCAATGCTAGAGCTTGCTATGCGTGTGGTGATCCCAACCACTTCACTAACATGTGCCCGAACCGAGTGGTCAAGCAAGAGCCACAACAGCAGCAGCCCTAGCAACAGCAGCAACAACCAGCAGCCCGCGGACGTGCGTTCAATATTAATGCCCGCCAGGCTCACGCCGATAACAATGTGGTCAATGGTACGTTTCTCGTGAATGGTAGATATGCTACGTGTTTATTTGATACTGGAGCAGATAACTGTTTTGTATCGTTTGAATTCGAAAAGCTCCTCAATCGTAAGCGCGCTCATCTCCCCTCAACGATCGATGTTGAAGTTGCCACCGGAAGAACCGTCGCCGTTAATTCTGTTCTCCGTGATTGTACTCTTGAGCTCAACAATCACGTATTTCCTATCGACCTTATTCCGATGTAGCTCGGAAGTTTTGACGTCATAGTAGGCATGGACTTTCTTCGTGAAAACCATGCTGAAGTTGTTTGCTTCGATAAGATGAGTCGATTCTCGCTCGCTAATGGTGATCAATTATGTGTTTATGGTGAAGTCGCATCGAAGAAATTACAACTCATGTCGTGTGTTCAGGCTAGCAGGTATCTCCGCAAGGAATACCAAGCTTTCTTGGCGCACATTGTAGTAGCAGAGAAAAAGGAAGTTAAGGAGGTGGATCAGGTCCCCGTTGTTCGTGAATTTCCTAACGTTTTTCCTGATGATCTACCTGGGTTACCACCCACTCGTGATGTCGATTTCCGAATCGACCTCATTCCTGGAGCCAATCCTGTTGCTAAAGCGCCTTATCGCCTCGCTCCTTCTGAAATGCGCGAACTCTCGAGTCAGGTCCAAGAACTTCTTGATAAAGGCTTTATTCACCCTAGCACCTCTCCATGGGGCGCGCCTGTCCTTTTTGTCAAAAAGAAGGATGGTTCGTTCAGGATGTGCATCGACTATAGGGAGTTGAATAAGTTGAAAATCAAGAACCGCTATCCCTTGCCTCGAATCGATGATTTATTTGATCAGCTACAAGGTGCTACGTGTTTTTCTAAGATCGATCTACGTTTAGGCTACCATCAATTACGCATTCAAGAGTAAGATATCCCCAAAACCGTGTTTCGAACCAGCTATGGTCACTATGAGTTCGTTGTCATGCCTTTTGGTCTGACTAACGCTCCAGCAGTCTTCATGGACTTGATGTATCGAGTGTGCAAACCCTTCCTTGATTGCTTCGTGATCGTATTCATCGACGATATCCTGATGTATTCCAAATCAAAGGCCGAACACTCGCAACATCTACGTTTGGTTCTTGAGTTACTCCAGGGAAACCGTCTCTACGCCAAGTTCTCCAAATGCAAATTTTGGCTAGAGGAGGTCCAATTCTTGGGTCATATTGTCAATAGTCAAGGTATCCACGTTGACCCTGCGAAGATCGAAGCTGTTAAGAGTTGGGTTACACCCAAGAATCCGTCTGAAGTCCGTTCTTTTCTCGGACTAGCAGGTTATTATCGCCGTTTTATCGAAGGTTTCTCTAAGATCGCCGTGCCGCTTACCTCTCTTACGCATAAGGATAAACCTTTTGTTTGGGGAACTAAACAAGAGGAAGCCTTTCGAACCCTCAAGACTATGCTTTGCAATGCTCCCGTGCTCTCATTGCCCGACGGAAACGACAACTTCGTGGTTTACTGCGATGCCTCAAACCTTGGTCTTGGTTGTGTTCTCATGCAACGAGACAAGGTTATTGCATACGCTTCTCGACAGCTCAAGATCCACGAGAAGAGCTACACCACACACGACCTCGAGCTCGGCGCAGTTGTTTTTGCGTTAAAGATTTGGCGACACTACCCTTATGGTACCAAGTGTACGATCTTCACCGATCATAGGAGCCTACAACATATCTTTGACCAGAAGGAACTGAATATGCGTCAACGCCGGTGGGTAGAACTGCTCAACGATTACGACTGTGAGATCCGTTACCATCCAGGCAAAGGAAATGTCATTGCCGATGCTCTCAGTCGACGAAGCTACTTGCTTAGCGTTCGTAACTCCCAAGCCCAGTTCAATCTCGAAGCTCTTATCCGTGACGTGCAGCATGCTTATTTTACCGAGCGAACTTTGAAGAAAGAAAGAATTCTAAACGATGGTGCCCAACTCGAGAATAAGTCGAATGGTATCTTTCATTACTTGGATCGAATCTGGATTCCCAAGCGTATGAACTTGCGACAACTTGTGATGGACGAAGCCCACAAATCTCGATATTCTATTCATCCTGGTGCCGACAAGATGTACCAAGACATGCGTTACAAGTACTGGTGGCCGGGCATGAAGAAGGATATCGCTATCTATGTTTCAAAATGCCTGACCTGTTCCAAGGTCAAGGCTGAGCATCAAAGACCCTCTGGCTTACTTGTTCAACCCGAGATCCCAATGTGGAAATAGGTGAGTATAGCCATGGACTTCATAACGAAACTTCCGCGTACTCAATTTGGTCATGATAGCATTTGGGTTGTGGTTGACCGTTTAACCAAGTCAGCTCACTTCCTACTGATATGAGAAGACTTTAAGGTAGAAAGATTAGCCCGAATCTACACCAACGAGATCATTAGTCGACATGGGACGCCTCGTGACATCATCTCTGACCGTGACGGTCGGTTTACCTCGCGTTTTTGGGAATCGTTTCAATCTGCTCTCGGTACTACTCTTAATCTAAGTACCGCTTTCCATCCCCAAACCGACGGTCAGACTTAAAGAATGATTCGCACCCTTGAAGACATGCTCCGTTCGTGTGTCATAGATTTCGGTGGTAATTGGGATGCATACTTACCTTTGGTCGTATTCTCGTACAATAAAAGTTATCATTCTAGCATACAAATGGCACCATTTGAGGCTTTAAACGGAAGGAAATGTCGATCGCCTATTGTGTGGCACGAGATCGGAGACGCACAAATTACCGGTCCTGAGCTATTGCAAGAAACGACAGACAAAATCCTCCAAATTCGAGACAATCTAGTGAAAGCTCGGAGCCGACAGAAAAGTTACGCTGATAGACGCCTCAAGCCCCTTGAATTTGACGTTGGCGATCACGTACTCCTAAAGGTTGCACCTTGGAAGGGGGTGATCAGATTCGGCAAGAAAGGAAAGCTCGCGCCTCGATATGTTGGACCCTTTAAGATTCTGGAAAGGATTGGAAAAGTGGCCTACAGACTCGAACTACCAGAGGAACTGAGTAACTTCCACCCGACTTTTCACGTTTCGAACCTCAGAAAGTGCTCGGCCGACCAGGAATTACATGTCCCTCTTCAGGATTTGCAAGTGGACGAAACATTACACTTTGTGGAAAAGCCTGTCGATATCGTGGGACGAGAAACCAAGGTGCTCAGGCGCTCACGCATTCCCATTGTGAAGGTTCGCTGGGAAGGCAAACGAGGCGCCGAGTTCACCTGGGAACTCGAAAGCGACATGAAGGCGAAGTACCCGCAGTTGTTTGTTACGGCTAAAGCCTAATTTCGGGACAAAATTCCCTTAAGTAGGGGAGGCTGTAACACCCCGTGTTTTGAAAGTCAAAGTCAAAGTCAAGATTGAAGTCAAAGGAAGAAAAGATTGCTAATTGCGATCTGTCACTCCTTGCTCAACTACTGTTTTGACTTCTTTGACTTGTAATCGAATCTATTTATTTAATCGCTTTAGTTGTATTATGTGGAGTATCTATTAATAATCGAGGTTTAATCGCTATTTAATCGCATGTTTAATCGATTTATCACTAATCGCTATCGAAAGCGCAACTCGAATTATGTGTTCTGGAAATTGTTTTACGTGTGTGTGCAATTTATGTGTTACTTGTGCATGTTATGTTTATCTTGAGGTGTTAATCGCAATTCTATCGTATCGCAATCAAATCGAAAACGTTGAACGCAAGTTAATTATAGCGATTGTATGTTAAATATAGTAGTTATGTTATTTGAGTAACTAATGGGTAATACTATCGCATCGCTCAATCGAATCGCATCGCAAGCTCAACACGCGAATCGAAACGATAAAACTCGTCACGCCGAACACTAGGATCTAGTGGCCAACCAATTGAGTGGCCATCCGATCGGATTGCCACCCGATCGGGTTGCCATCCGATCGAGTTGTCACCCGATCGGGTTGCCACCCGATCGAGTTACCACCCGATCGACCAGCCACTTTCAACCACTTTCCTTTTTGGGAAACCTTATAAATACCTACCTGTTACATCATTGGTGATGTGACAGCTCCCTTGTTCGACCAGCCGACTTCAAGCCCTCATTTCTCTCGATTTCTCTCGATTCTTGTAAGTTTTCAACCTAAATCTTGAACTTCTATGATCTATACACACTTCTACATCATTTTCACCTTTGAATCTCAACTTTTAGCCGTGAAATCACCGGATTTGAGGTGTTCTAGGATGATGTCATCATGGAACTCTTATGAACTTCAATGTTTGGCTTCATTCCACCAAGAACAACTTAGATCTGAAGGATTTCCACAAGATTAATCAATGTTTTCGCATAGATCTACACATATTCATGGTTAAAAGGATTGAGAGAAGGTCTTCCAACTTTCTTTCAACTCTTTTATACTCAATGCACTCAAACCCGATAGAATCGGAGCTCGTTCTGATCTTCTACTCATTCTTAGTGATGTATCAGTTCCAGATCTGAATTCTATCTAAGAGACTACTGATTTCGGGTTTGAACATGAACAACCATCTCGAACCATGAACCGGTCGGACTAGGGTTCCTGTTCGGTCGGGTAACTTGGGTCGAGATAACGTTTTTGTTGTTCAAGCAAGATATCAAAACGTCTCGTTCAAAACTACAAAACTTCAAACGAAATCAAGTGACAAGACGATCTGACCGTTGGGACGGATTGCCGTCCGATCGGATTGCCGTCCGATCGGATTGCCGTCCGATCGGATTGCCATCCGATCGACCGGCCATCCGATCGGGTTTTACTTGGTTCCACACTTAAACTTTTTATTCAAAATCCTAAGGTTCTGAACGTCGAACGGATTGCCGTCCTATCGGGTTGCCATCCGATCGAACGACCACCCGATCGAGTGACGTCTCGGACTTTGGTACTTGAATCAATTTTCAAAGACCATCAGTAACTAATGGATTGCCACCCGATCGGATAGCCATCCGATCAAGTGACTGTCCTGCTGTGAACTTGTTCTCAACTAAGAAGACTCGCCAATCGGATTGTCGTCCGATCGAACGACCGTTCGATCGACCGACCTGAAGGGTAGAGATACTTCTCTATTTTTAAAATGCTACAACGAAAACTTCAAAGTACAAACCATCATACACAAACACATCCTCACCAAACGAGGTGTCAATCCAATCGAATGACCATCCGAACGGATTGCCACCCGATCGACTGGCATCCGATCGGATTGCCATCCGATTGGATTACCATCCGATCCTTGGTACTCTTGCATTGTTTTACGCGCTGCTCATCGTTATGCTATCGTTAACTGTTCAGGCTAATTTCTCTCAGCGCTCCCTTCAATCCAAGGCAGTGTTTATTAAGTTAAACGCTATCCGTGAGTATACTCGATCCCTTTTTGCTTTATGCACTTTTGGGTGTTACATATGTTACTTATTGTGACAACCCGTGTTTTCAAGATTTCTCTAGTTCCTTCGATGCTTGACTTGTATGTACTGAAGGAATGAGCTGTTAAATAATTATTTGATTTTAATTGTGTACGATATATGAATGATTGGAAGTGTAGTTACGTTTGGTTGATATGGAGGTTTAGGAGCCGTAAATGCTAGAAGTTGTTACATGTCTATGATTAACGTTAATGGGCCGCAACTCAAACTAGAGTCACACACTTCATTCTTGGGCCGAACACCTTCCCTTCCCCTCTTCATTACCCTCGGCCCAAACCTTGGAAGCCCGAATCCAGCCCAACAGAATTATACACATACTCCTTGTATGCGATTACTTCTATTGTTGCACAAACACACAAGACACAAACCCTAACACCAATTCTTTCCCTCTGGTCGGCGACAACACCATTCTGAGCGGAGTTTCCTGCTTCGGTTCATCGTCCTTGGTGCTAACAATAGGTTAGTATATTCATTATTGGTTTTTAACTTGCATTCACAAGTGTGTTATTTATGAATTCATGTGTATCGATATGTTTCACGTGATCTACTGACAATTGAAATAGCACGTGATATCATGACAATTGAATCTGATAGGGCCTTTGGAAACAATCATCTTTTCATTAATTATATGTCAGAGCCATGTGACCGATTCCTTTTTAATATTGAGTGAATGAAAATGTTTTTGATTGTTCTTGATTGGACCGATTATAATATGATATTGCATGATTGGTGTGGTTAATTTATAGTGATGATAATGATTAGCTGTTGGAATAGTCATGCTGGTCGGTTTGCTGTGAACGAGGATCACATGATTCCTGTATGATCACATGGTTCCTTTATGATTAGATTATGTAGTGGTTATTCTAGGGTTGCATGATGTCAGCGAACAGGGTTAGAATGAACCTGAATGAACTGTAACCTGTAACTGCTGTGGTTATCACCCGACCAAAGAGGAACTCGACGAAACATGAATGTTTCGTCACAAGGTAGTCCCGACGAAAGTCAGGTTTCGCCACTGATGCGTGTGTAGTGTGATATGGATTTAAGTATATTTTAAGCCCTTTTTACACTTTTTAGTCAAGTTTTAAATTTATAAAACACGATATTTACTAACACTAAACACACATATGGGCAAGTGCACCCATCGTGAGCGTAGTATAGTGTTGGCAAAATACCGAGGTCGTCCAAGGACACAAGAGCTTTTAATACCGGTTTATCCTCAACGTCTAATCAAATCAAAAGTTTAGAAAAAGGTTTTAATCTAAAAATAAAAACTAACTAAAATGCTGAAAAATAAAAATAAAAGTAAGAACAGATAGACAAGATGAATCACTTGGCTCCGACTCGTGTTTAGTGCAACCTTTGATTATTTTCGCACTTTTACACCATTTAAGAGATTATCTTAGTTATTGTAGTAGGCCCCTCTTTTGAAGGTGACGTTACCCTCAACCCAGTAGTTTGAGTCAGCAAGGATACAATCCTAAAGGGTTGGATTATTGAAAGATAATTAATTAAGTTATTAATTCATATTATGGTAGGCCCCTCTTTTGAAGGCGACGTTACCCTCGGCTAAGTAGTCTGAGTCAGCAGGAATACAATCATAAGTAGCGGGGTTAAAGTATTAATAGTAGTTTACATATGAGGGGATCAAAGAGTTTGAACCCCCACCTTCCAATACCGGTGGGTATTGAAGGAGGTCCTACTAAATTTGACCCAGGTCCTTTGCAGGATCTATACACTGAACAATGGCAAGACACTTACCAAACCGTTCCCTTAACCCCCGACCAGGTAGCCAACATACCTCCATATAGACCGTGGAGATATGAATGGTGAAATTTTTTTATTTTATATAGACAGTAAAATAATGCCAAGACACCACGGACAAACGATAAGGAAGAATCACCTTCAACATAAGAAACTAGTAATTAAAGTCATTAATACATAACCAATTAAAAAGTGTGAAAAGATTAAAAATAAAAAGTATTACACTAGACACTTTGTCTTCACCAAGTGATGTAAGAGACTTAGGCAAACATGGCCTTGATTGTGAAGAACTCTTACGATCAATCTTGGATCCCGAGATGACTCACACACTCTATGATGGACAATGGATGATGGTGGTGGATGATGGTGTTGTGATGGTGGTGGGTGGTGGGTGAAGTGTGAGAGAGGTGGTGTGCCAAGGGATGGTTTGCAAATGAGCCAAGCACCCCTATTTATAGCCTGAACAGCAGCTCGGGCACGGCCCCGTGTCCAGTGGGCACGGCCCCGTGTCCATCCTCTTCTCTGTCTTCATTAATTGCAGTTTGTCTGCATTAGTTGACCACGCCCCCGTGTCCGCTGGGCACGACCCCGTGTGCAGAAGCATATCTGTACTATCAAGATTTTCCTGGATTCTGCGAATCTTATAGTTGACCACGCCCCCGTGTCCGCTGAGCACGGCCCCGTGGTGGGCGATGGAAGCTTCTACAACTTTGTCTTTTATGCTGACACTTGGGCACGCCCCCGTGTTCACTGAGCACGGGGCGTGTTCAGCCTTCTGTTCTCTTGTTTTGCTTGGGAAGATGCTATCGGGGAGGTCGGGCACACCACGTTTGTTCCTTTTCTTGTATTTATGCTAGATTTAGCTGCCTTTTTGCTTCTTTTGTTAATTTGAGCTCATTTAATCCTGAAAATACAAAAGGAAGACAAAAGCACACTTTTTCCAACATTAGTACCAAAAAAGGGTTAGTTTTATACCACAATTGATGTAATTTATATGTTGCATTTTGCACACATCAAATACCCCCACACTTGAATCTTTGCTTGTCCTCAAGCAAAACTCTTTATAATATGGGTTTGCACTCCCAAATGGAATGGGTAGAAGAGAAGGTTTTTTTTTTTTTTTTTGGGCTTGTCATAGAGTGTCGGGATTTCCAAGATTCTTTATTAAGTTTTATTTTTATTTATTTACAATCCTATTCGTCATGATTTATTTAAAACTTTTCATAAGATAAATTACTTATTAGGGCATAACATGCCTCTTTAAAATTCTATTTATATACAAGTTCACATACCTCGCGGGGGATCACTCAACACTCGGCCGAAGATGTATTTTAGTGAATCACTCGAGAGCGGCATGGAACTTACTCCTACCATAGGCTTGCCAAGCAATCAATCCTCCTCATTTTTAACTATATACCTTTGGAAATATCAAGAGGACTTTTGGGTGAAGGGTTAGGCTTGGGTTAAAGGTATGTGGTTGGGTTAGTGGTTAGTAGAAAAAGGCGAAAAGCGTAAAAAAACATCGGTTTTCGTAAGACTTTTTATTTTTGCAATTTTTATTTTGATGAAGCTATAATTCAAACAAAGTTATTTTTGATGAACTTGCTTGTTTATTTCTTTTGCTTCATCATCAATCATTTTTTTTTCAAAGTCATACGAAAAACCGAGCTTGTTACTAAAACAAAGGGTAAAAAAATAAAAAGGTTTTGGTGGGGGAAAGGGTGTTTGGTTTGGGTTAAGAAACGAAAAGGTTTAGGCTCAAAGGGGTTAACTAGGGGGATTTTGGGTAGGTGTTAAAAAAAAAAGAAAAATAATGGTGTAGAAAAAAAAAGTTAGTCCTAATGCCTCCATCATTTACTTACTCGGGTTTAAGTTGGTAAGGACCGGGAATGTATCGTCGTGGCAAGTTCTAGAGTTGTAAGAACCAAGCGGCTATTCACACAAGAAACGAAAAATGAGCATTTAGTTTAAAGATATGTATTTGTATGCTCAATAAAGGCTCAAAACTCACTTTTGTGGGAATGGGTTTTTATGTGATCAAGTATATATAATTAAATTTTAACTAAGCTTGTCATGCATTTTCATAATTTTCTTATGTTGGTTCTTTTTATCACGACGCTATCGGTTGTAAATTTGTAAAAATATAACCTTTTTAGAATTTGAAATTCCCAAGTTAAACCTAGACAAGTAAAAAAAATGAAGGTTCCAATAGAGTTTTGTGTAAGGCTTGTATTTAGGACTTGCAAGATTCAAGGTTTTAGCATCCCCCCCCCCCACACTTAAATTACACATTATCCTCAATGTGTCCCAAAAATAAGTTTTTGGGTTGATTGAATGAGTAAAAGGTGTGAAAAAAGAAAAATTTTATGTTACTGGGCATCTGGACACGGCCCCGTGGTGTCCAGGCACGGCCCCGTGTTCAGGTGCCAGTAACAAAAAGTTAAACAAAAGAAACAGAAGCCTGGACACGGGGGCGTGTTGGGTGAACACGGCCCGTGTCCAGTTTACCTGAACTGGGTGATTTCTGCAGACTGTGCAGCATGGGGCCGTGTTGGGCGGACACGGCCCGTGCTGAACTTGCTGTAATGAAGAAAGTTCGTCGGATGGCTCTGTTTTCGTGCATGGGGTGCTGATCCAAGTTTCCCTTGTTATCCTTCACCATCCCGAGTGTGTTTTATTCCTGAAAATTAAAACTAAACTAGAAAACATAAAAATTAATCTAAACTAAACTAAGGATAGTTCCGCGGAATGCCTCCGTGGTGCGCCACGTTTATAAGGGTCCTTGGCTAGACCCAAAGCCTGGTCATATGTTACCCAAGTGGGATGTTTTGCATCCCATGCTACACCGTCAGAGAGCATCATCCAAACTTGAGTCAATGACCTTCATGTAGTTGACCGGGTCTTTATCTTCTACTCTGTTTCCGACTCCAAACTTTACTTCCTCGTCCCCAACCCCTTAATGTTAGTGTTCCATCATTCATATCTACCACTGCTTGGGCAGTAGCTAGGAATGGCCTTCCTAGGATGAGTGGTACTTCGGTATCTTCCTCCATATCTAGTATGACAAAGTCGGCTGGAAAGACAAATTCGCCGACCTTGACCAACAGATTTTCAGCGACACCTTGTGGATATTTGACGGATCTATCGGCGAGTTGTATGCTTATTTTTGTAGGACTTGTTTTTCCTAAGCCGAGTCGATTAAACATTGAAGAGGGCATGAGGTTGATGCTTGCCCCGAGATCGGCTAGTGTATTTCGAACGGGGGATTTCCCAATCGAGCAAGGAATTGTGAAGCTTCCAGGGTCAAGCTTCTTTTGCGGGAGCTTGTTGAGTAGTAAGGTTAAGCATTCTTCACCTAAGTTAACTAATTGCAATGATTCAATTTTCCTTTTATGCGTGAGGAAGTCCCTCATAAATTTTGAATATTTAGGCATTTGAGTTAGGACTTCGATAAATGGAATATTAACATGCAATTGTTTTAGTAAATTTTCGAACTTTGCGAATTGCTCATCGGTTTTTTGACGAATTAATCGACCGGGGTATGGAACAGGAGGAGTCTTAGTAGGCTCTTGAACTAGTGGGGAAGCTTTTTCTAGCTGGGGCGCTGGTTGAGTTGTGGTTTGGCTAGATTGGCTTCTTTCAGTTTGTGGAAGTGGAGCCTCTTTGGGACCCACGTTACGGTTTCTCAACGTTATGAGATGTACTTGCGCCTTTGGGTTGGTTTCGGTATTACTTGGTAACGCGCCTTGTGGTCTCTCGGAGAAATTTTGAGCTATTTGATTTAATTCTTTTTCAATGTTTTGAATGCTAGCTTGTTGATTTCTAAAATTCGATTCCAATTGCTGAAATCGATCCGAGTTTTTCTTTTCGGTGTCGGAGATGAGGCGAGATACAGTATCTTCAAGCCTTTCTCGTCCACCTTGTTGTTGAGAAAAGTTTTGTGGTTGTTGAAAGTTAGTTCGTTGGTTTTGTTGGTTACTACTATTACCGGGATCTCTCCAACCAAGGTTTGGGTGGTTACGTCATCCTTGGTTGTAGGTACCCGTTGGAGGACCTGACGGCCTAGGTCTGTTATCAATGTAGTTCACCGTTTCCGTTTGATCATCTAATTCTTTCATACAACTCCAATTTTCATGTGGCCCACCACACCCTTCACAAGCCATAACCGAGACCGTTTTTTGTCATTTCTAACTTTTTGATTTTTGAAGAAAGGGCCTCGATTTGGGCTTGTAAAGAAGTGCTTTCATCAACCTTATGGGCGCCCGGGGCAATAGATTTATTGCCTCGGGGAGTGTGCCATTGAAAATTGGTTTGAGCAATTTCCTCAATTTGATTATATATTTCATTTGGGCGACGATTACCTAAAAGTCCCCCGGAGCTAGAATCAAGTGTTTGTCTTGTGTGTGGCAACAACCTATTGTAGAAAGTGGATACTTGTTGCCATACCGCAAGACCATGATGAGGACACTTTCTTAGTAGCTCCTTGAACCTTTCCCAAGTTTCATATAAGGATTCCCCATCTTCTTGTGAATATGTATTAATTTCAGTCATTAATTTAGCCGTTTTAGCAGGAGGGAAATACTTATATAGAAACTTTTGGGCTAGTTCATCCCAGGTGTTTACCGAGTCAACTGGGAGGGTATTGAGCCAAGCCTTGGCTCGGTCTTTTAGTGAAAATGGAAACATCCGAAGGCGGATGGCGTCGTTTGATGCTCCATTGATCCGAAAGGTATCATATATTTCTAAGAAATTAGTAATATGTAGATGGGGATCCTCGTCCGCAAGCCCATGGAAGGTTGCGGAGTTTTGAAGCATTTGAATCAAATGTGGCCGAAGTTCGAAGTTATTGGCTTCGACATTCGGTGCATTGATAGCGGCGCCGAGATTACCTACAGTGGGCCGTAGGTAATCCATGAGGGTACGTTGGTCCGCCATTGGAGGTGGGTCTCCCGAAACTTTCTCTTGGTTTTTAGCTTTAAGTCTTTTTCTGAGAAAGCGTGCGGGTTCTTCTAGAGGTTCTTTTATGTCTCTACTAGAACTGGAGCTCATACACTACGTAGGAAGTTCAAATGTAGCGCCTGGGTTCCAAGTCCTGCAATAAAAACAGAAAAGAACGTTGGTCAGAAGGTTCACCACGGCCCCGTGCTCAGCGAACACGGCCTGTGGTCGGAGGTACAGTAATCGTTTTCCGGATCCCCGTTACTGGGGAATTGGACACGGCCCCGTGCTCAGCTCTCTGTAACTCAGAAAATAAAAATTGCCAGTAATAATGCTGGGCACGACCCATGTCCGACCAGGCACGGCCCATGCTGAGCTCTGCAGAAACTGAAAAATTAAGAAAAAATCCTAAAAAAATGGAAAAATAAGAAAAACGATTAGGCCGTTGATTCCCAACTTTCTTAAAATCCTTGTGTCCCCGGCAACGGCGCCAAAAACTTGAAGCGTGTGTAGTGTGATATGGATTTAAGTATATTTTAAGCCCTTTTTACACTTTTTAGTAAGTTTTAAATTTATAAAACACGATATTTACTAACACTAAACACACATATGGGCAAGTGCACCCATCGTGAGCGTAGTATAGTGTTGCCAAGATACCGAGGTCGTCCAAGGACACAAGAGCTTTTAATACCGGTTTATCCTCAACGTCTAATCAAATCAAAAGTTTAGAAAAAGGTTTCAATCTAAAAATAAAAACTAACTAAAATGCTGAAAAATAAAAATAAAAGTAAAAACAGATAGACAAGATGAATTACTTCGCTCCGACTCGTGTTTAGTGTAACCTTTGATTATTTCCGCACTTTTGCACTATTTAAGAGATTATCTTAGTTATTGTAGTAGACCCCTCTTTTGAAGGTGACGTTACCCCCAACCCAGTAGTTTGAGTCAGCAAGGATACAATCCTAAAGGGTTGGATTATTGAAAGATAATTAATTAAGTTATTAATGCATATTATGGTAGGCCCCTCTTTTGAAGGCGACGTTACCCTCGGCTAAGTAGTCTGAGTCAGCAGGGATACAGTCCTAAGTAGCTGGGTTAAAGTATTAATAGTAGTTTACATATGAGGGGATCAAAGAGTTTGGACCCCCGCCATCCAATACCGGTGGGTATTGAAGGAGGTCCTACTAAATTTGACCCAGGTCCTTTGTAGGATCTATACACTGAACAATGGCAAGACTCTTACCAAACCGTTCCCTTAACCCCCGACCAGGTAGCCAACATACCTCCATATAGACCGTGGAGATATGAATGGTGAAAATCTTTTATTTTATATAGACAGTAAAATAATGGCAAGACACCACGGACAAACGATAAGGAAGAATCACCTTCAACATAAGAAACTAGTTATTAAAGTCATTAATACATAACCAACTAAAAAGTGTGAAAAGATTAAAAATAAAAAGTATTACACTAGACACTTTGTCTTCACCAAGTGATGTAAGAGACTTAGGCAAACATGGCCTTGATTGTCAAGAACTCTTACGATCAATCTTGGATCCTGAGACGACTCACACACTCTATGATGGACAATGGATGATGGTGGTGGATGATGGTGTTGTGATGGTGGTGGGTGGTGGGTGAAGTGTGAGAGAGGTGGTGTGCCAAGGGATGGTTTGCAAATGAGCCAAGCACCCCTATTTATAGCCTGAACAGCAGCTCGGGCACGGCCCCGTGTCCAGTGGGCACGGCCCCGTGTCCATCCTCTTCTCTGTCTTCATTAATTGCAGTTTGTCTGCATTAGTTGACCACGCCCCCGTGTCCGCTGGGCACGACCCCGTGTGCAGAAGCATATCTGTACTATCAAGATTTGCCTGGATTCTGCGAATCTTATAGTTGACCACGGCCCCGTGTCCGCTCAGCACGACCCCGTGGTGGGTGATGGAAGCTTCTACAACTCTGTCTTTTATGCTGACACTTGGGCACGCCCACGTGTTCACTGAGCACGGGGCGTGTTCAGCCTTCTGTTCTCTTGTTTTGCTTGGGAAGATGCTATCGGGGAGGTCAGGCACGCCACGTTTGTTCCTTTTCTTGTATTTATGCTAGATTTAGCTGCCTTTTTGCTTCTTTTGTTAATTTGAGCTCATTTAATCCTGAAAATACAAAAGGAAGACAAAAGCACACTTTTTCCAACATTAGTACTAAAAAAGGGTTAGTTTTATACCACAATTGATGTAATTTATATGTTGCATTTTGCACACATCAGCCACCCCTTCTGCCGACGAAACTTAGAGTTTCGACACTTGTGGTGTTTCGCCGAGGAACTTCACATGAACAGTAGGTTAGTAGATTATGATGTTTACATTAGTGCATGATTTGTAAAGGTTGAATAACATTGATTGATGAACAGGAAACCTGATGTGCCTTGTGTGTATGGTAAACCAGTTGTTACTTGTGCTATGAGTTTGAAGTAATAGTTACTTGTTAAGCCATAATTTCTAACATGAATGCATGTGATGTAGGATAGTTATGTGGACACTGTTGCTAAGAGATAACCCTACAGTCTGAGATTGAGAACTTTAGTTTGGTTGCATAAATAGAACATTTCTTTGTTATTAACTGTTAAGTGAGAATGCATGAATTGTGAACTTGTATGAGTATTGAGTATGTTGATATTGTAGGCTATGATGAGTATGTTAATACTTGCATGTGTTGTAAAGAGGGTATAACATAATCATGAGTGGGAAACCTGATATGTTAATGGTGAGTAGTAAATCAACTATTATGCGTGTTATGTGCTTGAAGTGGTTGGTACCTATTATGCAATGTGCACACTATGAACGTATGTGAATAACGTGAAATACGTGGTTTATGTGCACATGAAACTGATTGTTATTGGTAACCATGCTAGGACGTGTTTGATCAACTGTTAAACAAATAACTAATCTTACCGAGCAAACCAAGGTGAGTTCACTGCTCTTTTTCCAAGCACGCATCCCGGGGAGGGATATCTGGTAACTGTTCCGGGGAGGAACGTCGGGTTATTGGGATGTTTGTTATTACACTCAGTTCTAACAAATAAGACCCCTTACATCTACCGATAGTTGCCGGGGAGGCAACGAGGTTATCAGTTGATAGCGCTATTAGGTTTGGCACCCTCACACCGTATCGGGGAGGACGGGCGTGAACTAATTACCTTGACCACTTGACCAATGCTTTGATAGAGGCATTGGGGTTGGGCAAATACATCCTGTAGCCACTGCGGTAATCGAGTTAATAACAACATCAAATCAAATCATCGAATCTGTGAAACGCTTTAATCTGGTAACTGGTATCTAAACACGTTAACAAAACTTTGAACTCACCAGCGTCGTCTGACACACTTGTCTGCATGCTTGCAGGTCTATAGGCTCATATCATTTGGAACTTGCTGTCTGGGAGGCTGGAGTGGTCATGGGTCGAGACACATGGAATCTCAATACAAGCTTAATGGTTTATGTACACATGGTTTACGAAACACTTAATAAATGAGTTATGCTTCCGCTGTATACAATGAATGATATGTAACGTTTGTAACACTTTACGTTAATGAATGAAAGTTTTATTTAATTATATTTATGAGTTCAATGTGATTGGTGACTTGGATCCTGGTACGTCACACGCCTCGCGGGGGTTTCCGCATGTGGTATTTTTGGGGTGTGACACTTGTTCTAAATCACATCGAACACACAACGCAAACACTATTTAGATGCTGACCTCTAATGCATGTTATACGTGACTCGATGAATGCCTGTTTGTTATGTTAACACATTGATTGATGTCTACCTGCCTTAGCAACGATAGTACTATAGTTTGGACTCAACACCGGTTCACTCAGGGGTTGTTAAGGACAATTACTTCACTTGTTCGCAGTGGTGAACATGTGATGCGCACTCGCTATTCGCAGTCAACTCGCAGTCATTGGTATTGATAGGGTCTTTGTCGATAACTTACATGCTTCACATTATACGTTGTATATGCTGGTTATGCGTAAATGATTTCGAACTCTATTATGCTATTATCAAACTTGTATGCTCACCTTTACACTATGTGTATTGACCTTTATTTAACGTATGTGATAGGTGTTTAGGATGTTGTGCTTTGCTTGCTACTTGATGGAACCGAGTTTAGGAGAGTTTAGAAACAAACAAAGACAATTTATTTTTATTTGAAATCTGAGTTGTCGGAACAGTTTTATTTGTTTTGGAGATACTTATGTCTGTAATAACTTGCTTGCTTAATAGGTTACGGTATGGGACGTAATGTTTAACTATTCGGTAAAGTAGTTGTTATGGAATTTCTCTCGAACAATCTGTTTCGCTCAGTACCATGTCCCGATGTTTCCGTCATCGGTTGGGGTGTGACACATCATCCGGTGTCACGGTGGTTACCACATTGTTCCTTGCCCTTAAAAAATCATAGTTGGTTATTTAAAATTGATTATAACTTCTCCATTAATTGTTTTTTTTTTCCAAATTAGTTGGTTATTTAAAATTGATTATAACTTCTCCATTAATTGTTTTTCCAAATTCATATTTCACACCAAACGGTCGAATTTCAGTTTCACAAATATATATAACCAACTTATTCGGTTTAACTTTCAAATTTTTACCAGTTTCACAAATATATATAATCAACTTAATCGGTTTAACTTTCTTTTAGAAAAAAATTACGACTAAAGGTTGCCTAGTAGTACTTAATATTTAGAGTAAAATGCCCGGATCGTTCCTGTGGTTTTGTAAAGTAACACCTATAGTCTCCAACTTTTGAAAATTACACTGTTGCTCCCTGTTGTTTGCTTTTTGTTACTCGAATGGTCCCTGGAGTGGATGTCCGTTAGTTTTCACCGTTATGTCCATGTGAAATTACTTATTTACCCCTCTCTTTAAAAAAAATAAAAAAGAAAACAAAATACACACTCATATTATTATATTCAAAGTGTGGGGCCCACAAACTCTTTTGTCTTCTACAAAACAACCGGCCACCCTCAGCACAGCCACCCACCTCCACCTCCACCCACACCCACCTACGCCACCTAAACCTAACCCCTACAACCCTTAACCCATCACAAAACACCACCACAGTCACCACCGCCACAACAGCAGCCACCAGCAGCCACCATCTGAACCACTACCATCTCTATACCCATAAACCATTACCATCATCATCATTCTCTGTCGTCAACACACCCATCGTTGCCACCACCGTCAATAACAACAACACCATCATCAAAACCTAACCAATAAAACCTTGAAATCGGTTCTAAATCCACAAATGCAGCTCAAAACTCAAAACCCTAAGAGGAAATACGTACCTTAATTGATTGAATTCACCATTTTTGTTAACAATAGTACCCATTGTCACCCTCATGTTCACCAATTTTGGAAACCCCGGGAAACAAATCAAATCCATATATGCATTATATATATATATATATATATATATATATATAGGGTGGGGTTCTAGAGTGAACACTAGTGTATTTGCGAACTGAGTGAACAAATCATGGCCATTGATGTATACACGTGTATGGCCGGGATCTCATCATCAAATCGTAAAATATACTAGTGTATTTCAACATCAAATCCTGGCCATTGATCCATACACGTGAATGACCATGATTAGTTCACTCAGTTCGCAAGCTACACTAGTGTTCACTCTTGAACCTAATCCTATATATATATATATAGTATAGATAATACTTCGAACTTAGTTTATATAAAATTAAAATATACGAATTCAGTTAACACCTTAGCTTGATAGATTCTCTAGAATACTTCTCTAGAATACTCTACTTTTATCGAACCGGATTTTATAAGCACTCAACACCTCATATCATTGGTTATTGCCCGCTTTGCTAGCTGAGAGCTTAGAATTTTGGTTCTAGTTAATTGGGTGAATACTTCTTAGGAGGTCATCCATCCTCAAAAAAAATCCTTGGACGTTACTGATGCGTATGAAGTGTCGTATAGTTTTTAATGTATATTTTAAGCTCTTTAACACTTTTTGCCAAGTTTTAAATTTATAAAACACGATATTTACTAACACTAAACACACATATGGGCAAGTGCACCCATCGTGAGCGTAGTATAGTGTTGGTAAGATACCGAGGTCGTCCAAGGACACAAGAGCTTTTAATACCGGTTTATCCTCAACGTCTAATCAAATCAAAAGTTTAGAAAAAGATTTTTAAACTAGAAAAATAAAACTAACTAAAATGCTGAAAAATAAAATAAAAATAAAAACAGATAGACAAGATGAATCACTTGGATCCGACTCGTGTTTAGTGTAACCTTTGATTATTTCCGCACTTTTGCACTTTTTAAGAGATTATCTTAGTTATTGTAGTAGGCCCCTCTTCTGAAGGTGACGTTACCCTCAACCCAGTAGTTTGAGTCAGCAAGGATACAATCCTAAAGGGTTGGATTATTGAAAGATAATTAATTAAGTTATTAATGCATATTGTGGTAGGCCCCTCTTCTGGAGGTGACGTTACCCTCGGTTAAGTAGTCTGAGTCAGCAGGGATACAGTCCTAAGTAGCTGGGTTAAAGTTTTAATAGTAGTTTACATATGAGGGGGTCAAGGAATTCGGACCCCCGCCATCCAATACCAGTGGGTATTGAAGGAGGTCCTACTAAAGTTGACCCAGGTCCTTGCAGGATCTATACACTGAACAGGGCAAGACTCTTACCAAACCGTTCCCTTAACCCCCGACCAGGTAGCCAACATACCTCCATATAGATCGTGGAGATATGAATGGTCAAAATCTTTTATTTTATATAGACAGTAAAATAATGCCAAGACACCACGGACAAACGATAAGGAAGGCTCACCTTCAACATAAGAAACTAGTTATTAAAGTCATTAATACATAACCAAATAAAAATGGCAAAAAGATTAAAAATAAAAAGTATTACACTGACACTTGTCTTCACCAAGTGATGTAAGAGACTTAGGCAAACATGGCCTTTGATTGTCAAGAACTCTTACGATCAATCTTGGATCTCGAGACTACTCACACACTCTATGATGGATGATGGATGATGGTGGTGGATGTGGGTTGTGATGGTGGTGGTGGGTGGGTGAAGTGTGAGAGAGGTGGTTCGCAAAGGGATGGTTTGCAAATGAGCCAAGCACCCCTATTTATAGCCTCCACAGAGGCCCGGACACGGCCCCATGTCCACTTGTCTTCTCTTTCTTCTTTAAATGCAGTTTGTATGCTTTAGTTGACCACGCCCCCGTGTCCACTGGGCACGACCCCGTGTGCAGAAGCGTATCTGTACTATCAAGATTTTCCTAGATTCTGCGAATCTTAGAGTTAACCACGGCCCCGTGTCCACTGGACACGCCCCCGTGGTGGGTGATAGAAGCTTCTACAACTTTGTCTTTTCTGCAGACACTTGGGCACGCCCCCGTGCTCATCGAGCACGGGGCGTGTTCAGCCTTCTGTTCTCTTGTTTTTGCTTGGGAGATGCTGTCGAGGGGTCAGACATGCCACGTTTATTCCTTTTCTTGTATTTATGTTGGATTTAGCTGCCTTTTTACTTCTTTTGTTCATTTGAGCTCATTTAATCCTGAAAATACAAAAGGAAGACAAAAACACACTTTTTTCCAACATTAGTACTAAAAAAGGGTTAGTTTAATGCCACATTTGATGTAATTTATATGTTGCATTTTGCACACATCAAATACCCCCACACTTGAATCTTTGCTTGTACTCAAGCAAAACTCTTTAAAATGTGGGTTAACACTCCCAAATGGAATGGGTAGAAGAGAAGGTTTTGGGCTTGTCATAGAGTGTCGGGATTTCCAAGAATCTTTATTAAGTTTTATTTTTATATATTTACAATCTTATTCGTCATGATTTATTTAAAACATTACATAAGATAAATTACTTATTAGGGCATAACATGCCTTTTTTAAAATTCCATTTATATACAAGTTCACATACCTCACGGGGGATCACTCAACACTCGGACGAAAATGTATTTTTGTGAAACACTCGAGAGCGGCATGGAACTTACTTCTACCATAAGCTTGCCAAGCAATCAATCTTCCTCCTTTTTAACTATATACCTTTGTAAATATCAAGAGGACTTTGGGGGAAGGGTTAGGCTTGGGTTAAAGGTAGGTGGTTGGGTTAGTGGTTAGTAGAAAAGGGCGAAAAGGCGTAAAAAGCATCGGTTTTCGTAAGTCTTTTTATTTTTTAACTTTTTATTTTGATGAAGCAATTCTTCAAACAAAGTTCTTTTTGATGAACTTGTTTGTTTATTTCTTTTGGCTTCATCATCATCATTTTCATTTTTTTTTTTTGATAAGGAAGGTCACATGAGAAACCGAGCTTTGTTACTAAAATAAAGGGTTTAAAATGAAAAAGGGTTTTGGTGGGTAAAAGGGTGTTTTTTTTGGGATAAGAAATGAAAAGGTTTAGGCTCAAGGGGGTTAACTAGGGGGATTTTTGGTAGGTGGTAAAAAAAAGAAAAATAATGGTGTTGAAATAAAAAGGGTTAGTCCTAATGCCTCCATCATTTACTTACTCGGGTTTAAGTTGGTAAGGATCGTGAATGTATCGTCATGGCAAGTTCTAGAGTTGTAAGAAACCAAGCGGCTATTCACACAAGAAACGAAAAATAAGCATTTAGTTTAAAGATGTGTATTTGTATGCTCGATAAAGGCTCAAAACTCACTTTTTGTGGGAATGGGTTTTTTTGTGATCAAGTATATATAATCAAATTTTAACTAGATTTGTCATGCCGTTTCATAATTTTCTTATGTTGGTTCTTTTTATCACGACGCTATCGGTTGTAAATTTGTAAAAATATCACATTTTTAGAATTTGAAATTCCCGAATTAAACCTAGACAAGTAAAAAAATGAAAAATTTTCGAAAAAATTTGGGGTGTTTAGAGGTTCCAATAGAGTTTTGTGTAAGGCTTGTAATTAGGACTTGCAAAATTCAAGGTTTTAGCATCCCCCCACACTTAAATTACACATTGTCCTCAATGTGTCCCAAAAATAAGTTTTTAGGCTGATTGAATGTGTAAAAAGATGTGAAAAAGCAAAATTTTATGTTACTGGGCGTCTGGACACGGCCCCGTGGTGTCCGGGCACGGCCCCGTGTTCAGATCGCCAGTAACAGAAAATGAAGTAAAGTAAAGTAACAGAAGGCTGGACACGGGGGCGTGTTTAGTGAGCACGCCCCGTGTCCAGGTACCTGAACTGGGCATTTTTCTGCAGATGGCTGAGCACGGGGCGTGTTGGATGAGCACGGCCGCGTACTGAACTTGCGGTAATGAAGAAAAGTCGGCGGGTGGCCCTGTTTTCGTGCATGGGGTGCTAGTTCAAGTTTCCTTTGGTATCCTTCACCATCCCAAGTGTGTTTTACCCATTACATCATCATCTAAACACCAAATTAAGTAAAACCATCATTCATTCAAATAGAGAAAGTTACATAATAATCCTAATAAATTAAAATTCTAGATAAATAGTTCAAAAGAAACACAAGAAGTCTAAACCAAGAAGTTCTAGTCCAAAGTTTATTCTATTAGCAAAATTTCTGAAAAGATAATTCTTTCGGTTTGATGTGGCTCGAAGAACTTCTTCCTCCGGATATGGGTTCCTCATACGTCGGCGAGCCATTCCTCTATCTCTCTTGGGAGAAGAAAGGCGGGCTCATTTGCAACAGTTTGAGGGGGTGCAATCTCCAACGGGACTTCTTGCAAATCTTCAAGAGGAGGCTCCGCGGGGATGTCATCCCACCCGGTGGGATTATTGACTCCAAGTGCTAGGTTCCAATCCTCTTGGGGGAGGATTGGCTCCATGGGAGGTGTCACAAGAATGTTCAACCTCTGGTGCAAGAGGTTGATTTCTTGAAAACTGTTTTCCAACCCGACCGTAAGATAATTTATATGGTCTATGAGGACCTCCTGTACCGAGGTCATCTCATCAAGAGCTTCACGTAATGCCATCACGTAGCGTACGATAGTTGCTTCAATCGAAGTCTTCCTTTCCCTCCGACTGTTTCTGGAATGTGCAGAAACAGTTCCACTATTTTGGCTCGACATTCTACGAAAATAAACTGAAAAAAATTTCATTTTAATGAAACAGTAGCCTCGGACACGGCCCCGTGCTCAATGAGCACGGCCCCGTGTTCACCTTTCTGCAGATTTTTGGGACAAGGAATCTTGAAGTTTTAAATTATTTTTCCAACTTAGGAAGCGTTTTTGAGCAGAAATAACTTAAAACAATGTTGTAACACTTATTTATAAGAAGATTCCTTGAACAAAAACCTAACAGATATCACAATAAAGCTTGGAATCATGGTGATCTCAAGCTCTAATGGAGGTGTTGAGGTGAATGAAGAAGAAGGGAATGGACAAGAGAGTAGAGGACAAGATGGTTGTTGAGAACCTTCTTTTAGAAAATACCTAGGATGGTATGTGTGAAGATCCCACCAAATCTCTGTCCCTGGAATGGTCTAAATGTGCAGGATTCTTGGCTGCATTTATAGAAAACGACAGCACGCTGCACACGGCCCCGTGTAGGCTGGACACGACCCCGTGTGCAGACGAAGCCCTGACACATTTTGTCCGTAGTCTGACAAAAAGTCAGAAAGGAATATTTTGGTGGACACGGGGGCGTGTTGACCTGGATACGGCCCCGTGTCGAGAGGCTGTTTATGAAGTTTCGTCTATTTCTAAGGAATTCATCCGAATCGGGTGGTTCCTTACTGGATGGAACAACCCCAAAGTGCCTGAGATACCTTAATTGCTCTAGACTAAGACGAGAACGCAAGAGGTTGTCAGTGAGGGTGATTCCTATGCTAAATGAAGGTGGACAAGTCCAACCCTTTCCCGGGCTTTTGTTAAAGAAGGTGTATGCCGAATCGCTCAGGTCTATGTATGCACCGAACGAAGTCGATGGGGAGTCCTTCACGGCACAATCGACACAGGGACGACTATCGCTCAAGTCCTCGCTAGAGTTAGAGGTGATTTCGGGAACAACGAAGTTGTTTTTAATCGAATGCGATCTCATTAATTCTTCTTGGGCTTCATCCTGAGGTGAATTAACGATATCCATCTCAAGTTCTTTCACCCAATTAAGAATTAGATCTTCCATTTGAAATAACTCCTCGAGAAGCATTTCTCCTAGAAGGGTTGATTGAGTGCATTCGAGGGAGAGATAGGGATTATTTTTACTTTCGCCCCTCTTAAGGCTACAGGAAAACAATGGGTCTATATAACGGGGCTTATAAATTAGAAAATAACATTCTAAATCTTTATGAGGGCCACCACATATTTGACACCACGTACCATAAGAGTGCCGAAAGTAAAAAATATCAGTATCACTCATGTTTGCGTCAAAAATTACCAACCGTCAGGATCTTACGGTTCTGTTTTCAGTAACTGAAACTTGGGCACGTGGCGTGTTGAGTGGGCATGGACCCGTGTTCAGCTAACTGTCTGACTTAAAACAGGATTGCCAGTACCAAAGATTGGGCACGGGGGCGTGTTCAGTGGGCACGCCCTGTGCTGAGTTCTGCATAAGCTGAAAATCTAAAAAAAATCCTAAAATAATAGAAATATAAGAAAAAAATGATTAGGCCGTTGATTCCTAACTTTCTTAAAATCCTTGTGTCCCCGACAACGGCGCCAAAAACATGATGCGTGTGAAGTGTCGTATAATTTTTAATGTATATTTTAAGCCCTTTAACACTTTTTAGCCAAGTTTTAAATTTATAAAACACGATATTTACTAACACTAAACACACATATCGGCAAGTGCACCCATCGTGAGCGTAGTATAGTGTTGGTAAGATACCGAGGTCGTCCAAGGACACAAGAGCTTTTAATACCGGTTTATCCTCAACGCCTAATCAAATCAAAAGTTTAGAAAAAGATTTTTAAACTAGAAAAATAAAACAAACTAAAATGCTGAAAAATAAAATAAAAATAAAAACAGATAGACAAGATGAATCACTTGGATCCGACTCGTGTTTAGTGTAAGCTTTGATTATTTCCGCACTTTTGCACTTTTTAAGAGATTATCTTAGTTATTGTAGGAGGCCCCTCTTCTGAAGGTGACGTTACCCTTAACCCAGTAGTTTGAGTTAGCAAGGATACAATCCTAAAGGGTTGGATTATTGAAAGATAATTAATTAAGTTATTAATGCATATTGTGGTAGGCCCCTCTTCTGGAGGTGACGTTACCCTCGGCTAAGTAATCTGAGTCAGCGGGATACAGTCCTAAGTAGCTGGGTTAAAGTTTTAATAGTAGTTTACATATGAGCGGGTCAAGGAGTTCGGACCCCCGCCATCCAATACCAGTGGGTATTGAAGGAGGTCCTACTAAAGTTGACCCAGGTCCCTGCAGGATCTATACACTAAACAAGGCAAGACTCTTACCAAACCGTTTCCTTAACCCCCGACCAGGTAGCCAACATACCTCCATATAGATCGTGGAGATATGAATGGTGAAAATCTTTTATTTTATATGGACAGTAAAATAATGCCAAGACACCACAGACAAACGATAAGGAAGACTCACCTTCAACATAAGAAACTAGTTATTAAAGTCATTAATACATAACCAAATAAAAAGTGCGAAAAGATTAAAAATAAAAAGTATTACACTAGACACTTGTCTTCACCAAATGATGTAAGAGACTTAGGCAAACATGGCCTTTGATTGTCAAGAACTCTTACGATCAATCTTGGATCCCGAGACTACTCACACACTCTATGATGGTTGATGGATGATGGTGGTGGATGTGGGTTGAGATGGTGGTGGTGAGTGGGTGAAGTGTGAGAGAGGTGGTTTGCCAAGGGATGGTTTGCAAATGAGCCAAGCACCCCTATTTATAGCCTGCACAGAGGCCCGGACACGGCCCCGTGTCGACTTGTCTTCTCTTTCTTCATTAAATGCAGTTTGTCTGCATTAGTTGACCACGCCCCCGTGTCCGCTGGGCACGACCCCGTGTGTAGAAGCGTATCTGTACTATCAAGATTTTCCTAGATTCTGCGAATCTTAGAGTTGACCACGGCCCCGTGTCCGCTGGACACGCCCCCGTGGTGGGTGATAGAAGCTTCTACAACTTTGTCTTTTCTGTAGACACTTGGGCACGCCCCCATGCTCATCGAGCACGGGGCGTGTTCAGCCTTCTGTTCTCTTGTTTTTGCTTGGGAGATGCTGTCGAGGGGTCAGACATGCCACGTTTATTCCTTTTCTTGTATTTATGTTGGATTTAGCTGCCTTTTTACTTCTTTTGTTCATTTGAGCTCATTTAATCCTGAAAATACAAAAGGAAGACAAAAACACACTTTTCCAACATTAGGACTAAAAAAGGGTTAGTTTAATGCCACATTTGATGTAATTTATATGTTGCATTTTTCACACATCAAATACCCCCACACTTGAATCTTTGCTTGTACTCAAGCAAAACTCTTTAAAATGTGCCTTAACACTCCCAAATGGAATGGGTAGAAGAGAAAGTTTTGGGCTTGTCATAGAGTGTCGGGATTTCCATGATTCTTTATTAAGTTTTATTTTTATTTATTTACAATCTTATTCGTCATGATTTATTTAAAACATTACATAAGATAAATTACTTATTAGGGCAAAACATGCCTTTTTTAAAATTCCATTTATATACAAGTTCACATACCTCACGGGGGATCACTCAACACTCGGACGAAAATGTATTTTTGTGAAACACTCGAGAGCGGCATTGAACTTACTTCTACCATAAGCTTGCCAAGCAATCAATCTTCCTCCTTTTTAACTATATACCTTTGTAAATATCAAGAGGACTTTGGGGGAAGGGTTAGGCTTGGGTTAAAGGTAGGTGTTTGGGTTAGTGGTTAGTAGAAAAGTGCGAAAAGGCGTAAAAAGCATCAGTTTTCGTAAGTCTTTTAATTTTTTAACTTTTTATTTTGATGAAGCAATTCTTCAAACAAAGTTCTTTTTGATAAACTTGTTTGTTTATTTCTTTTGGCTTCATCATCATCATTTTCATTTTTTTTTTTTTGATTAGGAAGGTCATATGAGAAACCAAGCTTTGTTACTAAAATAAAGGGTTTAAAATGAAAAAGGGTTTTGGTAGGTAAAAGGGTGTTTGTTTTGGGTTAAGAAACGAAAAGGTTTAGGCTCAAAGGGGTTAACTAGGGGGATTTTGGGTAGGTGGTAAAAAAAAAGAAAAATAATGGTGTTGAAATAAAAAGGGTTAGTCCTAATGCCTCCATCATTTACTTACTCGGGTTTAAGTTGGTAAGGATCGTGAATGTATCGTCATGGCAAGTTCTAGAGTTGTAAGAAACCAAGCGGCTATTCACACAAGAAACGAAAAATAAGCATTTAGTTTAAAGATGTGTATTTGTATGCTCGATAAAGGCTCAAAACTCACTTTTTGTGGGAATGGGTTTTTTTGTGATCAAGTATATATAATCAAATTTTAACTAGATTTGTCATGCCGTTTCATAATTTTCTTATGTTGGTTCTTTTTATCACGACGCTATCGGTTGTAAATTTGTAAAAATATCACATTTTTAGAATTTGAAATTCCCGAATTAAACCTAGACAAGTAAAAAAATGAAAAATTTTTGAAAAAATTTGGGGTGTTTAGCGGTTCCAATAGAGTTTTGTGTAAGGCTTGTAATTAGGACTTGCAAAATTCAAGGTTTTAGCATCCCCCCACACTTAAATTACACATTGTCCTCAATGTGTCCCAAAAATAAGTTTTTAGGTTGATTGAATGTGTAAAAAGATGTGAAAAAGCAAAATTTTAGGTCACTGGGCGTCTGGACACGGCCCCGTGGTGTCCGGGCACAGCCCCGTGTTCAGATCGCCAGTAACAGAAAATGAAGTAAAGTAACAGAAGGCTGGACACGGGGGCGTGTTTAGTGAGCACGCCCCATGTCCAGGTACCTGAACTGAGCATTTTTCTGCAGATGACTGAGCACGGGGCGTGTTGGATGAGCACGGCCGCGTACTGAACTTGCTGTAATGAAGAAAAGTCGGCGGGTGGTCCTGTTTTTGTGCATGGGGTGCTGCTTCAAGTTTCCCTTGGTATCCTTCACCATCCCAAGTGTGTTTTACCCATTACATCATCATCTAAACACCAAATTAATTAAAACCATCATTCATTCAAATAGAGAAAGTTACATAATAATCCTAATAAATTAAAATTCTAGATAAATAGGTCAAAAGAAACACAAGAAGTCTAAACCAAGAAGTTCTAGTCCAAAGTTTATTCTATTAGCAAAATTTTTGAAAAGATAATTCTTTCGGTTTGATGTGGCTCGAAGAACTTCTTCCTCCGGATATGGGTTCCTCATACGTCGGCGAGCCATTCCTCTATCTCTCTTGGGAGAAGAAAGGCGGGCTCATTTGCATCAGTTTGAGGGGGTGCAATCTCCAACGGGACCTCTTGCAAATCTTCAAGAGGAGGCTCCGCGGGGATGTCATCCCACCCGGTGGGATTATTGACTCCAAGTGCTAGGTTCCAATCCTCTTGGGGGAGGATTGGCTCCATGGGAGGTGTCACAAGAATGTTCAACCTCTGGTGCAAGAGGTTGATTTCTTGAAAACTGTTTTCCAACCCGACCGTAAGATAATTTATACGGTCTATGAGGACCTCCTGTACCGAGGTCATCTCATCAAGAGCTTCACGTAATGCCATCACTTAGCGTACGAGAGTTGCTTCAATCGAAGACCTCCTTTCCCTCCGACTGTTTCTGGAATGTGCAGAAGAAGTTCCACTGTTTTGGCTCGATATTCTACGAAAATAAACTGAAAAAAAAATTCATTTTAATGAAACAGTAGCCTCGGACACGGCCCCGTGTTCACCTTTCTGCAGATTTTTGGGACAAGGAATCTTGAAGTTTTAAATTATTTTTCCAACTTAGGAAGCGTTTTTGAGCAGAAATAACTTAAAACAATGTTGTAACACTTATTTATAAGAAGATTCCTTGAACAAAAACCTAACAGATATCACAATAAAGCTTGGAATCATAGTGATCTCAAGCTCTAATGGAGGTGTTGAGGTGAATGAAGAAGAAGGGAATGGACAAAAGAGTAAAGGACAAGATGGTTGTTGAGAACCTTCTTTTAGAAAATACCTAGGATGGTATGTATGAAGATCCCACCAAATCTTTGTCCCTGGAATGGTCTAAATATGCAGGATTCTTGGATGCATTTATAGAAAACGACAGCACGCTGCACACGGCCCCGTGTCGGCTGGACACGACCCCGTGTGCAGACGAAGCCCTGACACATTTTGTCCATATTCTGACAAAAAGTCAGAAAGGAATCTTTTGGTGGACACGGGGGCGTGTTGACCTGGATACGGCCTCGTTTCGAGAGGCTGTTTATGAAGTTTCGTCTATTTCTAAGGAATTCATCCGAATCGGGTGGTTCCTTACTGGATGGAACAACCCCAAAGTGCCTGAGATACCTTAATTGCTCTAGACTAAGATGAGAACGCAAGAGGTTGTCGGTGAGGGTGATTCCTATGCTAAATGAAGGTGGACAAGTCCAACCCTTTCCCAGGCTCTTGTTAAAGAAGGTGTATGCCGAATCGCTCAGGTCTATGTATGCACCGAACGAAGTCGATAGGGAGTCCTTCACGGCACAATCGACACAGGGACGACTATCGCTCAAGTCCTCGCTAGAGTTAGAGGTGATTTCGGGAACAAAGAAGTTGTTTTTAATCGAATGCGATCTCATTAATTCTTCTTGGGCTTCATCCTGAGGTGAATTAATGATATCCATCTCAAGTTCTTTCACCCAATTAAGAATTAGATCTTCCATTTGAAATAACTCCTCGAGAAGCATTTTTCCTAGAATGGTTGATTGAGAGCATTCGAGAGAGAGATAGGGATTATTTTTACTTTCGCCCCTCTTAAGGCTACAGGAAAACAATGGGTCTATATAATGGGGCTTATAATTTAGAAAATAACATTCTAAATCTTTATGAGGGCCACCACATATTTGACACCACGTACCATAAGAGTGCCGAAAGTAAAAAATACCAGTATCACTCATGTTTGCGTCAAAAATTACCAACCGCCGGGATCTTAAGGTTCTGTTTTCAGTAACTGAAACTTGGGCATGTGGCGTGTTGAGTGGGCATGGACCCGTGTTCAGCTTACTGTCTGACTTAAAACAGGATTGCCAGTACCAAAGATTGAGCACGGGGGCGTGTTCAGCGGGCTCGCCCCGTGCTGAGTTCTGCATAAGCTGAAAATCTAAAAAAACTCCTAAAAAAATAGAAAAATAAGAAAAAATGATTAGGCCGTTGATTCCTAACTTTCTTAAAATCCTTGTGTCCCCGGCAACGGCGCCAAAAACTTGATGCGTGTGAAGTGTCGTATAATTTTTAATGTATATTTTAAGCCCTTTAACACTTTTTAGCCAAGTTTTAAATTTATAAAACACGATATTTACTAACACTAAACACACATATGGGCAAGTGCACCCCTCGTGAGCGTAGTATAGTGTTGGTAAGATACCGAGGTCGTCCAAGGACACAAGAGCTTTTAATACCGGTTTATCCTCAACGTCTAATCAAATCAAATGTTTAGAAAAAGATTTTTAAACTAGAAAAATAAAACTAACTAAAATGCTGAAAAATAAAATAAAAATAAAAACAGATAGACAAGATGAATCACTTGGATCCGACTCGTGTTTAGTGTAAGCTTTGATTATTTCCGCACTTTTGCACTTTTTAAGAGATTATCTTAGTTATTGTAGTAGGCCCCTCTTCTGAAGGTGACGTTACCCTCAACCCAGTAGTTTGAGTTAGAAGGGATACAATCCTAAAGGGTTGGATTATTGAAAGATAATTAATTAAGTTATTAATGCATATTGTGGTAGGCCCCTCTTCTGGAGGTGACGTTACCCTCGGCTAAGTAGTCTGAGTCAGCAGGGATACAGTCCTAAGTAGCTGGGTTAAAGTTTTAATAGTAGTTTACATATGAGCGGGTCAAGGAGTTCGGACCCCCGCCATCCAATACCAGTGGGTATTGAAGGAGGTCCTACTAAAGTTGACCCAGGTCCTTACAGGATCTATACACTAAACAAGGCAAGACTCTTACCAAACCGTTCCTTTAACCCCCGACCAGGTAGCCAACATACCTCCATATAGATCGTGGAGATATGAATGGTGAAAATCTTTTATTTTATATGGACAGTAAAATAATGCCAAGACACCATGGACAAACGATAAGGAAGACTCACCTTCAACATAAGAAACTAGTTATTAAAGTTATTAATACATAACCAAATAAAAAGTGCGAAAAGATTAAAAATAAAAAGTATTACACTAGACACTTGTCTTCACCAAATGATGTAAGAGACTTAGGAAAACATGGCCTTTGATTGTCAAGAATTCTTATGATCAATCTTGGATCCCGAGACTACTCACACACTCTATGATGGTTGATGGATGATGGTGGTGGATGTGGGTTGTGTAGGTCCCCTATTCGTATGGATCTTCACAGAATTGTCAATCCGATCAAGAGTGCGGAATCCTCTTGATCAGAATATCACAGAATGAGTAGAAACAGAAAACAACAAATGACTTTCAAACCGGGTTTACTATTGATAATCAAACAAACGTATTACAATCAATCTAAACCCTAACCACTCACAATTTCGTCCAAGCCCTAAGCACTCTCACGAAATTCTCACACAAACTGTTTTGGCTGATTAACCTAAACCCTAAAGCCTAACCTTGTTTATATAACACAAGGTTGCAACATTAGGCTGGGTTTGCTACATGGGCTAGGCCCAAAACGTCCCCCATCACCCAATGTGGGTTTTGTTTAGCCCAAACTCTGTAATCAAACTATTACAAAGCTAAACCCGCTAACTGTTTATCGTTTATCTAATTACAAGATATCCAAAGACCAAATCTAAGCTGTTGTCACAAACATGCACCAACAAACTCCCCCTTGACAATAGCTTCATAAAATAACTTTGTCTTCAGTCTTCTTGCAATCTTCATGTAATCATGCACTGTCTTTGGTCTTTGGATAGCTTCAGCTTCAATAGCTTCTGTCAGCAACAGACTCCCCCTAAGCTGATGCATCCAATCACCAAATCTTCAAAACTTTAGCGTTTAAGTAAACTCCAGTTCAGCATTTGCAAAGCAATCTTCAAACTCTTCAACTTGTCTGCAATGTAGAAAGGAGGTTCTACCATGCATCCAATCAAACTCTCATCTTCACAGCAACACAGCAACTTCTCAGCAACACACTGCTTCAATCTGTTTACTATAAAACAAACATCTCGAGAAACCATAAGAATTTTTCAACATAAGTTAAACAAATTATTATTATTCAAGAGATAGTTAAACTGTATCACAGATTAAGCATTTTCAACTTCTTCACCAACAAGCAAAACTTTTTAATCACACCCTATAACCCGCATGATTTAAAATTTTGAACTCACTTTCCAACACCGTCTCCCCCTATCAGTAACAATTTCTCCAAGAATAACAGTTTTCCGTACGTTAAGAATTTTAAACAGAAAAAGACACTATTTTTGTATTTTCTGAAAGCAAGTAAATAACAAAAGCAATAAACACTCTATTTTTGTGAGAATTACTGGTAAGAAGATCATATCAGCACAATCAAACTGTTTCACACAATTAGATAATTCTTTAATTTAATTTTTCGTGAAAAGCAGTCCAAGATGATTACCAGTATGTTTGTCCTCTTAAACAAAATGCATGAACATTTCAAGTTCCATTACCATATGATACGTTAAGGTATTTTTAATACTGATATACTAGTGTGTCCCACTTCAGGATATACCCCCGCGATCAAGGTATGCACAAAGATTCATCGTAGTAGGTGAGTATACTGATGTCATCCTTTAAGATATCCTGACAGTGTCTAGGTCTGCATATAATCTGTTTTATCATGTTTTGATTGCTTAACTATGAACACCCAAATAAATACTAATCAAATCCTGGAAATATAAACAACACACTCTATCATGCAAGTGTCTTCCCTACCACATATTTCACAAGTCCAATCCAGATTTCTGAAATCTTAACTGGGAATAGGTTGAGAAGAGAACATAATAGATCTTTAGGAGAGATGGTATAATATACAGATCAAATGAGTTTGTCTCAATTTGATATAGGTTTCTTGGGTTTCATTTGGGCACTTGAGGGCCTCTTTCGGGTGTATTAGATCTATAGCGCGACAACGTACAGCTAGGTCAGCATGTATCTGGATGCAGCAGAAGCTGTCGTTGCCTAGCACCTCCAGGTCAGCATATATCTGGATGCAGCAGAGGAGGTACACGATTTTTTTCAGAGAAGATTTCAGAATCAGATCAAAATTGTGTGTATCGGGACAACATACAAACATTCAAATAGAAATGAGCTAATTCCAAGTGACTTTCTTTCCTGGGGTCATGTACAATTTTAGTTCTGAACAGAAGGACAGCCAAGATATCCCCAGATGAAATAACAGTATAAAGACCCAAAACTTCAGATTTTGGCAATCTATCAACGCAAGATTTAAGGTCATTAAACCATACACCACTGATGTGTTCCCCACTCATACACAATTCATTTATGTTTATATCACATTGGTAAGTTGATTATTTCATGCTTTTTGCCTACTGGTACATCATATGATGAAGCTGCTATCACACTTAAGCAATTTAATTTCATTTTCAGTGTGACAGTCTAACTTACTGATGTACTATCATTTCTCCTTTTTCACACAGTGATAACTCATTTTTAATTTTTCTATTTTTTTATGTTTTTGATTTTTCAATGTTTTTGTATTTTCGATTTTTAAGAAAAGCAGTAAACTATTTACAAAATTCTTATGAAAAACCAGTTATTCAGGATTCCTCATCCCGTTGAGTTCGACTAAATGTTCAAAGCGAGACCTGTCAAAAGCTTTAGTATAAAGATCTGCCAGGTTATCTAGTGTGTCGACTCAGCACTTTGAACTCCAATTTAAATCAATCAATATAAATATATCAGCAATCTCACATCCCCCTTCATGTGCCTAGAGCAGCCACTATCAACATAAGTTGATAATCCTCCTTAGCAGCTCCTGCACACACCAACTTAAGAAATTAGTTAGATTGGGGGACCCAAGCCTTAATGGTCTTGGGTCGTCCATATTCACCAACTATTTGAACATCCATCCAATATCCATTACTCCTAAATGGAGTCTTGGATCTCAGACCTGTTGATGGAAATGGGTTTTGATTTCCACTAGGTCTATGGTCCTGAGGGTTCCTATATATGTTTGGACTATTTGACCTTTGAAAATTTTGGTTTTGATACCTTGAATTTTGATTCCAAGAAGCATTATTGTTGTAATTTCTAAAGCCATTGTTATAAAAAGTTCGACGACCATTATTTTGGTATCGATTTTGATATTGACCTTGACTTTTGAAATTATTAACATTTCCATTAAAATTGTTCATTCTAGGTGAACTGCTTCTAGGTCTCTCAAATCTCCCTGGTGGAGATCTAGGCTGAAATCTTTGTTGATTTCTTTGAAAACGTGGAACCTGTGAAGTTCCTGTTCCAGCCTTATCTACACCAACAGCAACATTCTCTGGTTGCTTAGGAGCAGATTTCTTTGGAAAATTTGAGCCTTTCTCCTCACTATCACCTTCCTTCACTGGTAATTTCCCTATCTGTTTTTCACTAAGTTGTGCTTCACTTTTTTTGTTAGGACAGCAGCTTGCTACATGTCCCTTGACGTGACATTTGAAGCACGATCTCTTTTTCGAAGACTTCTTAGCTGGAGTCTCTGAGGTAGATTCCTTATCAGATGGTGATGATCCCTTGGATGAACCTTGTTTAGTTTGCTTGGGTTCAGACTTTTCTTTGTTTTTGTTTTTAGCAAACTCTACATTTGATTCATTTTCAATAACAGTTGTTTCATTTTTCATATCACTACCTTGAACAAAATTAATCTTTTTAACAAAAGCTTGATTTTTATTCTTAGGCGGTGAATTTTTCTTTTTCAAAGGTTCCCTGTTATTGTTTTCCTTAGCCTCATCATTCTCAGATCCATCACCTTGACTTGATGTGGATCCGAAACTACTAGGTGCAGATGCCATAAAATTTGCTAGCTCATCTTCACTAGGCAGGAATGAATAGTTATGACTAAGAGGAGGTGGAACTTCATTAAAGCCCTGGAAGCCCACACTGGTCTTGTCATTACTCTTCTTTAATCCACCCATCATGTGTTTCATAACAAAAGACGAATCTCTGAATTGACTCAATTTCTTTTCAAGTTCAACAATTTTGAGTTGTGCATCTGACAACTCTTTGCATTTTTCAGAAATCTCTTTTGTTTTCTCAGCCATCATGTCATGAGCTAAGTCTATGACTTGAAGTTTTTAATTCAATTTGCAAGTTAAAGCTTCAATTTCAGCTTCATAACCTCTTATCTTCTTCAAGTATGTAGATTCATTTCTTTTAGCAAAAAAGTTTGCTTCTTTTATGTTAGACATCTCACTTACCAGACTTTGATTTTGTGTTCTCAGCCTATCAACCTCACCCTGTAGTTCACGACATCTTAAACACACAGAATTAGATTGTACCTTTTCCTCATGAACTTCTGTATTTTCATCAGTAACAACCTGTTCAGCTTCACTCTCCTTCTCTACTTCAGCATCCATTTTTGCTTCAGCATTCTCCACTTGAGCTTCAGCATTCTCCACTTGAGCTTCAGCATTTTTCACTTCAGATTCAGCATCACTCACACTAGTTTCAGCCTCATCAACTGGCACTATCTCTGCCATGAATGCCTGAGTGACACTCTCATTTCCCTGATATCGCTTTTGTAATGCATCCCACATATCCTTTGAATTAGTGTACTTGTTGAAGGTATGCTTGATGCTATCAGGTAAGGACATTTTAATTGCAGCCAATGCTCTCTTTTCAGCTTCATACTTCCTTTTATCATCCTCTTGCATGTTCACATAGTCTGTTCGACGTGGTCTGCCCTCAAAATCGTGTGTTGGGTTTGTGTACCCATCTTCTATACAGATCCACATGCGTGCATCCTGAGATTCAATGAATGATTTGAAGTTGTCCTTCCATGTAAGATAATTCTCCACCTTCATCATCTTAGGTGCTTTCAAATTCATCATGTTTGACATTTTAATGTAACAGACTGTTAAAACCGTACAAAAGATCTCCGAAAACAGTGGTTACCAAATTACACCTTTAGAATCGTCTCGAAAAGACAAATCCAATGATATATAAACCGAAACCGAAAACAGAGTCTTTTTTTTACCCTAAAAATCCAAGGAATTCGACGGTCCAAACGGTTCTGTCTAATGAGCTACGGATCACTTTCTATTTTCAAAACAGTCAAATTTTCTCGACGCTTGCCAACGAAAATTCCACCCCTTTTTTTTTTAAATTTGCTGATAATTTCGCTGGGGAGCAGTTAATTTCGCTGGTTATACTGTTAAATTCGCTGGTTTAAATTTGCTGGTTATGCTCTTTATTTCGCAGGTTATTTTCGCTGGTCAAATTCGCTGCATAATTTCGCTGAAACCGTGATAATTTCGCTGTGGAAAATTATACGGTTACCAAAGTCGCCTTTGGATTTACTTCGCCGATAAGTATGCTGGTACAGTTAATTTTGCAGGTCAGACAATTTCGCTGGTCAGACAATTTCGCTGACTTATTAATTTCGCTGACTTGTTAATTTCGCTGAACCAGAATAATTTGGAAACTTAATCTGTTTGAACTTTTTGAAGATTCTATCTCCTCTCCAACACAATCCTGAAAAATCAGACAACCTAATCAGCAAAAAAATTTTGAAAATTATGAAGAACGCGAAGAAACAATCTTCGAATCTTCAAGTCTTTCAGCCAAAATTCCTCAAACAATTAACCAAAAACTTTCCTGGAAACCCTGAAACCTGCAAAACAGCAATCAAACAAACTAGAAGATCAAAACAGCCAACAAATTTCGAAAATTTTATCAAAAATTTCGAAATTTCAAAACCCTAATTTTTCAGGTTTTCAAAATTTCGAAAATTTCTTCCTGTTTCTGCAGCCAACAATCCTGAACCGAGCCTTCAAGAGCCTAACGCTCTGATACCAATTGTAGGTCCCCTATTCGTATGGATCTTCACAGAATTGTCAATCCGATCAAGAGTGCGGAATCCTCTTAATCAGAATATCACAGAATGAGTAGAAACAGAAAACAACAAATCACTTTCAAACCGGGTTTACTATTGATAATCAAACAAACGTATTACAATCAATCTAAACCCTAACCACTCACAATTTCGTCCAAGCCCTAAGCACTCTCACGAAATTCTCACACAAACTGTTTTGGCTGATTAACCTAAACCCTAAAGCCTAACCTTGTTTATATAACACAAGGTTGCAACATTAGGCTGGGTTTGCTACATGGGCTAGGACCAAAACGTCCCCCATCACCCAATGTGGGTTTTGTTTAGCCCAAACTCTATAATCAAACTATTACAAAGCTAAACCCGCTAACTGTTTATCGTTTATCTAATTACAAGATATCCAAAGACCAAATCTAAGCTGCTGTCACAAACATGCACCAACAAACCACACACCCAATTCGTTGGGTTTGGTTAGCCCAAACATTTCAACTAACTATTACAAAGCTAAACCCGCTAACTGTTTATCGTTTATCTAATTACAAGATATCCAAAGACCAAATCTAAGCTGTTGTCACAAACATGCACCAACAGGTTGTGATGGTGGTGGTGGGTGGGTGAAGTGTGAGAGAGGTGGTTTGCCAAGGGATGGTTTGCAAATTAGCCAAGCACCCCTATTTATAGCCTGCACAGAGGCCCGGACATGGCCCCGTGTCCACCTGTCTTCTCTTTCTTCATTAAATGCAGTTTGTCTGCATTAGTTGACCACGCCCCCGTGTCCGCTGGGCACGACCCCGTGTGCAGAAGCGTATCTATACTATCAAGATTTTCCTAGATTCTGCGAATCTTAGAGTTGACCACGGCCCCGTGTCCGCTGGACACGCCCCCGTGGTGGGGATAAAAGCTTCTACAACTTTGTCTTTTCTGCAGACACTTGGGCACACCCCCGTGCTCATCGAGCACGGGGCGTGTTCAGCCTTCTGTTCTCTTGTTTTTGCTTGGGGAGATGCTGTCGAGGGGTCGGGCATGCCACGTTTATTCCTTTTCTTGTATTTATGTTGGATTTAGCTGCCTTTTTGCTTCTTTTGTTCATTTGAGCTCATTTAATCCTGAAAATACAAAAGGAAGACAAAAACACACTTTTTCCAACATTAGTACTAAAAAGGGTTAGGTTAATGCCACATTTGATGAGAACAACACAATTAAATGTGTTCGAGTGAGAGAAATTTCAAGATTAGTGACATTTTAAGAAGTTTTCATTTGAACAACCAAAAATAAAATTATGAGCTCCTAGTGGTAAAACAGATTGACACCCTGAAAATATGTGTTGCCTCAAATACTAGCGATGCGTTTTAGTAAGAAATTCAAGGAAGGATATATGATACCTGAAAAGTCTCCACTCTAGAAATTAATAACAAATCCGTAGTGAGCAAGGGACACAATATTGTTTATAGTTAGCGTTAAGGACCAAATGGTACTATATTTTGCTTGTGCGGTTCAACATATATGTGTATATACCCTCTCACAAGAGATATTATATTTCAATGCTATCTAAATGTATCATTTGCTAGGTTCATGGCATAGCTTAACATGGATTGTGGTTATATGCATCGACTGCCTTCTTTTGATAGGCTACTTAGATGCGAATTAGGACGATCAATTTCAGTTATTGACAGTATCAGAGCTTGAAGTCACCATGTTTGTCACTAAAATAGCAACTCCATGATGTTCACCTTCAACACTCGACCGAAGGTTATCACCATCGTAGAAGATAGTTGCTTGTGTTTAGACAAACTAGAGAGTAGTTTGTCACCCAATTAAAACTTATTGTGACCACTTAATTGGGTGATAACTTATTGTGGCTACTTTATCACCCAATTAAGTAGCCACAATAAGTTATTGTGGCTACTACTTATTGTGGCTACTTAATTGGGTGACAAATTACTCTCTAGTTTGTCTAAACATAAGCAACTATCTTCTATGTGGTGATATCCTTTGGTCGAGTGTTGAAGGTGAACATCATGGAGTTGCTATTGTAGCGACAAACATGGTGGCTTCAAAAATCAAAATGAAAATATCTTGGAGTCACTATGCATCTATCTACCATGACAATGTTAGTGTTATATACCTTTAAACCGACTTATCTTGCCACAAGACATCCTCAACACCAACAAATCTGGTCCTATTTGTTTACAGTCATGTGTAAGATTAAATATATTATGTTTAATATTTAATCTAGTAGCTATTATAATCATTTACATTATATAGATCAAAATATATAATAACCTATTAAATAATTAGTTGGTAATTGTTGATGGACCATATTACCCTTTCCTGGGTGCTTATATAAGGAGAATTATGTAGAGGTTAAGGGGTTACATAGTTAGACACAAAAACCTAATAATCATAACATCATCATCGACCTCTTTCTCCATACCGAATTCCCTATTCGGTTTAATCATCACCATCATCAGTCAGCACCCTAAGGAGGAACCAGATCACACTGACAACTATGTCGAACTCGATGTCATCTTCTCTGACTGGATTCTCCACTGCACTGTCTACTGTAACAGGTATATTTTTCATGTTTTCCTTTATGTTTAAACAGAACCGATCAACATGTGGTATCAGATCATATGTTGATTAGTCGGTTCTGTTTTGTATCCGTAAATCTGGAATAAAACTGGAAAACAGAATTGAAAACCACAACAGAATCCGTTTTCTGTCATCCGAAATTCCATCTCGGATGCATCACGGATGAGGGTTTTCATATAACTACATCCGAGATTCCATTCCAGATCATCTCGGATCCATTACGGATCACATATTCATTCATTATAACTGTTCCGAAATCAACAGTTAAAATAATTTTGATTTCGGGTGAATGTTTGAATATTTTTTATTTAGGGTTCATCATAAGTTCATGATTAAGTTCGAAAAATTCCTTTAGTTTTTGGAATGAATTCGAATTATTGGGTGTTTTTGTTCCTGTTTGATCCATTTTTTATCTACTTAAATTTTCGAAAATCTGTTTTTCTATTAATGGATATAATTTTTCGAAATAAACAGATAAATATAATTAATATTTAAACAAGAAACTTAATCCCATAATCCCTAAGATTTCGGATTTAAATCTTATCAATTATTAACTGCCAAAATTAAGGATTCTGTAACAGCTTGTGGAACACATTTCGGATGATCATTTCGGACCATCACAGATCATTACGGACTAAATGTGCCTGATCATTTCGGACCATCACGGATCATTTCGAACTAAGTGTGCTTGATCATTTCGGACCATTTCGAACTAAGGGTTACGAATCATTTCGGACTAAGCATCGCCATTTCAGATGAATTTAAGATATAATTCATCCGAAATCATCCGAAATCAACCAACTTACGCATCTTGGACACATCCGAAATGATTCGAAATGATTCATCCGAAATCATGAGTGTTCATAAGTTCGATCCGCGCTAACAGGTGGTTTGCTATTAAATAATTGGTTTTGTAAATACTTAGTCATTTAATCAGAATCAGATAATATTTTACAAAACCCGAAATAGCTTAACTTGAATGGGCTTCTGATGTATCATTTCTGGCCAAAGCTGATTTGATACATCTACTTATCGTTCAAGTATTACGAAAGCTATGTTAAGTGTGCATTATGAACATGAATGTCTTAATATCTGGCCAAAGCTGATTTAATTCTTTCATGTATAGCATACTTAACAAGTGCATAACTAAAGTGATTGTTGCATTTCTGGCCAAAGCTGATATAACACCCCTCAATAAAACCGACACCCTCGATTATTTTTCCGACACCCTAATATATTTTAAAATATCCCATTATGTCCAAAATACACCCCATACGCAAAAACGGGCCTTAAATACATTAAATAGTATTTAATAAAATTAAAAAACTGAATTTATAAGTTGAGGCGGGCCGCGTAAAGGGCCCTTAAGCCTTACGCGGGCCGCGTGAACTTAAAAACATGGCGCAGCCCGGTGTGGCCACGTGGCCCAACACCCGGCAGACCTATGTGATGACCCAGCCCGGCTACAAGTGGACCAGGTTTGACGCGGGCCGCGTAAGCCTTAGCTTACATTTACGCGGGCCGCGACAAAGTGAGAAATCAGCACTATATAAAGGAGCCATCGGGTTTCAATCAGAATTCGTTTAAACTCGAAATCTCTTTCTCAATTCTGAATTATAGGCAATATAAGCGGGTATTATACCCCACTAAATAGCAAGGTTCTGCTCCGTTGTAAGTATTATAACCCCTGGATACGTATTAGATACGCTGCCCGATTGATCTAGGGTTCCGTAACGGCTGTCGTGGTTCTGCCCGACGTAGTCGTTGGAATGCCGTCTCGGGAAGGGTATTACTAATGTTAAAATGGGTTATTATACTAACGCGTGTGCATTTGTGTAAATTTTAGATTATCACCAGGAAACCCTTACGGAAAATCTAAGACAGCAATGTGAGTTGATCCACTTTTTGTTAACTGTTTTTACAAAACCTCATTTAATTAATTATATATTAAGCAGTTATTGAGTATTTGTAAGAATATAATTATCATGAGTATGTTGGGGTTTTGTATACAAAATTTGTTACCACCTGGTCAAGGAGTAACATTTCCACAAGTCGGGTTCGACAGTACCATGGATGTTAATTGTGATGTCTTGGAAACAAATATAATTGCGGGATCGCCCCCAATACTGTACAATGGGATTTTATTTAAACTTGATTAAACTGGGATTCACTCACCAGTATTTCCCACTGACAAATGTTTTTAAAACGCGTTTAAGGTAACAAACTGTGAAAGCCAAATAGAAGCCAGCTGGACAGCACTGAAGGCTTGGAAAAGTGGCAATAAAGTTACCTAAAATAAAATAGATGTTTTTATTAATAAAATAAGATTTATTCCTATGAAAACGTTTGTACTACGAACTTGGGTTTTAACCCATTTGTTTAATGTTATGATAATGTGGTATTTTACTCTGATCAATGTTTCCTAACTAAGATCCTGATGAAAATTTCCGCTGCCAAATTAGACAATACGCGATACCACCGAAACTGGCTCGCGGCCGCCCGTACCCAGGGATTAGGGATCGGGGGTTGCGACAGAAGGTGGTATCAGAGCTAAGCCACTGATTCAGCCACAGAGGTGTTCTGCTGACATCAAAATGTAAAGTGTTAGGAAATAAATTACGGAAATACGTGCATAACTGTATTTTTTGTTATGTGTTATTTGACTATCTTTTAGTTTACAGTATGAGCGACCAAGGACCATCTGACGCGTACCGTCAATTGTCTGGTTCGCCTAGAAGTAAAGGCACCTCCTCTTCTCAGCCTGCCCTCTCAGGGTACTCTGCTGATACGGAAGAAGGAATCTTTGTGTTTAAGGCTCAGTCAGAAGAGCCATTTCCTCAGAAAAAGAGGGGATGGTTCAGTCGAGGGGCGCACGAGCGTAGAAAACGTAGGAAAAAGTTACAAGATCAGAGGGTACTAGCCGCAGCCAAGAGAGAGACAGATGCCTATGCCCATGACATGATAAATAGGGGTATAGCCAATATTCACATCCTAGCCACCACTGCAGCTGACCCTAATCTGGAGCAAATAATAGCACCTCAACCACAACTGCCAATCTCTGACCAACCCATGGAGATAGAAAACCCTGAAAACCAAGTAGAAATGCATGACTTCAATCCAGAAGAAATCCCTAGGGTACCAGCACCAAACCCCCTAGACCCAAATTACGACCCCTGGTGGGACGACGTTAGGGACTATGTGCAACGTTACCCGATACATGAAGACACACCCATGCAGAACGTTGGAGCCTACCTAGGTTTGGATCCTTTAGATCCCTATTTCCACGATGAATACATTAGGGAGATTTTAGAAGATCCTTACCAATTCCAGGCACCTACACCCCCATACCAAGAACCCGCACCCCAGATTCCGAACCCAGTCCTAGAACCTGCACCCCCAATGAGTGCAGAAAACGTACAAGAACTTAGGACATTTGGTGAGGAAATTTTAGAAAGTAGTGAACGGAAGAGACAGGTGGGAGAGCGACTCGTATGGAAATACGACGAACACAATATGGATTTCTGGAAGAATCCATATCCGTGAATGTGTTGGTGAAACGATAGTAGTAATAATAATAATAAAATAATAAAATAAAATATATGTGTATGGATGCCTACTACTATTAGTGTAATTTTATTTCTGTTGGTATTGTAAAATTTTATTTCAGTACTGGTGTGTAATAGATGCCTAGTATATAGATGAATAGAGTAAAGTCGCAATGATCGACGCTTTTGGCAAAAATGGGTGTCATGTGATTGATTATATTAAATATTATTTTGTGATATTAATACGGGGTAAATGTTTAAAATTCAGATGGCCGACGAAGGAAATCAAGGAAATCTGAATAACGATAACCAGAGTAACATTAACGTGGTTAATGAGAATCCGAGCATCAATAACAATGGAAACCAAATGGATAATAGTGCTGTTCAACACATAGTGGCACAAGGAATCATAGATGCAATGCCATTTATTATTCAAACGATTCAAGAAGCGAATAATAAAAGTAAACATAGCAGTAAGCGACCAATTGAACCAGAAAACAGCGTGAACAATGGACCTATACTCCAAGTGCCCATTCCCAAAAGAAGAAGAACCGTGTCTAACGGTTGTTTTTATAAGGAATTCTGGTCCTGCAAACCAATAGAATTCTCGGGCAATGAAGGACCCATTGCAGCTCTACGCTGGATAGAAAAGACTGAGGTTGTTTTAAAAATAAGCAAGTGTCCTGAAGAAGACAAAATAATGTTTGCTTCTAATCTGTTTAAGAACTCAGCCTTAGAATGGTGGAACACTATCCTCCAATCAAGAGGAAGTGATAGGATTTACAACATGGAATGGGAAGAATTTAAGAATATGGTAGAAAGGAAATTCTGCCCTCCCAATGAAAAGGAACAGATAGCAAATAAATTCCTAAACTTAAGAATGACCGGGATAGATAGTAAGGGTTATACTACCACATTCTTTGAATATGCTAGAATAGTACCAACCCTTGCATCACCTGAACCAGTATTAATCTCCCGTTACATCTGGGGATTAATCGGAGAGATTGGACATGTAGTCAAGGCAGCTAGACCTCAAACTATAGAAGAAGCTATAGAACTAGCGAATACCTTGACAGATGAATTAATCCGTACTAGAGAAGAAGAACAGAGGAGAAACCTAACCCAAAGGCTTACTCAAGAATTCCGTTCTGGGAATTACAATCATAGGAATATGGGTTCTACCTCTGCACCTTTCTGCAAGGTCTGCAAGAAAAAGCATTCGGGAAAATGCTCCACTCTTTGCAATTTCTGCAAGATGCCGGGACACAAGGAAGAAGATTGCAGGAGAAAATCCAGTAATGGACTGTGCTTCAACTGTGGAGAGAAAGGTCATATCAGGCCAAACTGCCCAAAATTGCCTTCAGCTGTGAACAACAGGAACACTAAAAATGCTAGAGCATTTGTTCTGACTGCAGATGAAGCCAAGATGATTCCAGACGTGATAGCTGGTACGTTTTTAGTTAATGATGTTTTTGCTAAGGTATTATTTGACTCTGGTGCAAACCAAAGTTTCATTAATACTTCATTTTGCAAACTTCTAAATCAGTCATTAACTAAACTACCACAAGAATGCCTAGTAGAGACAGCTAATGGAGAAACTGTTAGGATTTCTGAAATCTTGCAGGGAGCAAGAATAGAAATTTTAAATCAAAAGTTTATGGCAAACCTTTATCCCATGAATCTGGCAGGATTTGATGTCGTTTTAGGAATGGATTGGTTAATAGCCAATAAAGCCAGTATTTTATGTGATCAAAAGTCAATCCAAGTCAATTCACCAAAAGGTAAAACGATCACAATTAAAGGAGATAAACCATCTAGATCCACAAAATTCATCTCTGTGATGAAAACTGCAAGTTATATAAGAAAAGGTTCTATAGTGTATTTGATTTCCATAATCACTAACACTAAAGGAAAAGAACTAAAAGACATTCTAGTAGTGTCTCAGTTTTCAGATGTATTTCCAGAAGAATTACCAGGACTACCCCCAGACAGAGACGATGAATTCAGAATTCACCTACTGCCTGGAACAGCACCAATTGCCAAAGCATCTTACCGTTTGGCACCCGCCGAAATGCAGGAATTTAAAAAACAATTAGATGAATTATTGGAAAAAGGATTCATACAATCAAGCTCATCACCATGGGGAGCGCCAATATTATTCGTTAAAAAGAATGACGGATCAATGCGTATGTGCATTGATTACTGTGAATTGAATAAAGTCACGATTAAGAATCGGTACCAATTACCAAGAATCGATGATCTGTTCGACCAACTGCAAGGAGCTCGATTTTTCTCTAAAATCGATTTAAGGTCAAGATATCATCAATTAAAGGTACAGGAAGAGGACATTCCTAAGACCTCCTTCAGAACAAGGTATGGTCATTATGAATTTACTGCCATGCCATTTGGTTTAACCAATGCCCCAGCTGCATTTATGGACATGATGAACCGAATATGTAAGCCATATTTGGATAAATTCATAATTGTTTTCATAGATGCTATTCTAATTTACTCTAAGAGTAAAGAGGAACATGCAAAGCATTTGCACGCACTTCTAAGTTTATTAAGAAAGGAAAAGCTTTATGCTAAATTTTCAAAGTGCGAGTTTTGGCTAGAACAGGTACAATTTCTTGGACACTTAGTCAATCATGAAGAAATTCATGTGGATCCAACAAAAATCGAGGCGATTACCAAATGGAAAACCCCTGAATCACCAACCGAGGTTAGAAGTTTCTTAGGATTAGCCGGTTATTATAAAAGATTTATTCGAGATTTCTCTAGAATAGCCATTCCTTTAACTAAGTTAACCTGTAAATCCATTAAGTTTGAATGGGGACCAAAACAAGAAGAAGCTTTTAGAATTCTTAAGCAAAGATTAACTAATACACCCATACTAACGTTACCAGAAGGAACTGAAGACTTTGTAGTCTATTGTGACGCTTCTAAATTAGGTTATGGATGTGTGTTAATGCAACGCCAAAAGGTTATAGCTTACGCATCTAGACAACTTAAGAATCATGAAGAGAATTATTCAACCCATGATCAAGAACTAGGAGCAATAATTTTTGCCCTTAAGATTTGGAGACATTACCTTTATGGTAATAAGTTTACCATATTCACAGATCATAAGAGTTTAAGGTATGTTTTCGGACAGAAGGATTTGAATATGAGACAAAGACGCTGGATGGAGATGCTTAGTGATTATGATTGTGATATCCAGTATCATGAAGGAAAGGCAAATGTAGTGGCAGATGCTTTAAGTCGAAAGTATCATGAAAAGCCAAAAATGGTGCGTTCTCTTAAATTAAATCTACAAGTAGATTTAAATGATCAAATCAGAAAAGCACAAGAATCAGTAATCAAGGATGATGCTGAAAAACTAAAAGGTATGGTTAAGGAATTAGAACAAGGAACAGATGGATGGAGATTCCATAAAATGAGAATGTGGATACCTAAATTAGGAAACCTACGTCATCGTGTATTAGAAGAAGCCCATAAGTCTAAGTATACGATGCATCCAGGAAGTGATAAAATGTACCAGGATTTAAGGAAAAATTTCTGGTGGATAGGAATGAAAAAGGACATAGCAGCCTATGTTTCTAAATGTTTAACTTGTTCACAAGTTAAAGCTGAACACTAGAAACCCTCAGGTTTGTTACAACAACTAGAAATGCCAGTGTGGAAATGGGAATTAATAACAAGGGATTTTGTTACTAAATTACCCAAAACAAGGAAGGGTAATGATACAATCTAGGTGATTGTAGATAGACTAACTAAGTCAGCTCACTTCCTACCAATGAAGGAAACTTTCAGTATGGAACAGCTAGCTAAATTATATGTAAATGAAATTGTTTCATTACATGGAATTCCTTTATCAATTGTTTCTGATAGAGATAGTCGATTTACCTCTCATTTTTGGTCAAGTTTCCAAAAAGGCATGGGAACCAAGTTAAATCTGAGCACAGCTTATCATCCTCAAACGGATGGACAAAGCAAAAGAACAATTCAGACAATGGAGGACATGCTTAAAGATTGTGTAATTGATTTCGGAGGTAATTGGAACGATCACTTACCTTTAATAGAATTTTCTTATAATAATAGTTATCACACAAGTATCAATGCTACACCATTCGAAGCACTTTATGGACGAAAGTGCCGAACCCCAGTCTGTTGGGCAGAAATTGGGGAAAAGCAACTATCTGGACCTGAGATAGTACAAGAAACAACCGACAAGATTATTCAAGTCAAGGAACGACTAAAAGCAGCACGTGATTGACAGAAGAGCTATGCCGATAACTGACGCAAGCCATTGGAATTTCAAGTAGGAGACAAAGTATTGTTGAAGGTCTCTCCTTGGAAAGGAGTAGTAAGATTCATTAAAAGAGGAAAGCTAAGTCCCAGGTATATTGGACCTTTTGAGATTATTAGAAGAATAGGACCTGTAGCCTATCAGCTACAACTGCCAGAGGAAATGGCAGGAATACATGATGTGTTTCATGTATCTAATCTCAAGAAATGCTTAGCTGATGAATCGCTAATGGTACCTCTTAAGGATATAGAGGTAAATGAACAACACAAGTTTGTAGAAAGACCTCTACAGATTGAAGACAGGAAAGTCAAGAATCTCAAGCACAAGAGATTAGTTCTGGTCAAAGTGAAGTGGGACTCCAAAAGAGGACTGAGTATACATGGGAGCTTGAATCTGAAATGCAAAGGAAATATCCACACTTGTTCCAGTAGATCTCGAGGACGAGCTCTAAAACAAGGTGGGGAGGATATAACACCCCTCAATAAAACCGACACCCTCGATTATTTTTCCGACACTCTAATATATTTTAAAATATCCCATTATGTCCAAAATACACCCCATACGCAAAACGGGCCTTAAATACATTAAATAGTATTTAATAAAATTAAAAAACTGAATTTATAAGTTGAGGCGGGCCGCGTAAAGGACCCTTAAGCCTTACGCGGGCCGCGTGAACTTAAAAACATGGCGCAGCCCGGTGTGGCCACGTGGCCCAACACCCGGCAGACCTATGTGATGACCCAGCCCAGCTACGAGTTGACCTGGTTTGACGCGGGCCCCGTAAGCCTTAGCTTACATTTACGCGGGGCGCGACAAAGTGAGAAATCAGCACTATATAAAGGAGCCATCGGGTTTCAATCAGAATTCGTTCAAACTCGAAATCTCTTTCTCAATTCTGAATTATAGGCAATATAAGCGGGTATTATACCCCACTAAATAGCAAGGTTCTGCTCCGTTGTAAGTATTATAACCCCTGGATACGTATTAGATACGCTGCCCGATTGATCTAGGGTTCCGTAACGGCTGTCGTGGTTCTGCCTGACGTAGTCGTTGGAATGCCGTCTCGGGAAGGGTATTACTAATGTTAAAATGGGTTATTATACTAACGCGTGTGCATTTGTGTAAATTTTAGATTATCACCAGGAAACCCTTACGGAAAATCTAAGACAGCAATGTGAGTTGATCCACTTTTTGTTAACTGTTTTTACAAAACCTCATTTAATTAATTATATATTAAGCAGTTATTGAGTATTTGTAAGAATACAATTATCATGAGTATGTTGGGGTTTTGAAAACAAAATTTGTTACCACCTGGTCAAGGAGTAACATTTCCACAAGTCGGGTTCGACAGTACCATGGATGTTAATTGTGATGTCTTGGAAACAAATATAATATCGCCCTCAATACTGTACAATGGGATTTTATTTAAACTTGATTAAACTGGGATTCACTCACCAGTATTTCCCACTGACAAATGTTTTTAAAACGCGTTTCAGGTAACAAACTGTGAAAGCCAAATAGAAGCCAGCTGGACAGCACTGAAGGCTTGGAAAAGTGGCAATAAAGTTACCTAAAATAAAATAGATGTTTTTATTAATAAAATATGATTTATTCCTATGAAAACGTGTGTACTACGAACTTGGGTTTTAACCCATTTGTTTAATGTTATGAAAATGTGGTATTTTACTCTGATCAATGTTTCCTAACTACGGTCCTGATGAAAATTTCCGCTGCCAAATTAGACAATACACTATACCACCGAAACTGGCTCGCGGCCGCCCGTTCCCAGGGATTAGGGATCGGGGGTTGTGACAGCTGATTTGTTACAAACACTTTGCACACATGCTTAAATGATTACACTTCTGGCCAAAGCTGATTTGTCTTCGTTTAAGTAGAATTTTAACTAAGTCTATTATTTTGATGTTAGTAATAGACAATATCACAGCTTCATAATGTAAAATGGTCATTATTTATGCCTGCCTTAGTTTAACGTGCCCTTAGATCACATCAGAACTTCTTCCTTAGTATCATAACTTGCTCATCTTATTTCCACTAACAGCGCCCAATTGCGGGATTCCACCTTTGACTAGTGATAATTTTGCTGCATGGAAGGATGCCCTCATGCTTACGCTTGGGCTGCTGGACTTTGACTATGCTCTTAGAGAGGATAAGCCAGCGGACCTTACTCCACAAAGTACTGCTGCTCAGCAGTTGACTCACGAAAAGTGGACTAGGTGTAATCGCATGTCTCTCATGTTCATGAAGCAGTCCATAAGCAATGCAATCAGAGAAGCTATTCCTGATTCTGAAGATGCTAAAACCTACTTGGCTTATGTGGAGGCGCAGTTCAAGGGGACGTCTAAAGCACATGCTAGTACCCTTATCCTCAAGCTGGTGACAACTAAGTATGATGGGAGGAGTGGCATTCGCGAGCACATCATGATGATGAATGACATGCCAATAAGCTGAAGGGGCTGAAATGGAAATCAGTGATGGTTTTCCCGTTCATTTCATCATTACTGCGCTTCCTTCGTCCTTTGAAGCATTCAAGATCAATTACAACCCTCAGAAGGATAAATGGACGATGAGTGAACTGGTCGCTATGTGCGTACAGGAGGAAGAGCGTATGAGGATGGATCGCACTACTGATGTTGCAAATTTCACCACCTCCAACTCTAAGAAAAGGAAGAACAACCATGAGAGGAAGGATGCTTCTAAAGTCCAAAGGCCAAATCCCAATACAAGTGCACCTTCCAGCTCTAAAAACTCCTTAGGCAGAATCCACTGCAAGTTCTGTAAAAAGACAGGACATATGCAGAAGGAATGCCCTGATTTTAAGGAGTGGCTGGCTAAGAAAGGTTACGATTATTTTACGATACTTGAGTCCTATAATTTAAATGTTCCTGCTAATTCTTGGTGGTTTGATTCTGGTTCTATGGTTCATGTTACCAATTCAACTCAGGGATTCCTTATAATCCGGAAGCCGGAAAGAAACCAAAGAACGCTTAAGGTTGGGGATGATCGAGAATTAGAAGTGAAGGCCATTGGAACATTACAATTATTTATGAAAACTGGTTTATGTATTAAACTTTATGATACCTTATATGTTCCTGAGGTAACTCGGAACCTTGTATCAGGACTAAAGTTAGACATGGACGGTTTTATTGTTTCCCATGGTCATCGCAAACTCTCTATCCTCTATGATTCTGTTCTTTATGGTACTGGTATTCTGGATGGTGGTCTCTATAGATTAGAACTAGATGATGGCTTTTCCAAATCTTTGTTGTCATATAACATTAATGAATCACTCACAAAGATGAAAGAGAAACGAGACTTGGAGACTTCATCTATGTTGTGGCACCAACGTTTAGGCCACATCTCAAGAGAACGATTAAATCGTCTCGTCAAGGATGAAGTCTTACCCCCTCTCGATTTCTCTGATTTTGGAACATGTGTCAAATTTCTTAAAGGTAAAATGACATTAGCGAATAAGAAAGGTGCCACTAGGAGCTCTAATTTATTAGAACTCATTCATACTGACATTAGTGGTCCCTACCAAATCGCTGGCATAACAGGACATACTTCATTTATCACTTTCATTGATGATTATTCTCATTACATGTACTTGTATCTTATTAAGGAGAAATCTGAATCTCTTACAACTTTTAAAGATTATAAGGCTGAAGTTGAAAAGCAATTAGATCCTCATATTAAAGTTGTGAGATCAGATAGAGGCGGTGAATATTATGGAAGACATACTCATGTGGGTCAAGCTCCTGGTCCATTTTATGAGTTTTGTAAGGGCCAGGGGATTGTGAACCAATACACCATGCCTGGTACACCTCAGCAGAACGGTGTCGCTGAAAGAAAAAACCGTACCCTTATGAACATGGTGCGCAGTATGTTAGCCAACACTAATTTACCATTATTCCTCTGGACTGAAGCATATACTCAATAGAGTTCCTACTAAGTCTGTCCCTAAAACTCCTTATGAACTTTGGACAGGAAGGAAACCGAGTCTTAAATATATGAAAGTATGGGGCTGCGTTGCTGAAGCAAAACTTTACAATCCTTTCCTAAGGAAACTTGACCCTAAAACTGTTACCTGTTTCTTCATCGGGTATCCTGATAATTCAAAAGGTTATCGTTTCTATTGTCCTTCTCATGTCACCCGTATTGTTGAAACCAATCGTGCTGCGTTCCTGGAGGATTTCAAGGTCAGTGGGAGTAGCACCAACCCTTACGAAGAATTGCAAGAAGTACAAGACGCGGGGGGGGGAGACTCGTTGCTTACCATTACTCCGATTACTCCTCTTGTACCCAATGCAACTACTGCACCTGAAGCTACTGCACTAACTCCAAATTCACATCCACAATCAGAACCCATTATTCCTCATGATGAAGGTACATCAAACGCTCAAAACCAAGACAACGCTGAACCCGATAATCCACTCAGGAGGTCATCTAGGACCAGAGGGCCCACTAATTGGGATGATTATGTTACCTACCTGACTGAAATGGATCCCAGAAAGCTAAATGATCCTATCTCTTACAATGAAGCCATTAGCAGTGATCAGTCTTCTGAACGGAATAAAGCTATGATTAATGAGCTTGAATCCATGAAGAAAAATGACGTTTGGGATTTGGTAGAATTACCCAACGGTGTCAAACCAGTAGGATGTAAATGGGTGTTCAAAACAAAACTGGATCCGAATGGGAACGTTGAACGCTACAAAGCGAGATTGGTTGCAAAGGGCTACACTCAGAAAGAGGGAATTGATTATCAAGAGACGTTTTCACCTGTCTCTCGTAAAGATTCATTAAGGATCGTTATGGTCCTAGTAGCTCATTTTGATTTAGAGCTGCATCAGATGGACGTTAAAACCGCTTTCCTTAACGGAGACTTGGACGAAGATGTTTACATGAAACAACCTGAAGGCTTTAAACCTGAAGGTCAGGAGCATCTAGTCTGTAAGTTGAAGAAATCCATTTATGGGTTAAAACAAGCATCACGTCAATGGTACCTCAAGTTTGATGAAGTCATGAAGAAACAAGGTTTTATAAAGAATCAAGTGGATCAATGCACCTACCTCAACATGAGTGGGAGTAACTTTACTATACTTGTCCTTTACTTAGATGATATTCTATTGGCAAGTAATAGTTTAGACATGTTGCATGAGTCAAAGCGGTTACTCTCGCATAACTTCGACATGAAGGATCTCGGAGATGCTTCTTACGTCATTGGCATCGAAATTCACCTAGATAGACACAAAGGGATCTTAGGATTATCTCAAAAGACTTACATAGATCGTGTCCTTACAAGTTATAACATGCAACAGAGGTTGAGAAGGAGCAAATGAGCCAGATACCTTACGCGTCAGAAGTCGGGAGCGTGATGTATGCTCAAGTCTGTACTCGCCCAGATATCGCTTATATTGCTGGAATGCTAGGTCGTTATCAGACTAATCTTGGCCTAGATCACTGGAAAGCAGCTAAGAAGGTACTTCGATATCTGCAAGGGACAAAAGACTATAAACTGACTTATAGAAGAAGTGATCATTTAGAAGTGGTAGGCTATTCTGATTCTGACTTTGCCAAATGCAAAGATGACAAGAAATCCACTTCGGGCTATATCTTTATGTTAGCAGGCGGTCCTATCTCATGGAAGAGTCATAAACAACAGTTGACCACAACTTCCACAATGATGGCTGAAGGGGTAAGGTCCCAAAAACCTCATATCAAGTTATGGGGACCATACCGCAACCTCACCTCTCAACCTTTTTTTTTCTGACCTTGCGCGGCCGCGCAACTGGTCCTACAAAAAGAACTCAAGAGAAAGGTAACAGACAACACTTGCGCATAGAAAAGGAAATCATAAATCCTTGCGCCTTCCTCCATAAACAAAGGATGGAACTCCTAAGTCAAACACTGCCGCTTAAATTAATACCCAGACTTGGGTATTATTTACTCAACTGGTGCCACACGATAAGGAGTCACACTGGATTATGGCAATAACCTTCTAGAAGGACTCAATCGTGCACCACCAGACGGTTATAACTGTCTGGACACGTGTCGTCATCTCAGGCCTCCTTGAAACCACGATGATGGCATGGAATTGGAGGAAAACCTCCACTTGGCCACTTTCCACGTGGCAATTCCCCAGCCGTGGATCTGAACAGCGATCCGTGTGCATTCACGTCGGATTAAGACGATTAACGGAAGGAATTGTAACTGCTTACAGGGTTAGCATCTTCCGTTAATATTTCATCAACGAGTTTTCCCGCCCAAACTCTCGGCTATAAATATGAGAACAATTCAGGTATGAAAACTAAGTTACACACACTTCGTCAATACTTCTTCTTCTTCATAAACACCTACTTATTCTCATGCCGGAGTCGGGTCAAGGAGAGAACCCCTCTTCTCCCCTTGACGAGGTTAACGGTGTTTTGTTTTGCAGAGTCTACTGGATAAGAAGGTCTGTCCGATCAAATCAAACGAGAGAGAACCACCCCCTTTTATGCAGATCCAAACCCCCTAGATAACTTGATTCCAGTCATTTGTCTAGTGTTTCTTCATTGGCGCCCACCGATTTCTCTGTTTTATCAGTTTTATCTCGTTTCGATTTGCTTTCCCTCATTCTCTGTTTTCACATGGCAGAGAATTCACCACTTTACCCATTAAGTCCTCGATCTAAATTCAAGGGTTCTGCAACCCAAGAAACCCAGATCGACGTAATCATGGGAATCAACAAAAACGATGGTCATTCAGTGGAAAAGGACTCTTCAGAACAACTCCTAGAAAGAGCTCCAGAATACTGGTTCGACAGATTTCAGGTTGCTATGAAGCAAATTGTCACAAAAATTAACAGATCTGAGTCGCTAAACATCAGATCTGGTACTATGAAAAAAAGCAAGGGTAAAATTGACATTGTAGAATTGGACCCACAGACACCTGGTCAGGGAGACATCCAATCTAACAGTCGTACTGAGATTATCCGAAGATCAGAAGGTACCAATGATCAGATAGCCAAACCAAAACAAGTACATATGGTACAAGGAGGTCCTTTAAAAAGGCCAAATAAACGAAACTACAATCAACATTGGAGGGAACAGCAAGTTGTATTTCCTGTTGTCCCTGGAGGCCCTCAAGAAGAACGACCAGTAATTATTACTGGCATCTTCGGCCACTACAGAACGGACTATATGTTTATAGATCCAGGAAGCTCGATGGATATCATATACGAGCAGTGCTTCAAACAACTTGATCCAGAAGACAAAGCACGACTAGAACTGGTTGATTTCCCTCTCACCGGATTTTGCAATGAAGTTGTATTTTCATTAGGGAAAATTGCATTCCCTGTGACTCTATCTGATGGCGAGCATTCGCGCACAGTCATAGTAAATTTCATGGTCATGCCGGCAACATCACACCACGATGTTTTGCTCGGAAGAAGATCACAGAGGGAATTCAGCATGATCACTTCTATTCCGCATGCTGCATGCGGGTTTCCAACAGAAACTGGAATCGCAATTTTATACTCAAGCAAGGAGGTCATGTACATTGACGACGAGCCACCAGCAAAAGTGGCAAAACCCTCAGCATCAAATAAGCCGGAGAAATGGGTCCTGAACGAAGAATATCCAGAACAGACCATCTTGTTAGGGCACACCATTTCACCAACAGTACAAATACAATTGAAGGAATTACTGTCTAACAATAAAGACATATTTTCCGGGTTCCCAGCAGACATGACTGGGGTTCCGCGGGATATAGCACAACATTGTCTGAACATCCGACCCTCTGCACAACCTGTCGCGCAAGGAAAGCGCAGCCTCAGCGCTGAAAAAGCAGAAGCCATGAATGAACATGTAACAGAGTTACTTAACGGCGGAATCTTGCGCGAGATCCAGTACCACACCTGGGTTGCCAACCCAGTGATGGTTCAAAAACACAGTGGCGGATGGCAAATGTGCGTAGACTTTAAAGACTTAAATAAAGCCTGCCCGAAAGATTGCTATGCACTTCCCGAGATAGACAAAAAAGTTGACTCTCTGGCATCATTTCGCTGGAAGTGCTTCCTTGACTGTTATAAGGGCTACCACCAGGTCCAAATGAAAGAAGAGGATGAGGACAAGACGGCCTTCCGCACGGATCACAAGGGCATCTTCTGCTACACAAAAATTCCCTTTGGACTCCGCAATGCAGGAGCAACTTTCCAGCGCTTAATGGATACAGTCTTCGGGGAAGACATTGGTAAAACAGTCGAAGTATACATGGATGACCTTGTCATCATGAGCCATGAGGAGGAAACAATGCTTGAAAATATCCAGCGCACGTTCGATTCTCTGCGCAGTGTAAACTTAAAGCTCAATCCAACAAAGTGTTCCTTCGGGATGGAAGAAGGAAAATTTCTGGGTTTCATAGTAACAAGAGATGGTTTTAAACTAAACCCAGAGAAAGTGCAAGCTATCCAGATAATGCCGTCACCTGCAACAATAAAAGAGATGCAAAGACTCGCAGGGCGATTAGCAGCCTTGAACAGATTTTTGGCAAATCATGCTGCAAAATCTTACCCGTTCATCAGTACACTACATAACTGCACCAAGAAAACTCACTTCCATTGGACACCAGAAGCGGAAGTAGCCTTCAAGCAAATGAAAGAATGTTTAATTCAATTACCAACGCTAACAGCTCCGCGAGAAAAAAAGCCACTCATCCTGTATTTATCCGCTGCGGAAGTAGCGGTCGGTGCAGTGTTAATGGTGGAGCAAGAAAACATTCAGACTCCAATTTACTATATAAGCAAAATTCTCACTAGCCCGGAGACACGATACTCAATGATAGAGAAACTGGTGCTCACTCTGGTACATGCGTCACGGCGCTTACGCCGATATTTCTCCGGTCATGTCATCACAGTTCTCTCTAACTACCACTTGGGGCAAATCCTATCCAAACCTGATGTGGCGGGAAGATTAGCTAAATGGGCCATTGAGCTAGGAGGATACAATATCCTATACAGACCGTGACCAGCAATTAAAGGTCAAGTTTTAGCAGATTTCACTACATAAGTCCCCATAGACAAAGTCCAAGAATGTGAAGCAATTCAAAACCCTACTCATGTTTTCGACGATAGAGTCTGGACTCTGCACACAGATGGAGCTTCTAACGACGACGGGGCAGGCGCGGGTCTCCGATTAGTTAGCCCAGATGATCACAAGCTTACATACGCGATACGCTTAGATTTCCGAAGCACCAACAACGAAGCAGAATACGAAGCGTTTCTAGCAGGCCTTCGTCTAGCGCTCAAAATGGGAGCAAGAAATCTCGAAGCTAACGTTGATTCAAAACTGGTGGCTGAGCAAGTCAATGGGCATTACGATGCAAAGGGGGAAGCTATGGCGTTGTATCTGGAACAAGCGCGGATGTTAATCAGCCAATTCCAAACGTTCAAAGTCAATCACATAAACAGAAGCGAAAACAAACACGCGGATGCACTAAGCAAGTTAGCTGCCACCAGCTTCAGACACCTAGCAAAAGAGGTACGCATCGAAGTGTTGTCCAATCCTTCTGTCCCTCTCAAAAAAGTAAACGTCATAGAGATCGGCAATCCATCTTGGATGTCCCCGATCATCATGTATCTACAACATGGGAAACTGCCGGAAGGAAAGGCAGAAGCCAGGAAAATCCAGAATAAGGCAATAAACTATGAAATGGCGGAGGGGATTCTGTACCGAAAGTCATTCATGGGACCGCTACTGCGCTGTGTCGACAAAACAGACGCACAGTACCTAGTCAGGGAAATCCATGAGGGTTTATGTGGAATACACGCCGGACCACGCATGGTAGTGGCAAAAATAATGAATGCGGGCTACTATTGGCCGGGAATGCACGTAGACGCGGTAGAACTACTACGAAAATGCGCAGCTTGTCAGCGCCACACGCCGAAGACGCTACGACCAAAGAACCCGCTCGTACCGGTCACATCCGCCTGGCCTTTCCAGCAATGGGGCATTGATCTTGTTGGCCCATTCCCTGATGCGCCTGGCGCAGTAAAATTTATCATCATGGCAGTCGACTATTTCACAAAGTGGGTCGAAGCCAAGGCACTAGCTTCAACAACAGCAATGGTAATTCGCAAATTTATATGGGAACATATTATTTGCAGATTCGGATTACCATTGCGCATCATCTCCGACAACGGCACCAACTTTGCCTCGGAAGATCTTCAGAAATGGTTCAAAGAAATGAAGATCGAGCACAACCTTGCCTCTGTGGCGCACCCACAAGCAAACGGATAAGTCGAGAGTGTCAACAAACAGATAGTCGACGGCATTAAGGCGCGACTCGGGACAGCGCGCAGAGGATGGGTCGATGAACTCCCTAGCATCTTATGGGCACATCGTACCATGCCAAAGACCGGCACGGGAGAAACCCCATTCAGTCTTGTCTACGGATTTGAGGCGGTAATCCCAGTCGAAATTGGCCTTCCATCACCGCGCATGCTTGCCATGGAAAAGCAAGACAACGAGTAAGAGCGAAGACTGGATTTAGACATCCTCGAGGAAAGGCGCGAGAACGCCGCCATCACAGAGGCAAGGTACAAATCTAAACTTGAAAACTACTACAACGCGTGCGTACGCGTATGTACCTTCGTTCCTGGAGACTTCGTCTTACGCGACAATGAAGCTTCTAATGCGGAAAAACCAGGAAAACTAGCGCCAAAGTGGGAAGGACCATACATCATCAATGAAGTCCTAGGCAAAGGGGCGTACACCCTGAAAAGAATTGATGGAACACTGGTTCCCCGCACCTGGAACGCGCAGCAGCTGCGCAGGTGTTATATATAAGAAACCATTCCACAAAGGACAAAACTATACAGGCAATGTATTTTTCTATTCTACTTTGTATTCTTTGCCATGCGCCCTATTAATGCAAACATTATCCCTATACTATTGTTTGTTACAAATTGCATATAATTCTTTTGGTTTACGCGAAAACAATATGGTGAACATTGTACGCCTCATGAGCAGTCTAAAAGCATAACCCCGCGCGCATTTTAGACAAACGTTCACACATGAGCACAATACCATTCTCATTCGCTCTACCTACTCAAAGCAATTAAACATATGCAACATATTGTAATCCAAACATAAACTGGGAAACCACCAAGACATACATGCACAACAATGCATCAAAAAATATATATATCATCAGTGCAGCAAAGCACCCTAAACAAACCATTTACAAAGAACACAGGCAGTGTTTCTTCAAAAAAAAAGACGAAGGGTACTAGTTACAAAATAAACAAACTAGGAAAGCTGAGTATGGAGAACCTCACCATACTCAGACAAAGGACGGGGGTCAACAATCCAAGGGTTAGCACCCTCCTCATCACCTTCAACAACAGCAGCCGGAACAGCAACACGGCGACGTCGTTGATAAACTATCGACGAACTCCCTTTCCGACAAACCGGAAAGGACCGAGTCACAAGATGTGTCGACAACCGGGTAACTCCACCATTGTTATCATCGGCAAGATGAACGACGAGACGATTCTGCAAAGTTTCTCGATGGTTTGCATTCTCAACACTAACAACAGGACCAGTCACCGGATTAGAAAGTAATAGCAAACCGTCAGCAGCATCAAGCACCTTCAAGACGTTAGAAAGCCTCCTCCATCGAATTTGTCCTCTGTTCTCCATTTTTCCCAAATTAGGAGAAAAATATCACATCTAAAATGAATATATAGACCAAAGTAGTAATATCGAAACAAGAGATGTGATGATTAAGTGTCAAATCAAGTGCCGTCTCAACGGCGCTGCCACTGCAAGTATCACGCCTCATTTAAAGCCCCTGACAGGGTCCACACGAATTCCCAGGAGCTACAGTTAAACCAGAAGGCAAAGAGTCAACACAACTTACAAAAATGACGTCAGCTCATAATTATACAAACTCTTCGCCCAAAGTCCTAACAGTTCAAGATAAACAAAGGTACAAATATCTTTTCTCGAAAACTGTTCATCTACCCAAAGTAAAAAAAATTCAAAATCACCATAAGAAGCAAATTAAGTCTTCTCATAAAAGATTCCCTACTTTCACGCCAAAAAGCATTTCTCTCATGCAGTCCAGTGCTCCACTTATTTGCATAAGAGCAACACTAGACTGGGGGGACTTGAAGGGGTAAGGTCCCAAAAACCTCATATCAAGTAATGGGGACCATACCGCAACCTCACCTCTCAACCTTTTTTTTCTGACCTTGCGCGGCCGCGCAACTGGTCCTACAAAAAGAACTCAAGAGAAAGGTAACAGACAACACTTGCGCGTAGAAAAGGAAATCATAAATCCTTGCGCCTTCCTCCATAAACAAAGGATGGAAATCCTAAGTCAAACACTGCCGCTTAAATTAATACCCAGACTTGGGTATTATTTACTCAACTGGTGCCACACGATAAGGAGTCGCACTGGATTATGGCAATAACCTTCTAGAAGGAGTCAATCGTGCACCACCAGACGGTTATAACCGTCTGGACACGTGTCGTTATCTCAGGCCTCCCTGAAACCACGATGATGGCATGGAATTGGAGGAAAACCTCCACTTGGCCACTTTCCACGTGGCAATTCCCCAGCCGTGGATCTGAACAGCGATCCGTGTGCATTCACGTCGGATCAAGACGATTAACGGAAGGAAATGTAACTGCTTACGGGGTTAGCATCTTCCGTTAATATTTCATCAACGAGTTTTCCCGTCCAAACTCTCGGCTATAAATATGAGAACAATTCAGGTATGAAAACTAAGTTACACACACTTCGTCAATACTTCTTCTTCTTCATAAACACCTACTTATTCTCACGCCGGAGTCGGGTCAAGGAGAGAACCCCTCTTCTCCCCTTGACGAGGCTAACGGTGTTTTGTTTTGCAGATTCTATTGGAGAAGAAGGTATGTCTGATCAAATCAAACGAGAGAGAACCACCCCCCTTTTATGCAGATCCAAACCCCCTAGATAACTTGATTCCGGTCATTTGTCTAGTGTTTCTTCAATGGCAGAGTACATTGCTGTTTATAACGCAACCTGTCATGGAATGTTGCTTAGAAATCTGATCACTGGACTCAAAATCGTTAATTCCATTTCTAGACCATTGAAGCTTTATTCTGATAACTCAGCTGCCGTTAGTTTCTCGAACAGTAACAGTTCGGCTGGAGCTGGTTAATATCTCGATACAAAATATATGTTCGTACGTGAACGAGTTGAGGAAAATAATCTTTGTATCGAGTATATTAGTACTAAAGCTATGCTTGCGGATCCGATGACTAAAGGTCTCCCTCCTAAGGTTTACGAAGAACATGTTCGGAATATAGGATTTAGTAAAGACCTGATTTAAGCATATTGTAGTAGCTTATGTTTTATGATTAATGAAATTTTCTCAGTTTGATTTTGTATGTCTCTTAGAATATGTTCAACCGGTATAATGGCATATAGACAAATAAAGTTACAAATCAAACAAAGGGCTTATGCGTATTTTGATCATGACGATTAGGTTTTAAATTAAGGCTATAGTATGATTAATGGGGGTCCTGAGTCGCATAATGATTCAACGGCTGTATTTCTCTGCTATAGTACTTGTTTAAGGCTAAAATGAGTGTTAACTCCTGATCAGGCTTATCTAATACTCATAGTAAATGATTACTCGGCTAAGTGGGAGAATGTAAGATTAAATATATTATGTTTAATATTTAATCTAGTAGTCATTATAATCATTTACATTATATAGATCAAAATATATAATAACCTATTAAATAATTAGTTGGTAATTGTTAATGGACCATATTACCCTTATTAACTAATTAGGTTTCCTCCTGGGTGCTTATATAAGGAGAATTATGTAGAGGTTAAGGGGTTACATAGTTAGACACAAAAACCTAATAATCATAACATCATCGACCTCTTTCTCCATACCGAATTCCCTATTCGGTTTAATCATCACCATCATCAGTCAGCACCCTAAGGAGGAACCAGATCACACTGACAACTATGTCGAACTCGATGTCATCTTCTCTGACTGGATTCTCCACTGCACTGTCTGCTGTAACAGGTATGTTTTTCATGTTTTCCTTTATGTTTAAACAAAACCGATCAACATCATGTTTATGCTCATCCACGTTTGTAATAATCTACACCTAATAAATACGTAACTGACTACACCACGTGTGATAATACTGTGATCCTGATATTCCTTTTCTCGCTTCTCTTATTTCGCCCACATGTATTCTATTTCTTTATTTTCTAAAAAGTTAATTATAAGATTTTGTTTATACGTAATATTAGTCCTATTTGTATCTCAAAGTATTGGTATATAATTTTTAACTCTTTATTACTAACTATTTAACTATTTTATTCATGTAACCAATGTAATATAGCTTTCTAACATAGTGTATAATATAATAATAAAGTTGTGTAAATACTGAGTTTTTTCCTAGAAAGGTGTTGAGGGAAAATCTATTTACCATTTTGGTGTTCCTTACAAACTATTTACCAAAATAGTGTTTTTCATTACTTTTTATTAACTTATTCATTGTCACATTTATTTATTAGATTGTCGTTCCAAAAATAAATATTTATTGGATTAATAAATTAATAACAAAACATATTCTGTCAGATTTTAGTTGGTTCAAATTAATTTTATTCAATTAATCATATATTTTTTTATTTTTTTTTCCAACAACGCATTACAGTGCTTTTTATCTTTGTTTTATTTTCTTACAAACTCATTATATTTCATTTTCTTTTTTTATCAACTAAACTCATTATATTTCATTTTCTTTTTTCGATCAACAGAGTGATTTTTATCTTTATATTATTATCTTAGCAACTCATTATGTTTCAACCTTTTTCGATCAACTAATGTTAAATACATAAAATATAAATCATCTCAAATAAATTTGAAGAATGAAATATGAAGCATAATAAAGTTAATCGAACATTACAAATGTCAAATACAAACAAAAATAAAAATGTCAAATAAAGACTATTGATCTCAATGCTAAAAAATTAAAAGAAAACATGTAAAAAATATCAACTCGCTTAGTGACCCCGACACGATAAGCTAAAGCTTTTAGTTGTGACTTGCGAAACTTATCATTAAAGTTGTTGATAAAATGTCTTAAGCAATACCTAGAAGAATGAATAATAATCATTAAGCGGTTTGATTTTTTTTAACATGTTTGCTTTTAATTTGTTTGGCATTGAGATCAATAGTGACTCGACTTTATTTGACATTTCTATTTCCGTTTGTATTTAACATTTTTAATATTCGATTATCTTTGTTATGATTCGTGTTTCATTCTTCAAATTTATTTGAGATGATTTATATTTTCTGTATTTGACATCAGTGGATCTAAAAAAGGTGAAATATAACGAGTTGTTAAGAAAATACAATAAAAATAAAAAGCACTCAGTTGATTAAAAAATGAAATATAATGAGTTTAGCCGTAAAAAAACGAAATCTAATGAGTCTGTAAGCAAAAAATAAAAAATAGTATATGCGTTGATGGAAAAAATATAAATAAATAAATATATGATTAATTGAATAAAAAGTAAAAAATTGAAGCAACTGAAATCTGAGAGGGAACGTGCCTTTTATTAAATTCATTAATCTAATAAATAAATAAATAAGACAATGAAAAAGTAATGAAAACACTATTTTGGTAAATAGTTTGTAGGGAACACCAAAATGATAAATAGTTTTTTCCTCAACACCACTTTAGGAAAAAACTCGTAAATACTTAATAAGTTCATATATTTAATTAGCACAACGTAAGGCCGGTTAATGTATTTTGTTCTCAACTAGGTGTTGCCCCATGGTCGAATAATTCTCAATCAATTAAAAAAACAGTATCATAGTTTTGCTAGGAAAAAAAAGTAAAAAGAGTGTTAGGCAGCTTCTTGACACGATTTTTAACTGAGGGCAAAGTCATATTTTTATTTTTACTTAGGAGAAATCAATTTTTTTCCCGAGGGTAAAATCCTAATTTTTAGCTAGGGGAAACCATATTTTTATTTTGCACCGGGGGTAAAAAAAAACGTAAGTTTGAATTGAGGGTGATATCGTAATTTTGAACCGAGGGGAAAATCATAAATTTTAGCTGAGGGCAAAAACATAATTTTATTTTGAACAGGTAGCAAAAACGTAATTTTAAACTGGTGTAAAATCATAATTTTGATCCGGGGGAAAAACAAATTTTATTTTGAACTGGGGCGAAAACGTAATTTTAAAGTGGATATAAAATAATAAACTAGTGTAAAATCATAATTTTTAACCAGGGGAAAAACAAAATTTTATTTTGAACTGGGGCGAAAACGTAATTTTAGCAGAGGGTAAAAGCGTAATTTTTTACCAAGGGCGAAATCGTATTTTCGGTTTAGCTGGGTGTAAAGTGATATTTTTATTTTGAACCGGGGGAAAATCATAATTTTGAACCGAGGGTAAAATTGTAATTTTGAGGTAAGGGAAAACCATAATTTTATTTTTAGCTAGGGGCAAAAAAGTAAATTTCAACTGAGGGTGAAATCGTAATTTTACACCGAGGGAAAATCGTAATTTTGAGCTGGGGGAAAAAGCATAATTTTATTTTGAACTGGGAGCAAAACCATAATTTTAAAGCAGGTATAAAATAAATAGCTGAGGGTAAAATCGTAATTTTTGAACCGATGGCAAAATCGTAATTTTGAGCTGCTAGCAAAGGGTTATTATATTTTTTAGTTTGGGAGAAAAGCGTAATTTTAAACTAGGGGCAAAACCGTAATTTTAAAGTGAATATAAAATAATAAAATGGCTGGTCTAATATAAGAAGGGAGGCCGCCCATTTCGACCAATGGCAGGGAAGCACTATTCCCTGCCATGGTAAATTGAGCTGGGGGCAAAAGCATTATTTTATTTTGAACTGGGGGCAAAACCGTAATTTTAAAGCGGGTATAAAATAAATAGCTGAGGGTAAAATCGTAATTTTTGAACCGATGGCAAAATCGTAATTTTGAGCTGCTGACAATGGGTTATTATATTTTTTAGTTGGGAGAAAAGCGTAATTTTAAACTGGGGGCAAAACCGTAATTTTAAAGTGAATATAAATAATAAAATGGTTGGTCCAATAGAAGAAGGGCGGCCGCCCATTTCGACTAATGGTAGGGAAGCACTATTCCCTGCCATGGAAAATGTGTATGTTGAAAATAATGAAATAATGAGATCTGCTATGGGAAAATTAAATACCACTCTTCATATTCAGATTTCTTTTATCAATAGTATATCTACAGCTTTATAGCCTAGTGGCATCTTGAGGGTGAGATAGGGCTTTCGGACCAATAAGTCATGGGTTCGATTCCCACAAAAGGGGGTTTTTTCCCATATTTATTGGGTTTCCTTCTGAATTGGTGTATAGGCATTGCCTAGTGGAGATGGATATGATCGGGTGGTTCTGCTGGTGGCACGATGATATCCAGTGGTCCGTCAGTGATCCAAATTTTCTGTTAAAAAAAAATAGTATATCTACTATTGTTAGTTATGAATCAAAATTTAATCTAAGAATGCACTACATATTTAATATTTTTATATACTGTTTTATTTTTAGGTTTGATGTTTACCACTCCACAAAAGCTGAGAGCTCACTCATCTTGTACTGTGATTTAATTTGAAAGTCAGCTAGTACCATCTTCTAAATGAAGCATTGTCCTATGAAACAGAAATTGACAATGACCTCTCCCTATCCTTTTCTAGCATCTACCAAAGTTAAAAATCTAGTACAACCAATGCACTCATTACTTAATTGTACTAGAAATCATAAATAAGCAGGTAGCTCCCAAATCATAAAGGTCCTCCACATGTGTTCTTACTCAATTCAGTCTTTAGAAACAGTAGAGAACACTGAATTATTAGTTATAACCCTAACAAACACACGAGTGGAGCCAAGGGATCAACGGAACTTATTGGAATTTTATATTCAAGAAAAACATGAGTTAGACCCTTCGTTATAACCAGTAGGAAAAAAAACTTTTTGATGACCTCCGAATGAAAAGTTTTGTTTTCGCCACTGCTAACATGATTCATATCCTAATGACCCCAGTCACAGAATTGGCGGTTTCTTGTTGTTCTTCTTCTAATTCAAAGAAAGATTCATCATCAATCCCAAAAGCTGCATGCCCATTTCCAAATGCCTTTATATGATCTTTCAAAGACCTTTTATGCTTGAGTTCCGATCCACAGATGCAATGCCAAAGTCTCCCACAATTCTTCTCGTGAGTCCGCCAATCACCTCTAACCGCAAATGCCTTACGACATTTCCTGCACATAAATGGTTTGGTCCCATGTTTTCTCTTGTAATGTGTCTGTAAGGTTTTGAAATCTTTGAGCGGTTTAGCCCCCGGGTGCTCGATATTGTTGGGACACATTGGTGCACAGCAGTAGCATGGTAGTCTTAGCATGGCTGTTGGCTGTATTCTCCGTAGGGATTCAGTTCCTCTTCTGTATTGAGATCCATGCCCCCACAAATGCATCTGCATTAGGCCAATTTTATGCAATTAATCAACTATAGAGCATATTCTATGCATTGGTGTGATTTATTAATCTATAAATGTATCACAATATATAGCCACACTATGAAGCTACTGATATGTGTGTGTGTGTGTATATATATTTCCTATGAAATTAAAACGTTCATTATAGACTAAAATCTCTTGGACAATTTATTGGACAAAAAGTTCGCCATTAAAAAAAAGACTAAAATCTCTTGAGCATGCAACAATTTCTTATAAAAGGATATAGATTGTTGACATTTTTCTATATATACTTAATTATGTAAGTGAATTATGCTACCCAGAAGCAAACATAAAATATAGCAACGTCTTCAATATCACTTAGATAGAAGGTTGACAACATTTTGTCTCGATAGAGCTAGAAATTGCGCATTTCATCATTCCACTAATGTGGTTGCTCGAAACTATACCTTGAAATTTAGGAAATCAGTTGATGAACATATGTTAAGAAAACATGATTGATTAACTTATGACTAAATTACTAATATATATGTATATATCATGACTTAAAATGGCTAGATGGGGCATGAAACTTTAATTGAATAAATTGCAGGATTCGTATTTTTCAATGTGCCTGGATCTATGTTGTCAAAAACCCTTTGGGCGCGCACCTAGGTCAGTCGCAAGGAATTAAAAGCACCTTGCGGTCATCTAGGTCCTCTGGTGAGGTTATAGTCAGATTCTGGTGAGGTTCCGGTCAAATTTCTATAAATTCTGGCAAAAAGTTAGAAATTCCGGTCAAACGGTACGAAACATATCCAAAATGGTTTGGAACCAGCTTAAAGTAGACCTAAACAAGCTTGTAACAAGTGTAAAAAGCCCTAAAGATTGTATGTTTATGTTATGCATCAAGTTTAACTCAGACGCTCGCTTTTTTAGCCCCTAGCGCCTAGGCCCAAGACTCACCCTTTGCACCTTGTGTGCATCATGCGCCTTCGACAACTATGACCTGGATAGCTTTTTGAATCATGTGTTACGATCAGATTAAACTGTTTCGGGCGTGCGAAATTGTGACAACTCGAAATTTAGAACCCTTCATTGTATCTTGATGTAACATGCTTGAACGTTATGTGCATATATATTAATAAATGAAAGTTCGTGATTATCTTGATGCGCTATGTGTTATTAATATGTACGTATAAAGTATAGTTTTATACAAGTATGTATGTAGTGAACCGGAACCAAAACACAAGGACCCGACTCGAGACCACTCGGTCTCGAGTGAACAGTAGGACAATTGGGCCGGTTGGGCCGTGCACCCCTAAGGCCACTCGGAACCCACTTAGAGTGCACCACCTTGTATAAAACCCAAAACCTACACTCACTCTCACACACACTCTCCTCTACACTCTCTCTCTAGAAAACCTTAAACCCTAGAGATCAAACATCACCTCTCCTCTCCTTTCTCTCGGATCAAACCGGCGACCACAAGGAGCTCTCGGATTCAACCAGAAGCACCAAGACTCTCGGATCAAACTCGAAATCGTCACCCGGAAGTTGGTTCATTGATTCTTCACACCCTCATCATCTAGCCGGTTAGTACCTTGTAGTTGTTTGGTTAAATATGATAAGTTATGAATGAGAATGTTGCTTAATGGATGGTTGATTGGTTATGAATGTTTAAAAATGAAGTGTAAACCGTGATGTTCCGATAATTCCTTGCCATGATGATGTACAACTTGAACAATGTGTCCCGTATGATTTAGCTTGATGATTAGATGGTGTGTTAGGTGATATAGAAATGCATGTGTGTTGTGAATAATATGCGAGATCGTTATGACATTCAAGAATGTGTATGTGTGCTTTGGAACCGAGGAATGTATGCTAGTTGTTAGGAACCAAAGTTGATGTATAAATGGGGTGCTGATTAGATATCATATGCTAGTATGGATTTGTTTTGAATATGTTTGTTGAATATGATAAAAACCTTAATGATGAACAACATGAATATGATATGAATGTGCCTTGAATATTTGAAAAAACTGGTTGTTTGATCCATTTTAATTAATTGTTAGACAAATAAACATGTTTGTGAACCCTCATTGGATAGTACACCAAATCATGAAATCGGAATTCTATTGGCTAGTACAAGTGCTGGCGATCAGCAGGTGTGCCAGTCGAGACCCCCGGTCTCGACTCGAGACCATTAGGCCACAACTCGAAACCGCAGTGGTTGCGACTCGAGACCAACCCATGACAACTCGAGACAAGCTTCAAGGACTCGAAACCAGCAAGGTCTCGACTCGAGACCTCATGACCTCGACTCGAGACTGGACTCGAGACCCTTGAGGTTGCGACTCATGCCTGCACTACTCGAGACCAGACGCCCATGACTCGAGACCACCCTGGTTGCGACTCGAGACTACATGTTCTCGAGTCGAGACCACCTAGTCCCGATTGGGCTGTTTGACTAGGTTATTGGGCCACCAAGTGTGACAATGTGTTTTGGGCTTGTATCTGTGCTGATATGCTACGTGCTGATTAAGAATTAGGACAGGCCCAATAACTTAAAAGAATAATCGTATGACATGTATGCTATGTGTGACTTCCTTGCACCCAACCTAACCTATACTGGTAACCATATTAGGACGCGGTGACCAGCATACTTAACCAAGTAAATTAAACTGTCGAGCAAACCAAGGTGAGTTCACACTCTCTACAAAGCATGGGATTCCCAGGGGTTGGGAATGGGGTTAAGGAACATGGATTCTTCGTCCTTTATTGGGTAGGACAGTGCTGGTTCAGGAATATAATTCCTCGTCCTCTTGGACAGATAACTCTCACTAGACCAAAACTCTATCACGAAGTCCCTCCTTGTTATATCGACTTAATCGCCTGGCCAATGGCGAGCGGGTCATTAGTTAGATAGCGTTATTTAGGTTTGACAAACCTCACACCGTGCCGCAGAGGACGGGCGTGAACTAATGGATCTAGGCACGTCAATGATGATAGACATTGACAGTTCAGGGCACATAAACATGACTACAGTCAGCAGTCGATATGGTAACGAGTCTAGTAACGTACACGGGGTAGCCCCCACGGCCGTAGAGCCTGATAAACAAACATGGGGTAGCCCCCACGGCTGGATTGTCAGGGTAATTGGGTTAAACAAATCACGTTTTCAACTATGGGGTAACCCCCACGACAGGATGCCAGATAAAGGAAACTGTTTTCGAAACAACCTAAACCGAACACCCAACTGTGAACTCGCTCAACATTATTGTTGACTCGTTACTACATGCTTTGCAGGTCAATAGGTACTTAGCTGGAGCTTGCATGGAAGAGAGTCGTTGTGGGACATGGACAGCTGTGTGCCATGTTAAACTTTGAAACAATTAAACTTATGTTTTGGTTTTAAACGTTATGCTTCCGCTTGCAACTTAAATTATGTTTTTGTTTGGACACCAATTGTATTGGTTGGATTTTATAATCACTTACATGCTTGTTCAATATGATTGGTGGTTGGATCCTGGTCAGTCACGCCTCCAAGCGGTGGTATTCCGCAAGTGGATTTTAGGGGTGTGACAGAAATCTAATTGGATAAGCACAAAGCTCCATAAGAGAAGGTATTTTATGTGAAAATGAAGTTCTAATATCATGTATTAACAATAACACATTTTCCCTCTCATAGGTAGCGAAACATCACAGTGATTGTCTTAACATGTTGCAACTCTTCACAGTGATTGTCTTAACATGTTGCAACTCTTCACAAAATCTTACCAACCATTTCTATAACTTTGCAGTTTTGTGACCGTTTTCTTATTAAGTAATTCCTAGAAGATCATGGGTTTCGATAGATCTTTTTCCCCACCATTTCTAAAAGGTTCAATTCAACAGTGGTCAATATGTATTCTTTTCAAACTGAATTGTAAGAATGAACTACCAAATTCTCCTACCCTTTTGACATTGCATGTTCTCTCTAAAACCCTCTTGGATTTGTCAGATTCTACCAATCAATAGCTCTTTAAATCATAGAGCAACAAAAAGCTCCCTAGTTTAGACATTATACTAAAACAATCAAGCAAAAGAAGGCAAAATGTGCATTAACACCTTCAATAAACAGTCCAAAAGGACTAAAATAGCAGTCCTTCATTTGATCTCTTTAATAACAGTGACAGGAAAAAGCTTTCTTTTTCTCCATTACTCTTCTTGATTGGAAATGAAGATAATAAATGTATTTCTGGTGGATCACAGATGATGATGATAGCTAGAAGTTAGAACAATGAAAAGGTTCGCAATTGACACAATTAATACCAAACTTCAAGAACAAAAGCATAGTACTTGTCTTGTTAAATCCCATGTAAAGTAGGATCATGACATTGGACCTAATGCTTGATTTGTTCACAACCAACAAATCATGACAGTAGGAAAAAAGCATAGTACTTGTCTTGTTGTTCACAAACAACAAATTATGGAGAAAAGAAGCACATTTAGGGGCTGTTTGGCAACATCTAAATGGTTAAGTGTTGAACCAGTAAGAGGTCTGAATTAACCATTAAGTGCTGAACCAGTAAGAGGTCTGAACCATTAAGAGCCTGTATAATGCTTAACCGTTTAGAGGCAAATGTCTGACCAATTCAGATTAGAGGTCTTAACCATTCAGACTCTGTATAAATCTTAACCATTCAAAGGCAAATGTTTGAACCATTCAGACATCTGCTCGTGAAACAAACAGTCTGAACCATTAAGTGCTGAACCAGTAAGAGGTCTGAACCACTAAGAGCCTCATTAAGAGGTAAACAAACGGCCCCTTAGTAAGATTTTTAGCCTGATGCTACAGTAAGTAATCAAGATTTGAAAGATGAAAAAAAAAAAGAAAAAAAAAACACTAACCTTAGCCCTAATAGAATGATGAAAGTTAGCAAGAAACTAACAGAATAATAAAAGTACGTAATAAAATGTGGCTTTTCTTCTATTTATTTATATTTTTATAGAAAAAAGAATGAGCTTTTAGGGTAATGTTCAATACCTGCATGTTATTGTATCTGTTGAAGGTTTGAAAGCAAATGGGGCAAGAAAACTGAGTTGGGCCAATCAGAATTTGAGATGGAGTAGGTATCCAGTATGGACCCCTGTTTAGTGTGGTTGTAACATATGCATTACCAGTTGTACCTTCTTCCGCCACCTCCTTAGTATCAATTTCTCTATCATTATGTGTATTGTTGGAAAGTATTGAAATTAGATCAGCTTCATAATGATTGTGGCTTGGGAGCCCAAGATGTAGCTCATGATCATCAGAAATTTTGCTAGTGAGATCAGTTTCAATTAATTGAGCACTTGAAGCATTGGGGTTTTGTTGGCCATGGTTGTTTCTTTTTGTTGGGCTTAAACTCAGTGGAGGGAGAGATTCTTTGAGAGGTGGAGATGGTGGTGAAGGTTCAGAGTAGTGAGAGAGTGAAGAAGATGATTTTGATGAAGAACACACATATTGTTTGTTCAGAATGAACCATGATCCATTATAGTAGGTGGAGTAAGGATGATTACTACTCATGATCTAAATGATCTAGAGGAGAAACAAAGATCATCTGAATAGCTTAAAAGGTTATATATCTACATACATATATATATATATATATAGACATACCTACATATGTACGTACGTACATACATATTATATATGGCTCAGCTACAAAGTCCAAACACGTAAAAGTGTGAGAAGTCTATGTAAGTATTGTGTTTTAAATTTTAGGCATAATGTTTTAGATTAATTTGGAATTTAAAACACACTAAAAGCTTTAAAAGCCTATAGAAACGACAAGTTGTCGGCTTGATTGTCACCAAAGGTCATGTACACATGCCGACCATGGGCGTAGCTTTGAAGGGGCCGGGAGGGGCGCCCGACCCCCCCGAACTTTTCGCTCAGTAGTGTTATGTATGTACGTTTCGTATAGAATTTTTTAGCTACATACGTTTTCGACCCCCCGGTTTTATAATTTTTAAGGTATAATTTTAGGTCCGGTGACTTCCGACCCCCCGGTCGGAAATCTCAAGCTTCGCCACTGATGCCGACGATATAAGTTGTAGCTATAGGCCTCGTTGCGACAGACCCAAATTCCTGTAGTTGTTGGAGACTATGGAGGACACCCTATTGATGGTGGTGTTGTTCATAGTCATCAAAGGGTTTTCCTCACGCTACCTCCACGTACGGAGGTTTCAAGACCAAGTATTTAAAGGAATCCTTTGCATGTGGAGAAGAATGGGTCACTATTTATGGTTAATTTCCTAAATTTATTTAAGTTAATATTGTTAGAAATAACCCGTTCATGTGGCCTAACGGATCATTTGAGTAACGTTGCCAATATGACACAATTACAAATTTCTAACATTTACTTGATGGAAGTAATTGTTATAAGTTAACGGGACTTTACGATTTCCCTTTAGATGCCTTTAATAGAGAGAATACCAATAGTTTATAACCAACCATGATTTATGATCATAATTATAGATCATTAGTGATAGTAGTCATGGTTTATAAATAGTTATATAAAGAACTCTTTTAAGAACACTAGAACTACATTTTCTCTCATCATCCCATCAAGACTAAGGCATCATAATGGGAATCATGCATTCATCATCATCATCATCATCATCTGCGAAGATAATCATTCCCACAAGTAAATGCCTATAATTTTGTCACACCCTGATATTTCCACGTATTTCCGGTGGGGAGTATCGTGACGTAGTTGATATCATCATAGACAATATATCACAGTTTATATACACAGCTGAAGTCGAAAGATAAAACATTACAAACCGAATGAAAGTAATATCATTTATTACAAAACGGTTGTAAAGGATCTACAGGCGGATCAAAGTTAAAAGAAACATTGCTCAGCAGATTTAAAAACATCAAAGCTTGCAAGACTCTTTATTGATGCTAGGAGTAGCCAGCCTATTCCTATTAGTACATGTACTTAACCTTTTTGGAAAATACGTCAGTTTTCACTGGTAAATACAATTAACCGACTCATTTTGAAAATGTTTAAGAAAATTGATTTGAATGCACAAGGCACAAATATCTTTTATAACTTGGGATAATTATTTAAATATAAACTTGTAAAAGAATTACATGTTCGTTATACGTTCAGTAGCCCGGGCTAAATACCGGGTTAAAGATTAATTGACACACCACATAATATAATCCCGCGGCGAGTTATTCTCGAACGGCGGTTATATCTTTTTATATATGCACCGGCAGGTGTATGCCTACACCCCGTGCTTAGGTTGTGGTCATTTCAATAAATGATGCCAAGGATATCCGGGACATGGTCATTAACCCCCCCAAAGGCTTTAAGCAAACAAAACAGATTAAACGGGTCATATCAATAAATTAACCTTCATATGATTAACAATTCAATGCCCGACCTAGCGGTATTTTATATACCGTACCCCAAGCTCGCATAAGTGAAAATAAGTTAAAAGTATTTACCTAAGCAAATTATATAAATTTATCCCGGCCGTATAAATCAGCAAGTGCAAGTATCTTTTACTGGTCTCCTAAATCTGGAACGAAGGTTTTAATAACCTATTAGATTCCTAACGGGTCTTAATTAAGCCTAAACTTAGACCGGTTAGTTTTAAAAGAAGATATACGGTTCAAAACGCGCGCTTAAGCGAAGACCGGATTATATTGTAGTTTAGACCCGACAAGTTTGTATACTTGTATAATATGGGTAAACTAAACACATTCTGGATTTTGAGATAAAAATGATAAGGTTTGACCCGTTTCGGCTAATTTATGCAAACTAGTTACATAAACTGCACCGAACGCGAAAAATGCGTAACGGGTAACCAAATGAGTCATGAACAGGTTTCCTAACTTAATATGTCTTAAATATGTTGTGATATCAGTAGGATACCTTCCATTATGCCCAAAACGAATTTAAACTCAAATTAAGCCCCGTAGGGGTATTTTGGTCATTTTAAAGGTTATAAAAGAGATTAATTATTAATCTGAGGTTCAGGTCTGAAAATATCAGTAAAAATATTTAATTTAATAATTTATATCAGCAGGGTATTGCCTATATGTGAAATTTATCATCTTTAACCAAACTATGCACCGTAGGGGCATTTTGGTAATTTCACATAAGCTTTAAAAGGTCAAATTTAGAAATCTGAGTTCAAAACTTTATCTTACTATTAAAATATAAAAATTTACTAAAAAAATCAGTAGGTATTAAGTCTTATATGTTTAAAATAGTTTTAACTCATACTATGCGTTAAAAACGCGTAAAAGTCGCTTTTAAGCGATTTTCGGTTTAAAATAGGAAATCTTAGTTTTTGATCAGTTTATAAAGTTCAAAATGTTTTATTTATGATATAAAATCAGTAGAAAATATTTTGGTATCAATATGTTATGTAAAACTCATTTTATTCAAGAAAAGGGTATAACCGACAATTACCGAATTGAAGCAAGTACTCTATGTTATGCTTAGCTTAAAAATAAATAAAAATTTTCAAAAATCCCAAAATATTATTTAACATCAGTGGGTAAAAAGTTTGGTGTCAAAATTTGGGTTTAGATAGGCTTTATGCTAATTACGCCGTTTAATTAATAAAAAGCTTCTTAATTACGATATTGAGCATAACTTCTAATCTAGACCTCAAACTGATGTCAAAATTTTAGGACAAGTTTATAAATCAGTAATAAAGGTTTTTGTCCTCTCACATTTTCAAAATTCTCGTTTTAAGGTCAAAATGGCATAACGGTCAACATTTAGGCATATAACGGAAACATGCAAATGAATCGGATAAATTAGGAACCAAGTTGTATAACCTCAGAGGGTTACACTAACCTATAACCTGGTCCTAATAGAGCTCTAAGGCATTTCTAAAATATGCTACATTGGGTCAGAACTGAAAGTCAAACCAAAAGTCTACTTTTGCGACTTTCGGTCCCGAACCGAGCCTAAACTGAAAATTATCGGGTTGAACATGCTTAGACATGTTCTTATATTAATTACCAAGTTATACAAGTGATAAAACAGGTTTCATGGTTTCTACATTGCTAATTATGCGTTTATTCGAAAATTAGCTTTCTGTTGACTTTTTATCATTAAGTTTGACCCGACAATTGACCTAGTTAGAGTGGAAATTAGAGGGTGCCCTTTTAAGGGTTTATTACCCACATAATTACCAACTAATAGCTACTTTCAATTCGAGAATTGACTGGACCATTAGTGATTAATCACTAAGTCAAACCTTAATTACGACGGGTTTGACTTTAGGCCATTAAACTAATAAAACTGAAATTAGAGAGGTTAAGGAAGCTTACTGAAGTACTTAGTACGATTTAGAAGCTAATGGAATCTTGTGTGAGGTTCAGAAAGCTCCAGAGAAGTCCTTGGAGTGAGTTGAAGTAGCTTTGAAATGAGCAAGAACAATGGTTGCAACATGAAGCTCTTATATAGCAACTTAAAATGCATGAGATCATTCCAACAAGGTCTATAGGTGATCCTTGATGAGTCCCAAGTGTCCCTATGCATGAAAAACCACTGAAACAACCCCTGAATTCGAATACAAGGCTTCTAAGGCTGTGGAACTGGCTGTACTCGCAGGTGTGCAGAGATTCTATCCAGGTCAGGCCGTCGCATCACGCGACGGCAGAAGGTAAAGGTGGTGGCGCCGCGCCACCATGTGGCTAACCTGATCAGCATGTTTCAATTAATGACATTTCACCCCATGGACCTTCTAAAACGTAATTTCTTCCATTTTATGTACTTTTAACCCATTTAACTTTTATTCTTGTGATCCATGAGATATAACCAAACACCGTTAGGTCCGGTTTCGTTAAATGATAACCGAAAACATAAGTTTTGCCTTGTTGACGCTTTTAACCCCTTAATTACGAAAGTTAACGTATCTTCCTCATATGATTTCGAAACCTTGTGAAATTTTTATCCCTTATTCTTGGGAGTATAATTAATCATTACAAGGCTCCGGGTTTGTTAAAAAAGTCACTCAGAGGTATAACTTAAACATGTTGACACATTTAACCCTCGCGTCTTGTAAACTTTCACTTTCTTCCACAAACGGTTTCTTACGCTTCATGATTCATTCGTTTAAGGGTATAAACATCGTGTAGGGTTGTTAAAAGGCATAATTATCAAATGTTGACACTTTGAATCCTTATATACATATATTTTCTTCGTTTGTCAACTTCAGTCCCTCATATTCAATTCGTTACACGTTTAAAGTCCATGACACGTGTCTTTATTATATTGGTCGTGATTTTACGAGGTGTAACATCCTCATCCCCTTAAAAGAAATCTCGACCTTGAGATTTACTGAAATAAATGAGGGTACTTCTCTTTCATTGTGGACTCTACCTCCCACGTGTACTCGGGACCTCTACGGGAATCCCATTTAACCTTTACAATCGGTACATGCTTCTTTCGAAGCTTCTTAACCTGTCGATCCTCGATCGACAAAGGTTTTTCGACAAACTTTAAGCTCTCATCAATATGCACATCCGTATGTGGCATGACTAGTGATTCGTCAGCTAAACATTTCTTCAGATTGCAGATGTGAAATACATTATGAATTCCACTGAGCTCTTCAGGCATGTTTAATTTATAAGCCACAGTTCCGACACATTCGATGATCTCGAATGGTTCTATGTATCGTGGGCTTAACTTGCCTTTCTTACCAAAATGCATCACCCCTTTCCAGGGTGATACCTTAAGTAACACTTTGTCACCAACCTCGAACTTTAGAGGTTTACGCCTTTTATCAGTGTAGCTTTTCTGCCTATCCCTGGCAGCTTTGAGACGATCTCGTATTTGTAAAATCTTATCTGTCGTCTCTAGGACTATATCAGGTCCTGTTAGTTGGACATCTCCAACTTCTGCCCAGCAAACGGGCGTCCTGCATTTCCTTCCATACAAAGCTTTGAAAGGTGCAGCTTGAATACTGGAATGATAGCTATTATTATATAAGAATTCTATCAATGGAAGATGATCATCCCAACTTCCACCTAAATCAATAACACAAGCCTTCAACATATCTTCCAGCGTTTGAATTGTACGCTCGCTTTGGCCATCCATCTGAGGATGATATGCAGTGCTGAAATTTAATCGAGTGCCTAGAGACTGCTGAAAAATTTTCCAGAAATGCGATGTGTATCTCGTATCCCTATCAGAGATGATAGACACTGGCATTCGGTGAAGAGATACAATCTCGTCCACATACAGCTGTGCTAACTTATCTGAGCTGTGTGTTTCCTTAATAGGCAAGAAGTGGGTTGACTTGGTCAACCTGTCGACTATAACCCAAATAGTATCATTTCCTTGCTTTGTCTTTGGTAACTTAGTGATGAAATCCATAGTTACCATTTCCCACTTCCAGGTGGGAAGTTTAGGCTGTTGCAGCAAACCTGACGGTTTCTGGTGTTCGGCTTTAACCTGAGCGCATGTCAGACATTTGGCCACATAAGTGTCTATGGATTTCTTCAGACCTATCCACCAGTAATTTGCCTTTAAATCCTGGTACATCTTGTCACTTCCAGGATGAACAGAATACTTGGAACTATGAGCTTCTTGAAGGATCACATCCCGAAGTCCTCCATAGATTGGAACCCATATTCGTCCATTTAATTTTAGAATTCCATCCTTGCCATATGTTAACTGCTCAGCAGTTACTCCCAACTTTTCACTAGGATAGTTAGCTTCCAGCACAGCTTCCTTTTGTGCGGCTAACAACCTTTCATTCAAACCATTCTTCAATTCAATGCTCTTGGCATTGATTCTTATGGGCTTAACCCTTTCCTTCCTGCTCAAAGCATCGGCGACCACATTCACCTTGCCTGGATGGTACTGGATTTCACAATCATAATCATTCAGTGTCTCCATCCATCGACGCTGCCTCATGTTCAGATCCTTCTGGTTGAACAAGTGTTGAAGGCTTTTGTGATCAGAATAGATCACACACTTTGTACCATATAAATAATGCCTCCAAATTTTTAGTGCAAACACAACTGCACCCAACTCCAATTCGTGGGTGGTATAATTCTTTTCGTGCACTTTTAGTTGTCGGGAAGCATATGCAATAACTTTACCCTTCTGCATTAGCACACATCCCATGCCAGTGTGCGACGCGTCGCAGTAAACCACAAATTCTTCGATTCCTTCAGGCAATGTCAACACGGGAGCATTGCTTAACTTCTGTTTAAGAATATCGAAGGATTCTTGTTGCTTAGGACCCCAATCAAACTTAATATTCTTGCGAGTCAACGAAGTTAGAGGTGCAGCAATTCTTGAGAAATTTTCAATAAAACGTCTGTAGTATCCTGCCAGACCTAAGAAGCTGCGAATCTCTGTGGGCGTCTTCGGCTCTTGCCAATTCATGATAGCTTCAATCTTAGCGAGATCCACCTGGATACCACGCTCACTAACCATATGTCCAAGGAATTGGACTTCACGAAGCCAAAATTCACATTTTGAGAACTTGGCGTAGAGCTTTTCTTGCTGAAGTAGTTTAAGAATACATCGAAGATGTTTCTCATGGTCAGCTTGGTTCTTTGAATAAATAAGAATGTCATCAATAAAGACAATGACAAACTTGTCTAAGTAGGGTTTGCAAACACGATTCATAAGGTCCATGAACGCTGCTGGTGCATTAGTGAGCCCAAAAGGCATCACTAAGAACTCGTAGTGGCCATATCGAGTCCTGAATGCAGTCTTATGCACATCTTCATCTCTCACCTTCAGCTGATGATAACCTAACCTTAAATCAATCTTGGAGAAATAATTTGCCCCTTGCAGTTGATCGAACAGATCATCGATCCTGGGCAATGGATATCTATTCTTGATTGTAACCTTGTTTAGCTCACGATAATCGATGCATAAACGCATTGATCAATCCTTCTTCTTTACAAACAGGATCGGGGCTCCCCAAGGGGACGAGCTAGGCCTAATAAATCCTTTTGCCAGCAAATTATCCAACTTGTAGGTCCACCCGGAGGATCGAGTAACCTCTATTCCTGTTTTCCGACAAACCCGAGAGTGCGGAATCCAAACGGGTAAGTTAAACCAAGTTACGAACACGTAAGACACAAGATTCAACGATTAACACTCAATGTATTAATGCTATGAAACGGTTACAATGCGGTGTTTACAAATGGTCTCTGTAAACTCTCAGTGTGTGTGTGTTACAGTGTGTTCGCTCAATGAAATCTATTCAGACTTCTCTAACTATCTGTGTCTTCAGTCTGCTGTTTATATACTGAAGTGGACGACGAACCTTCACATGTCGACGAAGGTTGTTGACGAACCTTAACATGTGACGAAGGTTGTAACCTTCGTCACATTCACATCTTCAACGAACCTTAAGGTTCACCATAAAGGACTTCATCGTTAGTAAACAGCCCAAACCAATGCAAGACTTCGTCATATGTTGGGCTTCTCTTGTTGGGCTTCGTCAAGTTATAAACATCAACAGCAAACTATTAATTTGCATGAATTCACATTGACTAGTCTTGATATGTCATCACATGACATCATCATGACATCATCATGGTGATGTCATGGTGATGTGGTGCTTCGGGAAGGTTCGCGGCGCTTCGTGCTTCGCGTGTCGAACTCTGGGGCGCACGACGGAGGAATGTCGCGACGTCGGGCTTGAGCCGAACCTAACCGGGTCGAACCGAACCGAGTTGAACCGAACCGAGTCGCGACCACATAATATGTATCAACAAACTCCCCCTTGGTCGCTACTCGTGAGGTTCATCTTCCATGTCTTTCATGTCGGAGGATCTTCAAAGTCTTCACATGTTGTAAGTAGAAAGTGTATCAACAAACTCCCTTTTCATTTAGGTAGTGTGTTAACAAACTCCCCCTTTGATTATGCTTGTGAATCTTTTGATCTTCAATGCTTGAGATCCTTGTGGTGTTGGTGATTGATCAGCGGCAACTCGATCATCTTTATCATTTGAGTGCCTTCATGTCGTGTCTTCATTCCGAAGCTTGTCATCGAACATGTTCTCTTTTCCTTTAGCATCTGCACATGCAAGAAAGCTAAACGCGTAATGAGAACAACTGCTTGGAATATGGTTAACATTAGACAAATGACACACATGTGACCAATTCTTATTCAACTACCATCCGACAATTTAGTTTGAAAAGTTAACAGATTTATCAATTTTAGTTTTTAACTTTCAAAACTTGCAAATTCTGACCATTTATGAAGATTTAGTCGTTTTGGTTTTCATCAGATTTCAGGTAACGAAGACTTGAGTTCCAACATCGGTTAATCAAAACTAAAGCAGAAATAAAATCTTTTTGGCTTTTATAAAGTTTATATTAAAACACACCTAAAATCTTTTTGGCATTTTGAATATTTCAAACTTAAAGACTGAAAGCAGTAAATAAATATATACAAAGATGCAGAAACTGAAAGCATTAAATAAATATTTACAGACATTCTTTTTGCGAGTTTCGAGGGTAAGAGAATCATATCAGTGTACGGTCACGCTAAAACACTCTTGTTGTTCTTTTTGTTAACAATTAGATAAACATCCTATAACGATTATCGGTATTGTTGTCCACATAAGCTCAACTTATCATATGTAATCATGGCGAGGGGATACGTTAAGGTATGATTTATACTTACCGGCCGGTGTTCATCCACATCACGACACATTCCCGTATCAAGGTATGCACGAGGATTCATCTTACTGGTGAGTATACCATTTATCATCTGTTTTGACGTATATGAAAATGTGAGAAACTCACTTATTTTGGTTTGAAAACAAGCCCTATGTGATAGAATCACTTATTGATGAGGAACTTGATTTTCATATGCATGAAGGGCACAAGAGCAAGTCCATGAACAGGTCAGTACTTTCGTACAGCAAAGAGACGAACTTGACTCCTGGATAAATGTGATATAATACCACTTGTTTTGTGGACATGTGATTGTTGATCACTTATTGAGGTCGAATGCAGTATGTACACGTATGTATGATATCATGGAAGATCTAGACTTCGTCTCCGTTTGTTTCGGTAAAAGAAACAACCATGATACCCAGATGATAAACAGCATAAAGACCACATATCTCAGAACCTCGGCAATCTCTCAAACGAAATTTCGGTACTAAGACCATATGCCAATGAATGGTTCCCACCTGGTCTTCAGTCGATTTAAGTTTATATCACCCTGCACACTTTAAGATGATTGTGAGCCTACCGATACATCTTATATAGAGTTGCTTAACATTTTTCATTTTGCATTTCAGTTTAAAGAGGTTTCAACAGACCACTGATGTACTATCATTTTCTCTTTTGCTCGCCAGGAAACTCATTTTTGTTTTTCTATTGTTTTTGGTTTTTGAAATTTTTTCGATGTTTTTGAATTTTTCAAATTTGGAATTACTCCCCCTAAAATCAACAAACTTACAATAATTTTAAAAACACAAATATATTTACAAAAACGATTTTCCGATGCGGATTACTCTTGCTTGACCTTAATGCCGTTTACCAATAATAAAAAGTCAAATCTTGATTTATCAAACGCTTTGGTAAAAAGGTCGGCACGTTGGTCATCAGTATGGACTTTAACAACATCGATTAGCCTTTTATCAAAGCAATCACGTATGAAGTGATACTTAATTTCGATGTGTTTGGTCTTTGAATGCTGCACAGGATTTCTAGTGATAGATAAAGCAGCAGAATTATCAACTAAAATAGGAGTAGTTAGGAATTCAAAACCGTAATCGCGCATTTGCTGTTGTATCCACAGGACTTGGGAGCAACAACTTGAGGCAGCAATGTATTCAGCTTCACAAGTTGATGTAGCGACACAAGTCTGCTTCTTACACTGCCATGTTACGAGGCGATTTCCTAAAAACTGGCATCCAGCCGTTGTGGATTTGCCGTTGATTTTGCATCCGCCAAAATCAGAATCACTGAAAGCGACTAAATCAAAGTTATCATCCTTAGGGTACCATAGACCGGTGTCTGGGCAACCCTTCAAATAACGAAAAATCCTTTTGACAGCTGCAAGATGTGAGGCCTTCGGGTTCACTTGATATCTGGCTAGCAGGCATGTTGGATACATTATATCTGGTCTTGATGCTGTGAGGTACATAAGGGATCCAATCATCGCGCGGTAGTATGAAGAGCTAACAACTTCACCCTTCAAGTCTGGATTAATTCCATGATTTTGCTGTAGTGGGGTACCAATGGGCAATGTGTCGGACATCTGGAATCGGCTCAAGATGTCTTGAACATACTTAGTCTGATGGATGAAAATCTCAGACTTCGTTTGTTACACTTGCAAGCCCAAAAAGAAAGTCATCTCCCCCATAGCGCTCATCTCAAATTTATCCTGCATTACACGCTCGAAATCCCGACACATAACATTGTTAGTAGAACCAAATATAATATCATCCACATATACCTGTACCAGTAGAAGATCTCCATCTTGTTCTTTTATGAAGAGAGTGCAATCGATAAGACCTCTACGAAATCCATTCTCCAGCAGATAATTAGATAAGGTTGCATACCAAGCTCGCGGTGCTTGATGTAGACCATAGAGAGCTTTGTTCAGCAACCAAACCCGATCGGGATGGATAGGATCTTCAAAACCTGGAGGCTGTTCAACATACACATCTTCTTCTACTAGACCATGTAAGAATGCACTTTTGACGTCCATCTGGTAAACCTTGAATCCATTGAATGTGGCATAAGCCAGAAAGATCCGAATTGCTTCCAGACGTGCAACAGGTGCATACACTTCGTTGTAGTCTATACCTTCAATCTGACGAAAACCTTGAACGACCAATCTAGCTTTGTTGCGAATAACGATTCCACGGTCGTCCTTTTTGCATTTATACACCCAACGGGTACCAATCTTCTTATAACCAGCAGGTTTCTCTACGAGCTTCCAGACACCAAGTTTCTGGAATTGTTGCAGTTCTTCCTGCATAGCTTCAACCCAAGATTTATCTTTCAAAGCGTCTTTCCAAGTTCTTGGCTCTTCCTGTGAGACATAACACGTGAAAGACCAATCGTTTTGTTGACCAGATTCTCTAATCGCCGCATACAAGCCTGCGTTTTTGTTGTTTCGCAACATGTTTCTTGTTTGAATGCCACTCTGTACATTACCGATGATGTTTTGTTGAGGATGGGTATTATGAATTCTAGTTTCTGGATTATCTTGAACTGGAATGTTTGTACCCAGATTGTTGAGATTGAGATCAACAACTAATTCAATACCCGGAACTGACGAAGAGGATGATGCAGAATCTTCAGCTGTTATAGGGGCGTCCACTGGAGGTGTAGCCTCTGAAGTACCATGAACAGCTGATGTAGGAGCTTCTTGATCTGCATCTAGAAATTCTTCATCCTCTGAAGATTCGTTCAGTTCGGTTGCATCATGAAAATCCTCATTGTCGAGAGCATTATTGTTCACTGAAGATGGTTCTTGATTGACAATAATTGGACGAACCAACGGTGAGTCTGTTGCGTTGTCACTCTCGAAAAACATCCTTGCCGCAGCAGTTTCTTCAACTGCTTCAACATTGATCGAATTGAAAAAGTCATCGTACTCAAACATCCATGGTTGACCAGGACATCTGACTGGCAATGTGTGCCTTTGTACTCTGACCTCAGATCATTCTTCAACCCTTTTAGTCTCTAGATTCCAGACTCTTAAGTTCGGGGTGGCATAACCAAGAAAGTGACCTTCAATATCTTTTGCCCCAAACTTTCCATTAGGATCGATCATTGTGCAAGGAGCTCCAAACGGTTCAAGATATGACAAATCTGGTTTCCGTTTGTGAAGAAGCTCGAAGCAAGTCTTGTTGTGTCTTTTGACTGTAAGGACTCGATTCATCGTGTAACATGCGGAGGCCACAGCTTCACTCCAGAATGGAATGGGCAATTGCGACTCTACCAACATAGTCCTAGCAGTCTCGATCAATGTATGGTTCTTACGTTCAGCGACGCCGTTCTGTTGTGGAGTATAAGCCACACTAAATTCGTGAAGAATACCTTTTGAAGTGCAAAACTCCGCCATGGCATGATTTTTAAATTCTGTACCATTGTCGCTGCGTATCCGTCTAACCTTCAACTTATACAAATTCTCAATCTGAATGATCAAGTTTTTGATAATACCGAAAGTTTCACTCTTGTGAGCCATAAATGCCACCCAAGAAAATCTTGAATAATCATCAGTTATCACGAGGCAGTATAGATCATTTCTGATGCTTTTGTGCTTGACAGGACCGAACAAATCCATGTGCAAACGTTCAAGAGGAACTGCCACCGTGTTGATCTTCTTTGTCGGATGTCGCTTCTTGGTTTGCTTTCCTTTTTGGCATGAAACACAGACGTCTTGAAGATGGAAATTTTTAAGAAGAACACCATTCACTAATTCATTCGACACCAAATGATTCATTTTTCGTAAGTGAATGTGACCCATACGTCTATGCCAAGAGATTGAGTCTTTTTCAGTGGCTTTGGTAATAAAACAAGTTGCTTGTGCGGTCGTTGTAATTGCTTGGCTCATATCAAGGACATACAAATCATTTATCCTTGGAGCTGATAAGAGAATCCATTCTTTTGGAATCTTGAAGCCGGGTTTCAGCACGTAACATCCATTTGCATCAAAGTGTACTGAAAACTGCTTATCACAGATTTGTGAAACGCTGAGAAGATTGTGATCAAGTTGTTGTACAAAGTTGATCTTGTCAAAACTTACAACCCCGTTAGATACCATTCCTTCTCCTGTTATATATCCGCCTTTATCTCCAACAAAAGCAACATAACCTCCTCTAATAGATTTAACGTCGTAGAGAAGCTTCATGTCGCCTGTCATGTGCCTGGATGCCCCACTATCAACAATCCAATGACTGCTGAAAGTTCCTCCTGGAACACCCTGCACATGTACTCACATGATTAGTTGGAGATGGGGACCCAAGCCTTTGTGGTCTTGGGTCTTCCATTTTCATCAACGTAAGTTACTTGAACTTCTCGATGTTGTGGAAATTGTGATGTTCCCCCTGATTCATTAACCGTTTTTGGTTTCCAGGTCTGTTTTGTTTTACCAGTGTTATTCTTTAAAATCTTAACTTCATGATTGTATGAAGTTTTTGAATTGTCTGGTTTGACAGAAACAGATGTTTTGTTAACCACATCGGTTTTGATTGCTTTTTTCAATTTTCTTGACCTGTTGGCGTTTCTGTTTCTTTTCCCTTTCTTTTACAAGATGGGGATCTGGTTTTGATGAAACAGATCGCTTGTGGTCAATTTGGTCACGGGGATCATCAACTTTGGCTTTTTGTTTATGAAGATATGGACAATTTCGAATAATATGTCCAAATGTGCCACATGAAAAACATGATCTTCGTTCTACAAACCCCGAAGTATCATGTGATTGTCTTGTCGATGAACTTTGTGATCCCGAGGTACTAGGTTTTGAACTGTTTGGTTCGTTTCTTTTGAAAGAGTTAACTTGAATGACATGATCTAAGTTAGATTTATTGGAAAATGTTTCAAGTTTATCTGTTCCCTTCGATTTCACAAAGTTCACTTTCTTGTCCTTTTTCTTGGTCTGTTTCTTTTGCCATTGAGTCGGTGAGTTACTTTTAGGTTTGGTGCGATTTTGCTGAACTTTCTCAGTTGGTAATTTTTTATTGCCATTTTGTTTGCGAATTTCAGCTTTTGGAATCGGAGGACATTGTGTTACCACAACATGTGATCCTGTCTTTCCCAAGAACTTACTTGTTGAATCCTCAAAAATTTTACTAATTAAAGATTGATTAACATTCTTAATAGGAAAATCTTTGTCAGAGTAGATTTTATCATCACCAATAAGAGTGTACAGCAAATTCACACTCTCAGACTCTTTTGCAGACGTGGACTCGACCAGAACAGTCTTAGCAGGTTTTGCGGGAGGATCACATAGAATATGATTCTCAAGAGGTATGTCCTCTTCTTTGATTACCGCATCAGACTGTGCTAAGTCAGTATCATTAGATTCATCATCTGAAGAATCAGTATCCTCAACAATGATTGGAGGATCCTGATTTTGTTCAGCAGTTACAAATGTATCCGTTGACACATCCGAATCTGATGATACTTCCGGTTTATATCCAAGTCCCGTTGCAAATTCCTCAATGTCTAAAGGAACAGATTCTTCATAATGAGTTCTATACTCCTCATCAGGCATGGCATCATAATTTTGTCTAACAGGTGGTGGACATTTCTTATATCCAATGCAAGTGACATCCTTTTTCTCTTTTTGTGTGCCAATGATGCGATCCAGCACGTATCTAGAGTTAGAATAACTGTCTAGCTTAAGCCGGATCGCCTCACTTTCACACTTTGTACAGGCTAACTCTTTTTGCATGGTCTCAAGACGATTGATATAACAGTTTATGTCAGTTTGTTTTCTTGAAACCATTTTTGTCAATTCGGTTTTATCTTTTCTTAAATTTTCAACCACCGTTTTAAATTCCTTTTCATGGTTTTCATAAAACATGTTAGCCTCTTTGCATTTCGAGAGATCCACTATCAACTTTTGATTATGGATATTTGTCACTTCATATTTGTTTTGCAAAGCCTCATGTTTGCTTTGCAAATCACACCACTTAGCATCTAAAGAAACATGTTTGTTTTGCAAGTCAAACAATTCAGCATTTAAAGCATCATGTTTGCTTTGCAACTCAGACATATTAGCATCCAAATCAACACATTTAACGCAATTATCACAATTAACAACAATTGGTTCATCGATACATACCTGGCTTGATGAACTGCCGCCATTAGCCATAAAGGCTGAAAGAAGAGAAGAAGAAGAATAAGCAGCTTGATCCACCAGAATAGATCTTCTATCATTCCTTGCTGCAGCTTCTCCTAACAATTCATCGATATCTTCATCGATTCTCCCACTAAATACATCATCAGAAAAATCTTCGCCTGAGGTTGAGACTTCCTCATCTGAACTCCTTGAATCACCAGAACTCTCTTCATCTGAAGATTCTCCACCACTGGCGTGCTTCAAATCCTTAGCAGTTTCAGCAAAACAAGCTGCTCCTCCCTGATCACCAATGCCTAATTGCATTGACCAGTCGCAACCTTCATCTATTTGCACTACAAGAGCCTGATTGGTGTTCGATGGTCCTGCTTGATTGTTTGCAGGGACCAAGGCGCGATCATCATTCCTGTCTTGATTCTGATTCGCCTGGTTGCCTTGACCTCTGAAAGGATTCTGGTTCCCATGCTGAGCTGGCTTTGTGCATTCCCTTTTGAAGTGACCACGTTCGCCATAGTTAAAGCACTTAACAGACTGCTTATCGAACCCATACTTGGTGTCTTTCTTGCTTTCCAAGCTGGTTCGACCCGTTCGTTCCATGAAGTCTTTAGCTCGCCTAACAGCACTAGCGAAAGCCCATTTGATGTCCATCATATCCATCTCTTCTTTATCGATCTGCTGATAATCTTCTTGAGTTAGATTGATGTTTCCGATCTACCCTGCAATCAACCCACAATACGAGCTCACCAACGTGTTTAGTATCTCCATATGATCTTTAGCTACTTCAACGCTAACTTTGGAGAAGTTTGACGTGTCAAGCCGTACTGTATTTGACTTTGATGGCTGACTAGCAGATGATGTGCTTCCATAACAATCTTGTTGTTGAGCAGGAAGTGGATTTCCATACAAGTCTGTTGCTACGGTAGATGGCCGATAGCTTTGCTGTTGTGGAGCTGGTTGTAGTGGATTTCCATACAAGTCTGTGGTTGGAGCTGGCTTTACAGGAACTTGTATCGTATTGCCATATAAATCCGTACTTGTGACAAACGCCGTCTGAAGTGGAGCATGTGAAATAGGTCTTGCAGAAGTGCTAGAAGTTCCATAATACATATCAGGATTTTGTCGCACTGGAACCCTTTTCTCCTTTAGGGTTTCTTCCTGATCTTTGTTCTCCAAGAGCTGAACGAAGTCTTTGATGTTTGTTGTCGCCAATGCGCCATTGTACTTCAGGATTTCCAAGAAACTATTCCATTGAGGTGGCAATGCATCGGCAAACTTTGTGACTACCTCTGCTGGAGTTGTTACTACTCCATAATTACCCAATTCAGTCAGCAGATGATAGAATCGACTTGTCATGTCTCCCAAAGATTCACTTTCCATACATGTGAACCCATCAAACTCCTTTTTGAGTAAGTCATGTCTCAATTGGCGTGACTTTTAATTTCCTAGACCCCTTGTCTTCAATGCATCCCACAATCGCTTTGACGTCTTGAAGCTGACGAACTGATGATACATTTCCTTGCTCATCGCCTGAGTCAGAATAGCATATGCTTTCTTTTCTAAATCATATGGCTTTTTCTGATCTTCCGAAAGATCTGCAAATGTAGCGGCAGTTGAAGCGGCAACCTCAAGTGCTTGATCAAAATCTGTAGTAAAACGTAGCCACAATTCTGTGTTTTGCCCGTTGACATACGTCTGAAATCGATCTACCCATCCAGGATATTCGTTTATGTGCATCAGTTTCGGTGGACGATTCAGACTTCCGGTCTCGCTTTCGCTTAGGAGTATACTTTGAATACTTGGAGTTTGATTTGAAACAAACGCCCATTGACCGGTCGACATTTGATTCGCTTGCGAAGATGCGGGTGCGAGAGATTCAGCCCATGATGGCGACAAACCGGTGCTTTGATATTTGCTTTCTGTATTAGATGTGGGTGCGGGAGATTCGGCCCATGATGGCAATAATCCCGTACTTCTATATTTGCTTTCCGCATTAGACGGAGTACCCCACCAATTCGGATTCATTTTAGATGTCTATTGATGAAAACCTGATTAAATCACACAAAACAAACAGTTAAATATGATTTAGAAAGCTTCTGTTAAAAAAAAATTACAAGTGAAAATCGACGAAGGTTGTTATGAGGTTGGAAGTGGCGAAGGTTGGTTGTATGTTTGACTTTGGGGAAGGTTGAAAGTGAGTGGGGAAGGTTGAGTAACGAGGAAGGATTAAAATATGAGGAAGGTTAAGTTGTGAGGAAGGTTAAGTTGTGAGGAAGGTTAAGTAACGAGGAGGAAGGTTAAAATGTGAGGAAGGTTAAATTGTGAGGAAGGTTAATTTGTGAGGAAGGTTAAGTTGTGAGGAAGGTTAAGTAACGAGGAGGAAGGTTAAAATGTGAGGAAGGTTGAGATGATGTGTCTGACGAAGGTTACCAGTAGAGATATTTTCACACACACATAAATCTTATCCCTGACAAAGTGACAACAAATTCAACAAAGCATGGTTCTCTGATTTCGGTACTCCTTTTTCTCACCAAACAAATCATCACATCAGAGAACACAAATGTCAAACAACAATTTTATATTCTTAACAACACAATAAATCATCAGACAAAGATCAAACAGAGATATTATGAAAAACAAATAAGAACAACTTGAAGATCTGATGAACACTTTGAATATTCCGGTCACCTGAAAATTTTCCGAACAACGATTTTGCACAATGTTTCAATAACAACCTTATCCTAACATGTATAACAAAGATTTAACAAGTTTTTTTTAGCAAAACAAACAGCAAAATCACAAGGTTTTCACGATTTTAACACCTGTTTTTCAAAAAAAATAAACTTCAAACTCAAACTTTAAGAAAAACACATTAAAATCCTTTTGAAAACACAAGAAAACAACTTGGTTTTAACAAGGAATCGAGCCAAACGCTCTGATACCAATGTGTGTGTGTGTGTTACAGTGTGTTCAATCTCAAATCTATTCAGATTTGCCTATTGTTTCAGTCTTCTGTTGCTGTTTAAATACTACAGCATGATTGGCGAACCTTCTGTAGTCGACGAAGGTTACTGAAGAACCTTCACATGTGACGAACATTAAGCTTAGGGACGAAGGTTAACCTTCGTCCAACAATAGCTTAGTCATGCAGATCTTTAAATGTTCAGCCCAATGAAGTTGATTGGCCCAACACTAGAAAAAGGCCCAATATGCATTCAACATGCATTTTTTACGTATATGCATTCTGAGAATTCATATTTGTAAAGACTAGTCAACATGTGACATCATCATGATGATGTCATGGTGATGTGTAAACAGGAATTGGTCCGCGGCTCTCCGTGCTTCGCGTGTCGAACTCTGGGGCGCACGACGGAGGAATGTCGCTACGTCGGGCTTGAGCCGAACCTAACCGAGTCGAACTGAGTCGCGTCGAACCGAGTCGCGTCCAATCGGTAAGGTGCTCTTGCAACAGGTGCTGCTCCAGGTATAATGTCGATTCTGAACTCCACTTGCCTATCTGGTGGTAAACCAGGTAGTTCTTCAGGGAATACATCAGGGTATTCAGAAATGATGGGAATGTCTTCAATCTTCGGTTTTGGTTCATTAATAGTTACTTGTGCCATGTAGATGACACAACCCTTCTTCATACACCTTGACGCCTTAAGCATTGACACTTGCTTAGGCAACCCATACTGAGTATCTCCTTGTATTGTGAGTGGCTCACCATACGGAGTCTTGATCACTACTTTCTTTTTATCACAAACGATCTGTGCTTGGTTATGGGGTAACCAATCCATGCCTATTACTATGTCGAAACCAGCTAATTTCAAAGGAAGCAAGGACAATGGAAAGGAGTGGTTCCTAATGGATATAAAACATCCATCTAACACGGTTGAGGCAGTTTCTATGGTACCATCGGCCAACTCTACTTCATTTTTCATGCTTAGAGTTTTAATAGGCAGATTTAATAACTTGCAAAACTTATTATCTACAAACAACTTATCTGCACCCGAATCAAACAATACCCTCGCATAAACATCATAAGGTACTTGTTATCACGTTGTCATCCTGAACTGCTTCCCGTGCATTCATTTGAAAGACCCTAGCATTGGTTTTCTTTCCTTCCTCAGCTTTCTTGGCATACTTTGGGCAGTTAGACTTGATGTGCCCTTTCTCATTACAATTGTAGCAAGTAGCATCCTTTATTTTCTTGCAGTCTAATGTCTTATGCTCACTTGACTTGCAAATCCCACAAGCTCTTGGCTGTGATGGGGACTTTGATTCATATCTGCACTTCCCAAGATGGTGTTTCTTGCAGATCTTGCATTTGGGTTTTTCGCCCGACCGCTGGTCATTCTTCTTGAACCCTGGACTCTTTCTGTGGTCAGAGTTCCCCTTGTGCCTCTTGTCTGAACGGTGTGAGTTATCATCCTCACGTTTTCTCTTCCCAGCATCAGAATGCCTAAGCGATCTCTGCCTGACCGCATCAAGGGTAAGAGATATTGACAGATCAGCTACAGACCTAAAGGTAGTAGGTCGAGAGGCTTTCACGCTAGCTTTGATCTATGGGGCTAAACCCCCAATGAAACGGGCTATTCGTTTTGGTTTCGGCGTCACCAAATAAGGAACAATCGAGACATGGTATTAAAACTCGTGAGATATGCCTGACAGTCTAAATTCTTCATAACCAATGACAAAAAGTCAGTCTCGGTCTTCTCAACTTCATGTTGAGGACAGTAATTCTCCTTGATAAGAGCAACAAACTGATCCCATGTCAGATTGTACAACGGGATCTTTCCAGTAGCTTGGATCAAAGACGTCCACCAAGCCAGAGCTTCTCCTTTAAATGATTGCGACACAAACTTCACTATATCCTTTTCAGCGCAACCACTAATATCAACCACGGTATCCATCTCGTCTAGCCACGTCATGCAATCTATGGCTCCTTTTTCCCCAGTGAAATTCCTGGGCTTGCAGGAGACGAAATACTTATAGGAACAACCCCCAATACGTGGCTCTTGATCGAATACGATCTTCTTAGACGGAACACTATGCTGATTTGAGGAGTGTTGAGCATCATCCTTCTTTGACTTATGAGGTTTAGAAGGTGGCTTACTATGAGCCTCAGAGTGAACCTTAGGGTGTGATTTTGCGTCTTGTACAGATAGGGTCCTGCTGCGGGTACCACTTGATTCATTATCTCGTCTGTCTAGAGCTCGGGTAACGGCATTGTCTATTAATGCCTGCAGCTCTGCACCAGCTATGTTGATTCTGGTGGTATCATGATTCTCTCTCTGGTGACTGTTGACTTCATCAGACCCGGCCATGTAGCTTGCTTGCTACATAAAATATTAACAAGGATTTATTCAGGAGTCTAATATGGAATTGTCTTTTATGGCAATTCATTAACCATGGTAACTATAAACCATATTTGGTTAATTTATTAAAAGTATTCATTTAGGATTTTTCATCATAATTTATCCTAATTATAAAGTATTAAGGGTATTATTAATGGCACATAAGGCCTAGTCACAAGGACAATTTAGATTATAAACCAAGATTTCAGAGGATCGAGGTATTAAGGTTTGAACGTAGTTCATTACCTTTTATTTGACAGGGAGTCGTAGACTACAATCTGTCTTTTGTCTTATATGACAATGATTATGGCTCGTAGGCCCTACATCACAAATGGATGTTTAAATAATAAGGAAGGAATTGGAAGAACCCAATATAAGAATGACATGTGTGATTTTAACATATCACATCTGCCAGGAGTGTTAACATGTTTTCAGATGTTAACAAGTGTTTAAATCCTTTTAAACAGGTTTTACCATTATGGCCAGGTCTATAATGACATGCAGGCTAGGTTATACCTTTTAAGATTCTTATTTAATATTTAAAGGCAGATCTTATAAAAGGAATGACATATTTTGGATTTATTTATTTCATATATATTACATTTATGCATAAATGACAAAATGAAATTTAAATTATAACATGCCACTAAAAATTAAAAGAGTACATGAATGCCCTAAGCGGGACTTTAACAGAAAAGACATGCCCACGCAGGGGCTAAACTGGAATACAAGTCCTCGCAGGGACTGAATACAGAAAATAGATGTCCATGCAGGGACTAAGGATAGAAAGACAAGTCCACGGAGGGACTAAGTACAAAAATAAATAAATGTCCACCCAGGGACTTGATTGAAATTTCAACAAATACAAAATAAACAAATAAGGAATTTAATGATCCCTTTTGCTCTTTCCCTTAATTAAGCTCGCCAGTCCTTTGAGGAATCCCCGGTGGTCCCTACGTTCCTCTTGAACCTCCCGTTCCACCTGGCTCAACCTCTGTAAAATCTCCTGTTGCTGTTGGGGCTGAATCAATGGCGGTTGTGGCGGCTGCTGATGCGGAGGTTGAGGAGGTGGTGGGTGTTGATACCCATAAGGTGGGTACCCAGTTTGGTAGGAGGATGCGTAAGGCCCTTCAGGATGTTGGGCATTGTAGTTGGCTGCTACAAGGTATGGGTCAACATTGGGGGCATTGTAGTAGTTATACCCCGGGTAGGCAGGCTGCTCAAAGGGGTTGTATGCCGCTGTACCGGCGCATGTAGGAATTGAGTTATCATAACCCACTGGTGGCGGTGCGACTGGCGCAGACTCCACCTCAGAAACAGGGTTCGAAGGCCCACCCATCTCTGGGTCTTCATATAGTGGCGGGTAATGACTGCCACTTGAATGCTGAGGGGTGCTGATACGGATTCCCCCTCGCACGGACATCCGTGCGGTTGTTCTTCTCCGCCTCGGTGGCTCCGGAGGCAGCTGCTGCTCAAGCGGTGGTGGTGGCGGTGGAGTAACCGCTACAAAAAATGAATCCTCCGAGGGATCCTGCTGCTGCTGCTGTGAGTGGTAACTGGGAGTAAACACCCATTCGTATTGGGCAAACCTTGCCTCATACCTGTCTTGACCATGATAAGGTGATCCATGATATGACGACCCATCCGAAATCTCGATGGGGTGAGTAGGTGTTCCGGTTGGTGGCTGGGCAGGTTCCGGATCCTCTTCCATGTCCATGGAGAAATGGTCCTCCGGTCCCAACGGGTTATAACCCATTGGCTCTTCAATTTGGTTAGCCGGGTTGAACCGGCTTTGAAAGTAGGGTGTTGGGTCGTCGAAGGAATGGTGTGAGTTGGGGCGTTGAATGGGTATGAAAGAGTGATGTGAGTTGTGGGGCTCGTTCTCCGATTGAGGCCCGAAAGAGTTGAGGTAGGAAGATGAGGAGCTCAGCGAGACTGAACGCCTCGCGGGTTCTAAAGAGGTCCTCCAGTCTTCTTGAGGACTGGTACTCAGAGTGGCTGATGGAGTTCGCCGGTGTGAAGGCCTGGCCTAGTGATCGTTGGGGGCGATGAATGGCCCCTTGCCTCTTCCTCTTCCTCGGAATCTTGGCGGCATTTTTGTTGGTCCTGTCAAAACAACCAAAGAACAACAAAAGAAACAATAAAGGACAAAACAAAATAAGTCAGAATTAGTCCTAAGTTCTTTGTCTAGACTCAAAAGTCGAGGAATGTGCAAACTGTGTCATTGAGATTAAACACAAAAGGCTAGTGTTTAATTTACTCAATGTTGGCTCTGATACCAACCTGTCACACCCCGATATTTCCACGTATTTCCGGTGGGCCCGGTGGGGAGTATCGTGACGTAGTTGATATTATCATAGACAATTTATCACAGTTTATATACACAGCGGAAGTCGAAAGATAAAGCATTACAAACTGAATGAAAGTAATATCATTTATTACAAAACGGTTGTAAAGGATCCACAGGCGGATCAAAGTTAAAAGAAACATTGCTCAGCAGATTTATAAACATCTAAGCTTGCAAAACTCTTTATTGATGCTAGGAGTAGCCAGCCTATTCCGATTAGTACCTGCACTTAACCTTTTTGGAAAATACGTCAGTTTTCACTGGCAAATACAATTAACCGACTCATTTTGAAAATGTTTAAGAAAATTTATTTGAATGCACAAGGCACAAATATCTTTTATAACTTGGGATAATTATTTAAATATAAACTTGTAAAAGAATTACATGTTCGTTATACGTTCAGTAGCCCGGGCTAAATACCGGGTTAGAGATTAATTGACACACCACATAATATAATCCCGCAATGAGTTATTCTCGAACGGCGGTTATATCTTTTTATATATGCACCGGCAGGTGTATGCCTACACCCCGTGCTTAGGTCGTGGCCATTTCAATAAATGATGCCAAGGATATCCGGGACATGGTCATTAACCCCCCCCCCCTAAAGGCTTTAAGCAAACAAAACATATTAAACGGGTCATCTCAATAAATTAACCTTCATATGATTAACAATTCAATGCCCGATCAAGCGGTATTTTATATACCGTACCCCAAGCCCGTTTAAGGGAAAATATAGTTAAAAGTATTTACATGAGCAAATTATATAAATTTATCCCAGCCGTATAAATTAGCAAGTGCAAGTATCTTTTACTGGGCTCCTAAATCTGGAACGAAGGTTTTAATAACCTATTAGATTCCTAACGGGTCTTAATTAAGCCTAAACTTAGACCGGTTAGTTTTAAAAGAAGATATACGGTTCAAAACGCACGCTTAAGCGAAGACCGGATTAGAATGTAGTTTAGACCCGACAAGTTTGTATACTTGTATAATATGGGTAAACTAAACACATTCTGGATTTTGAGATAAAAATGATAAGGCTTGACCCGTTTCGGCTCATTTATGCAAACTAGTTACATAAACCGCACCGAACGCGAAAAATGCGTATCGGGTAACCAAATGAGTCATGAACAGGTTTCCTAAGTTAATATGTCTTAAATATGTTGTGATATCAGTAGGATACCTTCCATTATGCCCAAAACGAATTTAAACTCAAATTAAGCCCCGTAGGGGTATTTTGGTCATTTTAAAGGTTAAAAAAGAGATTAATTATTAATCTGAGGTTCAGGTCTGAAAATATCAGAAAAAATATTTAATTTAATAAGTTATATCAGTAGGGTATTGCCTATATGTGAAATTTATCATCTTTAACCAAACTATGCACCGTAGGGACATTTTGGTAATTTCACATAAGCTTTAAAAGGTCAAATTTAGAAATCTGAGTTCAAAACTTTATCTTACTGTTAAGATATAAAAATTTACTAAAAACATCAGTAGGTATTAAGTCTTATATGTTTAAAAATAGTTTTAACTCATACTATGCGTTAAAAACGCGTAAAAGTCGCTTTTAAGCGATTTTCGGTTTAAAATAGGAAATCTGAGTTTTTGATCAGTTTATAAATTTCAAAATGTTTTATTTATGATATAAAGTCAGTAGAAAAAAGTTTGGTATCAATATGTTATGTAAAACTCATTTTATTCAAGAAAAGGGTATAACCGACAATTACCGAATTGAAGCAAGTACTCTATGTTATGCTCAGCTTAAAAATAAATAAAAATCTTCAAAAATCCCAAAATATTATTTTACATCAGTGGGTAAAATGTTTGGTGTCAAAATTTGGGTTTAGATAGGCTTTATGTTAATTACGCCGTTTAATTAATAAAAAGCTTCTTAATTACGATATTGAGCATAACTTCTAATCTAGACCTCAAACTGATGTCAAAATTTTAGGACAAGTTTATAAATCAGTAATAAAGGTTTTTGTCCTCTCACATTTTTAAAATTCTCGTTTTAAGGTCAAAAGGGCATAACGGTCAACATTTAGGCATATAACGGAAACATGCAAATGAATCGGATAAATTAGGAACCAAGTTGTATAACCTCAGAGGGTTACACTAACCTATAACCTGGTCCTAATAGCGCTCTAAGGAATTTCTAAAATATGCTACATTGGGTCAGAACTGAAAGTCAAAGCAAAAGTCTACTATTGCGCTTTTCGGTCCCGAACCGAGCCTAAACTGAAAATTGTCAGGTTGAACATGCTTAGACATGTTCTTATGTTAATTACCAAGTTATACAAGTGATAAAAACAGGTTTCATGGCTTCTGCATTGCTAATTATGCGTTTATTCGAAAATTAGCTTTCTATTGACTTTTTATCATTAAGTTTGACCCGACAATTGACCTAGTTAGAGTGGAAATCAGAGTGTGCCCTTTTAAGAGTTTATTACCCACATAATTACCAACTCATAGCTACTTTCAATTCGAGAATTGACTGGACCATTAGTGATTAATCACTAAGTCAAACCTTAATTATGACGGGTTTGAATTTAGGCCATTAAACTAATAAAACTGAAATTAGAGAGGTTAAGGAAGCTTACTGAAGTACTTAGTACGATTTAGAAGCTAATGGAATCTTGTGTGAGGTTCAGAAAGCTCCAGAGAAGTCCTTGGAGTGAGTTGAAGTAGCTTTGAAATGAGTAAGAACAATGATTGCAACATGAAGCTCTTATATAGCAACTTAAAACGCATGAGATCATTCCAACAAGGTCTATGGGTGATCCTTGATGAGTCCCAAGTGTCCCTATGCATGAAAAAACACTGAAACAGCCCCTGAATTCGAATACAAGGCTTCTAAGGCGGTGGAACTGGTTGTACTCGCCGGTGTGCAGAGATTCTGTCCAGGTCAGGCCGTCGCGTCGCACGACGGCAGAAGGTGAAGGTGGTGGCGCAGCGCCATCATGCGGCTAACCTGATCAGCATGTTTCAATTAATGACATTTCACCCCCTGGACCTTCTAAAACGTAATTTCTTCCTTTTTAAGCACTTTTAACCCATTTAACTTTTATTCTTGTGATCCATGAGATATAACCAAACACCGTTAGGTCCGGTTACGTTGAATGATAACCGAAAACATAAGTTTTGCCTTGTTGACGCTTTTAACCCCTTAATTACGAAAGTTAACGTATCATCCTCATATGATTTCGAAACCTTGTGAAATTTTTATCCCTTATTATTGGGAGTATAATTAATCGTTACAAGGCTCTGGGTTTGTTAAAAAGGTCACTCAGAGGTATAACTTAAACATGTTGACACATTTAACCCTCGCGTCTTGTAAACTTTCACTTTCTTTCACAAACGGTTTCATACGCTTCATGATTCATTCGTTTAAGGGTATAAACATCGTGTAGGGTTGTTAAAAGGCATAATTATCAAATGTTGACACTTTGAATCCTTATATACATATATTTTCTTCGTTTGTCAACTTCAATCCCTCATATTCAATTCGCTACACGTTTAAAGTCCATGACACGTGTCTTTATTATATTGGTCATGATTTTACGAGGTGTTACAAATTTCATGTTCAGAATTATGTAAGGCTTGAATAAACATGATTAGGGTTTTATGTTTTTAACCCATGTTTAAAGATATAATCAACATGTGGTATCAGAGCAATGTCGATTATATCTATTCAATCATGTGATTTGATGATTAGTTTCTTCTAAATAATTGTTGAATCATTTTTTTATGAATAAGGGTATGAAACTGAAGAATGTATTTAATAAAATGCAATCATGGGATTCAAAAGTACACAATGGAAATACTATGGTTGACATTGTTGTCGTTTGTTATCTTCTTTTGTTGATTTAAAACTCAATTCCTTTTCAATTTATTACTCATTACCATGAATCAAAATTATTTTTCATGGCCCTAACTTAATTAATCTAATCACTTATTCAACTTGATTATTATTTTTCCATAAATGACCATCAATGATCAACTTGATGTTGAAACGTCTAATCATCAATTTCATAATATGGATAGTTATTTTGCCTTCACTATGGGCATCAAATAATGATATAGTATTGGTTGTCATATTTTGCAATAATTTAGTCAAGAATTGTTTTATGCAAAATGGCACCATACTGTATTTTTTAAATTCATGAAATTGTGTATTAAATTATCAACACAATATTTGGTTGATGATATGAATTTGATTTTTTTAAGTCATGATTATTTCTTTTGAATTTAATTATAAGGAAACCAAATTAGCCGAGTGTGTTTCCTTAATTCACTTAAAATAATATTTTAATCATGTCTTAAAATACCTCTTTAAGTAACCATGTGTATTGTTGAACAATGAAACTTTCGGCTATTCATTTGAATATACACAAAGTGAATTCCTAGCCTAATTTACATAATATAGCATTTCTTGCCCAAAGGTGTTATGTTATATTTATGTGCTTTACCTTATTGTGTATGTATGTTCATCATGATACATGAATTTTGGTCAAAGCCAAAGCGAAGCCAGAGTTCATGTAGAACATTGAGACAGTCTATATTTATGTGTGTTCATAATATGTGAATTTTGGTCAAAGCCAAAGCGAAGCTAGAGTTCATATAGAACACTTAAGACGGTCTATTATTTATGTCGTTCATAATGCTGGATTTTGGTCAAAGCGAAGCCAAAATTTAGGTAGAACATTAAAGCCGAGGTTTATTATTTTATATCGTTCATAATGCGTGAATTTTGGTCAAAGCCAAAGCGAAGCCAAAATTCAGGCAGAACATTAAGTTGATTTTATTTATTTATGTTCATAATACATGAAATTTGGTCAAAGCCAAAGCGAAGCCAAAGTTCATGTAGAGCAATAAGTCAATCTATTATGTATGTTCATAATGCATAAATTTTGGTCAAAGCCAAAGCGAAGCCAAATTTATTTAGAACATCAAGACAATCTGTTATTTATGTACGTTCATAATGTCTGAATTTTGGTCAAAGCCAAAGCGAAGCCAAAATTCAGGTAGAACCTTAAATTAGTCTGTTATTTTGGTGTTATAGTAGACTATATCTTCAATATAATAAATTGTGCCTGCCTTACTTGATTACCCCATAATGTAAATCACTCCAAACTTTTTCTTAAGTTTGTATCTCATCTATTTCATCCACTCTAATTTCAAAAACTAAAATGTTTTGCTTACTAAAGAGTTTCTACAAAATTTGCTCTTGTTGGATTGTTGATTATTTCTTAAGATATGATAATCCTACTGCTCTTTTCTGATAAGAGTTTTACAGAAGAAAACTAGAGCATAACTAGTGGGATAAGTCAAACATTATGATAATCAAGAACCCACTTAATTATTGATATCATCTGAGCCATCTAGATTCTAAATTTCCTAAGACTAATTTATTTTCTTTGGAAGAATCAAAATAACTCCTAAGACGCATGCATTACTCTATATTCTGACTATAAAGATTAGTGACATATGTGAATACATCATGATGTACAATACCATGACCCATAATTTAAAGGTTTACACATGGAAATCAGTACACTTTTCTGGTGCATTACATATAACTTTTCCACTAATATCATAAGTTGCCTTAAGAATCAACTATTACACTCAAGAGTACCAAAGGAAAATGAGTGTGTTGATTAGCAGCATATGTACAGGAAAAGGAATGCATGAAACTGTAAAATTAGATGTTGTTCATCTCACCGCCACTAAACCTGAAAGGAGGATACTTTTAAGATTCAGAGATAGTGTACAAGTACTACTTCCAGCTATAGGTTTCTTCAAAAGAAAGTCTCACTACAGGTTTATGCCATTAAACTAGGCATGAGCATCGAGACTATCCATAATTCAATGGAACAGCTGGCTAAGATAAGTTGTAAGATATTTATGATATTTAAGTCTGCTAATGGTAATATTCTAACCAACACATGACCGGTTGACTCTAGTTCTATGTGTTTCCTTACTAGAAATCAACAAATAATTAATATGAGAGTTAGTGGCAAAATTTTATGTTAAGACTATAAGAACCATAATAAGCTGTTTTATAATCTGACTTTATGATACCTTATATATTCTGTAAATTATTCAGAATTTAGTATCAATACGAAAGCTACATTATGACAGTTGTGAGGTTTGCATGGTCATGACAAAGTCACTCTTACCTTAAACTCTCATATTGTTTGTCATCACAATCTGGATAAGAAACCTTATAAGATAGAACTAGATGATACTACATTTTCCACAACTTTTGTTATCTACAAACTTCATCCATTAAGACCAAATTGCATGCGAAATTTGGACTAGGTTAATGAAGGATGAAATATTATCAAATCTCATTTTTAGTGACTTACGAGCATGTGTTAAAAGCCTTAATATTTAAATGGCTATGGGAATAAATCAAGTTCCATCAGAAATTATATTTCATTGGAACTTATCCTAAAATGGAATCAGACATAAGTCATTTATCATTTCAAATAATATTTACTTGTATCTAATATGTCTCATATGGATCAATTTATTAAATAATTAATTCATATATACTATGATTCCTTCTAAATATGTCCCATAAAATTTTTATAACATCTGGACATTAAGGAAATCAAGTCTAACATATATGACATGTTCCCACAGCACGTACATCATTGAAACTTATCTTGTAGCATTCCTAGAGATCTAAAAGGTTAGTGGGAGCATTAAATGTCTTAATCTTAATTTGCGAGAGTTGCAAGAGGCATGGGAGTGAAAATTTGTTGTTACCTCAATTTGTACCTCCTGTACAAGACACTGCTCCTTCACAACTTTTCTCTTTAAGAATATACTGCTACTTTAACAAAAGTTTCATTGTTGCTTAGACGTGGCCACACTCGGATTTCTTGCCAAACTTGTAATCCTCAAACAGAGAAACAACAAGAAGTAAATTCATTAATTTGTTTCTTTATTAGAATTTATTGGTCTTTTAATGTTGACCATAAGCATGATAAATTGTTAAAGACTTCTAAGTCAGTGGGAGCACTAAAAGTCCTTATCAGGACTTGCCAAAAGTGCAAGAGGCGGGGGGAAGAGACCTATTAAATTTTACTCCGATTACACCTCTTGCACACCATACTGCACCAACTCTTACACACTTAGAATCTTGAAAGTGATAGTAACTTAATCAAGAGTTAATCCATAAAACTGAAACTCATAATACAACCCAATAATCAACTACGTAGGTCATCTAGGTTTAACTTTGATGATTATGTAACCTCCTTGACTTAAGTTGAAATGGATATTGGAAAGTTTAGTGGTCCTACTTCCTCTAATTAAGTCATTAGCATCAATCAATTTTCTAAATGGAATAAGAATTGTTATTAGCAAATTTGATTTTAACGTTTGAGATTTGGTTGAATTACCTAAGGGTGTTCATCACTAAACAAAATCTGAATGCAAACGTTAAGACGCTAAAAGTATGATTGATTGTTAAAGGTTATGCTTAGAAGAGAATTATTTATCAAAGAATCATCTTACCTTTCTTACAAAATATTTCTTTGAGGATCATTGTTGTTCTAGTGGCTTATAATCATTTAGAGCTACATTATATGAACACTAAAACAACTTTCCTTAAACAAAGACTTATACGTTCATAAAACAACCTGAAAGTTCTAAACTGAAGGTCAAGAACACTTACTTTGTAAGTCAATTAATTCCATGTATCGCTTTAAGGCAAACATCAAAATGTGATGAAATCTTAATGCATTTTTTTCATCAAGAATTAAGTGGATTTATGTACCTACCTCAAGATGAGTGGGAGCAACTAATGTAAAACTTGTCCTTATATAGATAGCACTTTTTGGATAAGTATATGTTACACAAGTCAAATAATTTCTCACACATATTTTGATATAATGAATCTCGGAGATATCACTTACGCGAGAGATATCAAAATATACCGAGATAGACTCAACAGGACATTAGTTTCGTCCCATAAGCTTTACTCTAAAGCGGGCTCTTACATGTGTAACAAGCAATATAGCTCTCCTTTAGAAGATAAAATGATAAATGATATTACTTCCTTATGCTTTGTTAATTAGAAGCCTTACGAAGGTTCAAGTCTATACTCGTTTAGATATTGCTAACATTGATGAACATTAGACCACTCTAGATTATTGTGAAGCATCTTACGATATCTTTAAGAAACGAGAAAGACTATAAAGAAGAGGTTGATTATTCTTACCTTGATTTTGTAATATTCAAAAGAACCTAAAAGTCAATTTGGGGAATCCTTATGTTTGCAGACAAATTTATCTCATGGAGGAGTCATAAGAAACTGTTAACAACAACCTAAATTATAATGACATAATATGTTGTTAATTAACAACGCAATTGTCACTAAATGTTGTTAAAATTTTATCAGTAGACTCATAAACTTATTAACTCCATATAAATACTATATTGAAGACTTACTGTGAAAAGTCAGCTACCTTATTTCCTTGAACAGTAATAGTTCGAGAGGTGCTGCATTAAACTTCGATACAAAATTATTGTTCGTTTATGAACAAGAAGAGGAAACTAATTATTTGTATCGAATACATTTACATTCATGATATGCTTGTGGATCCGATAACAAAGGTCTACACCCAAAGTCTTTTTAAGAGCTCATAATAAAGACGAGTTTTACTAAAGGCCTTACATAATAGCATATCGTACATATGAATGATTAGTTATTTTTCCTCAATTATACAATTTGTTTGTCTATAAATACGTATGTGCACCTAATGACGTATAGACAATAATTATACAAATTAATTTCAAAGGGCTTACCTCAGTCATTTTGGTCTTTAATTTACGTATGTTTTGATTTGGGGTTGTAACATGATTAATGGGGGTCTTGAGTTGAAAATAACTCAATGACTGTATTTTTATGTTACAGTTTCAATTTGAATCATTAATTAATATTATAACTTGGTCAAACTTACTTATGCTTATCACAAATGATCACTCGGCCAAGTGGGAGAATGTTAGAAATAACCGGTTCATGTGGCCTAACGGATCATTTGAGTAACGTTGCCAATATGACACAATTACAAGTTCCTAACATATACTTGATGGAAGTAATTGTTATAAGTTAACGGGACTTTACGATTTCCCTTTAGATGCCTTTAATAGAGAGAATACCAAGAGTTTATAACCAACTATGATTTATGATCATAATTATAGATCATTAGTGATAGTAGTCATGGTTTATAAATAGTTATATAAAGAACTCTTTTAAGAACACTAGAACCACATTTTCTCTCATCATCCCATCAAGACTAAGGCATCATAACGGGAATCATGGCTTCATCATCATCTGCAAAGATAATCATTCCCACAAGTAAGTGCCTATAATTTCATGTTCGTAATTATGTAAGGCTTGAATAAACATGATTAGGGTTTTATGTTTTTAACCCATGTTTAAAGATATAATCAACAAATATTGCTATCTATTGTCATTAGTATTAGGTTTTGTTAGCTGATGGCGCCAGAAACACCCCCCCCCCCCCCAAGTGTTTTTTCCCTTCCTAGTGTAATTTTATCGAAATTTTTTATATAGTGTAAAATATTGGATTTTGAGACTTCAGCTCCCTGACTTTTAGCGAAAACTAAGTTCAAGATGCGCTAATGTTGGTGAAGTTAATGTCTTATGTGTGTTAATCATAAACATGATTTGGGGCATTATTAACAATGCATAGTGAAAAGGACAAACTTATTATATACTTTATTTTCACATATTATAATGATTCACAGATGTAAACTGGATACTTAAAATTTGTTTATGTATTGGATGACTATTATTTTTATAACAAAACACTAAAGAAAATATGTAAAAAATGAATAAATAAAAAGAATTAAGATATTTATGACTTTCCATTACAAAGTCAAAGGTCCCGGAATAATTGTATGACTGTTAAACATAGGAAGCAATTTTGGTTGTATGGGTGTTAAAGGCAAAGATATGTCATGCAACAATGACATAGCACATAGTAGTAACCTTCATAGGTTCCAAAGATCAGAGATGATTGTACCCTTGTCTTATATCATTTAGTTCAACCATAAACTTTTGGCAAACAAGATCATATGATCAAATTTTTATACAGAAGAACATGTTCTTTTCAGAACCAACAAAATGTCGACAACTACAAGAAATGCATACTACACTTTTACATATTGTGTTGGATATAATCTAAGGTAGCGGGTGAGATAAAACGTGGCGGTTACGTAAGTGTATTATGTGGTTTTCGCAGTTTTTAATGTATTTCTTGGTTCAGATTGAACACTCTATTTGTATCTAAAAATTCAGCAAAAGATCTTCGTGACCCAATATCGTATTCTTCATAGTTCATTAAATTGTTGGTTCCACCAATGTAGAATGCTTCATAGGGAGGGAAGTTACCCGCAAGTCCGAAACATATTAATTAACTATATATTAAAAAGTGTTGTTTGATGAATAGTAATTTCTTTTGTTGGAATGCTAGGCCGTTATCAGACTAATCCTGGCCTAGATCACTGGAAAGCAGCTAAAAAGGTACTTCGATATCTGCAAGGGACGAAAGACTATAAACTGATTTATAGAAGAAGTGATCATTTAGAAGTGATAGGCTATTCTGATTCTGACTTTGCCAAATGCAAAGATGACAAGAAATCCACTTCGGGCTATATCTTTATGTTAGCAGGCGGACCTATCTCATGGAAGAGTCATAAATAACAGTTGACCACAACTTCCACAATGATGGCAGAGTACATTGATGTTTATAACGCAACCTGTCATGGAATGTTGCTTAGAAATCTGATCACTGGACTCAAAATCGTTAATTCCATTTCTAGACCATTGAAGCTTTACTGTGATAACTCAGCTGCCGTTAGTTTCTCGAACAGTAACAGTTCGACTGGAGCTGGTTTTTATCTCGATACAAAATATATGTTCGTACGTGAACGAGTTGAGGAAAATAATCTTTGTATTGAGTATATTAGTACTAAAGATATGCCCGTGGATCCGATGACTAAAGGTCTCTCTCCTAAGGTTTACGAAGAACATGTGCGGAATATGGGATTTAGTAAAGACCTTGTTTAGCATATTGTACTAGCTTATGTTTTATGATTAATGAAAGTTCCTCAGTTTGATTTTGTATGTCTCTTAGAGTATGTTCAACCGGTATAATGGCATATAGACAAATAAAGTTACAAATCAAACAAAGGGCTTATGCGTATTTTGATCATGATGATTAGGTTTTAAATTAAGGCTATAGTATGACTAATGGGGGTCCTGAGTCGCATAATGATTCAATGGCTGTATTTCTCTGCAATAGCTCTTGTTTAAGGCTAAAATGAATGTTAACTCCTGATCAGGCTTATCTAATACTCATAGTAAATGATTACTCGGCTAAGTGGGAGAATGTAAGATTAAATATATTATGTTTTAATATTTAACCTAGTAGCCATTATAATCATTTACATAATATTGATCAAAATATATAATGACCTATTAAATAATTAGTTGGTAATTGTTAATGGACCATATTACCCTTATTAACTAATTAGGTTTCCTCTTGGGTGCTTATATAAGGAGACTTATGTAGAGGTTCTAAGGTTAGACACATAACCTAATTCTCATAACATCAATATCGACCTCCCACTCCTAAACTAATACCCTTTTCGGTTTCATCATCACCATCATCAGTCTGCACCCTAAGGAGGAACCAGATCACCTTGACTAAGATGTCGAACTCTATGGCTTCTTCTCTGACTGGATTCTACACTGCATTGTCTGCGGTGACAGGTATGTTTTCATGTTTTCCATTATGTTTAAACAGAACTGATCCAACATGTGGTATCAGAGCATATGTTGATTAGTCAGTTCTGTTTTTGTATCCATCAATTCTGGGATAGAAATCTGGAAAACGGAATTTTGAAAGCCTAATATAATTCACAGCCGGTTTCGAGTCGAATATAACCACTCGAGATCACTGTTTTCGGAAAAAGATTAACTATATGTTCACTCGAAATCAAATGGGTTATGTTTTATGTCTGAAATCTGGTTACAAAACATTAAAAATTCAGGTTTCGGGTTCCAGAATTATGTTTTATTTTTTAGGGTTCATCACATGTTCTTAGGAAAATTCGAAAATTCCTTTATGTTTTGGAATGTAACTAGGATTAATGAGTGTTTTTTTCCTGTTTGATCCAATTTTATCTTCTAAGTTTATTCGAAAACTGTTAATTGATAATCATATAAAATTTATGAAATATTTTGATAAAAATAGATCATCATTAAAACAGGAAACCATATCTCAAAATCCCTAAGAATTCGATTTTTCAGTTACTTTCACAATAACAGCTGTTAACAAGAGTTTCGAGATCCCTTTTAACGACCCGAGACCAAAATCTCGATTCGAGACCACAAGGTCTCGACTCGAAATCATAAGTGTTCTCAAATCTTTACAACTCAAGACAACAATTTCGAATCGAGACTATAAGGTTTCGACTCGAGATCACTGAGGTTTCGACTAAGGGCTTCAATCTTCATAACTCGAGACCGTGGTTGCGACTCGAGACCTCATCAAGGAGTCGAGATCTCATAAAACACAGTAGTCGAGACCATGATTATGACTCGAGACACTGAGGTTGCAACTCGAGACCAAAATGAGTCGAGACTTGACTCGAGATCGCACTCGAGATCTCATAACTGAGTTCGATCTGCGCTAACAGGTGGTTTGCTATTAAATAATTGGTTTTTGTAAATATTTAGTTAATTAATCAGAATCAGATAATGTTTTTTACAAAACCAAAATAGCTTAACTTGAATGAGCTTCTGATGTATCATTTATGGCCAAAGCTGATTTGATACATCTACTTATCGTTCAAGTATTACGAAAGCAATGTTAAGTATGCATTACAAACGTGAATGTCTTAATATCTGGCCAAAGCTGATTTAATTCATTCATATATAGCATACTTAACAAGTGCATAACTAAAGTGATTGTTTCATTTCTGGCCAAAGCTGATTTGTCACAAACACTTTGCACACATGCTTAAATGATTACACTTCTGGCCAAAGCTGATTTGTCTTCGTTTAAGTAGAATTTTAACTAAGTCTATTATTTGATGTTAGTAATAGACAATATCACAGCTTCATAACTAAAATGGTCATTATTTATGTCTGCATTAGTTTAACATACCCTTAGATCACATTAGGACTTCTTCCTTAGTATCATAAATTGCTCAACTTATTTCCACTATCAGCACCCAATTGGGGGATTCCACCTTTGACTGGTGATAACTTTGCTGCATGGAAGGATGCTCTCATGCTTACGCTTGGATTGCTTGATTTTGACTATGCTCTAAGAGAGAATAAGCCAGCGGACCTTACTCCACAAAGTACTGCTGCTGAGCAATTGACTCATGAAAAATGGACTAGGTGTAACAGCATGTCTCTCATGTTCATGAAGCAGTCCATAAGCAATGCAATCAGAGGAGCCTTTCCTAATTCTGAAGATGCTAAAACCTACTTGGCTTCTTTGGAGGCACAATTCAAGGGGACGTCTAAAGCACACGCTAGCACTCTTATTCTCAAGCTGGTGACGACTAAGTATGATGGGAAGAGCGGCATTCGCGAGCACATCATGATGATGAATGACATGGCCAATAAGCTAAAGGGGCTGGAAATGGAAATAAGTGATGGTTTCCTCGTTCATTTCATCATTACTTCACTTCATTCATCCTTTGAAGCATTCAAGATCAATTAAAACACTCAGAAGGACAAATGGACGATGAGTGAGCTGGCCGCCATGTGCGTACAGGAGGAAGAGCGTATGAGGATGGATCGCACTACTGATGTTGCTAACTTCACCACCTCCAACTCTAAGAAGAGGAAGAACAATCATCAGAGGAAGGATGCTTCAAAAGTCCAAAGGCCCAATCCCAATACAAGTGCACCTTCCAGCTCTAAGAACTCCTTAGGCAGAATCCACTGCAAGTTCTGTAAAAAGGCAGGACATATGCAGAAGGAATGCCCTGACTTTAACGAGTGTGGCTGGCTAAGAAAGGTAACGATTATTTTATGATACTTGAGTCCTATAATTTAAATGTTCCTGCTAATTCTTGGTGGTTTGATTCTGGTTCTATGGTTCATGTTACCAATTCAACTCAGGGATTCCTTACAATCCGAAAGCTGGAAAGAAACCAAAGAACGCTTAAGGTTGGGGATGATCGAGAATTAGAAGTGAAGGCCATTGGAACATTACAATTATTTATGAAAACTGGTTTATGTATTAAACTTTATGATACCTTATATGTTCCTGAGGTAACTCAGAACCTTGTATCAGGACCAAAGTTAGACATGGACGGTTTTATTGTTTCCCATGGTCATCGCAAACTCTCTATCCTCTATGATTATGTTCTTTATGGTACTGGTATTCTGGATGGTGGTCTCTATAGATTAGAACTAGATGATAATTTTTCCAAATCTTTGTTATCATATAACATTATTGAATCACTCACAAAGATGAAATAGAAACGAGACTTAGAGACTTCATCCATGTTGTGGCATCAACGTTTTGGTCACATCTCAAGAGAACGATTAAATCGTCTCGTAAAGGATGAAGTCTTACCTCCTCTCGATTTCTCTGATTTTGGAACATGTGTCAAATGTCTTAAAGGTAAAATGACATTAGCGAATAAGAAAGGTGCCACTAGGAGCTCTAATTTATTAGAACTCATTCACACTGACATTAGTGGCCCCTACCAAATCGCTGGCATAACAGGACATACTTCATTTATCACTTTCATTGATGATTATTCTCGTTACAAGTACTTGTATCTTATTAAGGAAAAGTCTGAATCTCTTACAACTTTTAAAGATTATAAGGCTGAAGTAGAAAAGCAATTAGATCATCAGATTAAAGTTGTGAGATCAGATAGAGGCGGTCAATATTATGGAAGACATACTGATGTAGGTCAAGCTCCTGGTCCATTCTATGAGTTTTGTAAGGGCCAGGGGATTGTGAACCAATACACCATGCCTGGTACACCTCAGCAGAACGTTGTCGCTGAAAGAAGAAACCGTACCCTTATGAACATGGTGCGCAGTATGTTAGCCAACACTAATTTACCATTATTCCTCTGGACTGAAGCATTAAAAGTAGCTGTTCATATACTCAATAGAGTTCCTTCTAAGTTTGTCCCTAAAACTCCTTATGAACTTTGGATAGGAAGGAAACCGAGTCTTAAATATATGAAAGTATGGGGCTGCATTGCTGAAGCAAAACTTTACAATCCTTTCCTAAGGAAACTTGACCCTAAAACAGTTACCTGTTTCTTTATCGGGTATCCTGATAATTCAAAGGGTTATCGTTTCTATTGTCCTTCCCATGTAACCTGTATTGTTGAAACCAAGCGTGCTGCATTCCTGGAGGATTTCAAGGTCAGTGGGAGCAGTACCAACCCTTACGAAGAATTGCAAGAAGTACAAGACGCGGGGGGGGAGACTCGTCGCTTACCATTACTCCGATTACTCCTCTTGTACCCAATGCAACTACTGTACCTGAAGCTACTGCACCAACTCCAAATTTAACTCTACAATCAGAACCCATTATGCCTCATGATGAAGGCACATCAAACGCTCAAAACCAAGACAACGCTGAACCCTATAATCCACTCAGGAGGTCATCTAGGCAAAGGAGGCTTACTAATTGGGATGATTATGTTACCTACCTGACTGAAATGGATCCCGGGAAGCTCAATGATCCTATCTCTTACAATGAAGCCATTAGCAGGGATCAGTCTTCTGAATGGAATAAAGCAATAATTGATAAGCTTGAAGCCATGAAGAAAAATGACGTTTGGGATTTGGTAGAATTACCCAATGGTGTCAAACCCGTAGGATGTAAATGGGTGTTCAAAACAAAACTGGATCCAAATGGGAACGTTGAACGCTACAAAGCGGGATTGGTTGCAAAGGGCTACACTCAGAAAGAGGGAATTGATTATCAAGAGACGTTTTCACCTATCTCTCGTAAAGATTCATTAAGGATCGTCATGGTCCTAGTAGCTCATTTTGATTTAGAGTTGCATCAGATGGACGTTAAAACCGCTTTCCTTAACGGAGACTTAGACGAAGATGTTTACATGAAATAACCTGAAGGCTTTAAACCTGAGGGTCAGGAGCATCTAATCTGTAAGTTGAAGAAATCCATTGACGGGTTAAAACAAGCATCACGTCAATGGTACCTCAAGTTTGATGAAGTCATGAAGAAACAAGGTTTTATGAAGAATCAAGTGGATCAATGCACCTACCTCAAGATAAGTGGGAGCAACTTTACCATACTTGTCCTTTATGTAGATGATATTCTATTGGTAAGTAATATTTTAGACATGTTGCATGAGTCGAAGCGGTTACTCTCGCATAACTTCGACATGAAGGATCTCGGAGATGCTTCTTACGTCATTGGCATCGAAATTCACCGAGATAGACACAAAGGGATCTTAGGATTGTCTCAAAAGGCTTACATAGATCGTGTCCTTACACGTTATTACATGCAATAGTGCAAACCCTCTGTCGCTCCAGTAGTTAAGGGAGATGTTTTCGGTTCATTCCAGTGTCCGACAACAGAGGTTGGGAAGGAGCAAATGAGCCAAATACCTTACGCGTCAATAGTCAGGAGCCTGATGTATGCTCAAGTCTATACTCGCCCAGATATCGCTTATATTGCTGGAATGCTAGGCCGTTATCAGACTAATCCTGGCCTAGATCACTGGAAAGCAGCTAAAAAGGTACTTCGATATCTGCAAGGGACGAAAGACTATAAACTGATTTATAGAAGAAGTGATCATTTAGAAGTGGTAGGCTATTCTGATTCTGACTTTGCCAAATGCAAAGATGACAAGAAATCCACTTCGGGCTATATCTTTATGTTAGCAGGCGGACCTATCTCATGGAAGAGTCATAAACAACAGTTGACCACAACTTCCACAATGATGGCAGAGTACATTGCTGTTTATAATGCAACCTGTCATGGAATGTTGCTTAGAAATCTTATCACTGGACTCAAAATCGTTAATTCCATTTCTAGACCATTGAAGCTTTACTGTGATAACTCAGCTACCGTTAGTTTCTCGAACAGTAACAGTTCGACTGGAGCTGGTTTATATCTTGATACAAAATATATGTTCGTACGTGAACGAGTTGAGGAAAATAATCTTTGTATTGAGTATATTAGTACTAAAGATATGCTTGCGGATCCGATGACTAAAGGTCTCCCTCCTAAGATTTACGAAGAACATGTGCGGAATATGGGATTTAGTAAAGACCTTGTTTAGCATATTGTACTAGCTTATGTTTTATGATTAATGAAAGTTCCTCAGTTTGATTTTGTATGTCTCTTAGGGTATGTTCAACTGGTATAATGGCATATAGACAAATAAAGTTACAAATCAAACAAAGGGCTTATGCGTATTTTGATCATTACGAGTAGGTTTTAAATTAAGGCTATAGTATCACTAATGGGGGTCCTGAGTCGCATAATGATTCAACGGCTGTATTTCTCTGCTATAGTTCTTGTTTAAGGCTAAAATGAATGTTAACTCCTGATCAGGCTTATCTAATACTCATAGTAAATGATTACTCGGCTAAGTGGGAGAATGTAAGATTAAATATATTATGTTTTAATATTTAACCTAGTAGTCATTATAATCATTTACATAATATAGATCAAAATATATAATGACCTATTAAATAATTAGTTGGTAATTGTTGATGGACCACATTACCCTTATTAACTAATTAGGTTTCCTCTTGGGTGCTTACATAAGGAGAATTATGTAGAGGTTCTAAGGTTAGACACATAACCTAATTCTCAAAACATCAATATCGACCTCCCACTCCTAAACCGATACCCTTTTCGGTTTCATTATCACCATCATCAGTCTGCACCCTAAGGAGGAACCAGATCACCTTGACTAAGATGTCAAACTCTATGGCTTCTTCTATGATTGGATTCTCCACTACACTGTCTGCGGTGTGATGTGCGATAAAGTGTTATATATATTAGGTGTATATTTTAAGCCTCTTTTAACACTTATTTTTAGCCAAGTTTTAAATTTATAAAACACGATATTTTACTAACACTAAACACACATATGGGCAAGTGCACCCATCGTGAGCGTAGTATAGCGTTGGTAAGATACCGAGGTCGTCCAAGGACACAAAAGCTTTTAGTACCGGTTTATCCTCAACGTCTAATCAAAATAAAAAGTTTAGAAAAAGGTTTTAAACTAAGAAAAATAAAAACTAACTAAAATGCTGAAAATAAAAATAAAATAAAAACAGATAGACAAGATGAATCACTTGGTTCCGACTCGTATCTAGTATAACCTTTGATTATTTCCGCACTTTTGCACATAATTAAGAGATTATCTTAGTTATTGTAGTAGGCCCCTCTTTTGAAGGTGACGTTACCCTCACCCCAGTAGTTTGAGTCAGCAAGGATACAATCCTAAAAGGGTGGATTATTGGAAGATAATGAATTAAGTTATTAATGCAATATTATGGTAGGCCCCGCTTTTGGCGGTGACGTTACCCTCGACTAAGTAGTCTGAGTCAGCAGGGATACAGTCCTAAATAGCCGGGTTATGGTATTAATAGTAGTTAACTTATGAGGGGATCAAAGAGTTTGGACCCCCGCCATCCAATACCGTGAAGCATTGAAGGAGGTCCTACTAAATTTGACCCAGGTCCATTGCAGGACCTCTAAACGCTGAACAATGGCAAGACCTTTACCAAACCGTTCCCTTAACCCCCGACCAGGTAGCCAACATACCTCCATATAGACCGTGGAGATATGAATGGTGAAAATCCTTTATTTTATATAGACAGTAAAATAATGCCAAGACACCACGGACAAACGATAAGGAAAGATCACCTTCAACATAAGTAACTAGTTATTAAAGTCATTAATACAAAACCAAATAAAAAGTGCAAAAGATTAGAAATAAAAAGTATTATACTAGACACTTTGTCTTCACCAAGTGATGTAAGAGACTTAGGCAAACATGGCCTTGATTGTCAAGAACTCTTACGATCAATCTTGGATCCCGAGACGACTCACACACTCTACGATGGACAATGGATGATGGTGGTGGATGATGGTGTTGTGATGGTGGTGGGTGGTGGATGAAGTGTGAGAGAGGTGGTGTGCCAAGGGATGAGTTGAAATGAAACCAAGCACTCCTATTTATAGGCTGAACAGAAGGCTGGGCACGGCCCCGTGTCCGCTGGACACGCCCCCGTGCCCGTCTGACAATCTCTCTCTTCATTAATTGTAATTCGCAATTACAATTAATGCGCCTGTTGTACTTTCGCCACGCCCCCGTGTTCACTGGACACGGCCCCGTGGTGGGCAATAGAAGCTTCTAAAGGTTTGTCTTTTGTGCCAGGGCTGACCATTCTGGACACGGCCCCGTGCTGAGCTGGGCACGCCCCGTGTCGAGCTGGGCACGCCCCGTGTCGGGCTGGGCACAGCCCCATGCTCAGCTTTCTTCTTGTTTTTGCTTTGGGAGTTGTTGTCGATGGGGGTCGGGCATGCCACGTTTGTCCCTTTTCTTGTATTTATGTTAGATTTTGATGTCTTTTTGCTTCTTTTGTTAATTTGAGCTCATTTAATCCTGAAAATACAGAAAGGAAGACAAAAGCACACTTTTTCCAACATTAGTACTAAAAAAGGGTTAGTTTTATGCCACAGTTGATGAATTTTATATGTTGCATTTTGAACACATCACGGTGACAGGTATGTTTTCATGTTTTCCATTATGTTTAAATAGAACTGATCCAAAAATGTTGTAATGTACATGAGATCATAAATAGGAAACATTACCTTAAATTAGTAACTCTACATTGAAAATTAACCACTCTGACCATACATGAAGTCCCTGCTCCATATAGTAACTACAAATTGCAAAATGGGTTTAGGTCGAAACGGGTGAATTTTAATAAGGTTGAGTCCGGTTGAGCCGTAAACATTTTTGTCCCTTTTTTTTTAAATTATAAAATGTCAATAAACTAAACGTGATTAGAAAATGTTTACTACTACAAAAGCAAGCATCAGAGGCCGGTATTTAGTCCATTAGATGCGATTTTCAACTGCGACTTGTACGTTTTGAATTGAGAAATTTAAGAAGTTGTAAAACTTTGAATAGAGAAATTTAAGGAGTTGTTATTAAGCGTTTAAATACACTTCCGGGTCACTCTAGTTCCATTAAAAAGATTCATATATTTGTAAAAAGTTCACATACCTTACCATTGAATAACTAGAGGTGGCAGGATAGGCCGGTTAACGGGTCAAGGTTAAAATGGGCCATTTTACTACACATGGAACCGAGCTGGGTTGGGTTTAGTGTAGACCCAATAAAAACTTTTTGTCCATTTTCGAAAATATGCATAATTAATGTGTTAATTATGATTACGAAACCAGTAACTTTACAACAATGGTTTAAATCTATAAGTTAATTAAAAAAACTGAGCATTAAAAAAGATTTTGGGCTACTTTCAACCAGTTTGACCCGTTTGACATGTGCTCTTTTTAGCTAAACTTTTTTACTACCGGCCCATCTATAAGTAAATGGGTTGAAAAATCAACCCATTTCAACCCGAACCTACCTTGACCATGTTACCTAACCCGACCATCCTACCACCTCTGGTTACACTACATGAACCCACAATGATGTCACATATCCCACTTGAAATTATAATGTGAACATATCAATATTATGGACCCGTTACAAAAATAGCAGAAATAAAAAATAATAATATTACGTTTTATTAAGAAAACGTACGAATATACTGTTGACCTCTGGTTCCGACACTTGTAGCCTTAAGATTCCCAAGAAAGAATCTGAACTCCTAAAAACAACTCTAAAACCCTTAAAAGTTTGTATGTTTATAATGTGCGTCTTGCATAAGAAAACTCTCAGTTTTTAAGCGCCTCGCACCTAGCCCAAGGCTCACCCTTTTGTGCCTGGAGCCTTCGACTACAACAAGATCAAAAAATCATGTATGTTTGCTTTTGCATAACTTGTTTTCCGATATCTTAATTCTGATCATGCAATTCTATGGTTTAGAGATACTAAACAATTTCATATCCTCAAATCTTAATTATGATCATGCCCCTGAAAAACTAATTTACAAGTTTTTATGCACAAATAATACCCGAATCACAAAACTGATGCCATCACGAGTATCAACATATTTACGATCCCTTTGGTTACCCCTCTGTTGGGCCTTTGAACGCATTGAACAGTTCATTAACCGTTTAGCGGGAAGTTCGTTTAGTTAATAAACGAACGAAGATGAACCAAAAAAAATGCTCATTTAATTAAACAAACAATGTATCCCGTTTGTTCATTTATTTCCCTAAACGTTTGTTCGTTTAGCAATGTAGCAACCTACGAATATGTGAGTGAGTTGTATGTTTAATTCAAACTATTTAGCCATTAAGGATTTAAGGCCCATCAGTCCACTACCTTATCAATATTTTTTATAAAGGTATAAGCCCATTCTTTTAGTTTAACTCAAAATTCTAAAGTTACATGAGTAATCGCCATTTTGTGCCCATTAACTCGTTGGATTGAATAATAACACTCATGTAATTAACTAAAGTTTAGAATTTTGTCCAAAATGGTTACTAGTATCTTATTTGTTTATTAATGCTTGTTTGTGTTTTTCTGCATTCGTGAACCATTCATTTAGAATATTAACGAACAAACATAAACGAACATGAACATAATCATCTTCTTAACTAACAAACACAAACAAGTAAATTCATTCCTTTTATTGTTTGTGTTCTTTCGTTTGTTCGGTTAAAGTTAAACAAATTAAATAAGTTCGGGTCATTCTTATAAACAAGATTAACTAAATACGTTATACAAGGTTAGGTTGGTGGGCTCATGATTCAACCATCTTACATTTATGAACTTTCCAAAACATATTTTATGTCAAAAATTAATTTTTTTGAATATTTTATATCAGAACTTAAAGGTAAGAGAAAATGATGACGGTTTATATAGTTATGCATAATTTTTTTATAGAACACTCAGTTCGGAAGATTAGCATTATGGTTTTGGGTTTGGGTTTGAAGCCATTACGTTACAACGTATGTTAAAACCTAACACACAACAAGATCGTCACGATTTGTAATTTGAAATTCAAGAACTTTTAATCATATTTGAATAAGTGTAGTATGCATAGATAGTTGTATTCTTGTTGAGAGAAACTACAAAAATTTTAATTCTTTTTTTAAGATAATTACTAACATAGTTCAAATTATTAAGCTATTGATATTGATGGAATTTTGGTACTTAAGAGAAACTGATATTTTAGATATTATATTCAATATAATAGTGAATGGAATGGCTTATACTCAAAGATTTGAGACTAATAAAAAATTATCTTGGTACAAATTAAAAATTACACAAATACCAAACTCACTAAACACAACCCGCAGTCATGATCATTTTTTTAAATTATTTTATTTTTGTCATTTTTGTTTTCTAATGGGCAGATTTGATTTAATCATATTACAAGTTACACAATGAGTTAAAATAGACCATTTTATAAAATTTGCTAATTTAGAACGAGTCCAAATGGATTAGCATCATCCGTCACCTACCATTCGCCGCCAACATCGTCTTCGTCTACGTCGCACCACCACCTACATGCTGTCACAAGTTACAACACCATCCTTATTGCCACAACCACCACCTCACCGACATTCACTAGTCGTCATAAAAACTATATAGCGGATGCCCCCATTTTGATACCAAAAGAAAAATGATCGATTTCAGCCCGATCTTGTTTTAGTTAGAACAACTTTTGATTGAACCAAGTTTGGTCCGAACTCATCATGACTCGTTATCTATCCAGGCCTGACTCACCCTTTTATTAAGCTTGCTTGCAAATAATAAAACCTTAAAATCTAATTATTTGCGCATTATCCTTATGGTTCTATGCTTGACTCACCCTTTTTACTAGGCTTGCTTGCAAAAAATAAAACCTTAAAATCTAATTATTTAGGCTTGGGGGTGTTTGGGATTCCTTGTTTTCATCAACTTATTAACTTTTTGAAAAGTTAAAATAATAATAATAATAATAATAATAATAATAATAATAATAATAATAATTAAATATTTTATAAATAAAAATAGCATTAATAAATACGATTATGATTACTGATTACGACCATGGCCTAACTTCCTTACCTCAACAACGAAAACACACTAACAACCACAAAAGTACAAACAACACAAAACGCGATCTCATTCCCATACTTGATGACCTCATCGATCTTTCTAATAAAAATCGACCCTTTACTTTGGTGATATTTATGGTCTAGTTTCCTTTTACTTTCTTTGGTCCCTTATGATCCAAACAATAGTCATAGACCGACAAAAAGAGGAGGAACACAATCGTAATGTGGGATTCCACTTCTTTTAGTTTCTTCCCTTTCACGTTATGTTTTGTTCTCTTCTCATTGCATCATGTGCCATGTGATGCCTTTTTGCCCCATGAAGCTTATGACTTAAAGCATCACCTTATCTTCCCTTCAAATCTTTGCTTTTACTTCCGTATTTAAGGTATAAAAAAACAAAAAAGAATATCTAGAATCTTATAATATATTGAGGGGATAATTATGGGATTTTAAGGATTAAAATATAACATTTTAAGTTGTTTTATTACATATATTTGTAATTGTAATTTGTAATGTAATGTAATTGTAATACCGAGTTGAGAAAATTATTGGTGGCTCACAATTATTGTATAAATTCATAGTTGTAATGATGAATTATACATTATTGAAGGAAATTATAGCACATGTTACTTAAAAAGGTACATTAATACATAAGACTTTAGATATATCAAAATGAACCAAACCTTTGCCAACCTCTATTTTTAGTTTTACGAGTTATTTTGAAGGATGTAATATCAAATTAATCAAATAGTATATATATATTTCGTTTATATGAAATTATAAGTGTGTGTAAATATAATTAAGAAAAAATTAATAAATAATAAACGAATTTTAACACGGGTTTGAAAATTATAAGTAAGTCAAGCTTGAGCTTTAGATATAAAGCTTGAAATTACTTGGAGAGTTCAATCCCATACAAATTAAATGAGTTGAGCTCGAGTTTAGACGAGCTCGTACTTAGCTCGATATACTATCTTCGTTTTTGTTTATCTGTAAAAACACATCGAATGCGTTTTCAGTTCAAACGTCACCACATTAGCGCGAACATTCCGATGTCTCATTTTCTCTCTCATCTATCCTTCTTCCCCCTCACATTCTCCATAGAGAGACATCTGAGACATTTACCCCCCCCCCCCCAATTTCCTCCACATACGCTTCACCTAGGATTCGGATGCCATCCTTAGCACTAGAGATGCTCTAAGTCGATTATAAATCATAATTTATGATTACAATCATTTCTATTCCTAAGATTTCTAATCTAGTAGGATTACAATATGTAATTTATTTTAAAGACCATTGCACTAAGAAACATATTCCTAAGATCTCTAATATGTTTTAACGACCATTACAAAATGTGATTTTTTTAACAACCATTGCACTAAAAAACCAGATTGTTGTGGACAAAACATATTCCTTGATCTATGATTTATTCGCATGAAGAGTTGAGAGTTGATGTGGTCTACGGATATTGACCGAAAGATTATGATTTTGCTAAAAACTAATGCATTTCTGACTTTCCACATGAACCACATAAACACATAAAATACAAAGAGGATTTTTTTTTTAACCGCTTTTTGAAGAAGTTGCTCCAACCTTGATCTCCACAATGGACGAAATTCTGTCATAGATTAACTTTTTACCACCTTTTGAAGATTTTTTTACCGCTTTTTAATGTATAGCCAACAAAAAGTAAGTTGAAAAGGAAAACGGTTAAAATGGTTGAAGGGTACCCATGGCATTATAGCCTAGTGGTATCTTGGTGGTGGGATAAGGCTTATGACCATTAGGTCATGGGTTCGATTCTCACAAAGGGGGGTTTTTCCCAGATTTATTGGGTTTCCTCCTGAATTGGTGTATAGGCAATATTGCCTAGTGGAGATGGATATGATCGGGTGGTTCTGCTGGTGGCACGATGATACTCCAGTGGTCCGTCAGTGATCCAAATTTGCCGTTCAAAAAAAAAAAAAAAAAAAAAATGGTTGAAGGGTCAAATGCTTACGTCATAAACCGATTTATTGAAAATAACTAAGAAAAATGTCATTTAGTGGCATCTTACAGGTGTGACTTGTAGGAACCGTTCGCGTAAATTAAATAAAATAAACAAATTTTATTACAAGATTACAATTCAGAAATTAAGAAAGCAGAAATACTAGTACAATTACAACTCAAATAATCAAAATACAAGAAAGGATGAAGAAACAGATTGTCTGAGGCACGTGTAAACACGCTTCCCTTAAAACAAATTCCGAGTCTCCCAAGAGTACTCGTTTTGTTTCCCAGGGTACAACAGCCGAAGCAGCGTACTGCCGGAGATGGCCTACAACCCGAAGGCTACCTTGGAGAATGCTCGAGAAGTCAGAATGTTGTAGAGAGAAAGTTGAATAAAGCTGTTGTGTTACTGGTGTTCGTGGAGTTTGTTCTGCAGTGACCAAGAGCTGTATTTATACAGCTCCAGATTCGAAACCGTCAAAAAGGAATTAAAGGAGAGGTTTAAATTGCATTAAACGTCTGCAATGCAATTTAATACGTCATTTAATTCTCAGTCAAAGACCATTAACTCGTCAGTTTCGAAGTTGAACTGTAACTCCACTGTCATTCAATGCTGAAAACTTATGCGCGCGCGCAAGACACACTGGTGCGCGCGCGCTGGTCTGCACGCTCATGCGCGGTGCGTCCTCTTGGCTCACTACCATGCGCGCGTGCGCCACACTGACTCAGGTCCATGCGCGCGTGCGCCACGTCACCTGTGAGCCTATACGAGCACGCCACACAATCGCGTCGTATTGGCTCACTCTTGTGTGCCGCGCACGACACTTCAGAGCCCGTGCACCATGCGCAACCGCGCGCCTTCGTGTACCCGCGCGCGGACTGCCATGTCACGCGCTTCGAACCCGCACGCCACTTCACCACTTGGTCCTTGCAGCCTTTGTGATCCACCGCGCGCACGCGGTCAAAAATACAAAGGCGGCTCGCGGCGATGCGAGCGTGCGAAGTGCAAAGTGCGCCATCAAAGCGCCACATTGCGCCTCATCGCCCACGCCACGCGCGCGAGCGAGCGAGTGCGAGTTAGGGCCCTTTGCGAGGACACTTAGTGTGTGCTTCCATGAAACAATAAGGATGGAGAGTTCCCACTTAAATACCCATTTAAGTTCCATCTCTCCTCCGATGTGGGACAAGGTGCTACTTTCCCTTTTGTTTCAGCATTCAATGTTTCAAACACCCAACTTTGAGCATCGATATCTCATTCATCTTAGCTCCGTTTTGGACGTGGTTTAGTTCGTTGCGAAGCTCTTCCAACATAGAACACAAACCCACAAATAAATATATAAAACCCGCTCATTTTATTATATTTATTTCTAGTCCAAAATAGGAAAAAATCATTTTCCTATATTTGTGAAAAATGCTATTTTCACCTATTTTTCCAACGATCCCCCACATGAAAAATGCTATTTTCATCAAATTTCCAACAATCCCCCACATTTATGGAAATGGATCTTTTCCTTACACTTTTCAACGATAAACTTCGACAGTTGAGTATTGCAAGATAGGTAGGTTGTTGCCTTTGAACCTTCTTTTGTGAAGCATACTTAGCTTACTAGCGGTTTGTAGACGCGATGTCCTTGAACATACCCCCATTTGTGTAAACGACATTACACTTCACACAATACTCTCTCTGGTTTGGCCAACCCCTCATTGTCGTGTCCTATTATGGTCCTAGAACACTAGCCTGGTTCTTTGAGAGCTCTAGGATTTGCGCACCCCACAAATCCATTTGAAGCGACCCCACTTCTCTCTAACATAGGTGATTCCTCTGAATCATTAAAAACATCATGGTTAATTTGGATTTACTCAAAATCCTTAACCTTAACATGCTTAACCTCCCTTCATGTCACTGATTGGAATGGACTAGGAAATATATATAACTCCCTTTTATTTAGTTTTTGGGGTACTCCCCCACAGTGACTCTGTTTTGGTAATATGATTAAGTTGTCCTATTGAACTTAGATCATGGGATCTCCAGTCAACTAAGTTAGGTTTCCCTCATATTCCCATTTACTACGGGCTTTAGTCCCATTCCTCTTGACGACGTTTCTACTAACTCTCTGCTTAAGCCTTTTGTAAACGGGTCTGCAATGTTATCCTTTGATCTCACATAATCAATTGTGATAACACCCGTTAAGAGTAGTTTTCGTACCTGTTATGTCTACGTCGCATATGCCTTGATCTGCCATTGTACATCAAGCTTTGAGCTCTACCAATCGCTGATTGTCTATCACAATGTACACATATGGCTGGCAAAGGCTTTGGCCATCTTGGAATATATTCCACGAATTGACGTAGCCATTCTGCCTCCTCGTCTGACTTATCCAAGGCGATAAATTCAGATTCCATTTTGGATCTCGCTATGACCGTTTGCTTAGAAGACTTCCAAGCAATAGCAGCTCCTCCAAGTGTAAACACGTAACCACTTGTTGATTTGGAATCTTTATTATCCGATATCCAGTTTGCATCAGTGTATCCTTCGATCACTGCTGGTTGTCGGGTATAATGCAGTCCATAATCTCTTATGTATCTTATGTATCTAAGCACCCTCGTGATAGCTTTCCAATGATCCGCGCACAGATTGCTGGTGTATCTACTTAGTCTATTCACCGCGTAAGCCAAGTCGGGTCTAGTACATGTCATTAGATACATTAGACTGCCAATAATTCTTGAATACTCTAACTGAGCAACTCCATCTCCTTTATTTTTCTTTAGATGTTGGGAGGTATCAACTGGAGTTCGAGCTACACTCGTATCTCCCGAGTTGAATTTTTCAAGAATTTTATCCACATAGTGAGATTGACTTAACACAAGACCATCTTGGGTTCTTATGATCTTTACTCCAAGAATCACATCAGCTAAACCCATGTCTTTCTTGTCAAATCTCGCTTTCAACATGCTTTTAGTAGCTTTGATAATTTTATCATTACTCCCAATGATAAGCATATCGTCTACATAAAGGCATAAGATCACATACCCTTCATTTGTGTCTTTGAAATAAACACATTTGTCGCACTCATTTATTTTGAAACCATTGTCAATCATGACATGATCAAACTTTTGGTGCCATTCTTTTGGTGCTTGCTTCAAGCCATACAAAGACTTGACGAGTTTACATACTTTACCCTCTTGACCTGGGGCAGAGAAACCTTCAGGTTGCTCCATGTAAATCTCTTCTTCTAAATCGCCATTTAGAAATGCGGTTTTAACGTCCATTTGGTGAACTTCCAAATTTCTTAAAGCCACTATAGCAAGAACCAATCTAATCGAGGTTATGCGCGTCACAGGCGAGTAGGTATCAAAGTAATCTAGACCTTCCTTTTGTCTAAATCCTTTAATCACCAACCTAGCCTTGTATTTATCAATACTTCCATCAGTTTTCATCTTCCTTTTGAGTATCCAACGATATCCAAGTGGTTTGCAACCAGGTGGAAGATCTACTAACTCCCAAGTTTGATTTTGCAATATAGAATCAATTTCATTCCTTATTGCTTCTTTCCATTGAGGTCCTTCTGAAGAGGAGACCGCTTCGCGATATGTATTGGGCTCGCCCTCAACCATATAGCTGACGAAGTCTGGACCGAAGGATTTTTCAACCCTTAGCCTTTTGCTTCGCCTACGATCACCTTCTTCAACCTCAGGTCGTTCATGTGTCTTATCATGAACTATCTCATCAACTGGTGTAGATGAGCTTTCACCTACTTCAAAATTAGGTGTTGATGACGTTGCATGTGTTTGTCTACTCAAAGGAAACACATTTTTAAAGTAAGACACAACGTTAGGATTCACCTCCATGATAGTGTTTACGTGTACATCTGGATTCTTGGACTCATGTACAAGAAAGCGATGTGAACTACTTTGATGCGCATACCCAATAAATATGCAATCAACAGTTTTGGGTCCTATCCTAAGAGCCTTAGGAGGTGGTACAATCACCTTTGCTAGGCACCCCCACACTTTCAAGTATTTGTATGAAGGCTTCTTCCTTTTCCATAACTCATATGGAGTTTCGTCTCTCTTTTTTAGTGGTATCTTATTCAAAAGATAATTAGCCGAGATAATGGCTTCCCCCCACATTTCCTGGCTCACCCCAGAACTTATCAACATGGCGTTCATCATTTCTTTCAATGTACGGTTCTTTCATTCCGCCACGCCATTTGATTGTGGAGAATAAGGAGGTGTACACTCATGTACAATGTCACTTTTTGCGCATAAATCGGCAAAAGGTGCAACATATTCGCCTCCTCGGTCGCTTCGCAAAGCTTTTATCTTCTTTTGAAGTTGATTCTCAACTTCATTTTATACAAGATAAATTTACTTATTGCTTCATCTTTACTTTTTAGTAAATATACATAGCAACATTTAGTACTATCGTCAATAAACGTGATGAAGTACTTATTTCCACCTCTTGTGGGTACCGCTTTTAAATCACAAATATCGGTGTGAATTAAATCAAGGGGTTCGGTTATTCGTTCAACCGATTTCGATGGTGATCTTGTAAGTTTGGATTCTACACATGTTTCGCATTTATAATGTGAATCAATATGGAATGTTGTTATGCAATTTAAATTGATTAAACGGCGTATTGAATTAAAATTTACGTGACCTAATCTACCATGCCATTTATTCGAATTAGAAAACTCAAGCATATAAGTAGAAGTAATAGCAATTTTATTCATGTTCTTCTTGACTGCCATTACATTCAATTTAAACATACCATTTTGGGCATAGCCCTTGCCTACATACATTTCTCGTTTAGTTAGTACAAATTGATCGCTCTCAAAGACTAAACGAAATCCAAACTTATTAAGCAACCAACCTGAGACTAGGCTCTTGCGCAAGTCTGGTACGTATAACACGTTGCTTAAAGTGAGCTCCTTCCCTGAAGTCCACTTCAAAATCACCGTTCCTTCACCCTTGATGTCCGCGGTGGCTGCATTTCCCATGTACAACTTCTCATCTCCCACAAGCTCTTTGAAGGTGGTAAAGAGGCTCTTGTCTGGGCACACATGACGGGTCGCTCCCGTATCAACCCACCATCCTTTTGGAGTGTTGGTCACCGCATTGACCTCATCCAACATTGCGGTTTTGTCGGAAATCATTGCCACCAAAGGCATTCCGTCTTCATCCACCATGTGCGCACGCTCACTGACGTGTGCGCGACTATACATATTTTTACAATGAAATTACACACGATTTGGTTTTAAATTTATAAAAGTGATTATTACTTTTACATCAAAACACACACGAAAGAGGCAAGTGTACCCCGTCATATATGTAGTAAAATATCGGTAAGAACCAAGTATCGATCCAAGAAAATGGGTGGAGAAATAATACTAGACCTTTGTCACTAAACTACCGGTAAAAACATAAGTTGATTTGGTTTTTAAATAATCTAAAGTAAGCATAAACAAATACTTATAAAACATAGTAGATAATAGATAAAAAGCCTTGCTTAATACACAACCAAAGCATGTCAACTAAGTCGGTTTTGGCACTTAGAAGCATTCGGTCAATTTTCCAATTTAAGACAATTAGTATCCCTTTCGGGAATCCTAACATGACAATCATTCGGAAAGTTAAAACGATAAACACACTTTAACCACCTAAAATTGTTCTTTAACGTGCAATTGATAAATGTCTATGAAAATCTCTTAAAAATGAGTTAGTCATCCGTTAGGAGTTTTCTAACCGCACTTAATCAAGGAAAGCAACACCGATAAACACAATGCAACCACCGAGACAAGCATAAACTAGATTAAATCACAACCGAGTTCATTTTACAAATGTTGCACAATAATTCACCAAGATAGCAATTTTGGCCTAAACTACTAACTAAGCTAACAAATCATGGCAAAAATTTATAACGACACCATCTAACCCGTTAAGGTCCTTACGTGACGGCAAGCTCTCTTGATTAACAATAATTACATTTTATTAAATCACTAACCATTTCTAGTATCATGATGCACACATTTAAACCAAGCTAAACTAGTTAACCAAGTTCAAAGTTTACTAATACAAAATTAATTAAGCTTCATTTTTCAACTATCTTAACTAACCAAATACTAATCATCCAACACAATTACTTATAATCAAGAAATCAATATCAATAACAAGGTTGCAAACTAATCATCAAAGATTAACATAGAAAATACTTCAAAGTGTCATAACAAACAAAGATTAACGTACTAATGGCTATAATCAAGCAAGGGATTGTTGTGTTTTTGCCCAAAGGCTACAATAATACATAAACATTAATCTAAATGCTTGAAAGATTAACAAAATCATGGAAAGATTAGAAAACCAAACCATAAACAAGCATAAGATTAAGAATCCGGATAGTAATCGAGCTAAACGGGACAATGTGGCTTGAATCCGGGTGAAAGCTAACGCCTCCGGAGCCTGAAAATCGCCTGAATTGCTCTCCAAAATTCCAGAGTTTCGAACAGAATGTTTCTGTTCTGTTTTTATATTTTTTCGCTGTTGCACGGTCGTTCTTCCTGTGGCACGACCGTGCACTTTAAGCAATTATTGGGCATGGCACACCATACTGCATGACGTCAGCAGATCGTTGACCAGATTCGATATCGCACGACCGTTCTTCATATGGAACGGTCGTTCATCACCGGGTTCTTGTTGCACGCTTGGTCGCACCGGTCGTTCAGTGCCGAGAGTTTGGCTGATCATCGGATCCGCACGGGGTGCAAATCATGGAACGACCGTGCGTCACCGGTATGGTCTTGTTTGCCTTGCACGCCTAGTCGCACTGCTCGTTCATTGCCGGACTAATCAACAACTGTCGGAGATGCACGGTCGTGCATCAGGTCGCACGACCGTTCCACAGGCCCAGGTCAGTTTCCTTAACAGAATGTCCGCAGCTTCGTCGTTTTGTCCGGAAAGTCCTCGTTTTCGCTATCATCTTGTCTGGTATGCTGTTTTAGGCCTGTAAACAAAAGTGTAGATAATTAAGCATCCGAATGACGGTTTTACGGCCAAAAACGCATAAAATAGGGGTAAAACGGGGGACTAAAATATGTGTAAATTAACGAATATCACTCACGGTTTGGTTTCTTGCATTGGTTAGCTCGATGCCCCGGCTCGTCACAGTTATAACAAGTCCCTTGGAACGTTTGAGGTTTCTTTTTCACAACCCCTTTCTTCGGTCCAAGTTTGCTAGCCTTTGATTTCTCCTTGTCCTTTTTCCCTTTACCCTTCGCGCCCTTAGAGGATTGCCCATGCTCAACCAAATTTGCGCTAGCAGAAGTTTGCGCATGGCTGCCTTTTAGGGCAATTCTATTGTCCTCTTCAATCCGAAGACGAACAATAAGATCCTCTATAGTCATCTCCTTTCGTTTGTGTTTAAGATAATTCTTAAAATCCACCCAACTAGGAGGTAACTTCTCAATCATCGCTGCCACTTGGAATGTCTTGCTAAGTGTCATGCCTTCCGCAAGGAGGTCATGTAACACCCCGTGTTTCGAAAGTCAAAGTCAAAGTCACGATTGAAGTCAAAGGAAGAAAAGATTGCTAATTGCGATCTGTCTCTCCTTGCTCAATTCCTGTTTTGACTTCTTTGACTCGTAGTTAGTCTATTTTATTTTCGATTTAGTTGTATTATGTGGAGTATCTATTAATAATCGCATGGTAATCGCTATTTTATCGCATGTTTAATCGCTTTATCGCTATCGCAATCGCACTCGCAACTCGAAATACGCATGTTACTAATATACGTGTGTGTGTGCCTTATGTGTTACTTGTGCATGTTTATTTATGTTATGTCATGGTAATCAATCGAAACGCAATCGAACTAAATCGCAATCGAAATGGTATGATAATTGGTGGAAAAGAGATAGTGCGAGATATGAGTAGTTGGGATTAAAAGTAATTTGACTAGAAAACTCTATCGCATCGAAACGCCCGCAATCGAAATCGAAACGGCAAAACTCGTCGCGCCGAGCACTCGAACCAGGTGCCAGCCGGCCGGATTGCCATCCGACCGGGCTGCCATCCGACCGAGGAGCCACTAGGCCGGGCTGCCATCCGGGCGAGATGCCATCCGACCGATCAGCCCTTTCCACTTTAAGCATCCTATAAATACCCCTCGTCACTTTCATTCTTTCTACTTTTGGCAAGTGACGTCTGACCCGTTCTCTAACCTCGCTTTTTCTTCGATTTCTAGCAATCCCGGTAAGATCTCGTCCTAAATCTTGTACTTTCTTAATCTACACGCACTCCTACACCTTTCTATCTTTTGAATCTTAACTTTTAACCGTGAAATCATCAAGATTCAAGGTGTTCTAGGATGACGTCATCATGTGTTCTTGAAGAACTTCATGTTTTGGCCTCAATCCACCAAGAACAACTTAGATCTAACCGATTTCCACATAAACAAACAAAGATCTTTTATAGATCTAAACAAACTTACAATGAAGAGTAGTAAAAGATGGTTTTCCAACCTTCTTTCAACTCTTTCACACTCAATGCACTCAAACCGGGTGGGAATCGGAACTACTACTTAACGTCTACTCATTCTTAGTGATGTATCAGTGCTAGATCCAAGACCCATCCGAGAGATAGTGATTTCGGGTTTGGACATGAACAACCGTCTCGAACCGTGCACCGTCGGACTAGGGTGATTCCTGTTCGGTCAGGTCGTTGGGGACGAGATGGGGTTCCTATTGTTTAAACCAGTCACCACAACGTCTCGCTCAAGTTACAACACTTCAAGCAAGTTCAAGTAACAGCACGATCAAGTCGTTGGGACCGGACTGTCATCCGACCGGACTGCTGTCCGATCGGGTTACCATCCGCTCGACCCACCATTCGATCTGGTTGCATCTTGATTCATTTATTTAAAAACTTAAACAATTTTCAACATGTTCAGTAACAGGGTTTCCACCCGGTCGGATGGACATCCGACCGAGCGACCGCCCTGCTGAGGATTTGTTCTCACTGAGGAACCTCGCCACTCGAGTCGCCGTCCGATCGGACGACCGTCCAATCAACCGACCTGAAAGGTAGAGATACCTCAATGGTTTCAAAATGCTACAACGAAAACTTCAAAAGTCAAGCCATCATACACAAACACATCCTTCTCGAAGGAAGAAACAATCCACTTGAACAGTCATCCGACCGGACTGCTGTCCGACCGGACTACTGTCCGAACGGATTACCACTCGCACGACTGGCCGTCCGATCGGATTACCATCCGATCGAACTGCTGTCCGACTCACTTGTACCCGGCACCGTTTTACGCGTCACTTATCGTTATGCTATCAATCTATTCAGGCTAACCCTACTCTCTAGCGCTACTTTCAATCCATCAACCGCTGTGAGTATACCCGATCCCTTTTTGCTTTACGCACTTTTGGGTGTTACATACGTTACTTATACTAAATCACATCGAACACACTACACAATACTTTAAACGCAAACTGTTACCGCATGTTATACGCGACTTAATGAATGCTTGTTTGTTATGTTTACACATGGAATGCTGTCTACCTGCCTTAGCAACGATAGTACTATTAGTTTGGACTCAGCACCCGTTCACTCGGGGGTTGTTAAGGACAATTACCTACATGGCTCACAGTGGTGAGAATGTATCGCGAACTGCCTTGGGCAGTCAACCCGCAGTCATTGGTATCGATAGGTTCATGTCGATAACTAACATGCCTTATTTCACTCTGTGTACGTGCTGGTTATGCGTAACGCTTTCGAACTCTATATGCTATTATCAAACTTGTATGCTTACCTTTACACTATGTGTATTGACTTTTACTTTAACGTATGTGACAGGTGCTTAGGATGTTTACATGCTTTGTGTGCTGGTGATGAAATTGAGGCTAGGGACGGAGTCCTAGATACCAATAAATAAACTATCTATGTATAAATCTGAGTTGTCGGAACAGAACTACTTGACTAGATTTGTCTGTAATAATTTGTTTGCCCTTTAAGACATGGTATGGGACATGTTACTTTAAATTAATTGGTAATGATAATTGTTATGGAAACTTCTGGACAATCTGTTTCGCTCAGTGCCATGCCCCGATGTTTCCGCCATCGGTTGGGGTGTGACATGTCATGTAGTATAATTTGCAATTCTTGGACTTGATTCATAACTGTTTTAGAATCAACCATTTTGAAATCCAAGAAACGGGCTATTACAAATTTCTTTGTGCCAGCATCCTCCATTTTGTACTTCTTTTCCAAGGCATCCCATAAATCTTTGGAAGTCTTGACATTGTATTACACATTATACAATGCATCCGAAAGCCCGTTTAACACATAGCCTCGACAAATGAAATCCAAGTGCTTCCAAGCCTCTACCGCGCTCAGAGCCTGAGCATTGGTCTCCCCTTTCGCAGGTTGGGGAGCGGATTCAGTTAAGAACCTCGCAAGGTTCATAGTGGTCAGGTAGAAGAACATCTTCTGCTGCCACCGCTTGAATTGTAGACCCGAGAACTTCACGGGTCGTTCAGCGTGATTAGCCACTGTGGACGCTCCCACAGTGGTGGCGTTCAAGGGGGTTCCCGTCACAACACTCGTGTTGTTGACGTTTTCGGTCGACATGCTTGAAGAAAAAAAATTAAAATTTAAAGTTTTAGCCACAAGGTCTGTTTTACGCAAAAAACAGAAGTAAACTAATAAATTTTAATTTTACCACAATTTACTGTTTCGGCTTCTAAGTCCAACTTTGAAGACTAAAACCAGAAAATTTATAATTTTAGAACTTACCGATTGGCTTCTAAGTCCAATTTTGAAGACCAAATCAGAAAGTTTTAGCAATTTTTAGAACAGTCTGAATGTAATCAAAATAGTTTTCAACCAAAGTCGCTCCTTTGAAGATGAAAACCAAAAAAAAAATTCTGTTTTTAAAACACAAACTGAGTGAAACAAAACTGGTTTGAATCACAAAACATAATGGTTTTGATTACACGAACGGTGTTTTAAAATTTGTTTTAAGATTGTAGGAACCGTTCGCGTAAATTAAATAAAATAAACAAATTTTATTACAAGATTACAATTCAGAAATTAAGAAAGCTGAAATACTAGTACAATTACAACTCAAATAATCAAAATACAAGAAAGGATGAAGAAACAGATTGGCTGAGGCACGTGTAAACACGCTTCCCTTAAAACAAATTCCGAGTCTCCCAAGAGTACTCGTTTTGTTTCCCAGGGTACAACAGCCGAAGCAGCGTACCGCCGGAGATGGCCTACAACCCGAAGGCTACCTTGAAGAATGCTCGAGAAGTCAGAATGCTCTAGAGAGAAAGTTGAATAAAGCTGTTGTGTTACTGGTGTTCGTGGAGTCTGTTCTGCAGTGACCAAGAGCTGTATTTCTACAACTCTAGATTCGAAACCGTCAAAAAGGAATTAAAGGAGAGGTTTAAATTGCATTAAACGTCTTCAATGCAATTTAATACGTCATTTAATTCTCAATCAAAGACCATTAACTCGTCAGTTTCGAAGTTGAACTGTAACTGCACTATCATTCAATACTGGAACCTTCTGCGCGCGCGCGCATAACACACTGGTGCGCGCGCTGGTCTGCACGCTCATGCGCGGAGCGTCCTCTTGGCTCACTACCATGTGCGCGTGCGCCACACTGACTCAAGTCCATGCGCGTGTGCGCCACCTCACCTGTGAGCCTATACGAGCACGCCACACAGTCGCGCCGTATTGGCTCACTATGGTGCGCCGCGCACGACACATCAGGGCCCATGCACCATGCGCAACCGCGCGCCTACGTGTACCCGCGCGCGGACTGCGATGTCACGCGCTTCGAACCCGAACGCCACTTCACCACTTGGTCCTTGCAGCCTCTGTGATCCACCGCGCGCACGCGGTTAAAAATACAAAGGTGGCTCGCGGCGATGCGAGTGCGTGAAGTGCAAAGTGCGCCATCAAAGCGCCACATTGCGCCTCATCGCCCACGCCACGCGCGCGCGTGAGCGAGTGCGAGTTAGGGTGCGGAGGACACTTAGTGTGTGCTTCCATGAAACAATAAGGATGGAGAGTACTTAAATACCCATTTAAGTTCCATCTCTCCTCCGATGTGGGACAAGGTGCTACTTTCCCTTTTGTTTCAGCATTCAATGTTTCAAACACCCAACTTTGAGCATCGATATCTCATTCATCTTAGCTCCGTTTTGGACGTGGTTTAGTTCGTTGCGAAGCTCTTCCAACATAGAACACAAACCCACAAATAAATATATAAAACCCGCTCATTTTATTATATTTATTTCTAGTCCAAAATAGGAAAAAAAATCATTTTCCTATATTTGTCAAAAATGCTATTTTCACATATTTTTCCAACATGACTAAAGTCAAGATTGTTGTGTTTTACACTTTTACCAGAATGCTGGGCTGTTTGTTTACCTTTTAATGGGGCTCTTAATAGTTTAGACTTCTTACTGGTTCAGCATTTAATAGTTCAGACTGTTTGTTTCGAGAGCAGATATCTGAATGGTTCAGACATTTGCCTCTGAATGCTTAAGCATTATACTGAGTCTGAATGGTTAAGACCTCTGATCTGAATTGGTCATACATTTGCCTCTGAACGGTTAAGCATTATACTAGCTCTTAATCGTTCAGATCTCTTACTGTTTCAGCACTTAATGAGTCAGATCTGCTACTGGTTCAGGACTCAACCATTAAGAAGTTGTCAAACAGCCCCTAAATAATAGATCCAAAAGAGTACATTATGTAATGGCGCCAGGCGGTTTGTTTATAAAATTCTACCTTTCAAAAAAAAAATTCATCGCTTTAAAATGTGTGGGTTATAAAATATATAACCTATCAGGGACGGCTCTGGGCCCGGCAAACCCGTGCCGACGACCGAGACCGAAAATTTCAAAGGGCCCGAAAAGTGTTTAAAAGCTTGTATATATTTATTAAATTATATATTTTGTATATTCATCCGTTTATTATGCAAAAAAATATTGTTGGTGTAGTGGCAAAAACCATCTCAAAATAATATAAAAGGTCTCAAGTTCAAGTCTTTGCTCCATCAATAAGTTTTTATTTTTGTAATTCATTTACCCTTAACCATAATTTGGGACCAATTCTTTTTGTCGCCCGAGGCCTAAATTTTTTCAAGAGTTTTTGGGGACGACTCTGTAACCTATTGTTATTCTGTATAGAAAAACATTGTTAAAACCTATAGCGACACTTTCTTGTGTGTCACTAGCACCTCTTAGTGACACTTTTTCTGAGGGTCATTATTATAATCAATGTTGCAAAAATCGGCCTAGGCGGCCGATTAATCGGCGTCTAGGCGCTAGTCGGTGGGTTACCGCCTAAATTTATGCTAGTCGGTCAAAAAATCGGTTATGGTCAAAATCGGACTAATCGGTCTCATGGTTTTTGACCCAATAAACCCAAATTTTGAAGCCTAGCCTATGGTTTAAAGCCCAAAATTTAATTATAACCTATTTTAACATTTAAGTTTAGGTATTTTAACATTTAATCCTCTCTATCTTTCACTAGTTTACATATGGTTCCTAAACTTTTAAATTTATTAATAAAAAGTATAACGTTATCTCCTAAACTTGTAAATTTATTATTAAAAAGTATAAAGTTATCTATATATATATATATATAAATTTGTAAAATTATACTTAAAAAGTCCAATCCGATTAATCCATATTAATCCCTAGGTGGTACCTCACCGCCCGACTAGCACCTAACGCCTTCTACAACATTGATTATAATAACACTCAGACCTAATAGATTTATAAATTATAAAAAATAAAAAACCATAAATTATACGTTGATCTGTCAACCCGACTGTTTCATTCCGTATCTAGGATGGAGGGAGCCATTAACCCAAAATCTACAAGTACTTAAATTACTGGCCAATAAAATTTTGTCACCTCAATTAACCTCCCTTTTTTTAAATTACGAAAACTAATCATTAACTAAAAATAACAAAGTACAATTATTAAAAATATAAAAAGCCTAAATAAATTTGAAAAAAAAAAACTAGAAAAAAAAAAAAAAAAAACCCTACAAGTTGCATGACCACTTTCATTTTACCGCGATTTTATTACATGGTTCCATAAACATTTTAACGTAACAACTTTTTATTTTTTTATCATTATTTAAATCGCCGTTTGTTCTCTTTTTAATTTTGCTTCCACCACCTTATGTTGAATACATTCTTTTTTACCTTTTTCAAACTCTTTCATCGTCTTGCACTCGGCAATTATGTATACCAAACTTTCTTTCCCCTTCCTAGACGAACCTTCGGCCACTTTCTTCCCCGCACATTATGGCCTTTGCGGTGTCGCATGTCCTCGCTAAGGTCGTCATTCATGTTGAGGTCGGAAATGGCGCTTCTAAAACCATATGTCGAGCTTGTATAGTTTCCTGACTCAGATGTTTATCTTTTCTTTTTGAGGATTGATCACCTTCAAACTCTTAGTATGGTTGCGTACAGCCTCCCAACAATTCAAGTTGGAAAAAGCTAACTTGAAAAAGCTTTCCTCTACATTTTCTTGTATTGAGTTATAACTAAATTATGTATTAAACATACACGTATTGAAATTCTATTCTTTTTATTTGTGAAGAATCATTTTGGGGCAAAAGTGGTATCACTTTACTTTCTATAGTTGTATATTGTTCAAAAAAATTGTGGGGTTACAATTTTTAATATGTTAATTTAATTGACAAGTATAATATGCCATTGTGTGCATGTGTTGGTGGGTAAAACTTGGTTTAGGTTACATGTAGGTACCTTGGCACCTAGTAATATGTATCATTTGTTGTGTATGAAAGTCAAATGTGACCCTTTATTCATGCTGCTTGTGTCATTCTTTCTTGAGAACTCCCAACTTGAGGATGTCCAATTTTCTTGAGGACCTTGATCGACAATGATTTATTCATCAATATCTCTGTTTGTTTCGTATGTCCATCGTGGTTTTATGCCACAAGGCAAGATTGGCCGTGGAAGCCTATCACACCCCAATATCCACGTGTCACCGGTGGGCCCGGTGGGGGAGTATCGTGACGTAGTTGATATCATCAAAGTCAAACAACACAATATATGTATGCACAGCGGAAGCAAAAGATAAATATATTACATTCCGAATACAAAGTATTGCCAAAGTATTACAACGGAAAGTAAAGGATCCACAGGCGGATCAATTAAAAGGAAAAACTGTTCAACAGACTTTAGGCATCTAGAACTTGCAAGATTCCCTAGTGATGCCCTGAGCTCCCAGCCAATTACGCATAGTACCTGCCACTTAACCTTTTGGAAAATACGTCAGTTTACACTGGTAAATACAATTAACCGACTCATTTTGGAAAAGAGTTTAAAAATTGATTTGAATGCACGAGGCACAAAATATCTTTTATAACTGGATTAAAATGCACAGAGGCAAAATTAATCTTTTATACTTGGGACAATTTTATTAATAAAAATCTTGTATCTGATTTACATGGTTGTCCAACATTTAGGGCCGGTGATTATACAATACAAGCCGGACAAGATTAATCGACACACCATAAATATAACTCACAAGAAGACATCCTTACGAGTGAGTATATCTTTTACATACGCAACAGGAGGTGTTATGCCTACACCTTGTGCTTAAGTTATGGCCATTCACTTTTTAAAATGAGCCAAGGATATCCAGGACACGGTCATTAACCCCCAATGTTATTTGTTATCAAACAATACAAATTAAAACGGGATTATGCAATTTAATCATCTCCGATTAAAAGGTTTCTACACCCGACCAAGCGGTATTTTTATAATACCGTATCCCAAGCCCGTATATGGGAAAATAAGTTAAGAGTATTTACCTGAGCTAGCAATGCAATTTATACTCAGCCGTATATTCTAATCAGCAAGCACAAGTACTTCTACTGGGGCTCTCAATCTGGAACGAAGGTTTTATTAACCTATTAGATTCCTAACGGGTCTTATTTAAGTCGTAACTTAGACCGGTTAGTTTTAAGGAAAGGTTTACGGTTCAAAACGCATGATTAAGCGAAGACCGGAATAGAATGTGATTTAGACCCGACAAGTTTGGAGACTTGTACAATATGGGTAAACTAAACGCATTCTGGATTTTGAGATAAAAACGATAACGTTTGACCCGTTTCGGCTAATTTATGCAAACTAGTTACATAAACCGAACCGAACGCGAATAACGCATGACGGTTAATCATGAGAGTCATATACAGGTTTCCTAAGTTAATTATGCCTCAAATATGTTGTGACATCAGGAAGATGTCTTTCATTATGCCCAAAACGTATTTAAACACAAACTAGGCCACGTAGGGGTAGTTTGGTCATTTAAAAGGTTATAAAAGAGTTTAAGTATTTACCTGAGTTACAGGTCTGGTATAATCAGCAAAAATACTTATTTTGATAAGTTATAACAGTAGGATAAAGTATATATGTGAAAATTTATCAATCATAACCAAACTATGCACCGAAGGGGCACTTTGGTAATTTCACATAAGCCGTAAAGCTCAAAACTGAAGTCTGAGTTAAACAACTTTTGCTTACTGTTAAAAATATTATAATTTGCCTCAAATATCAGTAGGTATCACCCTTAGTATGTTTAAAATAGTTTTAGTACATACTATGCGTTAATAACGCTTAATTAGGCGATTAGAAGCCATTTCCGGGTTCGATACATAAAGCTGATATTTTTATACTTCCAGGAGGCTTAAAATAATTTATTTAACATATCTAATCAGTAGAAAAAGGTTTGGAGTCGTTTAGATATGTAAAACTCATTTTATGGCCCGTAAGGGCAAAACCGACAATTACCGGATTAAGCCTACGACTACTAGTTATGCTCAGCCTAAAATTAATTAAAAATCTTCAAAAATCCAAAAATAATATATTACATCAGTGGGTATTAAGTTTGATACCAAAAAGTAGGCTTAACTAGGCTATACGCTAATTTCGCCGTTTTATTAACATAAAGTGTTCATTTTACGCTAACGAGCATAACTCTTAATCTACACCTCAAATTGATGTCAAACTTTGCATACAAGTTTATATATCAGTAATTAAAGTTTCTACTCTTTTACATTTCCAAAAATCACGTTTTAAGATAATAAGGGCATAATGGTCAACATATGAGCAATTAACGGAAACGCGTAAACGAATGGGTCAATCAATGAACCAACCACAGAGGGTTGTGCTAACATGTAGCCTGGTCCTAAAGAAGCTTTAAGACATTTTCAAATCATACTAAAGCGGGTCAGAACTGAAAGTCAAAGCGAAAGTCAAACTATGCGACTTTCGGTTCCGAACCGGGTCTCTACAGTAAATTGTCGGGTTGAACATGTTTAGACATGTTCTTACACTAGTTACCAAGTTCTATTCATGATCAAATAGGTTGCACGCCTTCTAGATTGCTAAATATGCGTTTTATGCTTCTGTTGACTTTTTCGGATTAAGTTTGACCCGACAAACGATCTAGTTAGAGTGGGAATCAGGGGGAACCCTTTTGAGGTTTTATTAGCCACATAATTACCAACTTATAACTACTCTTGATTCGACTAATCACTAGACCATTTGTGATTAATCTTAAAGTCAACCGTTAATTACGACGGTTTGACTTTTAAGCTAAAACTAGGCTAAAACTTAATCGAGGAAGGTCAAGGGTACTTACAAGGGTCCTATGCACGTGTAGGGATGTCTTGGATCTGCTCCTAAGCTCCAGAAATGCTCCACAAATGCAGATGAAGGTGGATGATCAAATGTTGCAACTAATGGTTTTATTTATAGTGTTTAGATCACCATAACTTGTTGACATCTAAGTCTATCAATGACCACAACTCTTCAACAAGTGTCCCTAAGTGTTTAGGGGTTGTTTAGGGGGCTCTTGGAAGGGTTTAAGGGCAACACATGGCGTTTAGAAGGCTGAACAGGTGAAAAAAACGAGTTTCTGCATCTGGGAGGCTGAGGCGGCCCGCTTGAGGTGCTAAAGCGGGCCGCATGGGCCTTCTGATCAGCTTTTTCATTTTATTTTATTTTGTTATTTTGCAGCTTGTCCCTTGGCTTCACGAAAGGGCAACCAAGGTTATTTCTTGCATTTTGACCCTCTTATATTTACCCACATGGGCTTTAGGACTTATACCCACTTTGCCAAGTCCCTGGACACTTCCGGTTAACCCGAAAAGTCTTAACTTTCAATGTTTACGCTTTAACCCCTCGCACACGAATTTGATCATAACTTTCTCATACGATAACGAAACTTTATGAAATTTATATCGCGCATTCTAGTGAGCATAATTAACAGTTACAAAGCTTCGGGTTTGTCAAAAGGTCACTCAGAGGTATATCTTTAAACATGTTGACACATTTAACCCCTGTAGTTTGTAATCTCTCACTTTTAGCCTCGTATGATCCATGATTTATTCGTTTGATATTGTAAACATCATGTAGGGTTATTATGAAGTATATTTATTCACTGTTGACATTTAGAACCCGTAATATCACATACTTTCCATGTTTGTCAACTTTAGTCCTTTTATAACATTCTTTCACACGTTCAAGCTTTATGACACGTGTCAACACATTATAGGACGTGAATTTTTCGAGGTGTTACATCCTCACCCCCTTAAAATAAATCTCGACCCGAGATTTACTGAAACAAGTAAGGGTACTTTTCTTTCATCGTGGATTCAACCTCCCATGTGAATTCGGGACCTCCACGGGCATCCCATTTGACCTTTACAATAGGTACATGCTTCTTTCGAAGCTTCTTTACCTGTCGATCTTCAATCGACAAAGGTTTTTCCACAAATTTCAAGCTCTCGTCTATATGCACATCTGTGTGTGGTATAACCAGTGATTCGTCAGTGAAGCACTTCTTCAGATTGCAGATGTGGAACACATCATGAGTTCCACTGAGCTCTTCTGGTAAGTTTAACTTATGGGCAACTGACTTGACATGTTCGATAACCTCGAAAGGTCCTATGTATCTCGGGCTTAGCTTGCCTTTCTTGCCAAATCGCATCACTCCTTTCCAGGGTGATACCTATTGTTGAACCTTATTTCTTAACACGAATTTAGGAGGTTTGCTATTTTCATAATCCTTAATTTTCTGCCGAATACTGGCATCTTACTGATGATTATGAATTTGCGTGATCTTATTGATTGTCTATAATGCAACTTTCAGATCTTGATGTTTGGACTTACCAAGCTATTGTCCTATCAATGGACGTTTAACATTCCATTTATACAAGGTCTTCAAAGGAGCAGCCTTGATGCTTATATATATCAACTATTATAGAAAGTTTATCTTAAGGTGAGATGGTTATCCCAATCGTTGCTTAAAACTATTATTAAAGAATAGCTAAACCTTATAGTTAGTTGAATAATTCGACGATCCTGAGTAACTGATGGAAATTCTTAATCATTGCCTAGTTAGGGTTGCGGTAATAATGCATAAGCAAAAAGAACCGTCTTTTATAATTTACTATACCGAATTCCTCGGATATTGAGTTTGGCTTTATGAATCTATATCTTAAAACTTACTTAACCAGGGTTTTCGATTCTACCAATAATGGTACTAGCTGTCTTGGAGATTTCATAATAATGTAGCCCCAATTGGGATATAAGCCTTAACTCTACCTGCTTCTCAGGGGTAAACAGGGTAGTCTTAGGAGAAGACAATCAGGCTACAAGGAGGTTACAGAGATTTTCCATATCTCTAGCTCCAATTCATTCATCATTGCTTGTGTCAAATAAGTGACATATTTATGCTATAAGTCCACGGATTCCTTAATCGGGGATATTTATTTGGACAATTCTATTATGGATATCTTCTTTGAATACCATTAGTTGACTTTAGTACCATGTGATCATTAGGATATCTTGGTGGTTCCATGCATTAAACCTCCATACTGATCAGGCATGGAAGCAATCTATGGAACATATTAAGATACGCCAATCCTCATATGGCGCTTTTGTCATACCATTTGGTATCCGAATTCAATAGAGATCAAGAGATATCAATTTCATATGATGATGTTCTTTATCTGGAGAGAGGGTACATTAGGGTTTTATGATTTGAAGATTTCAGACAGGAATAGAAGAAATAGCCCCTGTGAATTTTCTACATGTAGGTTTTTACCTTACACTTAATATATATAGGGTTCTTATGAAAGGTTTTAAAAACTTGTTATACTTATAGTTTATGAAGGATTTATCGGTATCCGAACCGAAATAAAAACTCTTAGCATTTACATTACTGATAAAATGTCAAGGAATGTACCTGATGCCATTATTTATCGACTAGCTCAGACATTTTAGGTGCTTTCAATTTTTGGCTTTACTTCCTCCGCCGCATTTCCTTTGACAGATTTAGGGCACGTAGTCTTGATGTGGCCTTTCTCATTACAGCCGAAACAGACTGCATTCTTCATATCTTTGCAGTCCAACGTTTTATGTCCCTTAGACTTGCAGATCCCACAATGTAGGGGTCGAGGCTCAAATCTGCATTTCCCGTAGTGGCGCTTCTTGCAAATCTTGCATACAGGTTTCTGATTGGACTTTTGTTTATTCTTTTTCTTAGAACTCTGGGAGTTATCTACCTCCCTTTTCCTTTTTAGTTCATCCTTTGCATCCGAGGCATGAACGGGATCCTCCTTAAGAGTAAGGAAGTGTGGTCCTAGATAAAATTTGGACCGAGCAGCATGGGGCTCCTTGAACTTTTTCACAGCCTTCTTCACAGCTTTTCCAACAGCTGCGTCTATCATAGTTTGAAGAACATCTTTGGAAATTCTAAGGTTCACAATTTCAGCATCATTAGCATGCGTCGTGCCATCAATGGTGCGATCGACTGTTGTCTTATCCTGGTTTGCCATGCTTTCTATTGGTTCCTGCTATATAGTTATCCTTCTGCACCACCTCCTGGCGTTCATCCGGAAGACTCATGCGTTTGTTTTCCTGGCCTCTCCAGGCTTCTTTATAAGCTTTGGGCAGTTGGTTTTGATGTGCCCTTCCTCGTTACAATTGTAACATGTGGCGTTCTTTATCCCCTTGCAATCTAAGGTTTTGTGACCCTTGGTCTTGCAAATTCCACACAATTTAGCACGTGGGTCGATTGTACATTTTCCAAAATGTTGCTTTTTGCAGTTACTGCATTTGGGTTTGTTATCAGACTGACTCGAGTTCTTCATAAACTCGGAATCCTTCCCGCGCTCAGAGTTTCCCTTCCTCTTCTTGTTATATCGATGAGAGTTTTCCTCCTCTCTTTCTCTTCTTCCCTCGCCAGAAGCCTTAACAGACTTAATTCTGATTGCATCTAAGGTGAGAGATAAGGATAAGTCCACCGCGGACCTATATGTGGTTGGCCTAGATGCTTTAACATTACCTTTTATCTCCGGTGCTAGGTCTCCAATGAAACGCGCTATGCGTTTAGGTTCAGGGGTGACTAAATAAGGAACTAGGCGGGACATAGTGTTGAAACTTGTCACATATGCCTGACAATCTAAATTCTCCATGACCAGAGTCAAGAAGTCTGATTCTATCTTTTCTACCTCATGCTGAGGGCAATAGTTTTCCTTGACTAATGCAACAAATTGCTCCCAAGATAAGTTGTAGAGTAGAACCTTTCCCGTGGCTTGGAGCAATGATATCCACCATGCCAACGCTTCTCCTTTGAATGATTGTGAAACAAATTTCACAATGTCTTGCTCCGCACAACCGCTGATGTCAACAACAGCGTCCATCTCATCGAGCCACGTCATGCAATCGATGGCCCCTTTTTCTCCTGTAAAGTCTCTAGGCTTGCAGGAGGCAAAATATTTATATGAACAGGTCTTAACTGGTGCCTCTTGATGGAACACAACCTGTCTAGACGGAATACTCCTTTGATTTGACAAGTCATGAACATCGTCCTCCCTTGACTCAAGTATTTTAGAAGGGGGCTTACTACGAGCCACAGATAGAGTCTTAGAGTGGGTATCATTTGATTCATCATACTGTCTGTCAAGAGCTCGAGTAACAGCATAATCTATTATTGCCTGCAGTTCCACTCCAGTTACATTGATTCTGGTAGCATCATTGTCCTCCTTCATGTGGCTGTTAACTTCATCTAATCCAGCCATGTAGCTTGATGGCTACATAAACATTGACAATGATTTATTCAGAGGTTATTATGAAATTATCATTTTTGATAATTTATTAACCATGGTAATATAAACCATATGGGTTAATTTGTTAGTTATATTTAGTTAATATTTTTCATTATAACTTATCCTAGTTATAAAGCATCAAGTATATTAAAGTGGCGCAAAAAGCCTAGTCCCAAGGACAGTCTTAAATTTTATAAGCCATGATTTCAGAGAATCGAGGCATTAAGGTTTGAACATATTTCATTACCTTTTCTTGACAGAGAGCCAAAGACTTCAACTGTCTTTGGTCTTTTAGGACAATAGATATAGCCCGTGGGCATTTCCCTTCTGAGGGATGGTTATAATATGATCATCTTCTCAGATGCTATTAGTCGAGATCATATGGATCCTACCGACTATTATGCTTGGACCTGGTCCAACATTTTTAGACAGGAGGTCAAAGACCACCACTGTCGTTGTCTTATCGGACAACAAGTTTAGCCCGTAGACACTTCATCACTATCGGATGTTTATAATGTGATTATCTTATAGGATGACACAAGCCATGATTTCTAAATCACTAGGCTAGATAAGAAAATTGGAAGAATCCAATATAAGGATGACTGTTGTGATTTTATCGAATCACATTTGTCAGGAGTGCTAACACGTTCTTAGGTGTTAACAAGGATCTGAATCCCTTGGGTAGGTTTCACCATCTTGGCCGCGTAGGCTAAGTTTCACCTTTAAGATTCTTTTTAAAATGCCTACTGGCAGGGAAGGAAGGATATTTATTTTATTCAGGATTTTTATCAAAAATCCTAATTTATATGCTAATAATAGCACAAAAGGCTTAGTCACGTGGACAAGTTTAATTTATAAGCCATGATCGTTTGGGATCGAGGCATTTGGTAATAGCACAAAAGGCTTAGTCACCGTTTTTAGTCTCGGAGGACGTTAATTATAGCCCGTAGGCACTTCCCTTCTAAGGGATGTTATTTTCCATTTATTTCATATCTCATGTTTAGAATGAAAACTTAATTTAATCAATCCATTATATGAAAATAAAAGTACAGAGTTGCCCTAAGCGGGTCTTTGAAAGGAATAATGTGTCCTTAAAGGGACTGAAAGATAAATATGTCCTTATGAGGACTATTAAGGAAACGATCTTCAGCAAAAGGAGTTTCTACTTCAAGTTATTTCTGAATGCTTTCTCCTTGGATGCTCGTTTCATTCTAGCCGCGGTACGAAGCTCAACATTTCTAGGCTCCGGGTGTGGAGGACTCCTATTACGGCTTCTTCGCTTGGCGACGTATCCAATATATAAAAATTTGGAAGTAAAAATTTCCAGATTAGGATTGAAAGTATTCCTATGTTAAGTCTAGACTCAAAAGGTCAAAGAATGTGCTACTGTGTCATTGAGATTAAACACTAAGGGCTAGCGTTTAATTCACTCAATGTTGGCTCTGATACCAACCTGTCACACCCCGATTTCCACGTGTCACCGGTGGGCCCGGTGGGGGAGTATCGTGACGTAGTTGATATCATCAAAGTCAAACAACACAATATATGTATGCACAGCGGAAGCAAAAGATAAATATATTACATTCCGAATACAAAGTATTGCCAAAGTATTACAACGGAAAGTAAAGGATCCACAGGCGGATCAATTAAAAGGAAAAACTGTTCAACAGACTTTAGGCATCTAGAACTTGCAAGATTCCCTAGTGATGCCCTGAGCTCCCAGCCAATTACGCATAGTACCTGCCACTTAACCTTTTGGAAAATACGTCAGTTTACACTGGTAAATACAATTAACCGACTCATTTTGGAAAAGAGTTTAAAAATTGATTTGAATGCACGAGGCACAAAATATCTTTTATAACTGGATTAAAATGCACAGAGGCAAAATTAATCTTTTATACTTGGGACAATTTTATTAATAAAAATCTTGTATCTGATTTACATGGTTGTCCAACATTTAGGGCCGGTGATTATACAATACAAGCCGGACAAGATTAATCGACACACCATAAATATAACTCACAAGAAGACATCCTTACGAGTGAGTATATCTTTTACATACGCAACAGGAGGTGTTATGCCTACACCTTGTGCTTAAGTTATGGCCATTCACTTTTTAAAATGAGCCAAGGATATCCAGGACACGGTCATTAACCCCCAATGTTATTTGTTATCAAACAATACAAATTAAAACGGGATTATGCAATTTAATCATCTCCGATTAAAAGGTTTCTACACCCGACCAAGCGGTATTTTTATAATACCGTATCCCAAGCCCGTATATGGGAAAATAAGTTAAGAGTATTTACCTGAGCTAGCAATGCAATTTATACTCAGCCGTATATTCTAATCAGCAAGCACAAGTACTTCTACTGGGGCTCTCAATCTGGAACGAAGGTTTTATTAACCTATTAGATTCCTAACGGGTCTTATTTAAGTCGTAACTTAGACCGGTTAGTTTTAAGGAAAGGTTTACGGTTCAAAACGCATGATTAAGCGAAGACCGGAATAGAATGTGATTTAGACCCGACAAGTTTGGAGACTTGTACAATATGGGTAAACTAAACGCATTCTGGATTTTGAGATAAAAACGATAACGTTTGACCCGTTTCGGCTAATTTATGCAAACTAGTTACATAAACCGAACCGAACGCGAATAACGCATGACGGTTAATCATGAGAGTCATATACAGGTTTCCTAAGTTAATTATGCCTCAAATATGTTGTGACATCAGGAAGATGTCTTTCATTATGCCCAAAACGTATTTAAACACAAACTAGGCCACGTAGGGGTAGTTTGGTCATTTAAAAGGTTATAAAAGAGTTTAAGTATTTACCTGAGTTACAGGTCTGGTATAATCAGCAAAAATACTTATTTTGATAAGTTATAACAGTAGGATAAAGTATATATGTGAAAATTTATCAATCATAACCAAACTATGCACCGAAGGGGCACTTTGGTAATTTCACATAAGCCGTAAAGCTCAAAACTGAAGTCTGAGTTAAACAACTTTTGCTTACTATTAAAAATATTATAATTTGCCTCAAATATCAGTAGGTATCACCCTTAGTATGTTTAAAATAGTTTTAGTACATACTATGCGTTAATAACGCTTAATTAGGCGATTAGAAGCCATTTCCGGGTTCGATACATAAAGCTGATATTTTTATACTTCCAGGAGGCTTAAAATAATTTATTTAACATATCTAATCAGTAGAAAAAGGTTTGGAGTCGTTTAGATATGTAAAACTCATTTTATGGCCCGTAAGGGCAAAACCGACAATTACCGGATTAAGCCTACGACTACTAGTTATGCTCAGCCTAAAATTAATTAAAAATCTTCAAAAATCCCAAAATAATATATTACATCAGTGGGTATTAAGTTTGATACCAAAAAGTAGGCTTAACTAGGCTATACGCTAATTTCTCCGTTTTATTAACATAAAGCGTTCATTTTACGCTAACGAGCATAACTCTTAATCTACACCTCAAATTGATGTCAAACTTTGCATACAAGTTTATATATCAGTAATTAAAGTTTCTACTCTTTTACATTTCCAAAAATCACGTTTTAAGATAATAAGGGCATAATGGTCAACATATGAGCAATTAACGGAAACGCGTAAACGAATGGGTCAATCAATGAACCAACCACAGAGGGTTGTGCTAACATGTAGCCTGGTCCTAAAGAAGCTTTAAGACATTTTCAAATCATACTAAAGCGGGTCAGAACTGAAAGTCAAAGCGAAAGTCAAACTATGCGACTTTCGGTTCCGAACCGGGTCTCTACAGTAAATTGTCGGGTTGAACATGTTTAGACATGTTCTTACACTAGTTACCAAGTTCTATTCATGATCAAATAGGTTGCACGCCTTCTAGATTGCTAAATATGCGTTTTATGCTTCTGTTGACTTTTTCGGATTAAGTTTGACCCGACAAACGATCTAGTTAGAGTGGGAATCAGGGGGAACCCTTTTGAGGTTTTATTAGCCACATAATTACCAACTTATAACTACTCTTGATTCGACTAATCACTGGACCATTTGTGATTAATTTTAAAGTCAACCGTTAATTACGACGGTTTGACTTTTAAGCTAAAACTAGGCTAAAACTTAATCGAGGAAGGTCAAGGGTACTTACAAGGGTCCTATGCACGTGTAGGGATGTCTTGGATCTGCTCCTAAGCTCCATAAATGCTCCAAAAATGCAGATGAAGGTGGATGATCAAATGTTGCAACTAATGGTCTTATTTATAGTGTTTAGATCACCATAACTTGTTGACATCTAAGTCTATCAATGACCACAACTCTTCAACAAGTGTCCCTAAGTGTTTAGGGGTTGTTTAGGAGGCTCTTGGAAAGGTTTAAGGGCAACACATGGCGTTTAGAAGGCTGAACAGGTGAAAAAACGAGTTTCTGCATCTGGGAGGCTGAGGCGGCCCGCTTGAGGTGCTAAAGCGGGCCGCATGGGCCTTCTGATCAGCTTTTTCATTTTTTTTTTGTTATTTTGCAGCTTGTCCCTTGGCTTCACGAAAGGGCAACCAAGGTTATTTCTTGCATTTTGACCCTCTTATATTTACCCACAAGGGCTTTAGGACTTATACCCACTTTGCCAAGTCCCTGGACACTTCCGGTTAACCCGAAAAGTCTTAACTTTCAATGTTTACGCTTTAACCCCTCGCACACGAATTTGATCATAACTTTCTCATACGATAATGAAACTTTATGAAATTTATATCGCGCATTCTAGTGAGCATAATTAACAGTTACAAAGCTTCGGGTTTGTCAAAAGGTCACTCAGAGGTATATCTTTAAACATGTTGACACATTTAACCCCTGTAGTTTGTAATCTCTCACTTTTAGCCTCGTATGATCCATGATTTATTCGTTTGATATTGTAAACATCATGTAGGGTTATTATGAAGTATATTTATTCACTGTTGACATTTAGAACCCGTAATATCACATACTTTCGATGTTTGTCAACTTTCGTCCTTTTATAACATTCTTTCACACGTTCAAGCTTTATGACACGTGTCAACACATTATAGGACGTGAATTTTTCGAGGTGTTACAAAGCCACATGTGCGTTTGACGCTAGCTCGCGTTTAATTGATGCTTTGGTCAAGGAGTATTGAGGGAATTGAAGCAAAAAGGTTGGATACATCTCGCATAAGACCGTGGGGTATGGTGGGGCAGGGCGTTTGGGGGGCCCGACACATGGCTTGGGTGGGCTTTGCTGGGCTGACCCACATTGAAGACGGTATGGTGGGGCGGGGGTTTGGGGCGTGGCCAGCCCAAACGGCTATTTTATATTTTTTTTAAGAAATTAATTTTTTAATGATTTTTAAATAAAGAAAATTACATAAAAAAATTCCTAGTGCTTATATTTTTTCTTTATCTCTTCTCTTGTCTCTAACATTAGTTCCAACTCTTCACCTGATAGGTGATCGATGAGCTGGGCTAGAAATTTCATATCATCTCGTCTTTGTTTCAGAGCATCCCTAGCTTCTTTGCTCTTGCGAATTTCTGCCCTTTGTTGTTGGAATACGTTGAATGTATCTAACTTGCTTGCAATGTCATCCAACTGATCGCTGTATAGTCCCCTACGAAAGCCTGATGGTGTGCCATGTTTTTGTGCTTTGTTTTCTCCATGTCCTACAAAACCCACACTTGATATATCAACAGATTGTAAAACCTCTAAATTGATCTTTTACTCATATATAGCCAATATCGAGATCAATTGTTATTTTAGTTACAAACATTTTAGTTGTAACAAAAGATAGTTCAATTAATTTCGATTAATTGTTGTGTAGGAATCCGTTCATGCAAAATAAATAAAATTCTTTATTAACTTGAATTACAAGAACTAAACAGAATGAAGTTAAAAATGCTTTACAAATACAACTGAAATAAATGGAAAAACAAGCACAAAAATCCGAACAGAAACACTGTTCTTAGCTGAGGATCGTGTTAGACTCGGGTCCCTTAAAACAAATTTCGAGTCTCCCAGGAGAACTCGTTTGTTTCCAGGATACAACAGCTGCAAGCAGTTGCACTGCCGGTCTTGACTCCAACCCGAAGGTGTACCTTGAATGCTTGAAGAAGATGAAAAAAATTCAGAGAGAAGGATTGTATTGCTGTGTGTTTCGGTGTGTCAAGTTCTGCAGCAAGGTCATCTATTTATACTACAGATCTGGAAGAAACTGAAAAATGAAATTAAATGGGCGAATTCACTTGCACTGAACGTCTTCAATGCACTTTAATTCGTCATTTAATTCACACTCAAAAACATTGACTTCGTCTGTTTCGAATGCTGAAGTGTAACTCCCCAGTGTAACTGCACTGTCATAAACGCTAGAAGCTTCTGCGCGCGCGCACGTAAGACAGCACGCTCATGCGCGCGTGCGCCATTTTGGCTCACTACCATGCGAGCGTGCGCCATATTGGCTCAACTCCATGCGCGCGTGCGCTACGTCACCTGTGAGCCTCTACGAGCACGCCACACAGTCACGCCGTTTTGGCTCACTTTGGTGCGCCGCGCACGTCACTTCAGTGCCCATGCACGAGTGCGCATCACCATGCCATGTGTACTCGCTCGCGTACGCGCATGGCTGCCACGTCATGTGCCACTGCGCGTGGACCCACCAGGGTCACGCGCTTGCCCGCCACGTCACCAACCACTTGATCCTTGCACAACCCTTGTGTTCCACCACGCGCACGCGGCCAAAAATACAAAGGCGGCTCTCAAGCGGGCGAAGTGCAAAGTGCGCCATCAAAGCGCCACATTGCGCCTCATCGCCCATGCCACGTGCGCATGTGCGAGTGCGAGTGCGAGTTACCCTTCGTGAGTACACTTAGTGTGTGCTTCCATGAAACAATAAGTATGGAGAGTTCCCACTTAAATGCCCCTTTAAGTTTCATATCTCCTCCTATGTGGGACAAGGTGCCACTTTCCTACTTTTTTCAGCATTCAAGTTTCAAACACCAAACTTTGAGCATCGATATCTCATTCATCTTAGCTCCGTTTTGGACGTGGTTAAGTCTGTTGCGAAGCTCTTCCAACATGGAACACAAACCCATGAATAAATATATAAAACCCGCTCATTTTATTATATTTATTTCTACTCCAAAATAGGAAAAAATCATTTTCCTATATCTGTGAAAAATGCTATTTTCATAAATTTCCAACAATCCCCCACATTAATAGAAATCGATCTATCAAGTTTCAACGATACACGTTCGACAGTTGAGTATTGCAAGATCGGTAGGTGTAACCTTTGAACCTCCTTTTGTGAAGCATACTTAGCCTCCTAGGGTCTTGTAGACGTGGTGTCTTTGAACAATCCCCCATTTATGTAGGCGACAATATGCTTTCACACAATACTCTCCCTAGTCGAGAGCTCTAGGATTTTGCGCATGGATTTGAGCCAGTATGGCGCACACTCGTTTATGGTCATGGAACACGTTCCTGGTTCTGCGAGAGCTCTAGGATTTTGCGCCTCCCCACAAATCCATTCGAAGCGACCCCACTTCTCTCTAACATAGGTGATTCCTCTGAATCATTAAAAGCATCATGGTTAATTTTGGATTTCCTCAAAATCCTTAACCTCAACTTGCTTAACCTTTCCTTCTTATCACTGATTGGAATGGACTAGGAAGTATACAACTCCCTTTATTAATTTTGGGGCACCCCCCACAGTGACTCCCTTTGGGTTTATGATTAAGTTTGCCTATTGAACCTAGATCTTGGGATCTCTAGTCAACTAGGTTAGGTTTCCCTCATATTCCCTTCTTCTATGGGCTTTAGTCCCATTCCTCTTGACGACTTATACGCCTTATCTTTGCTTAATCCTTTTGTTAACGGGTCAGCAATGTTCTCTTTTGACCTAACATAGTCAGCTGAGATAACACTCATTGAGATAAGTTATCATACTGTGTTGTGTCTACGTCGAATGTGCCTTGATCTGCCATTGTACATTGCGCTTTGTGCTCTAACAAGCGCTGATTGATTGTCACAATGTATGTAAATCGCCGTCAACGGCTTTGGCCATCTTGGAATATCTTCCACAAATTGACGTAGCCACTCCGCCTCTTCCCTGCTTTTATCTAAAGCGACGAATTCGGATTCCATCGTGGATCTAGCTATAACCGTTTGCTTGGAAGACTTCCAAGCTATAGCTGCTCCCGCAAGTGTAAACACATATCCACTTGTCGATCTATGATCTTTTATATCCGATATCCAGTTCGCGTCAGTGTATCCTTCGATCACTGCTGGATCACGGGTATAATGCAATCCATAGTCTCTTGTGTATCTTATGTACCTAAGAACCCTCGTGATAGCTTTCCAATGTTCCGCGCACGGATTACTGGTGTATCTACTTAGCCTGCTCACAGCATATGCTAAGTCGGGTCTAGTACATGTCATTAGATACATGAGACTACCAATGATCCTTGAGTACTCAAACTACGCAACACTCTCGCCTCTATTCTTCCTTAGGCGTTGGGTATTATCAATTGGAGTTCGAGCTATACTCGTATCGTCCGAATTGAATTTCCTAAGGATCTTATCCACGTAGTGAGATTGACTTAACACAAGACCATTTTGGGTTCTAGTGATTTTTACTCCAAGAATCACATCCGCGAGACCCATGTCTTTCATGTCAAACCTCGCTTTCAACATGTCTTTCGTTGAGTTGATCATGTTATCATCACTCCCAATGATAAGCATATCATCTACATAAAGACATAATATTACATAACCTCTTGGTGTGTCTTTAAAATAAACACACTTGTCGCACTCATTTATTTTGAAACCATTGTCAATCATGACATGATCAAACTTTTGGTGCCATTGTTTTGGAGCTTGCTTCAAGCCATACAAAGACTTAACCAATTTACATACTTTACCCTCGTTTCCTGGGGCGGAAAAACCCTCAGGTTGTTCCATGTAAATTTCTTCTTCTAAATCGCCATTTAGAAATGCGGTCTTTACATCCATTTGGTGAACTTCCAAATTTCTTAGAGCCGCAATTGCAAGAACCAATCGTATAGAGGTTATTCGCGTCACAGGCGAGTAAGTATCAAAGTAGTCTAGACCCTCCTTTTGTCTAAATCCTTTGATTACTAACCTTGCCTTGTATTTATCAATACTTCCGTCGGCTTTCATCTTCCTTTTGAATATCCAACGATATCCAAGTGGTTTACAACCAGGTGGAAGATCTACTAACTCCCAAGTATGATTTTTCAATATAGAATCAGTTTCATTCTTAATTGCTTCTTGCCATTGAAGTCCTTCTGCGGAGGTAACCGCTTTGCGGTAGGTATTGGGCTCACCCTCAACCATATAGCTCATGAAGTCTGGACCAAAGGATTTTTCAACCCTTTGTCGTTTGCTTCGTCTAAGCTCACCCTCCTCGACCTCAGGTCGTTTATGAGTTTAATCTAACCTCATAGATGAACTCGGACCTTCTTCATCTAACCATGTAGATGAACTTGGACTTGCTTCAGCAACCACTGTTGATGAAGTCGCATGTCTTTGTCCTAACATAGGAAACACATTCTCAAAATATGAGACGATATTGGAATTTGTTTCTATGATAGTGTGTTTATGTACATCGGGATTCTTGGACTCATGTACAAGAAAACGATGTGCACTACTTTGATGCGCATATCCTATGAAAATGCAATCAACAGTTTTGGGTCCTATCCTAAGAGCCTTAGGAGGTGGTACAATCACCTTAGCTAGGCACCCCCACACTTTCAAGTATTTGTACGAAGGCTTCCATTTTCTCCATAACTCATATGGAGTTTCGTCCCTATTTTTCAAAGGTATCTTGTTCAAAAGATAGTTTGCTGAGAGAATGGCGTCCCCCCTTTCACGGTTCACTCCCGAACTGATCAACATGGCGTTCATCATCTCTTTCAATGTGATGTTCTTTCGTTCCGCCACGCCATTTGATTGTGGAGAATAAGGAGGTGTACACTCGTGTACAATGCCACTTTTTGCTCATAAATCCGCAAAAGGTGCAACATATTCACCTCCTCGATCACTTCTCACAGATTTTATCTTCTTTTTAAGTGGATTCTCAACTTCGTTTTTGTACAAGATAAACTTCTCTATTGCTTCGTCTTTACTTTTAAGTAAATACACATAGCAATATTTAGTACAATCATCAATAAACGTGATGAAGTACTTATTTCCTCCACGTGAGGGAACCGCTTTTAAATTACACACATCAGTATGAATTAAATCAAGGGGTTCGGTTATTCGTTCAACCGATTTAAACGATGATCTCGTAAGTTTGGATTCTACACATGTCTCGCATTTGTAATTAGACTCAATATGGAATGTTGGTATCAAATTTAATTTAATTAAACGTCTTAATAAATTAAAATTTACATGTCCTAGTCTACCATGCCAAACATTAGAAGACTCAATCATGTAAGTAGAAGAAGAAGTTTCATTCATATTCTTGTTGTTTTTTCACAACCATTACAGACATTTTAAACATCCATTTAGGGCATAGCCCTTTCCAACAAACATTCCACGTCTAGAAAGTACAAAATTGTCCGATTCAAACACTAGACGAAATCCAAACTTGTTGAGCATCCATCCCGACACGAGATTCTTCCGTATCTCTGGAACATAAATCACATTGGTCAAAGTAAGCTCCTTGCCAGACGTCATCTTCAGGATGACGGTGCCTCCCCCGTTGATGCTTGCGGTAGCTTTATTCCCCATATAAAGCTTTTCTTCACCCGACGCTTCCTTGAATGTAGAGAAAAGAGCCTTATATCCACAAACATGGTGTGTTGCACCCGTGTCAATGAACCATCCTTTTGGGTTTTCACCCATCGCGTTGACTTCTTCAATCATAGCCGCTTCTTCGGTTATCATTGCGATTAGAGGCATACCATCCTCATCAACCATGTGCGCACGCTCACGCTTAGGTTTCTTGCATTGGTTAGTACGGTGCCCCGTCTCGTTACAATTGTAACAAGTACCTTGGAAAGGCGCAAGCTTCTTTTTCACAACTCCCTTTTTCAGTCCAAGGTTGTTAACCTTTGCTTTCCCTTTGTTGTCCTTTTTACCCCGTTTGCCCTTATTGCCTTTTGAGGACTCTCCCACTTCCACCATGTTTGCCTTAGCCGAAGCTTGCAAAATGGTGCCTTTTTGGGCCACCCTGTTGTCCTCTTCTATACGAAGACAGACGACAAGTTCCTCAATCGTCATTTCCTTTCTCTTGTGTTTAAGATAATTCTTAAAATCCACCCAAGCAGGAGGTAATTTTTCGATCATGGCTGCCACTTGAAATGTCTAGCTAAGTACCATTCCCTCAGCATGGATGCCATGTAGTATAATTTGCAACTCTTGGACTTGGTTCATAACAGTCTTGTTATCAACCATTTTATAGTCCAAGAAACGGGCGACAACAAATTTCTTTGTTCCCGCATCCTCCGTTTTGTACTTCTTATCCAAAGACTCCCATAATTCTTTGGAAGTTTTGATATTGTAGTACACTTTATACAAGGCATCCGAGAGACCGTTGAGTACATAGCCTCGACATATGAAATCCGAGTGCTTCCAAGCCTCTACCGTGCTCAGAGCCTGAGCGTTAGTCTCCCCTTCCGCAGGTTGGGGAGCGGTTTCAGTTAAGAACCTCGCAAGGTTCATGGTGGTCAAATAGAACATCTTCTGTTGCCACCTCTTGAAGTGGAGACCCGAGAATTTCTCGGGTCGTTCAGCATGATTTGCCACTGTGGACGCTCCCACAGTGTTGGCAGGGGTTCCAACGACAACATTAGTGTTGCTGGTATTCACGTTTTCAGTCGACATTCTGAAAAGTTCCAAGAAAACAAGTTAATAAAACTGTTTTCAAAATAATAAATGCGCTAATTTATTATTTTTATGAGTGCGAAAAAACCAGCCGTGTAGCTTCTAAGTCCAACTTTGAAGACTACAACAGTAGGATTTTTAGAACTCAGCGACAGAAAGGAGTAGAAACAGAATCTGTTTTGACAAAGTCGCTACTTTGAATCAAAACAGAGAAAAAAAATCTTTTTAAAACACAACCTGCTGTGGAAAAAAAATTATAATCACAGCAGAATTATTTGTGTCTTACACGAAAGTTGTTTTAAAAATTTGTTTTAAGATTGTAGGAATCCGTTCGTGCAAAATAAATAAAATTCTTTATTAACTTGAATTACAAGAACTAAACAGTATGAAGTTAAAAATGCTTTACAAATACAACTGAAATAAATGGAAAAACAAGAACAAAAATCCGAACAGAAACACTGTTCTTAGCTGAGGATCGTTGTAACAACTCTCATTAAAATTATTAATTCTTATTTTATTTCGTCCAATGGGAAACCCTAATTGAGACCCCCAAGTAATATTGCATAGCCCCTAAAATTTTCAGAACAGTTGGAACTAGGATCAGAGCCCCTAAAACTCACGGGGGTATTCCCTAATTAACAATTATCCACACAGTTTGCTGTACAATGCGAAAATCGTCGAACGGTTGACTCACCTAGGCTAGGAATACAAAAGGCTACCCTACCCTAGAAGTGCACCCGTCGCGCCACGCGACAGCCTGTCGCGCCACGCGACAGGGACAACTTTTCAGTATATATTCCAGGGGTTGGCACTTGCATGGCTGCGTTGGTTCGACGTTCAAACTCATTTTATACACTGAGTTATTCACTTTTTCGTTCAAAAACACACACTAGCACGAAGCTCTGCTGCGACAATAGGGTAATAACTCGATCACTGCTACGATACAATGTCCGATCGATTGAAACCAATCCGATGGATGTTTAAGTGCTGCCCGGACTTGGGCAATACTTTGTCATTTGTCGTGAGGGTTTTGATTTCGTGAGCTTATCGTAAATGTTGTATTAAGTTACTGACCTAGTTTCGTATGCATTGTTACTTTAACTAGGTTACACGGCTAAATCTGTAGGCTAAACTCTGCCCGTCTAAACTTGCAATGTGAGTCATTCTCTTTTATCAACAATGTTTTACAATACCCAAATTGTTTTCAAAAGCTATAATTACAGGGATTAAGTCTTGGTTATCTTGAATCACTGGCAAGTGGGGTATTGTGCACATTACTAATTTCTCACGGTTAGGTAAACAAACCTAACAGTGATAATCATCACTACTTGGGTGAAAGGACCCAATAGTGGTATGACCATCGTCACCAGGGTGTGACACGGCGCCAGATAAAAATAAGATAGTAACCATTGTAATCGCTCTTATGCTGTAATTTAGAACTATGTGTTGTTTTATCAAAATTGAGTAACTCGCCAGTATTTCCCCGCTGATAAAATATTTTTAAAACATGTTTCAGGTGACTTACTGTGAATCAAGGAAAATGTGCTACGGAGCACTAACAAAGCTTGAAGTGGTGGCTCAGTAAAATAAATAAACATGTTTTGTAAAACAAGGGATTTCCTTGTAAATTTCCCTTTATTGTAAATTATGGGGTTTGTCCCAAATTATGAAATAAAATAATTGGGCATTTTCAAGTTTTAAAAGATCCTGTTAAACTTCCGCTGTCAAATTAAATAATAAATACCACGGGTTTCTGTCCCGCGGCTCTTGGACCGGGTAACACCGGGACGGGGGCCGTGACAATCGTGTTAGACACAGGTCCTTAAAACAAATTTTGAGTCTCCTAGGAGAACTCGTTTGTTTCCAGGATACAACAGCTGCAAGCAGTTGCACTGTCGGTCTTGACTCCAACCCGAAGGTGTACACCTTGAATGCTTGAAGAAGATGAAGAAAATTCAGAGAGAAAGATTGTATTGCTGTGTGTTTCGGTGTGTCAAGTTCTGCAGCAAGGTCCTCTATTTATACTACAGATCTGGAAGAAACTGAAAAATGAAATTAAATGGGCGAATTAACTTGCATTGAACGTCTTCAATGCACTTTAATTCATCATTTAATTCACAGTAAAAAACATTGACTTCGTCAGTTTCGAATGCTGAAGTGTAACTCCCTAGTGTAACTGCACTGTCATAAATGCTGGAAGCTTCTGCGCGCGCTCGTAAGACAGCACGCTCATGCGCGCGTGCGCCATTTTGGCTCACTGCCATGCGCGCGTGCGCCATACTGGCTCAACTCCATGCGCACCTGCGCGCGTGCGCTACGTCACATGTGAGCCTCTACGAGCACGCCACACAGTCGCGTCGTTTTGGCTCACTTTGGTGCGCCGCGCACGTCACTTCAGTGCCCATGCTCCATGCGCGAGTGCGCGCCACCATGCCATGTGTACTCGCATGCGTACGCGCATGACTGCCACCTCATGTGCCACTGCGCGTGGACCCACCAGGGTCACGCGCCTGCCCGCCATGTCACCAACCACTTGGTCCTTGCACAACCCTTGTGTTCCACCACGCGCACGCGGTCAAAAATACAAATGCGGCTCTCAAGCGGCTCGCGGCGATGCGAGCATGCGAAGTGCGCCATCAAAACGCCACAATGCGCCTCATCGCCCACGCCACGCACGCGCGTGTGCGAGTACGAGTGCAAGTTAGGGTGCTCCGCACCCTTCGTGAGTACACTTAGTGTGTGCTTCCATGAAACAATAAGGATAGAGAGTTCCCACTTAAATACCCTATGTGGGACAAAGTGCCACTTTCCCACTTTTTTCAGCATTCAAGTTTCAAACACCAAACTTTGAGCATCGATATCTCATTCATCCTAGCTCTGTTTTGGACGTGATTTAGTTCGTTGCAAAGCTCTTCCAACATGGAACACAAACCCACAAATAAATATATAAAACCCGCTCATTTTATTATATTTTTTTTATAGTCCAAAATAGGAAAAAATAATTTTCCTATATTTGTGAAAAATGCTATTTTCACACATTTCCAACATGTTATTTTTTTAATGGCAAATTTCGACAATGCCAAGTAGAATTTTTAACATGTTACATATATTTAACTACTAGCACATCTACTTATATTTATGAAACTCAAGCATGGTACTATCTAAAATTAAGATTCTAGTGTTAATCACTAATGCAAGTGATTAGGATTTTGCTTGCGAATAATATTTGGTGGAAAGTAGTTAGCATTTGGTGAACTCCTTTGATCAAATTTTATAATCTAGCAATGCTCCAAGTCCCATGTGGTTCATCATATCCTACACCATATCTCGGATTCGGTTGGAAATTGGTGGGCGGCTTATTGTCTTTTTTAAGCTTTATTTTTTATTTATAATTAAAAACAATACTTGGTACAACTTTCACATGTTAATCCTTTTTCTTTCAAATAAATTATTAATCATTTAAATGTTAGGGTGAAGGGAGTAGTTACCTATTTGGAATAGGTAAACTTTCCATTCATCCAATTAGACAGTGTCACATTAATTCACCTAAATTATTTACCTAATACTTAAAAACATTGGGGGTGGTTTACCTAATGGTGTTTAGGTAAACTATTTTAAAAAAAAAAGAAAAATGTGTGATTGGTTGAGAAGAAATGGACCCCACTACACACCCTTCTCTCTCCCCCCTTCCCTCATCGGTAAACCTTCACCGATCTAACATCATCACCAAGCGGTAAACACTGTCAGCGGCGGTGTTACCGATCGGTAAACCGCTTTACCGACGGGTTTACCGCACCACTCCGCTCACCATTATTTGTCCTTCCAGAGGCATCCGATAAAATTGGAACGATACAGAGAAGATTAGCATGGTCTCTGCGTAAGGATGACGTGCACAAATTGATAAATTTAAATGTTATTTGAAACTGATTCGTTAAAAGCTAGAATCAAACTTGGGCGAAATAAATTTAAATCGAAGTCTCGGTTAATAAGTGAGCTCGAATCCAAGAATCTTACATCAAGTTTTTTAGGTTCACGGGTCTAAAATCCCATTTTAGTATATAAATCTAATAGTATTCAAAACTCATATGCTATGTTTATAAGAATAATTATACATTAAAAAGTAAAATAATAAATAAATATAAAAGGTCGAGCCCCGGGCTGAACTCGACTACAAAGAAATGTGTTTATTTTAGATATTTTACTTGATATCGAAATAATTTTATCAAGTCCACTGTTGTTTATACTGTGAAAGAGTAAGGCTGGAGGGTGTGGTTGGAGTCCCCTAGGGGCTTTATCAGACCACGTAGGCGTTACCTAGGATCCACCTCATCCATGGGGCTTTATCACGTCCCTTTTTAACTTGCATGGTGTGGATGGAGCTTCCTATTAAAAAAAATTAAAAAAAAAAAGATTCATTGGGTGAAATGACATGGGCCTCACCTAATAAAGCCATTCGAGCTCGTTACCATGATGGAGCCTCATCAATGGCGCCCCTTCTTAAAATGGTGGGTGTATAGCGCCGGGGGGCGCTATATAATGTGACGTGGCGAGGGTGGCGCCCACCCTCAGCCTAAGCCTTTATGATGTACCGTTCACCAACTTTTGAATTTGTTTCAAAGTTGCATATTATACCGATTTATTAATTATTATTATTATAGGTTAAGGATTGAATGGTAAAATTCTTATATTTTGACAAGGATGAAAATTTATTCATTCATCACATTTGTAATTGTTGTATGTAAATTTTTTTATGTTGAAAAACCAACTTTTATATATATTTTTTTTAAATGGCAAAGCTTGCTCTTATGTCGCCACATTCATTCTTACCATCTACCACTCTAACTAATATAAAAAGCAAATACAACAGGCGTTCAAAAAAAAAAAAAAAAGATAGGCGTTCTTTTTTTTATTTTTTTACTTTTCGAAAAGGACATGTTAAAAAGTGAACTCAATTTAACCCCGATCAAATTGATATATTTTTTTTTTTGATAAAAACAATCATTTAAATATGAACCAAACAACTAGTTTTAACCTGTTCTTGTTTTAACACGTTACCGGACCCGACTATTACTGTTACGTGAAGATAACATATAGTATAGCCCTTTGTCAACCATTATTAAATTTCTTTTAATTTGTTCTTTAGATTAGTCGTTCTGAAATACAACATCAATTTAAGTCCATTTAATTTGATCAATCGCCTTCATTTAATTTACCAAATTGTATATTGTATGATAATAAATATATATAAAAGCAGCTTTTATTCCATGTTAGGCTATGCGGTATGGTGATGGTCCTTCCTTAGAGGATGATCCGCCACGTAGGATGGGTGTGAGGATGGGGCAAAGAGGATGAATGTATGGAAATGGGAGGATGGACCTAAAATGTATATGTATATATTGTATGTATAGGTGTGTGAGAGAGGGAGAGGCCAAGTTTTTGTCTTCTTGTGGAGCATCCCTAGTGTCCCATACTCGACGCCAAGGACGAAGCCCGGGAGGAGGGGGGGGGGGGGGAGGACAGTGTTGGAGCGGCGCCGGACCGAGGACGGAGGGGGACGACCCCCCATACCGTCTAGCCTTGCTAACTTTATACCAGATTTATTGGCAAAATTAGGGAAAAGATGTTAATTAATCTACCACGTGTGTCTAGTGGTTGGGAGACTTGCGTTTTTACAATAAAGACCCAAATTCAATCCTCACTTGTGTCACTTTGGTGGATTAAGCAATGATGGATAGAACCTAGCCCCTTTGTAGAAATGTCAGGTTCTATCATGGGCTCACGGCTCACCCGTGTTATCTTCCCACCGTCTGTTACGCCAAAGAGTGTTCAACTTTTGTGGTGGCACAACGCATGGTTTCTCGGGAGAACGCCCGAGCAAACTCTGAAGTTAGCGTGTGTCCGGTCAAGGGCGGACCTAGTAAGAGATTCGGGTGGGCGGGCGCACCCCTTCAAAAAAAATTTAGTGTATTTTATACGGTAAAATTCTGCCCGTACCCCTTAAAAATTTGGTCAAACCCCTCATCTGCACCCCTTGAAAATATTTTCTAGGTCTACCACTTTGTCCGGTTAAAACAACATAGTATAGTATGACCGAAGTAGGAAAAAAAAAGCTTTCCAGTGTAGTAGCTAAAACAAAAAAGTCACCATTTAAAACAAATACTGCCAGAAAACCAAATAACTCAGATTTATTACTGAAAAATACTTTCAAGTTTTTTAGAAAAAAGAACCGACAAACCAGGGGTTTGAACTTGATACTCTTGATAGCTCAAGTCACAGAACCCTTTAGCTAACTGACCACGTGTCAGTCTTTCATTCGTCAAACCAATGTTAAACCTCATGACTTTATTGGAAGGTGAACTTTCAACAAATAACCGCACAGTAACTGACACGTAAAACTTACCACAATCTGTTGTTCCAGTGTTCCGCGAAGCAGGTGATCAAACCCCACCTACTGTAACGGAGATCGCGTGACTCATTACTGTTAAACAACCCCCTGCAAAAAGGCGCCACCCCACACCAAAAAACAGAGTGATTACAGAGAAGAACAAAGAGATAAAAAGAGAGTTCTAGAGAGAGAAAGTTAGTTCCCCTCTCTCTCTCTCTCTACCTATACATACACCGTAACTGTATTTTATGATTATATAGTTTCATCGCTAGATGCAGAGATTCTCTCGTTACGGCTGCCGGAGAAGAAGCTAGAAGCGATCAATGTAGGTAAAATTGTTGTTAATCGTGATTGAAGGATGAATTTCGTGTTGTTTGATCTCGATTTACTTGTTCTTCACGTTGCATTGTGATCGAATGATTGATTTGTCATGTGATTTAACTGTTTAGGTTATAATATGTGATTCGATTGTGTATTTGTATGTTTATAATTGTGTTATAAGCAATTGTTTTTCGTAGAATTCTAGTGAGAGAAAGCTTCTCTCTCTAATATACATACACCGTAACTGTATTTGTAGTTTCATCGCTAGATGCAGAGATTCTCTCGCCGGAGAAGAAGTTAGAAGCGATCAATGTAGGTAAAACTGTTATTAATCGTGATTGAAGGGTGAATTTCGTGTTATTTGATTTCGATTTAGTTGTTCTTGATGTTGCATTCAGTGGCGGATCTTGCCCGTTGAACCTGCCAGGGCCGAAAGACATGGGCACTAAAATTAGCACTACGGCCGAAAAACTTGCCCGGGCCGAACATAGTATATATACAAAATTTCGATCGAAATGCGGAAAATTAGCACTACGGCCGAAAAACTTGCCCGGGCCGTGGCCTTGCCACGGCTCTACTAAGATCCGCCCTTGGTTGCATTGTGATCGGATGATGAATTCATGATGTGATTTAGCTATTTAGGTTTTGATATGTGAATACGTGATTCGATTGTGTATTTAGTTTCAGTTTTGTTGTATGTTTGTGATCGGATGATTAGTTTATCATGTGATTTAGCTGTTTAGGTTTTGATATGCGTTTCAATTGTGTATTTGTATGTTTATGATTGTGTTAAGCAACTGTGTTTCGTAGAGTTCTAGTGAGATAAAGCTTCTCTCTCTACATATACATACACCGCAACTGTATATATATATAGCTCGATCGCTAAGAGTTAGAAGCGATCAATGTAGCCATGTGATTTAGCTGTTTAAGTTTTGATATGTGATTCGATTGTGTATTGTTGCTGAGAAAAGTAAACGACAATTGAAGAAATAGAAAATGCGTTTGTTAGTTCTATTTTTGTTTTTCGTAAAGTTCTCGTGAGAGAATTCTATGCTCTCTACATATACATACACTGTAACTCTATATATAACTGGATCACTAGAAACATAGATTCTCTCCTTACGCTGGCCGGAGAAGTTAGAAGCGTTAAATGTAGGTAAAGTAATAATGATTGTAAGAAGAATGAATTTCATGATGTTTGATTTCGAATTAACTGTTTAAGTTTGATATGTGATTTGATTGTGTGTCACTCAATTTTTATACATAATACAATATAGTTTGAATTTACATCGAGATAGTTGGTAAACGGGCAACAAGCTGCGCCGCTACCCCTTTATTGTGTGTTGTTGCTGAGAAAAGTAAACGACAATTGAAGAAAGAGGAAATGCCTTTATTAGTGCAATTTTTGTTGTTTGTTTCTAATTGTGTTAAGTACTTGTGTTTTGTGGAGTTTCTGCAACGAACAATCTAAAAAGTAACCGGAAATAATGTTTTGCATGTTGCGTTAGGTTTTAATGTTTTATTGATACCTTATTTGTGTTAAGTTTATGTTCTGCTGAATCATAGCACATGGTATGTTGTTACAGTTGTGAGTTAGAGACCTTTTGTATGTTTGTGCTTTATGATGCTATTTAAGTCAGAGTACTGAGGACTGAACCAATTATGGTAGTTTAATTCAGTTCAAGTACGGTGTCGTTCTGTTTTTTAACTAATCAATGAACAGGCATTTCAATTTTCAAATAATTGGCTTTTGATTGATCTGGTTCATAAATGTTGTGTTTCTTTTATAGGATCTGGGTCGACGTTATTTGATCTGCTGCTAACACACCTCTTTACCAGAGTTTGCCTCACTTGAATTCATCTGGTTTTGTGGATGCTGCAAAATTGATGTCACGCTTGTTAAATAGAGTGTTATTCGCGACTGAATTGGCGTGTACAAACTGAAATCGACTTAAGTTATAATTTTCAGTTGAAGCGTTATGGATTTCTTTGAAGGACTTACATATGAGCATGTCAATTTCATTTTTTCTGAAGTTACTTACCCTCAGGTAAATCAACAAGACATACCTTTCATTCAATAAATTACTAGGTGACTGTACTGTATCTTATTCACTTGTGTATACAGGAGATCCCCCAACCTACAATTAATACCAATGCATACAAGTTTGCTTATTTTGAACCTGGAAGTTTCTCATATTATGACTATTGTGACGCTTATGCGATTAATGATGAAACATATGGGAACAGCGGCTATATTAGGCAATCGGATCATTCTTCTACCATGGCTAATGAAACTACATCTGTACATATGCAACAAGATGGACATTCAAGCTCGAATTCCATAGCTGATCCGGCAGCAGATTGTGAGTACTGATTTTGTTTGCAGATTTGTTTACATAATAACTATTATTTACCTTTTCACAGCATAATACGCTACAAACTGCTTCTCTCATGGTTTCCAAGAAATTAAATGACTTATGGGTATAAATCTAGAAGGCTGAGATAGCTTAATGAAGAATTACTTTGGGGTAAAATGTCATTTTCGTCTCCGAGGTTTGGCCACTTTTGCGACTTCGTCCAAAGGTTTGTTTTTCCACATCTGGATGCAAAGGGTTTGGACTCTTGCTATTTTCATCCAACTCGCTAACTCCATCCATTTTTTACCATTAAGTCAAGGGTATTTTCATCACTTTAGCTATTTGTTTATTTATATCAAAATGACAAGATTAAATGACGGAAATACCCTTGACTTGACGTTAAAATGGATGGAGTTAACAAGTCGGATGAAAATAGCAACATTTCAAGCCTTTTGGATCTAGACGCGAATAAACAAACCTTTGGAAAGTTGCAAAAGTGGTCAACCCTCAGGGACAAAAATGGCATTTTACTCATTACATTAACCTTGAGGGAATCATTAAAATGAAAGATTTATGGGCATTATGAGTGTCTTTATATTTCTTATACGATTACATATCTCAGGTCCACAGAGTAATCATAACCCTGGAGATTATCAGGTCTAAAGCTTTCTCACTATATATTTGTCACATTTTCTATTTAATCTAATCTTTCTGATAACCCAATTGATTATGTGTAAATAACAAGGTTAGATGTCTATATTGTACAGGTTGTGTGGGAAGATAATGTTGATCCTGACAACATGACTTATGAGGTTTGATATGTTTATTCTTTAATAATTACATTTGCTCTCCACATGTGTTTGTGTATGTAATGGTTTTTCATATTTTGAAATGAAAGTTTAAGATTTGTTACAAATGATGCCATCCCAATTGCAGGAACTGCTCGAGTTAGGCGAGGCTGTTGGAAGTCAAAGTCGGGGTCTATCTCAAGAGGCTATTTCCATGCTTCCTGTTTCAAAGTTCAAGTGCGGTTTCTTCTGGAGAAAAAAATCAAAAAACGAGAGGTAGTCGGAAGTTCATTTTTATACTTCTCTCAGTTTAACATACGGCTGTCGATTGTGTCGGGTTGGCGATTTGATGGGTTGAATCGCTGAACCTGAACACGACCCATATATTTATTTATGTCAAAAACATCAACAAACTTGAAAATACTTAAATCCGTGTAACCCGAACCTATGCAGTTAATGTGGGAAAAAAACGGATATCGGTCAAGGACCGTTATTTCAGATATAGGTTATCGCGGTGGGATATCGATAATTTTAATATCATGTAGAATTTATATATATTGCAACTTGCAAAACACTAACAACTGTAGCAAGTAGGAAGTGATTAACACTTAAAACACTAATAACTAACACTTAAGACTTAAAACACTAATAGCAGTAATAAGAAGAAAGATAAATGGTAGAACTAAGAAGAAAGGTACTGATATTGGGAAAATCGGTGATATATCGGTCGAATATCGGTCAAATATGGGTCAAATATCGGTCAATATCGCCTATAATATTGGTACTGATATTCTGACCAATAATTGACACCAATATTATAGATGGGGACCGATAACTGATATCGGTGATATATCACCAATATTAACTGCATAGCCCCGAACACAACCTGTTTAACCCATTTATCTAAACGAGTCAAAACCCCTAATTCACCGTATACCTTGCTTTCCCGTCAATGACCACGTTAGGAACTCCTGAAAGTTTAGGGAGTGTTTGGATTTTGGTTTCAGTAAAGAGAAGACAGGTTTGAGAATGATATAGTGTTTGGTTTGATTGTATGGGTTTTAAAATTAGAAATAATTTCTCACTTGCATTATGTCCTGTATTAAACTCATACCTACACTGATTCTTGACTACAACCACACACCACCTTAATCACAGTTATTCTTTCCAAACCCAAATTCATCCAGTTTCTTTATCATTGTGGATCTGTCCTAACTCAATTCCCAACTGGACTTGACAGGTGTGTGATCTGTCAAATGGAGTATAAACGAGGTGACCGCCAGCTCACTCTTCCATGCAAACATATCTATCATGCTGGCTGTGGGAGTCAATGGCTTAGCATCAACAAGGTAAACTCATTTCCTAAGTTTAATTACACATTACGCCTGGCCCGCCCGCCCGCCTTGTTCCACTTTTCTAACTATATTATTATAACTGTCAGGCGTGCCCGATTTGTTACAAGGAAGTGCTTGTTCATACTCCAAAACATTCACAGAGATTTTGTAAGTGAACATGTAAAAGGAGAGTGGTTTCTTTAATTTCACTAATACCACTGTCTTATTTTTTAACCTTATTCCCATCTTAGGCTTTAGTAGGGTGATTATCTTGTGTGTTAAATAAGTACTCAGACTGATTATAGTTTACTTTATATCCATTATGGCACTTGAATGATATGTGGTATTATACATGCATCATACTTTAACCATTGGCGGATCTTAAACTTAGTTTTCGGTAAAATCAGGGGAGGCCGGACTCTCAAAATCCAAAATTTTACACAACATAAAAAAAAATTCGGAAAATTTTGGTAAAATTAACACTATGAAGCGAAAAATCCAAAATTTTACACAACATAAAAAAAATCGGAAAATTTTGGTAAAATTAACACTATGAAGCAAAAAATAGAGGGCGGGGCGGTCCTCGTCGGGCCCAAGGTACCGACCAATATTATCCGTTTTGCCCGCTAGGAACTCTAAGAATTTGTTTTGGTTGCTTGGGTAAAGACCCTTAACTGTAGAGTTCTCATTTTATCCACAGTCATTGCGCCCAAAATACAATGGTGATATTTGATGTAATGCATTTCTGATGAACCCATCATCTCTTCTGACCACGACCGGATGTGGTATTTTCTTAGGGTGTTACACATACATCTAGTGGCTTAGCAACTTGATTAGAAAAAAAAACCAACAGTCAATACATGGTCATGCTTATGACAATAAATGATTCTCAGGCTTTGCTTTTTAAACCTAATGCAATGAGCACAAGTCCAAGATAATCGTATCTTAAACCAGCCTTAAGCAGTTGTAACTTTTGAGTGGTCCACGGGGGATATCTGAACCAAAAGTCTACAAGAAATCCCCTCATTATGACCGCTTTCTCGTGACTGAAATTATCAAAGGAAAATTTTCCATGATATCTTCCAAACCCGCTCCCTCCTACTCCGCCAAATGGTAGTGTATCAACAACATACTGCATTTGTTTTCAAAAAAATCAAGGCTAATTTCATTACTTTCTTGTTAAAAATGTTTCGACAGAGTGAATAGTTGGGATAAAAATGTAACTATTGAAAACTTGAAACCAAAACTTACCTGAAGAATGGCATCATTGAACATAAGGCTTCCTGATGATGTCTCAGAAACCAATCTTTTTTGGAGATTTTCATTTTCTGTGAAGGCATATAGAGCAAGTGGATTTGGCCTTGCCTTTATGAAGTTGATACTGTCTTCAATATTCTCCAACTGCATCCAAAAGTTGTGCTTACTACACTAATATAAGTAGTACTATTAGCTAATGCATTACGTTTTGGGGACGATTTCCTAACCATGATAATTGGAAGCAATGGACCAAAGATTTCTTCCGTCATGATTGCAGAGTCTAGCGGAGGATCAACCAATATTGTCGGCTCAATGAACCTACATTGCCATGAAATAAGTTGAAAACGCATTTGAAGGTCATGAAAAATTTAGGGGCCAACACAGAAAGGGCGTTTAATATAGAACTAATTTTAAGCAAGTGTGAGAACTGTAAAACACTTGCGCTTATTGTTTTAACTATGATACATAAGGCGGTTATGTAACAGTATATTGTCGTTCTCTCTTTCCCACCATATCAGACTTCTACAACATACAAGTATATGGTTCCGACGGTTCTTAGCCTACATTAACTTATGTACTCGATTTGCATCTAATGTTGCAAAATCGAAAAAGAAATGAAGAAACAATAAATTTTATTTTTAACCCTCCAACTTTCTTACATAAACACAATCACTCCCTCATTCACCATAACAACAATCAAATTGCGTATAGCTATAACACGCATAATATTCCTTAAAAGTAGAAACCCAAAGTTAATAAAACGGATTAGCTATTGCACTAATCTAGCTTTAAGACATGTATGTTGAGTGTTGAAGCACGATATAGAAAATTATAAAATTACTCTACTGATCTACCCTACTCTCAGAACAACTAAAAAAATGAACTTACAAGCTTTCTTCATCCAACACACCACCATAAACGACCGAAGACTTGACCATAGGTTCATCCAAGAGACTCTTCAATCTAGAAAAATGCTTCTTGTTAACAATCCTAGATATACTATGGGATCCATTTGGATCATCTCCATAACATTGCTTGATATATCTTTTCAAGGATTCCACCTAAAACATAAAACCATATTATAAAGCTAGCGTTAAAAAACGCCTAATGTCATATAACATAAACGTACTAAGATTAGTGGTCTGTTTTGGTAATTATCGTATAAATTACCAAAACAGACCACATCCGTAACTTAAAAAAAAAAAAAAAATGTTTTTACCAGATTTGGGAGGTACTTTTTCTCTGTTAGAACATAATCTATTCCAATACAAGCTTGTCCAGCACATAATCCATATTTACCCCAAACTATTCTTTTTGCCGTAATCTATAATTGGAAAATAAAATAAATTATTGGAGATTATAAATAACAATAAGAAATTTTTTTAAATTAATAGAATTTAGTCAATAATTAAATAAATTGGAAATTACATTATTTTCCCTAGAACTTGAAAAGGAATCAACAACAGCAGGACATTTTCCACCCAACTCCAAAGTTACAGGAGTTAAATGTTGTGCAGCAGCTGACATCACAACTCTAGCCACACGTGTACTCCCTGTAAATAAAAACAAATTAATAAAAAGGGTTTTGGGCAAAAAAAATCAAAAAAACGCTGAGTAGATATTTAAAAAAAAAATAAACAAGTTTTGGTGTAACATATGTTACATTCATCTGACATATTTGTAAAACATCGGGAGCTTTGAGTTTCCCGGGTTTTCTAAATTAAAGTGGGTTTTCTATACATCCTTCCCCTATATATATATATATATATATAAATTCTTCATAATTTTAAAATTACCGATATCTCACCACGATAACATATATCTCAAATATTGATCCTTAACTGATATCCGGTATTTTACCGCATTGTTCAAGTAGAGATGATAATATCGACATTGATCCGTCCAATTTATACATGTTATATACATGTTTTTAAGGGTTTTGGGCAAAAAAATCAAAAAAGCGCTGAGTAGATATTTAAAAAAAAATAAACAAGTTTTGGTGTAACATATGTTACATTCATCTGACATATTTGTAACATGTGTTACACCAAAACTTGTTTATTTTTTTAAAAATATCTACTCGGCGCTTTTTTGATTTTTTTTGCCCAAAACCCTTAAAAACATGTGTAAATTTAAAAAAAAAAACAAAATTCGGGAGGTTAGAGTTTCCCAAGTTTTCTAAATAAAAGTGGGTTTTCTATAGATACTTACATTATATATATAGGGTAGGGTTCTAGAGTGAACAAGGGTTAAGTTGTGAACAAAGTGAACAAATCCTAGCCATTGGTTTTGTTAGATCTTGAGATTAGATTGTAATCTAATTTATTAATTAATTATTAAAATAAAATAGGTATAATTAAACAGGAGGGATATTTTTGTCAAATTACAACCTTATTAAAATCAAAATCCCTTAATATATGCATTTTCCACTTTCAATATCATCAATTTCTCTTTCATTGTTCATTCATCGTCAAAAAGAAGAAGGCAGAGGGGCGACGGAGAAGAGTTGCTGCTGGTGACGAAGATTAAACACTGCCGTCGCCGATTAAAATCGCCAAAATATACAAACGATATCCAGTCACCAAGGTACACTAATATCATCTTTGAATATCCAATCGCCGGAATATAATGCCGTAATCTGCGATTTAGGGCTTGTATTCAATACCCGTATTTTTTTCTTCAGATCTACTGGTGTATTAGGGTTATGATTTAAGTTATGTAGAGTTTAATTTTGCAAAAAAACTTGTTTGGATCATTTTGATGTTGAATGGGTTAGTGCCGTCGATACCAATTGGGGGTTAGGGTTTAGTTTCTTGTTTGAGGCGGGTGTACACATGTGTATGCCGATGATTGTTATTGTTTTGGGGGAAAATGTTGTGAGGATTGTACACCGGGTTATACACATGTGTACAGGGTATTTTTTTATTAATACACTGTGTACAGATGTGTACACGGCGATGTACACATGTGTATATTGTTATGAAGATTTATTAATACACTGGGTTGTACACATGTGTACAGGGTATTTTTTTTATGTGTCTACAACCTGGGTTGTACACTATGTACACATGTATTTAAGCAGTCGATACACAGGTGTACAAAAAAAGTGCACTATGTACACATGTCTATAGGCAGTCGATACACAGGTGTACAAAAGGTTGTTTATTAGTCTGCAACCTGGAATATGGCTGATGCATTTTCAAATGAAGCATGTGCAGGTAATAGATGCCATAAAAGAAGATCTTGTATGCTGCTGAAGAGGAAATCATATAGGTGTACTCAGCTCTATTGTAATGTTTAGCTTCCATATGTTTATGTATACAGGTCTGTAAACATGTTATAAGTTTAAATTGGATTATTGGTAACAAGTCAGTTAGGATTTATAAGAACCTACTAATTTAATTATGTAGGAAGGAAAAGCTAAAGGATTTCACGTAAAGCACCGTCTAAGTTTAAAAATTCAATGGATGATCCTATTCAGTTTTCTGACATTGAAGGAACAGACAAACGGAATTAAAATGGGATAACGGGTTTCTGCTTGCACACACGCCAAAAAAGGCGTGTTTGACTCAGTTAAGGGAAAAGTATGCTGTGAAGATTGTGTGCTCCAATGCTAACACGCTCTGCGATCGAGTAATGGCTGAAGCCGTTGCATACAACGTGGTGAATAGGCTTAATGTTTAGAATGTTCAATGTAGACAATAATATGTTTATGACTATGGTTTTTGTTTTTTCGTAATGTTGGCACATGGTTAGTTTTTTTTTCTTATGACGTAAACCGGATTTTTGGTTGGTTGGTTTAATTTATTTTGGGTATGGTTTTTTTATTTTTATTATGTGTACAATGTAAAAGTGCGATAGAAATTGAGTAGAAAACTACCAGATATGAATTTCTTAACTTACATGATCTTGTTTGTTATATGTTTTAGATAATGATCTTTGTAAAATTTAAAAGATATAATCCTTGTTAATCCCAATGAACAATTACACGACGAGTATCTTCGGAAATACAATGAACAATTACACGACGAGAATCGTCGGTTCAAGCGATGAAGAACCGTTGGTTCAGACGATGATGGTGACTACCATTTTAGACGGCGATAGGTTCGGTCAACTCTAGTGTTTGTAGGTGTTAAATTGGAACTTTGATGAATACTATTAAGAGAAAAAAAGAATAAGATGATTGACGAACTGGATATAGGATGTATGAATTCGTAATTATGGAGGATGTAGGATTTTATAATCTTTATTAGGAATAATTAAACTAAAATACTAAAATGTAGGATCAGTTTATGGTAACTGATATTTTGAATGCAAATTATAAGTAGTTTAAAAATTAAATTTAATTGTCCATTTACAATCCTACCCTTTTGATCTTAAAAACTAATCAAGGGTCAAGATTAGTTCATTTAGTTCACAAACAAGGATGTTGTTCACTCATGATCTCTATCCTATATATATATATATATATATATATATAGGGTTGGGCTATATAGAAAACCCTATATATATAAAAAACCCGAGAAAACCCAAGCTCCCGACATTTTTTTTTTTTGAAAAAAATAACACATGTAATATACATGTTTTTAAGACTTTTGGGCCAAAAAAATCAAAAAAGCGCCGAAGGGATATTTAAAAAAAAAAAAAAAAAAAGTTTCAGCGATTTTCAGGAAAATTATGTCTTTTTTGCTTAACACGTGTTAGGAGCTGAAATTTGTTTATTTTTTTTAAAAAAATCCCTTCGGCGCTTTTTTGTTTTTTTTGGCCCAAAACACTCTAAAACATGTATATTACATGTGTGATTTTTTTCAAAAAAAAAAAATGTCGGGAGGTTGGGTAAAAATGGCTTCCCATTTGGGTTTCCAGAGTTTTCTAAGAATTTTAGGGTTTTTTATCTAGCATTACCCTATATATATATATATATAGGGAGCCGCTAGAATGAGAACCACCACGAGTTATGAGAACCACGAGAACCGCGCCCCGCGGGTGGCCGTCGGCGACGAAATTTTTTTTACACCTAGATCCGTATATTTTAGCGGGGGGTTTAAATTTTCGGTTCAAACGGCGCGCCCGAGGGGGTAGTTTTTTACGCCCAAAGTTTGGTAAAAAAAAAAAGAAAAATTAAAAAAACCCAAACTTTGGGCGTAAAAAACTACCCCCTCGGGCGCGCCGTTTGAACCGAAAATTTAAACCCCCCGCTAAAATATACGGATCTAGGTGTAAAAAAAATTTCGTCGCCGACGGCCACCCGCGGGGCGCGGTTCTCGTGGCTCTCATAACTCGTGGTGGTTCTCATTCTAGCGATCCCCTATATATATATATATATATATATATATAGCAATTTAACAGTAGCAATTCAATATACTCTCTTACCATTTACAAATTAACCTTTTGCAACTTGCAAAACACTAACAATTATTGTAGCAAGTATGAACTGATTAAGACTTAAAACACTAATAGCAGCAATAAGAAGAAAGGTATTGATATCTGGAAAATCGGTGGTATATCAGTTATATCGGTCAAATATCGGTTATATTGATCAATATCGCCGATAATGTCGGTACTGATATTTTGACCGACATTTAACACCGATCTTTTACATTGGGACCGATAACTGATATATCCCCCATTTTACGTGTAACAGTTAACATGCGCTAATGAAATGGAAAGTATAAAATGTGAACATGGGGATGTACCATCAAGTTGTAATGTGTGATTATGGGTAAAAAAATTGAGAAAGGTTTGAACCTGTGAAGAAAATTTTATCGAATTTGTATCGAAGGAGTCTTTCACCTAGATCGGATCCACCTTCAACGACCTTAATCACAGAATTATCAAGGTAATCACGGATTATTTCCGCTAGGAATGAAGAACATGTAGGAGCTAACTCTGAAGGCTTTAGAACTACTGCATTCCCTGCGGCTAATGCCCCGATCAATGGTTCCAACGATAGCCCTACACGCGTGCAATAATTTGATAACGTATGAATTTATAAAAATATCTTTTAATAAATAATAGGATTCGACGTTTTTGGATAATGATTGTGGAGATCAACCATATTCATCAGAGTCACCTCAGGCAACCATGTATTAAAACTACTTTACAAGACATAAAAATTTATGTATCTAGTTCCACTTATACCAAATATGGTCACAACACGCCTAATAACGATAAAAATCTTCAAAATTTTGGAAAGAACACTATTGTATCGAGCTATCAGCGAGCAACGACTCAATGTAAAATATATATAAGTGTTACTAAAGTAGTTTAAATATACAAGTGTGAAGTGTCCTTACTAAATACTTGGGTTGCTTCCACATACATTATAAACTTTTCTAGTAGATGTGGCCTTAGAAAGTATAAGGGGTTATTATGGAATAAAGTTAAAGTTGGAGGGGTAGTGAGTACCAATTGGAAAGTTCCAAGATGAGATGATGAGGACAACACCAAGAGGCTCAGGAACCAAGCTTGCACTGCCGGGGAATGCAGCAATGGGCAATCTGGTCTGTTGACAATTTGTTGAAATTATTATTTTTGGAAAATCAAGTTAACTAACAAAATCATCCAAATAAAAATAACGGTAGATGAAGTTTTATGTAACCAATTAACAATAAACATTGACATATTTGGATTAGGATCAAATACAAAGGATCCTAATTGTAAGAAGTGTAAGAAGGATTTATAGAGTGACAAGTGTCCAATAATCTAAAAAAATCCACTACACAAAAAAACCCCACTACAAAAAAAAAAAAAAAAACCTTAAACATCTACCACCACCAAAAACCTAAACCCCCACCCCAAACCCCCCCCCCCCCCCCCCCCCCCCTCACCCAGCCCAAAAAAAAAAATTTATTTTTTTTTATTTTTTTATTTTTGCCGAGGGGGTGGGGGTTTAGGTTTTTGGGTGGGGGTGGGTGTTTAGTTTTTTTTAGATTATTTTTTTTAGGTTTTTCGGGGGTGGTGGTGGGGGGGGGGGGAGTTAGGTTTTTTGGGGTTTTTTTTTGGTGAGGTATAGTTTTTTTTTAGGTTTTTGGGGGGTGGGGGGTTAGGTTTTTTGGGGTTTTTTTGGTGAGGTATAGTTTTTTTTTTTTTTTTTTTTGGGTGGGGGGGGGGGGGGGGGGTTAGGTTTTTGGGTGGGGTGGGGTGGGGGTGGGTGTTTAGGTTTTTTGTGGTGATGTAGTGGGTTTAGTTTTAGGTTATTGGACACTTGTCACTCTATAAATCCTTCTTACACTTCTTACAATTAGAAGTTTTTGTAGAATAATTTGACCCATACAAACAATACAAAAATAACTAGTGACATCTTTGGGAACATGTTTGATTTATCTGTTTTTAATATGTATTTTATCACAAAATAAGTCGTACTTTTATCTGTGTTTTGGTAAACGTATCATAGTAACGTATACGAATCTATATAAAATATTTTACATCAAAAGTTATAAAAGAATAAGAAAGTTATATATACAAGAATGATTACAAATTTAAAACTTTAATTCTATATTATTAGACCAGGGATTATTAGTATGAGCCCACAGGCTTAAAATTGATAGGGTCCATAATCTCATAAGAAAACAAAACGTTTTACAACTCCATTCAGATAAGTTGTGGTCATACGTATAGATAGCTGTAGACCTGTAGTTATACCTGTACCTATACCTCACATGAACTCGTGGTCAATTTTATCACATGTTACAATTCTTCCTCAACGAAGATAAGCTCAATACACTAAAAGTTAACCCATGCGATTTAATGATACCCGCCAACCCCTGCATGAACAATAAATATAAAATTTACAAAAGAGTAAATTACGATTTTGGCCTCTGTGGTTATATCACTTTTACCCTTTTAGCCCAAAACTTTTTTTTAACATCTAAGCCTCCAACGTCTTTTTTTCTAACCCTTTTGGCCCATAACACTAACCCCGTCCATTAAATGTTAGGGGCCAAAAGGGTTAGAAAAAAAAGATTTTGGGAGCTCAGATGTTAAAAAATTCATTTTTGGGCTAAAAGGGTAAAAGTGATATAACCACAGGGATCAAAATCGTAATTTACTCTTTAAAACAAATATATTAAAAAAGTAAAAAGAGTTAAGTACATATATTATTTAATTACAATACAAGGATTGAAATTGAAACTTAAAAAAACATGTGCCAAATTCGTATGAGATGGGTTATTAATTGTTAATAACAACACTATTTTAAAAAATACAGGAATGCGGAGAAAAAAATCAAACATAATCATGTGTTCAGAACTTTTATAAAACTAACGAAGAGAAGTTATTAGAGAAAAATAAAATTAAAAAAACAAATAATATATTATTAAAAAATGATAAGGGTTAAACATGTATATTACTAATAATATAAAGGCTGAAAATGAAAATAAAAAAATGCGATAAATTTTGTTTTTAAGAAAATATTAAACCTAACTCTGTATTCAGAATTTTTTAAAATTAACGAAAAAACCTTTTAGAGAAAAAATAATTATTATAACGAGTTAGCTGAACATATTAAGGGTATACTCATCATTTATTTATAAAAAGTAGGCTGTATATAACTAAAACAAACTTAAAAAAAGTACAATATATGTACTTACCGGCACTATATATTAATTAAGGGTGTAGGGAGTGGTTAGACACTTTGAATAGGTAAACTCCTAAATCATCCAATCACATAGCGCCATGTCAGTTGTTTACCTAATGCTCAAAAACGTTGGTGGTGGTTTACCTAATGGGGTTTAGGTAAGCTATTTAAAAAAATGTGTGATTGGTTGAGAAGAATTGGACCCCACCACACACCCTCTCTCCCCATTTCCTTCACCTTCACCGAACCCTTTCCTTCACCTTCACCGATTCGGTGAAGGTTCACCGAAATTGCAACCAACAATCGATAAAATGAAATCGGAAAATAGTTGGCGGTGGTCACCGAACGGCAAAAGGTGGGTTTGTCGCTCCCACACCGTATGCCCTAATTTGTCAAATATGGGTACCAGTACCGAAAATGTTTGGTACGGTACTATTATTTGAAGGTAAAATTCAGTAAAATACTGGTACCGGTACCGAAAACGTCAAAAAGTGGGTACTAATTCGTTACCGAAAAAATTCGGTACGGAAAATTCGATACTGTTACCGGTATAGTACCGATTCGATACTGGTATCAAGTCCCATATGCTCATCCCTATTGCGTAACCGAATAGGTTTCTTGATCGAATGATAGTTATGATTAAAAAACGATAGAGTAAATTGCCATTTTAGTCCCTGAGTTTTTGTCTAAATTGTCATTTTAGTCTAAATAGTTTTTTTTCCTCCTCTGGGTCCCTGACTTTTCCTTTTTCTTGCCATTTTGATCACATTGCGTAACTTAGTTTAAAAACCAGGTTATAATCAGGGGTATTTTTGGCATTAAATTATTATGAGGTTTTCCGTCTGTTAAATCTTGGTTTTAGATTTTAGTTTTCCTTGATACTACTAGCCTGAAGTCTGTTAAATCTTGGTTTTAGATTTTAGTTTTCCGTCTATACTTATAGTTAAGAAATAAAAAAAAACTTGATTAATTATTTTTAAAATAAATGTTTTTATTTTTAATTTGGGTAACTAAAATACAGAGATGCAGTGTGAATTTTTTGTACCGAAAGAATCGATCATTTTTAACTAAATTGACCGTGTTCAGGTCCACCTGACGGGTTCACCCATTTATTATAATTAAATTTTAATAATCCAGATATTATTATGTTGAATTTCTAAAAATAAAATAGAAATGAACATAAGGTAGTTTAATAGTTTAACATACTTAAATTCTACAAAACCGATCGTGTTCGAACCTGTGAAAACTCGTATCGTGTTCATCATGTATATTACATGATGTGAACTTCAATTTGAAGGAAAAGAATACCTTTTTAGCAGCCATCCAGTGCTTCAAGTTATCAAGAGCATTATTTAAAGACTTCACCACTGTTCCAATCTGCATCATTTGGACCCCATAAGATGTTTGGATGTTTGTACAAACTAGAGTTACTATCCAGGGTCAAAAAGTGACTATCACTCTAGTTTCTTGACTATTTAAGGTCAACATAATCAGATATTGTTTATACATCAACATAAATGAAAAAGTACAAGATTTTTAAGTCACTTTAAAACTGATTTTGTTTGTTCAAGTTTTGAATTTGATAACCATTTTAACAAGTGTTGAAATTCGAACTCGTGTCATAATATATTCTACCGTCAACAATTTGAAGGGTCAGACTATAAGAAAACAGAAAATTTATCTTCACCCGAGGGTCAACGAACCCAGACCCCTCTTGTACGTTTCAACCATAACTATAAAACACCCATCCAAACACCTATACATGTCGTTGATGTTTGCGGCTCTAGCGGCTTGCCAGTAGCTTTTCTTTTTATGAAAGTTGCCGTTCAAAAAAAAAAAAAAAAAAGAATGTTTTTCAACAAAATCAACCATAGCATATTAAACATTCCACCATCAAACAAGTCTAGTTGGATCATTTTCGACGTGAATTTGAACAAAAACGAGTCGTTTATCATACAAACTTAACGAATTATGTGTAATATTACCTCATCTCTATATGCTTCAACATGATGCTTGCCAAGATCTTGTTTAAGAGCCATGGAAATATCATCTTCTCTATCTTCGAGTATACGAAGTAACCCGCGAAGCTGCTTAATCCTCCATGATGATTCCTTTGTTTTCCCAGAATTGAAAGTTTCCCTTAATTCCCTTAAATCTACTTCCAGATGATCATTCATCATTTTTTTTTTTTTATGATTTTGGACTCATAAATGTGGAGGATTGTTTTTGTATAGATGTTGATGGAGGCAAATTGCAATGGAATTTATAGCAAGAAGTTGGAAAATGGAAGAGGTTGATGTAATACTTCATGAATATTTCAACCACCAACTTCAAGTATTTGGACTCAGTTTACTTTGGATTGTGTCATGTCATGCTTGTTAACTGAATATCTTTATCCTTGTATAAGTTAATAAAGATATAAATATTGGTTAAATAATTTTTAATATAAAAATTCTAAATTTTGAATAATCTGAATATTTGTTTTTTTTGTAGTAATTTTAATAGAAAAAATCTTAGAGTAAAATGTCATTTTCGTTCCCTGAGGTTTGGCTATTTTTGTGACTCAAAGGTTTGTTTTTCTGCATCTGGATCCAAAATGTTTGAAATCTTGTCGTTTTCATCCGGTTCATTAACTCAATCCATTTTTCTCCATTAAGTTAGGGGTGTTTCTGTCTTTTTTGTTATATTAAAGGGTGATTCGGTCTTTTTCACTTTATGTAAAAAGACCAAATACATTGAAGAAAACCGAATTGCCCTTAAAATTATCATAAAAGATGGAAATGCCACTGACTTAACAGAGAAGATGGATGGAGTTAATGAACTCGATGAAATTAGCAAGATTTCAAACCTTTAGGAACAATATGCGAAAAAAAACTTTTGAACGAAAGTTGCCAAACCTCAGGGGCGAAAATGAAATTTTACTCAAAATCTTAATTATGCAAATTCTGAAAAATAACGGCGGTTAACCATCAGGGTTGTCACTGACAATGCTAAAAAATTTCAAAACCGGTAGGGCAGATCGACCCAAACAATCAACCGGTTTTGTTTGTTATTTTTAGAACCTTGTTAATGGTTAAATCCAAAATTTTCATCAAAACCGACCTAACTGCATCGTAAACACCCATGCTAATCATATTAGTAAATTAATTTATATACCATTAAATTAAATTAAAGGTTTGTTTGGTTCACGAAATGTTTGGAAATTGGAATTGAATTTAAACATTTCAATAGAAAAATTGGAAATTGCTGGAATTGAAATCTAAATTCCATTCTTATGTGTTTGATTGGCAAATGAATTGGAATCTATCACACCCTCACCCACATCGCCGACCCAATGGGGCCGCCTCCCAGACCCAACTTCCCCACCCGCACCGTCGACCAGACCTGTCAGCCCGAACCAAATTAGAACTGCATCGTTAACCCAACCCACCATCCACGACTAGCATTGTTGGTCCGAACCGACTTGGTTCACCGACTCGACCCGCATTGCCAACCTAAATCGAATTGGCTTACAGAACCGACCTGACCCAACTACCACTCGAACCGAGTCTGACCACCGAACCCAGTAAGACCCCGATCCCGACATCTAAAAGGTACGGGTCAAAACGGTTCGGGTCGAGACAGTACAGGTTGTAGTGGTTCGGATTCGAGTTGAAAAGCTTCGGGTCGAAACGATACGAGTTGAAACTATGCGAGAAACAGTTCAGGTCGAAACAGTTTGGGTTGAAATGTTGCGGGTCGAAATGGTACGGTTCGAAATTGTACGGGTCGAAACGGTACGGGTAGAAATGGTGCGTGTCAAAATGGTACGAGTCGAAACTGTACGGGTCAAACGGTAAGGGTTGAAACGGTTCGAGTCAAAACGTTGCGGGTCAAAACAATATGGGTCAGAAGTCGAAATAAAACGGGTATAAACGATACCTTTTGCTTCCACCACCTTTTGTTGAGTACATTACAAAATGGGTAGAAAAGAATGTAATCCCCAAATCTTTAAAGCTAACAAACTGTTAACTAGAATCTTAGAGATTGACCCTTGAACATTCACTACGGTGTTGTTTGTTTTTTAAGAGGTAAAATGTCAGCAGTCTGCGGACCACATCTGTAGAAGAAGAGGTGGATCACACCTCTGCAGTCTGCAAGAAGAAGGTTGTTTGTTTTTTAACGTATGCAGACCTCTAAAATAAACTGGTGGTGGTGTACGGACAGTGGTGGTGGGTGGTGGTGGTGCTGGACGGTGATGGTGGTAGACGGTGGTGGTGGGTGGCAGTGGTGGTGATGGACAGTAGTGGGTGCTGGACGGTGGTGGTGGTGATGATGGAGGGTGGTGGACGGTGGTGGTGATGGACGGTGGTGGACGGTGGTGGTGGTGATGGACGGTAGTGGGTGGTGGACGGTGTGGTGAACTGTTGTGGTGGCGGTGATGGGCGGTGGTGGTGTTTAACCCTCTGCAGTTCTTAGAAAATCTTAGAAGTGGTTGGGCCAAGTCTGCACAAAGAAGAGCTCGCGCAGACGTTTTTTAATGAAACGTCTTCGGAAAACAAACAGTCTGCGTGTGGTCTGCGCGGCGCAGACAGAAGAGCTTATGCAGAGCTTTTCAGAAAAAAAAAACAAACAGAACCTAACTAACTATTAGTACCCACACGTTATACAAATATACATAGTACATCAAGTTAAATACTTTATACGTTGCAGTTTTAATCTTGTGATTATCATTGAAGTTTGATTTGGTTCTTACACTAATACGTGTTACATTATGTGTTTATCTAGGAACCAGGACTTAAACCCAGGAGGCTTAAAAACCATAAATTCTGCAATGTGAGTCATTCTCTTTTATCAAATGCTTTCAAAACCCTAAATGTTTTCCAGTTATATTTACAGTGATTAAGTCTTTGTATTCTTAAATTACTATTGGTATGTGGGATTTTGTATACATTACTTATAACGCTTCACTGATTGGAAGAATGACCAATAGTAACATGACCACAGTCACAGGAACTGCCGAGTGACAAATACCTTTGGGTAGTTGTAAGATATAAAAAAATGTAAAAACTCTTAATGTTGTAATTATAAGAAAATGTATTTTTATACAATTGAATGAATTCACCAGTATTTTCCGTTGATCAAATGTTTTTAAAACGCGTTTCAGGTGATTTACTGCGAAAAGAAGGAAAAAGTGCTACGAGACACTAAAGCTTAAATAAGTGGCTATGTAACCTGAATAAAACTTGTTTTGTTATTAAGGGTTTATCCCTTTGAAAATCATTTATGTAAATATGGGCTTCATCCCACATTTTATGAAATGAAAACTACAGTGTTTGATACGTGGTCGAAAACCAGTGCGTAATCGTATTTAAGTTTATGTTTTTACATGACTTTTGGTTTTGAATGGCCTACTTTTGATTAGACTTGTGTTTTGCAGGTCTAACAAAGTTTAAGGAGCTATTCGAAGGCTTTACGGAGCACGAGGACGGAAAAAAAGCAACTGGGAACGCGTAACAAAGAAAACAGAAAACCTAAGTTGGAGAAGCTGTTGCCGACGCCATACAGGGCCGTCGACGACTCCCCTTAGATGTTCTCATCGGCTGGTTTGGGTCGTAGGCAATAGAATATGCTGTCAGGAAGATTTTGACTAACCAGGGGTCGTCGGCGACGCCCTCATCTGATGCCAAACGGGAATTTCCAATTTTTGATGTTTGGGGACGGGTTATATCAATGTTTTTGGGGGGTTTTTTTCAAGGAGTTACGCATTATTTAAGTTTGAAACACCATCTTGGAGCCAAGAGCACCCCTACCTTCATCATCCTTCCATATTAATCATCTGAATCATCACCTTCGATCCTAACCCTAATCCACCACCATCATCATCATCACCCAATCCATCATCCTTCACTTCAATCATCCACTACAAACCCTAACCACCATCATCATCATTTATCAAGGCTTTAAGATGTTCAAGTTCAAGCTTCAATCATCCGGCGATTGCGTTCCGTTCACCATGAGCGGCTAATCCCCTCGAGTTTCACCCCGGTGTAGGTTTTTGTAAGAGTTTAGGGTTTAAACATTGTTTTGAGATTTGATTACTGACAAATTGTACTTTGATTTTGAAGCTTTTGATAATTGTCGTGTATTTGAATTGAATTTGTGAATTGTCGAATGATTATAAAATTTGAGTTTGGGAAATGAATTTGTGCACTTATGTCTTTTCAATTGGTAGGATTTACATGTTCTTGGTAAAGAAGTGCATTGCGGTCCGTCATCTACGACATTGATAGCTGATGTATTGCAAAATACATCTTCATTAGAATATGCATACTATTGATAAAATCGTGTTTCACAGGTCTTGATGCTTAAATATGCGGGAAACTGAGTAAAACGAGCCAAAATATTGAAAAGTCAAGTCTTGAAGCATGTTGGAAAGATCGGGGAGTTGAAATAGAGTTAAAGAGCTGAAAAATCACTCTCTGGCACCCCACCACCCACTAAGTAAGTCTGTGGCACCTGGCGAGAGACTGAAGGTAGTACATGGAAAAAAAAACAAGGTGGCACCCCGCCACCCATTCCTTCAGTGGGTGGCGCCCAGCCAGAAGCTTGTAGCTGGCAATTATTACGAATTTAATAAGGGTTTGTTATGGAAAGTCATATATAATCATCTTAAACTTGGAAAAAAACCCTAGTTCGAACTTGGGACATCTTGGGCGAATTATTGAGTATTCTTGGAGCAATTTCGGAGATTTTTAAGCCAAGGAATCATCGGTACGAGTTCGGGGAAGAAGACTTGAAGATCTAATCGGGTTTTCTAGTTCTTTGTTCTTGATTTTTTTTTTCTTACGAAACTTTGTTACAATGAATTCTGGTTTAGATTTCTTTGGATTGTTTTCACGTTTTAGTATGCTTGGCTAAATTTATAAACCACCTAGACTTGATGAATGGATTAATATAAAGTTTTTACCGTTTTTGTTAATTGCATGATTATTATGGGTTGATTGTGTTTAGTAAGCGGTTTGATTTAATGATTTGATGTGTATGCATGCTTTGAGTTGGTTTATTGTTATTATTTGCTTCATATGATTCTTAGTGACGGTCTATATCACAACATAGAGTCATATTAGGGTTTAGGATTTCGGTGAGTGTCTATATCACGTTAGAAAACCTTAACTCTTTAGGGAGAATTGCGCAATAACCCCTAGAAGTAACTGGTAATAATTTGCTAAGTCTTAGTGTTCTACTAGTCCTAATACCTGGAAAGTGAGGGGCTATTGGTAGGTCTTACCCGGCGAATTGCTTTAGATAGTCCTTGGAAAAGGTCATGTCTTGGTTTACCTGTCGGTTTTATTAGTCTATCAAGTCAAATTAATTACTTCAAACCACCCTAGATCTATGATTGGAAAAGAGTAGGTCAACATTAGGGTACTTACACAATAATTAGACAACTGGAAAGGCGTCTAATAACCGGTATGATTAACGGCCTAGGTAGTTCCACAGGTTTCTCCTTGAGAAGGGTCGAGGGGCTTAGATGGTTCTTAATAGGTTTAGTACTTTAAGATCCCGGTTCCATAATTCATGCATTTAACTTAATCGGCAATCTCTTAAAAACGATCCAGGATTCTTGTCTAGGTGGTCTCGTTCTCATATAAGAAAAGTCCTCAGTCGTCATTCGTTTTTAGTCTAGCTTTAGTTAATTTAGTAGTTTAATATAGATTTCCTTAGTTTTCCATAACCCCCCCTTACAAATAAACAAGTTAAGTCGTGTCTGCCAGCGTCTGTCAGAGTCTAGTTTACGTGATACATAGAGTCTCGTGGTTCGATATCCGGACTTCCTAGGTTTATACTACATTGATCGGTACACTTGCCGATTGTGTGGTTTTAGGTCGAGTCTAGAATTAAAGCTTTTCGTGTCTAGCTTAGAGAGTCTAATTTAGTTAATTTTTATAGTCTGTTTAGCACACATCAATAGCTCTTGGCACCTAAGCCACGCGAAACTAAATCCGTTAATCATATATGCAATTGAATTAAACCTAAAATGTGTAGAAATCCTAGGTCTTCAACTACCGAACCGGGTGTGAACCTTGTTCTAAAATTATTGTTTTACTCCAACAACCAAAGTTCTTGTGAAAGTTTCATTTGATCAAGTTTTCGTAGTTAAGTAATTAGTAACAACTTTGTCGGTTCGATCCGACATCTCTTTCAAACAAACAAACATTTAAACCATTTGCAAGCTTCATAATAGTGACAACCGTTAAAATCAATCACGTCCATCGCAAACCACGAACTCTTCATGGTTCGACCCCGTACTACCACTAACGCATTATTAAGGGTAATTTGGGACTATAAATATTATCTTTGACCGGGGCGCGACATTCCGATCAGTGTTCTAAAACTCTAATATTTTTCTTGACATTCGGTCTTGATGAAATTTTCATTGCGATAATTTTACTAGACACCAATACCACTGGAATCTGTTCACGGTTCCCATCCAGGGTAGGGTCGGGGGTTGTGATATGACTTCAAACGATGATCAACACTTTTGTGAGCATGTCTGCTGCATTATCTTTAGTACCCACTTGGCTTATCATCAATTGCTTTGACTGAACCATTTCCCTTATGAAATGTAACTTAACATTAATATGTTTTGTTGTTTCATGGAAAACCTGGTTTTTGGATACTCGTACAACCCCTTAACTATCAGAATAAACCACTGCATTAACATCTTCAATTCCTAACTTTGTTACAAAACCTTTTAACCAGATTGCCTCCTTTAGAACTTCTGTTAATACTATATATTGAGATTCAGTTGTAGATAAAGCCACAACATGTTGTAATGAAGCTTTCCAACTTACTAAACTACCCAAAACCAAGAATGCATATCCTGTTAATGACCTTCCTTTATCTTGATATTCGACAAAGTCTGCATTAATATAACCAAGAACTACTGACCCATAGTCACCAATTCTACCAAACATCAAACCATGATTCATAGTACCCCTCAGATATCTAAGAGTCCATTTTACTGCTTCCCAATGTTCTCTACCAAGATTTGAGAAATATCTACTGACCAAACTTAGAACATAACCTATATCATGCCTGTGCACACCATCAAATACATCAAACTTCCTACTAAACATGAATAAGGAATGTTCTCCAATTTCTTTTATTCTTCATCAGTTGTAGGAAAGTCTCTGTTTGACAACTTAAAATGTTAAGCAAGAGGAATTGTCAGAGACTTACACCTTTCCATATAATGATTCTTTTAAATCTTTCTGATAAAAGACTTATGTGACAGATAAAGTACTTCATTTCTCTATCTCTTTCTATTTTAATGCTCAAAATATTTTTTGCACTACCCAACTCTTTCTTATCAAATTCACTCATCAGCATCTCTTTGGTAGTCTTAATTTGATCTTTATCTATTCAGGCCACTAACATTTCATCCAGATATAGCAGCAAATAAACATACTCACCTTTTATATACTCTATAATATACCACAGTTATCATAACTACTTCTCATGAACCCACAACTAATCATATGCTCATCAAATCTCCTATATCACCGTTGACCAAACTTGTCAGCTCGGACCGAACTATGATTGCATCGTTGACCCGACTCGCATTATTGGCCGAACTGACTTGGTTAGCCGACCCGACCCGTACTGCCAAACTGAACCGACTTGGCTTATAGAACCGATCCAACCCAGCTACAACTCGAAGCGGGTCTAACCGCCGAACCCAGTAAGATCCCGATCCCGACGTCAAATGGTACAGGTCAAAACGGTTTGGGTCGAGACAGCACAGGTCGAATTGGTTCAGATTCGGGTTGAAACTATGCGAGAAACGGTTCGGGTCAAAACAATGCGGGTCAAAACTGTAAGGGTCGAAATGGTACGTGCCGAAAAGGAATATGTCGAAACGCTACGGGTCGAAACTGTATGGGTTGAAATGATTCAGGGCGAAATGTTGCGGGTCAAAATGGTAAGGGTCAGAATTGTATGAGTTGAAACAAAACATGTAAAAAAAGATATTATTTCAACCCCCGACCCTACACTGGGCGAGAACCGTGAGCAGATACAAATGGTACCGGTGTTTATTAAAATTATCGCAGCGGAAATTTATTAGGACCGGGTGTCAGGAAAAATATCAGAGTTTTCAAAACACCGTAGTTTTCATTTCATAAACTGTGGGATGAAACCCATATTTACATAAAGGAGTTTCACCGGGATAAACCCTTGATAACAAAACACATAGCCACTTATTTAAGCTTTGAGTGCCTCCTAGCACTTTTCCTTCTCTTCACAGTAAATCATTGGAAACATGTTTTAAAAATATTTGATCAGTGAAAAATACTGGTGAGTTCATTCCATATGTATAAAAATACACGGTATTGTAATTGCAGTATTAAGAGTTTTTATATTTGTTTATATCTTTCAATTGCCCACAGTAGTTGTCACTTTCCCATTTCGGTGACCGTGCTTATATTACTATTGGCTAACCCTTTGTCTAATAGTAAAACTTATTAAGTAACGTATACAAAACCCCACATACCGGCTGTAATTTCAGAATACAAAGACTTAATCACTGTAAATACAACTAGAAGATGTTGGACCGTGTTCCGACCCTAAAAAGTCAGTCAAGGTAGTTCATCTTCACATATAAAGGCGGAATCAGTATACACGAAGTTACAACAGCTTTTCTCTTTCAAATTCTTCTTTATTGATGCTTTCTAATTACAAATTGACAGAGTTTCGGCACCACAAGCATGACCTAGGTTCGCTCCAAGTTACACAACTGAATAACCTGGTTTCGCTTATACTGACTATATATAGTGTGAATGATTTCGCTCTTATGACAGTCCATAAGAGCGAAACCCCTTGATGACTAATAAGCGAAACCCCCTTGGAAACCCTATGAGCGAAACCCTAACTACCCTATAAGCGAAATCACCTACTAAATTGTACATAAGAGCGAAATTAACAAGTTAAACCCTAATTTGACTTTCAAGCTCTAATCTTGACTATCTTGACCTAAGACCTGATTCAAACGAAGTCAACAGACATTCAGTGCACCAACAGAAGACATTTAGGGTTTTGAAAGCATTTTGATAAAAGAGAATGACTCGCTTTGCAGATTTAGGGTTTTCAGTAATAGCCTTCGGGTCTAAGTCTTGGGTTCCTAATTAAACACACAATGCAACACGTATTAGTGTATTAACCCAATTCAAACTTTAACGATTATCATGAGATCAAAACCACAACGTAGACGACAAAGTATAGACTTATTCAGGCAGTATTTTAACATCCATTGATTTGGTTTCAGATCAATCGGACTGAGTATCGTACCAGTGATCCGGGTTAGTACGCTGACTACGAAGCAGAGTTTTAGGGCTTCAGGTATAAGGACAGTGTTTCGAGAGAGAAAGAAAAGAAAATGAGCAGTTTGAAATGCCCAATTCTAGTCAAATTTATAGCTGAAGTTCAACCTCGTCGCGTCGCGCGACCAGGTTCCTATTTCACCTTCGCGTGACGCGAAGGGGGGTAGTCTAGGGCATAAGTGGCATGAGTCACCACATAGGCATGTCACGTGGTGCTACATATCTTCTAGCGAACAAGGAGGTGTCGCGTCACGCGGCCGCACTTCCTTATCATTGTCGCGTAGCACGACGAGACCCAAAACTGGGTTTTCTCGTTTTTCATGCCGGTTTTCGTCATACGTGTTCGGGGTCTTGATTCTGAATTGTTATGGGTCCTTTTTGAGGGTTGTTATAGATACAGATCGAAATGGTACATGATGGGTTGGGTCAGGTCAAGACAATGACCGGGAGGTCAGGCATGATGGATGGTGAACGAGCGGCGGATGCGACAACGACAACTTGCCAAAGATTTCAAGAATTCACTTGAATTCATTTATGTGTAGGAAGGATTTTGAATTCCTTTAGGTAAATGAATATGAATGAATTCATGCCCAATTCCATTTCCTTTGTCAATCAAGCACATGAAGATTGGAATTGAGATTTCAATTCCAACAAATTTTGTGAAATAAACATCTTAGGAGTTGGAATTCAGATTCCAATTCCATTGAATTGAATACAATTCCAACAAATCAAACACACCCTAAGTATGTATTTCATGATATAAATGGTATGTCAATAAAAGCTGGAAGCAGTGTTGAGGTTAAAGCAAAGAACGAGAAAGCACATGCAGAAGCCATGAAGGTGGAGTTCAGCAAGGAGAAAGAAGAAGAAGAAAAGGAATTGATAAACAGTATACCTCATGATTTTAAGATAAAACTCTGCTTACAGTAGAGTGTCCGTGTTGTGATCCACTACAAATCCACCAATCGTGCCTTAATTAGGGAAAAGGAAAAGGTTTACAATTTAATAAGTAACTTAAACTAATTGAGGCTGCATATCAAAGAAAGTTGAATTCAACTTTAACTGAAATGTATACTTTAAAAGAATTTATTCATAGAAAAGATTTAACAGATAAACCAGAGAAAACCATAAACGAGAACAATAGATTATAAATAACAGTCGATAAATGGAATGTTAGTAAAAAGGCATCAGTGGATATTAAAAATTGTCAAAGACCGACATTTGTGAAGGATGGCATTGGTTACAAGGATAAACTTGGAATTGAAGAAAAAAAATTTCCACCACCTCACTGCAAAAACTATGTACCAATGCCCACTCCTCACCCTGATAATGATTTAATTGATAAAAATGATCAAGTTATCGATAATGATTGTTATGCCCTAAAAGTGTGAGACTGACGCATCAAACATACGCAACGGGATATGGTTGCGAACTGGGTTTAATTGGGTTAGTTCATATTAGTGTTTGGACCTGTTTAGGTCATTTGGGTCATGCCTAAGGCCATGCGGGTCAGGCAGGCCCATGGGGAGCCCACGTAGGGCATGGACTTACCTAGAGTATATACACTTGTTTTATATTATTTCTAGGGTTAGAGCTTCCAAGTTACAGAAAAAATCCTAGAGAGAGAGAGCTAAGGAGGCGTTTTGGGTTAGGAACTTGTACCAGATGATTTTTCTCTTGACTAATAGAATCGTGTGCAAGTCTTAAAGTTATTTTTGGTGTGTTCTTATTTTTTTTCGGTTTTCTTGAATATCACCAAGTTTGGATTCCGCCCATCATTGGTGTTTGTTTGATATCATTGTTTGATCCGGTTAAACGGGGATTACAAGACTCCTAAAATTGATATAGATACTAATCATTTTGAAAGCAATGCAGATGTGAATGTGCGAGTGGAAGAGGTGGAAGATGATAGTTGTGGTGGGAAGATGCTAGGTCTAGGATTTCTGGGCACCAGATTCCACTGTGAACTGGTTTGCCTGGAACAACAATAAAATGAACAAAACTTTTATTCAGGATGAATGTAATAATAGTTTAACTAGGACGTATGATTGTACTAGTGGGAATGCCCGCACGTTGCGGCGGGTGCTTCTATTTTGTCGCCTCGTAGTTCGTGTTTGTGGTATGCGTATGGTGTTCTTTTTGAGATCTCATAGAATGGTCGCATAAGGGTAGCTAAGGATTTATGGTGGACCGTTTCAGTGATTGAAAAAGTTTCAGACCTGAAGTGTTACTAAAACTCGTATTACAAAAAGCTCGTCCTAAAGACTTCGTTGAGCTGAAAAGAAAGGTAGCTTATATTAAAAGAAATGCCATTGTTTCAGGTCTTAAGCATGTTAATCATTTCCTTATTAATGGGTCAAATTGGGTCATATCTAGTTTATTAACAATATTAAATTTGATATAACATCCGATCATCCAACACTAATCCAAGTTTCCCTAATAGAAGTTGTATAACTGAACCACTATCGAGTTCTATCTAAGAAATCATACTAAAGAACCAACAAGTCGAGAAAGGATACGAAACAAAAAACCCACAAATTCTTCGTTGGATTTCGCAAATAGAACCTCTTAAATTTGGCGTCGATCAGTCTTTTAAAGTTCCTTATGTTGAAGCAAAGAAGAGGCTGCCAGTTTTGTCTTTCATCAAAACATGATCTTTATTTATAAACTTCCATGATTGATCATTAAATAGGGCCAGGAATAAGAAAAAGAAACTGTAACTACTTTGAAACCATTTAACTTTTACTCAACTCCTACATTTTGCAACACATATAACAATCACTTATGAAGCATCATCATAAGTAAACAGAAACAACTACTTTCGTAGCAAAAACTACAGTAATTTTGGACTTTGGAACCGTTCTTACAAATCAATATACAAAAGAGTTCCATTAAAAGAACAAACGGTCAAGGAAAAAAGTCAACCTGAACCTCGCAATCCTTCAATATCAATAAACGATCAACTTCAGTTTAAAAAACTTCGCGAAAAAGAAAACCGCCACTAAATCTTTCTCTGAAATATCGTTGAAGATGATCAGATGAGAAATTATGAAAGATTGCAGGGCCTCTGATTGACTCTGTGCTACAACGAACTCAACAGTGCAGAATCTTCAAGCCACAAATAACCACTTTAAAACTCACATCCAAACATGCAAGTAAATATTAGGTTAACAATTCACATTAAATCAAGTACTAAAAATATATTAAACAACAAGAGACCCTTTTGCGTTATTGATCTCACAAATAACTGTATAATAGTAAGCGCGGAAATTTTAAAAACAATTTGTACCTTGACACGAGTGTCCTCCGGCAGGCCCATACGAGCAAGAACTTCATTAACAACTTCTTTCATGTTAAAATCTAGTGGTTCACCACACCCTTCATTTATATCACGTGCATTCACGCTGTTATCCAAACGTCTAAAATCTTTTCCCACCCATATATAAATATCACATTCGCCTATATTTCCCGAACCCAGGCGAGAACCAGTAAAAATTAACATCCGTCGTGAGTCCAGATTACCAAGATTAACCCCAAAAGTTTTACCAAACTGGGCCATTCTTGTGCCATAACCTGTTGACTTGCGTTCTTGTATTCCAATTCATTTTCCACCATTACATTGATGTTCTTCGGTTCGTGATTTGGTTCATTTGGACAGTAATTTGACTCTAGATTAACACATTTAGGGAACCCCCTCTACGTTCCGAACTTTTTGATGAGACGGAAGTAAAATTAACGCTATAAATTCTGAAGTTTTTAGATATAGAATGAGATGAAACTTTATTAGAAGCAATTGATAGATTTGATAACTTAGAAGCCAAAATGAATTCCTTCATATTCCCAAACGCAAACTTTCGTCTCAACATGCTCCACGAACTTTATCTAGCGGGAAGATGCATTTCCTGGTCGGTTTCGGATGACGCGAATGGCGGCACAAATCCACCCAATGAGATATTGAATAGTTTTCTGAACATGCCTAATGTCAACCCGCCGAGAGAGTACAGATATCGGTGGAGAAGATCACCGTGTCTGTTTTCCTCAGACGTCCAAAACTAACTACCCAAACACCAAAAACAAATCAGACCTAATTTTAAAACACAAATTATAACAACCCTCCTAAAAATATTTCCGACACTCATAAAATATTTAGAACGTCCCTATACGCCTTAAAATACACCCCGTATACGATAAATGGCCCTAAATACCTTTAATTTTATTTAATTAAAATAAAAACAAAATCTGAGTATCGCTCGCGAAGGCTTTGCCTTCTAGCTACGCGGGGCGCGACAGGTCAACCACCTGGCCACTCCCGGTGGTGCCACGTGTCATACGCATGTCGAAGCAAGATCGATGACCGGGCCAAGCTAGGGCCTACCCGGCCTACGTTGCGGGGCGCGAAGGCCCCTTCTGTTTCTTACGCGGGCCGCGAGACAGCTAGAATTAGCTCCTATAAATTGGGAGCATCGGCCTTCAGTTTCCGACGTTTAAAATCGAAAATTCTCTCTAATTTCTGAAGTTTAGAATTAATATTCGAGCAGTATACCCCCCTAATTAACGAAGTTCCGCCTCGTTGTAAGTATCATAACCCCCGGTTACGTATTAGATACGCTGCCCGATTGATCTAGGGCTCCGTAACGGCTGTCGAGGTTCTGCCCGACGTAGTCGTTGGAGTTCTGTCTCGGGGAGGGTATAACTAATGTAAATATTGGGTTATTATACTAACGCGTGTGCATTGTTTAAATTATTAGATTATAACCAGGAAAACACAAAGGAATACCCTAAAGTAGCAATGTGAGTAATCTCCTTTTTGTGAACCTTTTACAGACTATTTTTACAAAACCTTAAATCATTTTATATATAATTAGCAGTGATTGAGTCATGTAATTCTTCAATTACTGCCGGTATGTTGGGGTTTTGTATACAAAATGTGGAACACGTTACCAATGGACAACGAGATAGCCAATGAGTAATATGACCCACCAGTCATCGATTGACAGTACTGAATGAGTAATTGTGTAGATGTAAACATTGTAATCGCTCTCAATACTGTGAAATGATAAAATTTGTTTTGATTAAATTGGGATTCACTCACCAGTATTTCTAACTGACAAATGTTTTTAAAACGCGTTTCAGGTAACAAAATGTGAAAGCCAAATAGAAGCCAGCTGGAGAGCACTAAAGGCTTGGAAAAATGTGGCTATAAAAGTTACCTAAATAAAGACGATGTTTTAAATACAATAAATTAGGGTTTATCCCTATAAACATATTTGTAAGGGAAACTTGGGTTTTACCCATGTGTTTATTAATATAAAAATGTGGTATTTTACTCTGATAAAATATTTCCTAAATACGGTCCTGATGTAAATTCCACTGCCAAATTTATAAACAATGATACCACTTAATCTGAGCTCGCGTCCGCCCGATCCTAGGGACTATGGGCCGGGGTTTGCGACAGAAGGTGGTATCATAGCTTAGCCACTGATTTTAGCCAAAGAGGTGTCCTGCTGACATTGAAATTATAAATTTGTTAGGAAATAATCAATGAGACTATGTGCATACATGTATATTATTATTTTGTGTTATTTGACAATTTGTTAGTTTACAGTATGAGTGATCAAGGACCTTCGGACGCTTGCCGTCAGTTGTCCAACTCTCCTAGGGACGAAGGAACCTCTTCGTAGCCTACCCCCTCGGGGTATTCGACTGACACCGAAGAAGGAATTTTCGTATTCAAGGCATAATCTGAAGAACCTCCCTCCCAAGAAGAGAGGATGGTTCAGCAAAGGAGCTCACGAGCGTAGAAAAAGGATGAGAAAACTTCAGCAGCAGCGAGCTTTAGCAACTGCGAATAGGGAAATGAACGCTCAAACACAGGATATAATCAATAGGAGACTGGCAAACTTCCACATACTAGCAACCACAGCCGCCGACCCTAACCTAGAACAACTCATAGCACCACAGCCACTGCAGTTGTTCCCAACACAATCCATGAAAATAGAAAATGACCCAGCTGACTAGAACCCACTACCTGACTTAGACCCAACTGAAATCCCTAGAGTCCCAGCACCCCATCCTCCAGACTATGACCCATGGTTTGACGACCATAAGGATTACCAACAACGCTACCCACTAGAGGAGCCCATGCCTGACCCAGTAGCACCCTATCCCAACTTGGACCCTCTAGACCCATATTTTGATAATGATCAATACATACGGGAAATTCTAGAGAACCCCTACCCTCAGGAAGAACCGATGCCCCAGTTTCCTGACCCGATACCAGCACCAGCCCCACCCATGAGTACTGAGAACCTACAGGAACTCCGCACCTTTGGTGAGGAGATATTAGAAGGAAGTGAGAGAATGAGACAGATAGGGGAGAGACTCATCTGGAAATATGACGAGCTTAATATGCAATATTGGATGAACCCCTATCAGTAGTAATAGTAATAATATATATATATATATATATATATATATATATATATATATATATGTGATATGAAAAAAAGAATAATATATATATATATATATATATATATATTAGATAATATATTAACTACTGATGCATACTAGTATTGTATTTTATTTGTAATAGACGCCTATATATAAAATAGAGTAAAAGTCGCAATGTACGACGATTTTGACCAACCTGTATGTGTTGTGAGATTGTTTGCATTTAATATTAAATTGCGATATTAATACTTGGTAATTGTCTGTGAAATCCAGATGGCCAACGACGCAAATCGGGAAAACCAGAATAATGAAAACCAGATAAATAACAGTGTTATTCCACATATAGTAACCCAAGGAATTAGAGATGCTCTGCCAGTTATCATTCAAGATGTTAGGGAAGCAGAAAATAATAATAAAAGTGATAGTGGAAGTAAGCGAACACGTACTGAACCTAGTCACAGCGTAAACAATGGACCCATACTTCAAGTGCCCATTCCAAAAAGAAGAAGAACCATGTCTTATGGTTGTTCTTATAAAGAATTCCGGTCTTGTAAACCAATAGAATTCTCGGGCAATGAAGGAGCCATTGCAGCTCTACGCTGGATAGAAAAGACTGAGGCAGTCTTAAAAATAAGCAAGTGTGAAGAAGAGGATAAGATAATGTTTGCTTCCAATTTATTTAAAAATGCTGCTCTAGAATGGTGGAACACTATCCTCCAGACTAGGGGAAGTGACAGAACATATAATATGGAATGGACTGAGTTTAAGAATATGGTTGAAAGGAAATTATGTCCTCCTAATGAAAAGGAGTAGATAGCTAACAAATTCTTAAACCTTAGAATGACTGGAGTAGACAGCAAGGGTTACACTACTACATTCTTTGAATATGCTAGAATAGTGCCAACCCTAGTATCACCAGAACCAGTATTAATCTCTCGTTACATCTGGAGATTAATCAGTGAAATTAGACATGTAGTCAAGGCAGCTAGACCACCAACCATAGAAGAAGCTGTAGAACTTGCAAACACCTTGACTGATGAACTAGTGCGTACACAAGAAGAAAACCAAAGGAAGAACCTAGCCCAGAGGGTTACCCAGGAATTTCGCTACGTTAATTCCAATCGTGGAAAAAATATAGGTTCTACTTCTACTCCTTACTGCAAGTACTGCAAAAGAAAACATTCTGGGAGATGCTCTATATACTGTAATTTCTGCAAAATATCTGGACATAAGGAAGAAGACTGCAGGAAGAAACCCAACAATAAGATATGCTACAATTGTGGAGAACAAGGTCATATTAAGCCGAATTGTCCGAAACTAGCTCCAGCTACGAACAACAAGACTACTAAGAATGCTAGGGCATTCGTTCTGACGGCTGAAGAAGCAAAGATGATTCCGGATGTGATTGCCGGTACGTTTTTAGTTAATGATGTTTTTGCTAAAGTATTATTTGACTCTGGTGCGAACCAAAGTTTTATTAATACTTCATTTTGCAAACTTCTCAACCAACCATTAACTAAACTCCAACAATAATGTCCAGTAGAAACAACAAATGGAGAATCCATTAAGATTACTGAAATCTTGCAGGGAGCAAGAATAGAAATTTGAAACCAAAGTTTTATTGCTAATCTTTACCCAATGAATCTGGCTAGATTTGATATTGTATTAAGAATGGATTGGTTAGTAGCCAATAAAGCCAGTATTCTATGTGATCAAAAGTCAATACAAGTAAATTCACCAAAGGGTGAAAAGATCACAATTAAAGGAGATAAGCCAACCAGACCCACGAAATTCATCTCTGTGATGAAAACTGCAAGCTGTGCAAGTAAAGGATCAATAGTGTATATGATTTCCATAATCATTAACACTAAAGGAAAAGAATTAAAAGATATCCCTGTAGTATCTCAATTTTCAGATATATTTCCAGAAGAATTACCAGGACTACCGCCAGACAGAGAAGTCAAATTCAGAATTCATTTGCTACCAGGAACAACACCAATTGCCAAAGTACCTTACCATTTGGCACCTGCGAAAATGCAAGAGTTAAAGAAACAGTTAGACGAACTATTGGAAAAAAAGATTCATACAGCCAAGCTCATCGCCATGGGGAGCGCCAATCTCGTTCGTCAAAAAGAAAGACGGATCAATGCGTATGTGTATTGATTACCTTGAAGTAAACAAAGTCACGATTAAAAATCGGTACCCATTACCAAGAATCGATGATCTGTTTGATCAACTACAAGGAGCTCGATTTTTCTCAAAGATCAATTTACGCTCAGGATATCATCAATTAAAGGTACAAGAAGAGGATATTCCTAAGACCGCTTTCAGAACAAGGTATGGCCATTATGAATTTACTATCATGCCATTTGGTTTAACCAATGCCCCAGCCGCATTTATGGACATGATGAACCGAATATGTAAGCCATATTTGGATAAATTCATAATTGTCTTTATAGATGATATTCTCATTTACTCTAAAAGTAAAGAGGAACATGCAGCGCATCTGCATGCACTGCTAAATATGCTGAGAAAAGAAAAGCTTTACGCTAAATTTTCGAAATGTGAATTCTGGTTAGAAGAAGTGCAATTTCTTGGACATTTAGTTAATCATGAAGGGATTCATGTGGATCCCACAAAGATTGAGGCAATTACTAAATGGAAAACCCTGAGTCACCAACCGAGGTTAAAATTTTTCTAGGATTGGCCGGTTATTATAGACGATTTATCCGATATTTTTCCAGAATAGCCATTCCCTTAACTAAACTAACCTGTAAGTCTGTTAAATTTGAATGGGGACCAAAACAGGAAGAAACCTTTAGAATTCTTTAGCAAAGATTAACCAACGCACCCATACTAGCATTACCTTAAGGAACTGAAGACTTTGTAGTCTATTGCGACGCTTCTAAGTTAGGTTATGGATGTGTGTTGATGCAACATCAAAAGGTTATAGCCTATGCGTCTAAACAACTTAAGAATCATGAATAAAATTATACAACACATGATTTAGAGTTAGGAGCTATAATTTTTGCCCTTAAGATTTGGAGACACTATTTATATGGAAATAAATTTGTTGTCTTCACTGATCATAAGAGTTTAAGGTACATTTTTGGGAAAAAAGAGTTGAATATGAGACAAAGACGATGAATGGAAATTCTTAGTGATTACGATTGTAATATCCAGTATCATGCAGGAAAGGCTAACGCAGTTGCTAATGCTTTAAGTCGAAAATATCACGAAAAGCCAAAAAGAGTACGTTCTCTTAAATTAAATCTACAAGTAGATTTAAATGATCAGATTAGAAAAGCACAAGAATCAGTAATCAAGGACGATACTGAGAAATTGAAAGGAATGATTAAGGAATTAGAACAAGGAAATGATGGAATTTGGAGATTCCATAAGAAAAGAAAGTGGATACCCAAATTAGGAAACCTACGCCACCGTATATTAGAAGAAGCCCATAAGTCTAAGTATACGATGCATCCTGGAAGTGATAAGATGTATCAGGACTTAAGAAAGAATTTCTAGTGGATAGGAATGAAAAAGGATATAGCAGCTGATGCGTGTGTGGTGGTTATATATTTTATGTATATTTTTAGCCCTTTTTACACTTTAGTCAAGTTTTAAATTTATAAAACACGATATTATACTAACACCAAACACACATATGGGCAAGTGCACCCATCGTGAGCGTAGTATAGTGTTGGTAAGATACCGAGGTCGTCCAAGGACACAAGAGCTTTTAGTACCGGTTTATCCTCAACGTCTAATCAAATAAAAAATTTAGAAAAAGGTTTTAAACTAGAAAATAAAAACTAAAAATGCTGAAAAATAAAAATAAAAATAAAAAAAGATAGACAAGATGAATCACTTGGATCCGGCTCGTCTTTAGTGTAACCTTTGATTATTTTCGCACTTTTAAGAGATTATCTTAGTTATAGTAGTAGGCCCCTCTTTTGAAGGTGACGTTACCCTCAACCCAGTAGTTTGAGTCAGCAAGGATACAATCCTAAAGGGTTGGATTATTGAAAGATAATTAATTAAGTTATTAATGCGTAATGTGGTAGGCCCCTCTTTTGAAGGTGACGTTACCCTCGGCTAAGTAGTTTGAGTCAGCAGGGATACAATCCTAAATAGTCGGGTTAAAGTATTAATAGTAGTTTACATATGAAGGGGTCAAGGAGTTCGGACCGCCGCCATCCAACACCAGTGGGTATTGAAGGAGGTCCTACTAAACTTGACCTAGGTCCTTGCAGGATCTATACACTGAACAAGGCAAGACTCTTACCAAACCATTCCCTTAACCCCCGACCAGGTAGCCAACATATCTTCATATAGACCGTGGAGATATGAATGGTGAAAATCTTTTATTTTATATAGACAGTAAAATAACGCAAAGACACCACGGACAAATGATAAGGACGATTCACCTTCAACATAAGAAACTAGTTATTAAAGTCATTAATACATAACCAAATAAAAAGTGAGAAAAGATTAAAAATAAAAAGTATTACACTAAACACTTGTCTTCACCAAGTGATGTAAGAGACTTAGGCAAACATGGCCTTTGATTGTCAAGAACTCTTACGATCAATCTTGGATCCCGATACTACTCACACACTCGATGATGGATGATGGATGATGGATGATGGTGGTGGATGTGGGTTGTGATGGTGGTGGTGGGTGGGTGAAGTGTGAGAGAGGTGGTTTGCCAAGGGATGGTTTGCAAGTGAGCCAAGCACCCATATTTATAGCCTGCACAGAAGCCCGGACACGGCCCCATGTCCATTGGGCACGGCCCTGTGTCCACCCATCTTCTCTTTCTTTATTAAATGCAGTTTGTCTGCATTAGTTGACCACGCCCCCGTGTCCGCTGGGCACGACCCCGTGTGCAGAAGCGTATCTGTACTATCAAGATTTGCCTAGATTCTGCGAATCTTTGCGTTGACCACGGCCCCGTGTCCGCTGGGCACGCCCCCGTGGTGGGTGATAGAAGCTTCTACAACTTTGTCTTTTCTGCAGACACTTGGGCACGCCCCCGTGCTCACTGAGCACGGGGCGTGTTCAGCCTTCTGTTCTCTTGTTTTTTTGCTTGGGAGATGCTGTCGAGGGGTCGGGCATGCTACGTTTATTCCTTTTCTTGTATTATTGTTAGATTTGGCTGCATTATTGCTTCTTTTGTTCATTTGAGTCATTTAATCCTGAAAATACAAAAGGAAGACAAAAACACATTTTTCCAACATTAGTACTAAAAAAGGGTTAGTTTTATGCGACATTTGATGTAATTTATATGTTGCATTTTGCACACATCAAATACCCCTACACTTGAATTTTTGCTTGTCCTCAAGCAAAACTCTTTACAATGTGGCTTACACTCCCAAATGGAATGGGTAGAAGATAAGGTTTTTGGGCTTGTCATAGAGTGTTGGGATTCCAAGATTCTTTATTAGGTTTTATTTTTATTTTATTTACAATCCTATTCGTCATGATTTATTTAGGACATTACATAAGATAAATTACTTATTAGGGTATAACATGCCTTTTTAAAATTCCATTTGTATACAAGTTCACATACCTCACGGGGGATCACTCAACACTCGGACGAAGGTGTATTTTTGTGAAGCACTCGAGAGCGGCATGTAACTTACTTTCACAACCCCCGATCCCTGTTCCCCGGGAACGGGCGGACGTGATCACAGAGTTTGGTGGTATCAGTTTGTTTAGTCTTGCAGCGGAATTTACATTAGGATCGTAGTTAGGAAATGTTTATCAGAGTAAAACCACCTTCTTTTATATTAAGAAATAACAAGGGCAAAACCCAAGTTTCTTATTACAATACATTTATAGGAATAAATCCTATTTTATTGAATTTAAAACATCGTTTATTAGGTAACTTTTATAGCCACATTTTCCCAAGCCTTCAGTGCTCTCCAGCTGGCTTTTTTTACTAATTGGCTGTCACATTGGGTTACCTGAAACATGTTTTAAAAATATTTGTCAGCGGGAAATACTGGTGAGTGAATCCCAATTTAATCAAGTTTAAAGTCACAGTGAACAGTATTGAGAGTGATCACTTTGTTTATGTCTACACAATTACTCCATTTGGTATTATCAATCCTGACTTGTGGGTCATATTACCCATTGGCTAACTCATTGTCCAATGGTAACGTATTGTCATCCCGACTTACTAATCGCAAGTAGTACAAAATTTTGTATACAAAACCCCAACATACCAGCAGTAATTGAATAACTACAAAGACTCAATTACTGATAATTTTCATAGTAAAACATTTAAGATTTGGTAAAACATTACCAAAAACATTAACAAAAAGAGGATAAACTCACATTGCTGTCTTAGGCTTTTCGTAAGGGTTTCCTGGATATAATCTATAATTTATACAAATGTACATTGGTTAGTATCATAACCCTTTGAAATTATTAATGATACCCTCCCCGAGATGGCATTCCAACAACTACGTCGGGCAGAACCACGACAGTTGTTACGGAACCCTAAATCAATCGGGCAGCGTAACTATTATGAAACTGGGGTTATAATACTTACAACGGAGCAGAACCTCGCTAATTAGGGGTATAATACCCGAAATATTATAACTTCTCTACAGAATTTCGAGATTGAAAGAAAGAAATGAGCGACGGAAAACATAGACTGATGGCCTTCTTATATAGTTGTTGATTTCAGTCCTGTCGCGGCCCGCGTAAGGTAAGGCTAAGCCTTACGCGGCCCGCGTCAACACCAGTCAACGCAGTTGCTTAGCTGAGTCGTTCACTAAACCGCCACGATCATGACACGTGTCGGCCTCTGGGTGTATCCGCGTTTCACGAGCTCTCGCGGCCCACGTTAACTAAGCATAACCCTTACGCGGCCCGCTTCAACTAAAGGTTTCAGCGCAGTCAAGTCCAGCCTTGATACGGCCCGCGTGAACTAAGGGTAGAGTATGTCGCGGCCCGCCTCAACCCTATATTTCAGAATTTTATTTATTTTCTATACTATAATATAATTAAGGCTCGGTTTTCACATACGGGGCATAATATAAGACATATTGGGAAATTTTAAGATATAATAGAGGATCGGAAATATTATGAGGGTGTCGGTTTTACCGAGGGTTGTTACATTCTCCCCACCTTGTTTTAGAGCTCGTCCTCGAGATCTATTGAAACAAATGCGGATATTTCCTTTTCATTTCCGACTCAAGTTCCCACGTGTATTCAGGTCCTCTTTTGGAGTCCCACTTCACTTTGACTAGAACTAGTCTTTTGTGCTTGAGATTCTTGACTTTCCTATCTTCAATTTGTAGAGGTCTTTCTACAAACTTGAGTTGTTCATTTACCTCTATATCCTTAAGAGGTACTATCAATGATTCATCAGCTAAACACTTTTTAAGATTAGATACATGAAACACATCATGTATTCCTGCCATTTCCTCTGGCAATTGTAGCTGATAGGCTACAGGTCCTATTTTTCTAATAATTTTGAAGGGTCCAACATACCTGGGACTTAGCTTTCCTCTTTTGATGAATCTTACCACTCCTTTCCAATGAGAGACTTTCAACAGTACTTTATCTCCTACCTGAAATTCCAACGGCTTACGTCGGTTATTAGCATAGCTCTTTTGTCGATCACGTGCAGCTTTCAGTCGTTCCTTGACTTGAATAATCTTGTCAGTTGTTTCTTGCACTATCTCAGGTCCAGATAATTGTTGTTCCCCAATTTCTGCCCAACATACTGGGGTTCGACACTTTCTTCCATAAAGTGCTTCGAATGGTGCAGCATTGATACTTGTGTGATAACTATTATTATAAGAAAATTCTATTAAGGGTAAGTGATCGTCCCAATTACCTCCAAAATCAATTACACAAGCTCTAAGCATGTCCTCCATTGTCTGAATTGTCCTTTCACTTTGTCCATCTGTTTGAGGATGATAAGCTGTGCTTAACCTTAATTTGGTTCCCATTGCCCTTTGGAAACTTGACCAAAAATGAGAAGTAAATCTACTATCTCTATCAGAAACAATTGATAAAGGAATGCCATGTAAAGAAACAATTTCATTTACATACAATTTAGCTAATTGTTCCATACTAATTGTTTCCTTCATTGGTAGAAAATGAGCTGATTTGGTTAATCTGTCTACAATCACCCAGATTGTATCATTTCCTTTCTTAGTTTTGGGTAATTTAGTAACAAAATCCATTGTTATTAATTCTCATTTCCAGACTGGCATTTCTAATTGCTGTAATAAACCTGAGGGTTTCTGATGTTCAGCTTTAACTTGTAAACAAGTTAAACATTTAGAAACATAGGTTGCTATGTCCTTTTTCATTCCTATCCACCAGAAATTTTTCCTTAAATCCTGGTACATTTTGTCACTTCCTGGATGCATCGTGTATTTAGACTTATGGGCTTCTTCTAATATACGATGGCGTAAATTTCCTAATTTAGGTATCCACATTCTCTTTTCATGGAATCTCCATAGTCCATCTATTCCTTGTTTTAATTCCTTTAACATACCTTTTAATTTTTCAGAATCATCCTTGATTACTGATTCTTGTGCTTCTCTTATTTGATCATTTAAATCTACTTGCAAATTTAATTTAAGAGAACGTACCCTTTTTGGCTTTTCATGATACTTTCTACTTAAAGCATCTGCCACTACATTTGCTCTTCCTTCATGATACTGGATATCACAGTTATAGTCACTAAGAAATTCCATCCAGCGTCTTTGTCTCATATTCAATTCCTTTTGCTTGAATATATACCTTAAACTCTTATGATCAGTGAATATGGTAAACTTACTACCGTAAAGGTAATGTCTCCAAATTTTAAGAGCAAAAATTATAGCTCCTAATTCTAAATCATGGGTTGAATAATTCTCTTCATGATTCTTAAGTTGTCTAGATGCATAAGCTATAACCTTCTGTCGTTGCATCAACACACATCCATAACCTAATCTAGAAGCATCACAATATACTACAAAGTCTTCAGTTCCTTCTGGTAATGCTAGTATAGGTGTATGGGTTAATCTTTGCTTAAGGATTCTAAGGGCTTCTTCTTGTTTTATTCCCCATTCAAACTTAACAGATTTACAGGTTAACTTAGTTAAAGGAATGGCTATTCTAGAAAAATCTTTAATAAATCTTCTATAATAACCGGCCAATCCTAAGAAACTTCTGACCTCGGTTGGTGATTCAGGGGTTTTCCATTTAGTAATTGCCTCGATTTTGGTTGGGTCTACATGAATTCCTTCATGATTGACTAGGTGTCCAAGGAATTGTACTTGTTCTAACCAAAATTCACACTTAGAAAACTTAGCATAAAGTTTTTCCTTTCTTAACAGACTTAAAAGTGCGTGCAAATGTCTTGCATGATCCTCTTTACTCTTAGAGTAAATTAGAATATCATCTATAAAAACAATTATGAATTTATCCAAATATGGCTTACATATTCGGTTCATCATGTCCATAAATGCAGCTGGGGCATTGGTTAAACCAAATGGCATGACAGTAAATTCATAATGACCATACCTCGTTCTGAATGCGGTTTTAGGAATGTCCTCTTCCTGTACCTTTAATTGATGATATCCTGACCTTAAATCAATTTTAGAGAAATATCTAGCTCCTTGCAGCTGATCAAATAAATCATCGATTCTCGGTAATGGGTACCGATTCTTAATCGTGAGTTTGTTTAATTCACGGTAGTCAATGCACATACGCATTGATCCGTCCTTCTTTTTAACAAACAATATCGGCGTTCCCCATGGCGAGGAACTTGGCTGTATGAATCTTTTTTCTAACAATTCGTCTAATTGTTTCTTCAATTCTTGCATTTCTGCAGGTGCCAAACGGTAAGGTGCTTTGGAAATTGGTGATGTTCCTGGTAGTAGGTGAATTCTGAATTCAACTTCTCTGTCTGGAGGTAGTCCTGGTAATTCTTCTGGAAAGATATCTGAAAACTGAGATACTACTGGAATATCTTTTAGTTCTTTTCCTTTAGTGTTAGTGATTATAGAAATCAAATACACTATAGAACCTTTTCTCATACAACTTGCAGTTTTCATCACAGAAATGAATTTTGTGGATCTAAAGGGCTTATCTCCTTTAATTGTGATCGTTTTACCTTTTTGTGAATTTACTTGGATTAACTTTTGATCACATAAAATATTGGCTTTATTGGCTATTAACCAATCCATTCCTAAAACAACATCAAATCCTACCAGATTCATGGGATACAGGTTTGCAATAAATTTCTGATTTAAAATGTATATGATTGCTCCCTGCAAGATTTCAGAAATTCTAATAGTTTCTCCATTAGCTGTCTCTACTACGCATTCTAGTGGTAGTTTAGTTAATGACTGATTTAGAAATTTGCAAAACGATGTATTAATAAAATTTTGGTTTGCACCAGAGTCAAATAATACTTTAGCAAAAACATCATTAACTAAAAACGTACCAGCTATAACGTCGGGAATCATCTTGGCTTCTTCTGCAGTCAGAACAAATGCTCTAGCATTTTTGGTATTCATGTTATCTGTGGCTGGAGCTAATTTTGGACAATTTGGCCTGATATGACCTTTTTCTCCACAGTTGTAGCATAATCCATTACTGGTTTTCTTCCTGCAATTTTCTTCCTTGTGTCCTGGCATCTTACAATGATTGCAGAGAATGGAGCATTTTCCCGAATGCTTTTTCTTGCAGACCTTGCAGTATGTTGCAGAGGTAGAACCCATATTCTTACAATTATAATTTCCGGAACGAAATTCTTGAGTCAATTTCTAGGTTAGATTCCTCCTTTGATCCTCTTCTCTGGTACGGACTAACTCATCAGTCAAGGTATTGGCTAATTCTACAGCTTCTTCTATAGTTTGAGGTCTAGCTGCCTTAACTATGTGTCTTATCTCCCCTATTAATCCCCAAATATAATGAGAGATTAACACTGGTTCTGGTGAAGCAAGAGTTGGCACTATTCTAGCATATTCAAAGAATATTTTAGTGTACCCTTTACTATCTACACCAGTCATCCTAAGATTTAGGAATTTGTTTGCTATCTGCTCTTTTTCATTGGGTGGGCAGAACTTCCTTTCTACCTTGTTTTTAAATTCTTCCCATTCCATATTATAAGTCCTATCACTTCCTCTTGTCTGGAGGATAGTGTTCCACCATTCTAGTGCTGCATTCTTAAACAAATTAGAAGCAAACAATATCTTATCTTCTTCAGCACACTTACTTATCCTTAAGACTGCCTCAGTCTTTTCTATCCAGCGTAAGGTTGCAATGGCTCCTTCATTGCCCGAGAATTCCATTGGTTTACAAGACCAGAATTCTTTATAAGAACAACCGTTAGGCACGGTTCTTCTTATTTTGGGAATAGGCATTTGAAGTACCGGTCCATTGTTCACGCTGTTTTCTGGTTCAATTGGTCGCTTACTGCTATGTTTACTTTTATTATTCGCTTCTTGAATAGTTTGAATAATAAATGGCATGGCATCTATGATTCCTTGTGCCACTATATGTTGAACAGCACTATTATCCATTTGGTTTTCGTTGTTATGGATGCTTGGATTATCATTAACCACGTTAATGTTACTCTGGTTATCGTTATTCAGATTTCCTTGATTTTCTTCGTCGGCCATCTGAATTTTAAACATTTATCCAACATTAATATCACAATTAATAGGTAATATAGTTAATCACATGACACGCAATTTAACCAAAATCGTCGATCATTGCGACTATACTCTTTTTCATATACTATGCGTCTATTACACACTAGTACAGAAATAAAGATTACAATACTAACAGAAATAAAATAGTAATATGCATCCGTACACACATATTTTTATTTTATTTTTATTATATTATTATTACTACCGCTTCTTCAATTCTAACATTCACGGATATGGATTCATCCAAAAATCCATATTGCGCTCATCGTATTTCCATACGAGACGCTCTCCCACCTGACGCATTCTCTCACTGTTCTCTAAAATTTCCTCCCCAAAAGTACTAAGTTCTTGAACGTTTTCTGCACTCATTGGGGGTGCAGGTTCTCGGACTGGGTTTGGAATCTGGGGTGCATTTTCCTGATATGGGGGTGACAATTCCTGAAATTGGTAAGGATCCTCTAATATTTCCCTAATATAATCATCTTGATAATAGGGGTCTAAAGGGTCCATACCTGGGTAAGCTTCTATGTTCTGTATGGGTGGATAATCCTGGATAGGGTAACGTTGCACAAAGTCTCTATTGTCGTCCCACCAGGGGTCATAATTCGGGTCTATGGGGTTTGGTGCAGGCACTCTAGGGATTTCTTCTGGATTAAAGTTGTGCATTTCTACTTGGTTTTCCTGATTTTCTATTTCCATGGGTTGTTCTGGGTTTTGTGGTTGTGGGGCTACTAATTGTTCCAGACCTGGGTCAGCAGCAGTTGTAGCTAAGATATGAAAATTAGCTAAGCTTCTATTTAGCATATCTTGAGTATGGGCATCTGTCTCTCGCTTAATAGCTGCTAAAGCCCTTTGCTGTTGCAATTTCCTCATTCTTTTTCTACGAGCAAAAGCTTCTTTACTGAACCATCCTCGTTTCTTAATAGGAAATGGCTCTTCAGATTTAGATCTAAAAGCAAATATTCTGTCTTCCTGATCAGCAACATACCCCGAGAGGGCAGGCTGTGATGATGTACTTTCACTATTAGGGGAATCAGATAATTGACGGTTCAGATCTGATGGTCCTTGATCACTCATACTGAAAACTAACAAATAGTCAAATAACACATAACACATAATTACAGCTATGCATGTATTTCCTTATTTTATTTCCTAACATCAATTCAAAATTTAAGTGTCAGCAGAACAGTTCTTTGGCTCAGACCAGTGGCTAGGCTCTGATACCACCTTCTTTCACAACCCCCGATCCCTGTTCCCCGGGAACGGGCGGACGTGATCACAGAGTTTGGTGGTATCAGTTTGTTTAGTCTTGCAGCGGAATTTACATCAGGATCGTAGTTAGGAAATGTTTATCAGAGTAAAACCACCTTCTTTTATATTAAGAAATAACAAGGGCAAAACCCAAGTTTCTTATTACAATACATTTATAGGAACAAATCCTATTTTATTATATTTAAAACATCGTTTATTAGGTAACTTTTATAGCCACATTTTCCCAAGCCTTCAGTGCTCTCCAGCTGGCTTTTTTTACTAATTGGCTGTCACATTGGGTTACCTGAAACATGTTTTAAAAATATTTGTCAGCGGGAAATACTGGTGAGTAAATCCCAATTTAATCAAGTTTAAAGTCACAGTGAACAGTATTGAGAGTGATCACTTTGTTTATGTCTACACAATTACTCCATTTGGTATTATCAATCCTGACTTGTGGGTCATATTACCCATTGGCTAACTCATTGTCCAATGGTAACGTATTGTCATCCCGACTTACTAATCGCAAGTAGTACAAAATTTTGTATACAAAACCCCAACATACCGGCAGTAATTGAATAACTACAAAGACTCAATAACTGCTAATTTTCATAGTAAAATATTTAAGATTTGGTAAAACATTACCAAAAACATTAACAAAAAGAGGATAAACTCACATTGCTGTCTTAGGCTTTTCGTAAGGGTTTCCTGGATATAATCTATAATTTATACAAATGTACATTGGTTAGTATCGTAACCCTTTGAAATTATTAATGATACCCTCCCCGAGACGGCATTCCAACAACTACGTCGGGCAGAACCACGACAGTTGTTACGGAACCCTAAATCAATCGGGCAGCGTAACTATTATGAAACTGGGGTTATAATACTTACAACGGAGCAGAACCTCGCTAATTAGGGGTATAATACCTGAAATATTATAACTTCTCTACAGAATTTCGAGATTGAAAGAAAGAAATGAGCGACGGAAAACATAGACTGATGGCCTTCTTATATAGTTGCTGATTTCAGTCCTGTCGCGGCCCGCGTAAGGTAAGGCTAAGCCTTACGCGGCCCGCGTCAACACCAGTCAACGCAGTAGCTTAGTTGAGTCGTTCACTAAACCGCCACGATCATGACACGTGTCGGCCTCTGGGTGTATCCGCGTTTCACGAGCTCTCGTGGCCCGCGTTAACTAAGCATAACCCTTACGCGGCCCGCTTCAACTAAAGGTTTCAGCGCAGTCAAGTCCAGCCTTGATACGGCCCGCGTGAACTAAGGGTAGAGTATGTCGCGGCCCGCGTCAACCCTATATTTCAGAATTTTATTTATTTTGTATACTATAATATAATTAATGCTCGGTTTTCACATACGGGGCATAATATAAGACATATTGGGAAATTTTAAGATATAATAGAGGATCGGAAATATTATGAGGGTGTCGGTTTTACCGAGGGTTGTTACACTTACTCCTACCATAAGCTTGCCAAGCAATCAATCCTCCTCCTTTTTAACTATAAACCTTTGTAAATATCAGGAGGACTTTTGGGGGAAGGGTTAGGCTTGGGTTAAAGGTAGGTGGTTGGGTTAGTGGTTAGTAGAAAAGGGCGAAATGTGTAAAAAGCGTCGGTTTTCGTAAAACATTTTGTTTTTGTGACTTTTTATTCCAATGAAGCATTATTCAAACAAGCCTTCTTTTGATGAGCTTTGTTTATTTATTGCTAACTTCATTTCTCTTTTCTTCTTTATGATTTTTTTTTTTTTGATAAGGAAGTCACAAGAAAACCGAGCTTTGTTACTAAAATAAAGGGTTTAAAATGAAAAAGGGTTTTGGTGGGTAAAAAAGGATGTTTGATTTGGGTTAAGAAATGAAAAGGTTTAGGCTCAAAGGGGTTAACTAGGGGGATTTTGGGTAGGTGGTAAAAAAAAAAGAAAAATAATGGTGTTGAAAGAAAAAGGGTTAGTCCTAATGCCTCCATCATTTACTTACTTGGGTTTAAGTTGGTAAGGACGTGAAATGTATCGTCATGGCAAGTTCTAGAGTCGTAAGAAACCAAGCGGTTATTCACACAAGAAACGAAAGATGAGCATTTAATCTAAAGATGTGTATTTGTATGCTCAATAAAGGCTCAAAACTCACTTTTTGTGGGAATGAGTTTTTAATGTGATCAAGTATATATAATCAAATTTTAACTAGATTTGTCATGCCGTTTCATAATTTTCTTATGTTGGTTCTTTTTATCATGACGCTATCGGTTGTAAATTTGTAAAAATATAACATTTTTAGAACTTGTTATTCCCAAATTAAACCAAGACAAATAAAAAAATATTTTTTTTTGAAAAAAATTGGGGTGATTAGCGGTTCCAATAGTGTTTTGTGTAAGGCTTGTTATTAGGACTTGCAAAATTCAAGGTTTTAGCATCTCCCCCACACTTAAATTACACATTGTCCTCAATGTGTCCCAAAAATAAGTTTTTCGGTTGATTAAAATGTGTAAAAGTGGGTTAAAAACAAGATTTTATGTTACTAGGTAGCTGAACACGGGGTGTGTTGGGCTGAGCACGGCCCCGTGGTCAGACTGCCAGTACCAAAAATAAACAGAAGGCTGGGCACAGGGGCGTGTTCAGCGAACACGGCCCCGTGTCCAGTTACCTGAACTGGGCGTTTTCTGCAGAACCTCGGGCACGAGGGCGTGTTGGGTTGAGCACGGCCCCGTGCTAAACTTGCTGTAATGAAGAAAAATTGTCGGGTGGCTCTGTTTTTGTGCATGGGGTGTGGGTTCAAGTTTCCCATAGTAACCTTCACCATTTTGAGTGTGCTTTATTCCTGAAAATTAAAACTAAACTAGAAAACATAAAAGTTAAACTAATCTAAAACTAAGGATAGTTCCGCGGAATGCCTCCGTGGTGCGCCACGTTTATAAGGGTCCTTGGCTAGACCCTCCTTATCGGGTGGTTCTGGCTCATCTTCTATTAGGGGGTCGTCATTGCCGATTGGATATTTCATTGATCGTTCAAGATCGACACACCTTTTGAAGGCCCCTAATTGAATGGGTAAGTTGTTTTTCTTCCGATTAATCAAAGCTTTGTGTGTTTTCACAAAAGGTCGTCCCAACACTAGAGGAGCGTCATCAAGGATGACAAAGTCGGTTGGGATTACCATTTGATTTGTTTGAACCAAGACATCCTCAACTACCCCTATTGATTTTATTACTTTCCGATTAGATAAAAAAATGGGTATTTGAAGTGGAGAAAAATCACCAATACTTAATTTTTCAAAAATGTAGTTTGGCATTATATTAACACAAAGATCTTTATCAATTGTAATATTACTAATAAGGGAATTTTGAAAAAAACATGGAACCGGTGTAATGTTAATTTCTAATGGATCTTCTTTTATTAGCGAGGTTTGATCATTTGTTAACTTAATGCTTACCGTTTCGTCAACTTTAGTGTTAGTTTTTAACTCTTTTAAAAACTTAGCATGAGTAGGAACTAAACAATGATTTTCGAAAGAAGGTGACAAGAGATTAATTTCTTCAAAATTAGACTCTCCTTGAATTTTTACGTTGTCGGACTCACCTTTTTCGTTGTTTAACTCATGTGTCGGTTTTTCACTTACTTGTTCTTCCATTTTTACATTTTCAACTATCTCTTTTTTATTTAATTCTTCTCTTGCGCGGGACTCCTCTTCCCTTGCGCGAGATTCTTTTATGCATCGTTCGATAGTTTTAATTTTTTCTATTATCCTATCGGCTATGTCGGTGATAGAGTAAGGAACGGGATCCTCAAAGCTTGAATCCGGATGTTCGATCCTTTGTTCCTCATAATACTCATAGGAAGTAGATGGTTCACACCATTGTCCTTCGTTGTAAGTATATGATGGATAAGGGTCGTAATTTTGTTCTTCATAATCCTCATATGAGGTGGGTTGTTCATGCCATGGTTCCTCATAATAAGCATATGAAGGTGGAGGCTCATATCTTGGTTCCTCAAAGTATGAGTATGAAGGCTCATACATTGGTTCATCAAAATATGAGTATGAGGGAGAAGGTTCATACCTTTGGTCTTCATAGGATGTGTATGAAGTCGATGGCTCATACCTGGGCTCCTCATAATAGGTGTATGAAGTGGATGGTTGAAATAAGTCACAATATTGTACCGAGTGCGGGTCACCACAAATGGTGCAATAATATTCCCTCTAATCATCCTCCTCATAGTTGTAGTTGTAGCCTCCTGAGTATTGATCCATAAGAATCACTCAGCAGACCACAACAGAGTCTCGAGACCAGAAAACAAAAATAAAAACGGAAACAGAGGCTGGACACGGCCCCCTGTTCAGTGAGCATAGCCCGTGTTCAGAATCTGTATCTGGACGTTTTAATAAAAGTAACTGGTTTTGTTGAGCACGGGGCGTGTTCAGCAAGCACTGCCCCGTGTTCAGACTCTGTATCTGGGTGTTTGTAAAAAAAAATGCAGCACGGGCCCGTGTTCAGGCATCTGTAAATGCAAACACTAACTAAAATGCAGAAAATGTGCGCACGTTTTAAAAAGGTTTTGAAAAACTGATTAGGCCGTCGATTTTAAGCTTTCTTAAAATCCTTGTGTTGTCACACCCCAATTTTCCACGTGTCACCGGTGGGCCCGGTGGGGAGTATAGTGACGTAGTTGATATCATCATAGTCAAACAACACAATAATTAAATGCACTGCGGAAGCAAAAGATAAATATATTACAAACCGATATAAAGTAATATCAAGTATCACAAACGGAATGTAAAGGATCCACAGGCGGATCAAAATAAAATAAAATATTGTTCAACAGCTTTATTGTCGTCCAAGCTTGCGAGACTTATTGTGGACGCTCTAGAAGACAGCCAGCCTATTACGTGTAGTACCTGCACTTAACCTTTTGGAAAATACGTCAGTTTACACTGGTAAATACAATTTAACTGACTCATTTTGAAAAGGTTGAAAATTGATTTGAATGCACATGGCACAAAACATTTTATAACTTGGGATAATTAATTGAGTATAATACTTGTAAACGAATTACATGTTCCTTATGCATTCAGTAGCCCGGTTCGTGCCGGGTTAAAGATTAATAGACACACCACAGGTATAGTGCCCACAAGGCTAATTCCTTTAAGTGGGATACCAGTTTTTACATATGCAGCTGTCAGGTGTACGCCTACACCCCGTGCTTAGGTCGTGGCCATTTCATGAATGATGCCAAGGATATCCGGGACATGGTCATTAACCCCCCAAAGGCGTTTAAGCAAACAAAACATATTTTTAAACGGGTCATCTCGATAATACTTAACCACCAATCGATTAAGGTCGAATGCCCGACCAAGCGGTATTTTATATACCGTACCCCAAGCCCGTATAGGGAAAATAAGTTAAAAGTATTTACCTGAGCTAAATATAAATTCAAACCCAGCCGTATATCAATCAGCAAGTACAGATAGCTTTTACTGGGCTCCTAAATCTGGAACGAAGGTTTATAATAACCTATTAGATTTCTAACGGTCTTTATTTAAGCTTAATCTTAGACCGGCTAGTTTAAAGGACGATACGGTTCAAACGCACGATTAAGCGAAGACCGGATAGAATGTGATTTAGACCCGGCAAGTTTGAATACTTGTGTAATATGGGTATACTAAATACATTCTAGATTTTGAGACAAAAATGATAATGTTTGACCCGTCTCGGTCAATTTATGCAAACTAGTTACATAAACCGAACCGAACGCGAAAAGAGCGCTACGGGTAACCGTAAGAGTCATATGCAAGTTCCCTGAGATAATCTGCTTTAAATATGTCATAATATCAGTAAGTTATTTTCTATTATGCCCAAAACGGATTTAAACACAATTTATGCCTCATAAGGGCATTTTGGTCTTTTAAAAGATTATAAAAGAGTTAAATTAGAATCTGAGTTACGGGTCTGGTTTGTACAGAAAACATACTTAATTTAACATATTATAACAGTAGGGTATGACCCATATATGAAATCTATCATATAAAACCAAACTATGCACCGTAGGGGTATTTTGGTAATTTCACAAGGGCTAGAAAGGTCAAAACTGGAAACCTGAGTTCAAAAACTTATACTTACTGTTATTTTATAAAAATATACTAAAAACATCAGTAGGTATCAACCTTATATGTTTAATAGGGTTATAGTACATACTATGCGTTAAAAACGCTTAAAAAGGCGATTTAGAGCCGTTTCCGGGTTTTTTAAAAGAAAGCTGATATTTTTGTATTTCCAGAATGCTCAACATAATTTATTTAACAAATAAAATCAGTAGAAAAAGGTTTGGGGTCAAAAGGGTTTGTAAAACTCATTCTATGGCTTAAAAGGGCAAAATCGGTATTTACCGAATTTAGCTTAAAGACCTGTGTTATGCTTAGCCAAAAATTTAATAAAAATCTTTATAAATCCCAAAATATTATATAACATCAATGGGTAAAAAGTTTGGTATCAAAAAGTGGGTTTAGATAGGTTATATGCTGATTACGCCATTTAAGTAACATAAAGCTTTCAAACTACGATATTGAGCATAACTCTTAATCTGGACCTCAAACTGATATCAAATTTTTGGTGCAAGTTTATAAATCAGTAACAAACGTTTCTACTCTTTCACTTTTTCAAAAATCACGTTTTATAGCAAAAAGGGCAAAATAGTCATATTTAAGCATAAACCGGGGACATGCATTTAAAGCGGGTAAATGTTGAACCAAGTTGTAAAATCTCAGAGAGTTAAACTTATATGAAAGTTGGTCCAAAATAAGCTCTAATTCAGATCTCAAACATGCATGTACGGATCAGAACTGATAGTCAAAGAAAAAGTCAATTTATGTGACTTTCGGTTCCGATTCGGGTTTAAACCGAAAATTGTCGAGTTGATCATGTTGAAACATGTTCTTACATTATTTATAAAGTTATTTTGATGATCAAGCAGGTTGCATGTAGCCTACATTACTAATCCTGCCTAAATTTGCAAAAACACATTCTGTTGACTTTTTTAAGAAAAGCTTTGACTCGACAATTAACATGCTTAGAGTGTGAATCTGAAAATACCCTTTTAGGGGTTTGTTACACTCATAAATACCAACATGTGGGTACTTTCAATTTGAGAAATGACAGAGCCAATCTCGTTTAATCATGAAGTCAAAGTTAAATTACGATGGATTGACTTTCGGTTGAATAACTAAGCTAGAACGAATTTGAAAGAGTTATGAACACTTACAATGGTCTTAAATAAGCTTAGAGATCACTAGGAGGTTGCCTTGTCGTCCAGGAAGCTCCAGAAAGGTTCTTGTGAAATTTTGAAAGTATGAGTGTTCTAAGTTTACTACTTCAAGATCCTTCTATGCAGATTTTTTATCTGATTTGGTGCTTCCTAAGGTGTTTACAGAAGTTATAAGAAGTGTCCAAGGGTCCCCAACTGCATGTAAGTTGATTGGTGAGTTCAGGAGTCGAAAACAGCTGGAAACAACTCGATCAGAACAGCAACTGGCAGCTGGTCACAACTTTCTGCGCTGGCAAGGTGCTCGCGTGGCGCGAGACCCCCCCTCGCGTGGCGCGAGGGTGCGGTGACCAGGTTTACAAGTTTCCAACTTTTTACAAAACAGTCCCTGAACTTTGTAACGTGTTTTAGACTATTTATTTTGCACTCTTGACCCTTAAACCTGACTTTTAAGAGTCTTGGGACTTTTATAAACATGGTAAAGTCCTCGAATAACTTTGTGCTTACCCGAAAAGTCACGAAATCAACGTTAACGTATTTAACCCTTTGTGTACGGTTTTGATCATGACTTTCTTATACGATAACGAAACTTGATGAAATTTTTATCACATATTCTAGTGAGTAAATTTTATCATTACAAAGCTTTGGGTTTGCCAAAAGATCACTCAGAGGTATACTTTCAACATGTTGACACTTTTAGCCCCTGTAGTTTGTAATTCCTCACTTTCTTTCATTTCTCGCTTCGTATGATCCATGATTTATCCGTTTAAGGTTATAAACACCATGTAGGGTTATTGTAGAGCCTATTTATCCATTGTTGACACTTTGAACCCTTATATTCACATAGTTTCACTGTTTGTCAACTTCAGTCCCTCTAAAGTTTGTTTTCACATATTCAAAGTCCATGACACGTGTCAAGACATTATTGGACGTAAATTTTCGAGGTGTTACATGTGTCCCCGGAAACGGTGCCAAAAACTTGATGCTTGTGTGGTGGTTATATATTTTATGTATATTTTTAGCCCATTTTACACTTTAGTCAAGTTTTAAATTTATAAAACACGATATTTTACTAACACCAAACACACATATGGGCAAGTGCACCCATCGTGAGCGTAGTATAGTGTTGGTAAGATACCGAGGCCGTCTAAGGACACAAGAGCTTTTAGTACCAGTTTATCCTCAACGTCTAATCAAATAAAAAATGTAGAAAAAGGTTTTAAACTAGAAAATAAAAACTAAAAATGCTGAAAAATAAAAATAAAAATAAAAACAGATAGACAAGATGAATCACTTGGATCCGACTCGCCTTTAGTGTAACCTTTGATTATTTTCGCACTTTTTAAGAGATTATCTTAGTTATAGTAGTAGGCCCCTCTTTTGAAGGTGACGTTACCATCAACCCAGTAGTTTGAGTCAGCAAGGATACAATCCTAAAGGGTTGGATTATTGAAAGATAATTAATTAAGTTATTAATGCGTAACGTGGTAGGCCCCTCTTTTGAAGGTGACGTTACCCTCGGCTAAATAGTTTGAGTCAGCAGGGATACAATCCTAAATAGCCGGGTTAAAGTATTAATAGTAGTTTACATATGAGGGGGTCAAGGAGTTCGGACCCCCGCCATCCAATACCAGTGGGTATTGAAGGAGGTCCTACTAAACTTGACCCAGGTCCTTGCAGGATCTATACACTGAACAAGGCAAGACTCTTACCAAACAATTCCCTTAACCCCCGACCAGGTAGCCAACATATCTCCATATAGACCGTGGAGATATGAATGGTGAAAATCTTTTATTTTATATAGACAGTAAAATAACGCCAAGACACCACGGACAAATGATAAGGAAGATTCACCTTCAACATAAGAAACTAGTTATTAAAGTCATTAATACATAACCAAATAAAAAGTGCGAAAAGATTAAAAATAAAAAGTATTACACTAAACACTTGTCTTCACCAAGTGATGTAAGAGACTTAGGCAAACATGGCCTTTGATTGTCAAGAACTCTTACGATCAATCTTGGATCCCTAGACTACTCACACACTCAATGATGGATGATGGATGATGGTGGTGGATGTGGGTTGTGATGGTGGTGGTGGGTGGGTGAAGTGTGAGAGAGGTGGTTTCCCAAGGGATGGTTTGCAAGTGAGCCAAGCACCCCTACTTATAGCCTGCACAGAAGCCCGGACACGGCCCCGTGTCCATTGGGCATGGCCCCTTGTCCACCCATCTTCTCTTTCTTTATTAAATGCAGTTTGTCTGCAATAGTTGACCACGCCCCCGTGTCTGCTGGGCACGACCCCGTGTGCAGAAGCGTATTTGTACTAATAAGATTTGCCTAGATTCTGCGAATCTTTGCATTGACCACGGCCCCGTGTCCGCTGGGCACGCCCCCGTGGTGGGTGATAGAAGCTTCTACAACTTTGTCTTTTCTGCAGACACTTGCGCACGCCCCCGTGCTCACTGAGCACGAGGCGTGTTCAGCCTTCTGTTCTCTTGTTTTTTTGCTTAGGAGATGCTGTCGAGGGGTCGGGCATGCTATGTTTATTCCTTTTCTTGTATTATTGTTAGATTTGGCTGCATTTTTGCTTCTTTTGTTCATTTGAGCTCATTTAATCCTGAAAATACAAAAGGAAGACAAAAACACACTTTTTCCAACATTAGTACTAAAAAAGGGTTAGTTTTATGCCACATTTGGTGTAATTTATATGTTGCATTTTGCACACATCTCAACTTATGTTGCCAAGTGCCTAACCTGTTCACAAGTCAAAGCTGAACATCAGAAACCCTCGGGATTATTGTAGCAATTGGAAATGCCTGTATGGAAATGGGAAATGATAACAATGGATTTTTTTACTAAATTACCCATGATACGAAAAGGTAATGATACAATCTGGGTGATTGTAGATAGATTAACTAAATCTGCTCATTTCTTGCCGATGAAGGAAACTCTCAGTATGGAACAACTAGCCAAGTTGTATGTAAATGAAATAGTTTCATTACATGGTATTCCTTTATCAATTGTTTCTGATAGAGATAGCCGTTTCACTTCTCATTTTTGGACAAGTTTCCAAAAAGCAATGGGAACCAAGCTAAATCTAAGCACCGCTTATCATCCTCAAACGGACGGACAAAGCGAAAGGACAATTCATACAATGGAAGATATACTTAGAGCTTGTGTAATTGACTTCGGAGGAAATTGGGATGATCATTTACCATTAATAGAATTTTCTTACAATAACAGCTATCATACCAGTATCAATGCTGCACCATTTGAAGCACTTTATGGACGAAAATACCGAACCCCAGTCAGTTGGGCAAAAATTGGGGAAAAGCAATTATCTGGGCCAGAGATAGTGGAAGAACAACAGACAAAATTATTCAAGTCAAGGAACGACTAAAAGCAGCACGCGATCGACAAAAGAGTTATGCTGATAACAGGCGAAAGCCGTTAGAAATTCAAGTCGGAGATAAGGTTTTATTAAAGGTTTATCCTTGGAAATGAGTGGTAAGATTCATAAAAAGGGGAAAGCTAAGCCCCAAGTATATTGGACCTTTTGAGATTATTAAAAGAATAGGACCTGTAACTTATCAGCTACAACTGCCAGAAGAAATGGCAGGAATACATGATGTATTTCATATATGTAATCTCAAAAAGTGTTTAGCCGATGAATCATTAGTGGTACCTCTTAAGGATATACAGGTAAATGAAAAGTTAAAGTTTGTAGAAAAGCCTCTACAGATTGAAGACAGGAACGTCAAGAATCTCAAACACAAGATATTAGTTCTAGTCAAAGTAAAATGGGATTCCAAGAGAGGACCAGAATACACTTGGGAGCTTGAATCAGAAATGCAAAGGAAATACCCACACTTATTCAACTAGACCTCGAGGACGAGTTCTAAATTAAGGTGGGGAGGATATAACAACCCTCCTAAAAATATTTCTGACACTCATAAAATATTTAGAACGTCCCTATACGCCTTAAAATACACCCCGTATACGATAAATGGCCCTAAATACCTTTAATTTTATTTAATTAAAATAAAAACAAAATTTGAGTATCGCTCACGGGCCGCGAAGGCTTTGCCTTCTGGCTACACGGGACGCGACATGTCAACCACCAGGCCACTCTCAGTGGTGCCACGTGTCATACGCGTGTCGAAGCTAGATCGGTGACCGGGCCAAGCTAGGGCCTACCCGGCCTACGTCGCGGGACGTGAAGGCCTCTTCTGTTTCTTACGCGGGCCGCGAGAAAGCTAGAATCAGCTCCTATAAATTGGGAGCATCGGCCTTCAGTTTCCGACGTTCAAAATCGAAAATTCTCTCTAATTTCTGAAGTGTAGAATTAATATTCGGGCATTATGTAGGATCGTTGTTGGACCCGACTGAGTCGTTCAGAAGAGTTTTATATCCGGTTCAAAGGCGGAATCAGTGAACTGGACTTGATAACAGCTTTATATTCTTAAATCTGTTACTTATATTGCTTTTAACATTGATTACAACCTGAACAGACTTTGGCAGCACTTCGTTACAGATCTCGAAGTCGTACCAAATGAAACAACAACAGCCCTATATATAGTGGGGCTGATTTCGCTCCAAATGACATGGTGTCATTTCGGGCGGAATCAGATACTTCTGATTTCGCTCCAAATGACCTTTTGTCGTTTCGAGCGGAATCACCTCCTTTAATCTGAAAAACTGTTTCTTGAACCTTGGGCACTGATACTCCTATCCTATCCTATTACATGATACAAGACTAAGTCAATAGACGTATTGCACTAACAGACTCCCCCTCGGATATTGACGAAGTCTTCAGTGTCTAGTCTTCAGTATGACACATCTTCAGTCTTGATCATTCTGCCTTCTCATTCAAATTGTAACATTATAAGCATCTATCAATCATTCTCTTCTTCCATCAGCTTCAGGCTCCCCCTTTCGTCAAGCTTTCGTGCTTTGGGATCGACACCTAGCTTTCCATCTACAAGCTCCTCTTTGCTTCAAGCTTGTCTTCAGACTCCCCCTTAGACTATGCTCTCGGGATCGTAATCTGGACTATCTGCAAACACTCAAACATCTATAAATATAATGCTTTCCAATTCAATTACTCAGAAATCATAAACAGACTCTTTTAACCTCTTTAACTGCTCCCCCTATCAACAAACTCAATTGATATGGCAAAAAAAAAATAAGAATCCAACTCCCTCACAGTTAATCATCCAAGTCCAAACTAATGACCTTGGAGATATCACAAACTGTTTTTGAATTTTTGATTTTTAATTCAAGTTTCAAATTAATGAACTTGTTTTATTTTCAGAAACACAATCAGCTTACTTAGATTTTGAAACTCAGCATCTCAGACATCAGTTGTCTGGCAATTGGTCTACCATGTTGAAAGCTTTTTCGACCTTTTCCTCATCATAAAATGCAAATTTTCCCGGTGGTGGAACTTGATGAAACTCTGAGCCAATGCCTTTCTTGTTTTGCTCAGACTCACCATCTCCCGGTTTTATATTGAAAATACGTTCAAGCACATATGACGACACATGATAACTTTTCAACTTGTTATTATCCTGTTCTAAATCAGCAATCTGTCGCTTTAGCTTAGGAACATCCTCAATATAAGAATTAACAACATCTTGTTTTATAGAATACATTCGTTTAAGTTCTTTAGTTGTTTCAAAAAGATAATTCATTCTTGATTGAGCATATTTCATTTCATCTTTCACTTTTTCGTATGACTCTTTCGTAATATGATATGCTAATTTCATTGAGTCATATTCTTTCTTCATCTCTTGACAAGCAATTTCTTTTTCAGAACATTTTTCTGTCATTTTAGAAATATTTTCTTTCAAAACTTCATTTTCTGTTTCTAATTTTTTACACTTTTCTGAAAATTTTTCATCATTTTCCTTTAATTTTTTTTTCTTTTTCTAGCATTTCTTTGCATTTTTCTTTAAAAATGTTTTCAATTTTAGTAAATTCAAGATCTCTTGTTCTGAATTGCTCATCTTTTTCAGTACAAGCTCTGCACGGTTCCATGCATTTCTTGCACTGTTCAACAATTTTCAAGATTTCAGAGTTAGAATTTACCTCAGTGATTGGCACTTCGGTGTTTGATGCATCTGTCTTATCAGCATCATTCTTCTTTCCTTCAACACCAACTTCTTCACCAACATCACTAGTTTCCAAATTCTCATTCTTCACTTCTTCTTTCTTCTTAGTTTCTTCAACTTGCTGCTCTTCAGTAACAGCTTTCTCAACTTCTTCATTCACACTGACTTCTTCACTTTTGATTTCTTTCACAACCTCAACTTCAACAGCTTCTGCTTTAACCTCTTCAGCAATTTTCTTCACATTGTTCACCATTTCTTCAACACTCTTTTTCATTCTCTCTTCATCCCGTTTTCTCAGACAAGATGTCATAGCGTATCTGATCTCCTTTTCATGCCTTTTAGCATATGTATCATCTTTCAATACATTTCTATAGTATTCAGCTCTCAAAGGAATTATGAGAAGAACATCTTCAAAGATTATGTCTTTCTTTGGAACAACTGGTTCACCTTCTCTGTTGAAGTAACACTCTCTCTTTTTATCCCATCTTCTATTGCTCACCGCACTCTCATACTCTTCTTGCATTTCATCCATTCTGTTCAACACAATGTTTCTTTCTCTGTAGGTCTTTTCTTCCAGAATCTCTTTTCTAGTCTTCTCTTTGACATCAGCAACAACATTTTCTTCTTTGTTTTTATTTTCATCTTGAATCTCAGCAACAAAAACAAACTTTCTTTCCTCTGTTATAGCTTTGCCATGAGCTGTTTTTCGAACATTATTCAAACGATCTTCTTTTGGACATATCTCAGACCAATCAAAACCTTCATCATCTTGAATTACAAAACAAGCTCTAGATTTGGGTTTATCTTCAATCATCTTAGGCTCTTCTCTGCTTCGATGGTAAATCGCCTTTCGATAATAGTCATCGTTGAAAGGACGCTCATTTCCTTCAACAACTTTAGAATTTCTGCATTCTCTTTTGAAATGACCCTTTTGCTTGCATCTGAAACAGGTCACTTTGGATTTATCGAATCCAAGCTTCGTTGACGGACCACCCAATGATTGTTTCCCGGTAATCTCCATGTACCTCTGAGCTCTGTGAATGCAACTTGCCAAACACCAGCGAATGTCAATGAGTTCCATCTCTTTCGGATCAATCTGGTCGTAGTCTTCTTTGGTTAATTCAGACTTTCCAATTTTACCAGCCACTAGACCTTCATACGACTCCAGAACAGATGCAAGGAAACTCATTTGCTGCTTAGCTGCATTGATGCTCATCGCCGGAGAATTTTTCAGTTTGAGAGCAATGTTGCATAGAATCTCCTCAGATTCATCAGGATTTGATTTTGAAGATGAATGATATCCAGAATGATGACTTGTTGAAATTGTTTGAGGTTCTTTCATCTTCTCACCACTGAATGTTGTCTTTGGTGAACCAACACCTTTCTCCGAAGGTACACTGCCTTTGTAGTATAGACCAACATTCTGTTGATGTGAAGAACCAGTCATCTTGCTTTGCTTTTGTAACTCCAGATCATGACTCTCTATCTTTTCAAACAATGCATCAAGAGAAATTGTATCATATAAAGCATCGTTTTTCAAAATAAAAACAAACGTTTGCCACTGATCAGCTCGTGGTAACGCTTCAATCACTTTATCTATAAGTTCCTCTCTTGTTTTCACTATCTCAAATCTCTCAAGTTCAATTTTAAGATGACAAAATCTCTCAATCATTTGTCTCACTGTCTCTCCTTTTAGACTATCAAACAGATCAAATTCTTTTTTAAGTAAAGCAATTTTGTTCTTTTTTATCTGTTTACCCCCCTCAGCTTTAACACGTAAAGCTTCCCAAACTGATTTAGATGACCCATCATGATTCAGCAACGCAAAAATATCATTTCTGATTGCAGACTGGATCAAAGCAATCATTCTTTGTTCGGCAGCAAACTCAGATTTATCTTCTCTTGATAACTTCTTGAATGAAAGTTCTTCGCCTTTATCATCTTTTGGCCTTTCATATCCAAACTCTAAGCAAAACCAGCTTTCGTGAGCATACGCTTTCGCCCAATTGAGAAAACGTTCTTTCCACCATGTATAATCTTCAATGCTCTCCAGAGTTGGTGGCTTTGAGTGTGTTCCATAGAAGTTATCATGCTTGATGTTCTCATTGATAGCTTTTGTGATGGTTTTTGGTGTAACATTTGCAATCTCGGACGATTCGGATGTGAATGCATTGAAAAATGTGTTGTAGAATTCTTCAGCCATGATGTAAACCTGGACAAACAATCAAACAAATACAATCAGTACACACAATATCAAATATCTTGAAAAAAACTGACACTCGATCGATGTGAAATAATCTTGACACAAAACACTTTGAAGCGAAATCAGATTTCAAGCTAAAACTCAAGTTGAGCGAAATCACACTTCGAGCGGAATTAGATGTTTAACACTTCGAGCGAAATTAGACTTAATCAGCAACTTGGAGCGGAATCACAACTGAAATTGGAGCGGAATTAGCTTGTTTGTATTTTGGAGCGGAATTAGACAACACTTAGGAGCGGAATCAAGTGAAATGTCGATTTGGAGCGGAATCAGGATCAACTTTCAGGCTTTCTGAGCGGAATCAACCTGAAACTTTGGAGCGGAATCACTTTGAACATCACTTTTACGAATTTTTAGTCCGTATTTTAACATGAAACTTTCAAGGGTTTGTCTATGTTCAATTCCGAGTGCACTGTGAAAATTTGAACCAATTCGGACCGTGAAATCCTGTTTGATTGAAGAAAGAAGGTGTAGAAACAAGAAATTTCAATGAAAATCAGCTGTAAACTGCAAAACTCCTCCAACTAGCTCTGATACCACTTGTAGGATCGTTGTTGGACCCGACTAAGTCGTTCAGAAGAGTTTTATATCCGGTTCAAAGGCGGAATCAGTGAACTGGACTTGATAACAGCTTGATATTCTTAAATCTGTTACTTATATTGCTTTTAACATTGATTACAACCTGAACAGACTTTGGCAGCACTTCGTTACAGATCTCGAAGTCGTACCAAATGAAACAACAACAGCCCTATATATAGTGGGGCTGATTTCGCTCCAAATGACATGGTGTCATTTCGGGCGGAATCAGATACTTCTGATTTCGCTCCAAATAACCTTTTGTCGTTTCGAGCGGAATCACCTCCTTTAATCTGAAAAACTGTTTCTTGAACCTTGGGCACTGATACTCCTATCATATCCTATTACATGATACAAGACTAAGTCAATAGACGTATTGCACTAACACATTATACCCCCTAATTAACGAAGTTCTGCCTCGTTGTAAGTATCATAACCCCCGGTTACGTATTAGATACGCTGCCCGATTGATCTAGCGCTTCGTAACGGCTGTCGAGGTTCTGCCCGACGTAGTCGTTGGAGTTCTGTCTCGGGGAGGGTATAACTAATGTAAATATTTGGTTATTATACTAACGCGTGTGCATTGTTTAAATTATTAGATTATAACCAGGAAAACACAAAGGAAAACCCTAAAGTAGCAATGTGAGTAATCTCCTTTTTGTGAACCTTTTTACAGACTATTTTTACAAAACCTTAAATCATTTTATATATAATTAGCAGTGATTGAGTCTTGTAATTCTTCAATTATTGCCGGTATGTTGGGGTTTTGTATACAAAATGTGGAACACGTTACCATTGGACAACGCGATAGCCAATGAGTAATATGACCCACCAGTCATCGATTGACAGTACTGAATGAGTAATTGTGTAGATGTAAACATTGTAATCGCTCTCAATATTGTGAAATGATAAAATTTGTTTTGATTAAATTGGGATTCACTCACCAGTATTTCCCACTGACAAATGTTTTTAAAACGCGTTTTAGGTAAAAAAATGTGAAAGCCAAATAGAAGCCAGCTGGAGAGCACTAAAGGCTTGGAAAAATGTGGCTATAAAAGTTACCTAAATAAAGACGATGTTTTAAATACAATAAATTAGGGTTTATCCCTAAAAACATATTTGTAATGGAAACTTGGGGTTTACCCATCTGTTTATTAATATAAAAATGTGGTATTTTACTCTAATAAAATATTTCCTAAATACGGTCCTGATGTAAATTCCGCTGCCAAATTGATAAACAATGATACCACTTAATCTGAGCTCGCTTCCGACCGATCCCAGGGAATAGGGTCGGGGGTTGCGACACAAATACACTATAAAAATGCTATAAATTATAAATCAACATAACAACATCCAGACCACATATCTACATCATCCAAAACATGAAAATAGTTGCAATCACAATATCTTATTCCTGTCACTACAAATCTTCTAATCATTAACATACGAAATGAAACAATTAGTTCCGTAATAGAAACAAATTAACAACACACTGCTAATTCAACGGAATCAAAACACACCTAAATAACAAAATCACTATGATTTAGCAACTTACAAGATTTATTATTTACTCTGATTTCTTTGAAGGCTTGTTGGAGTTCATCAAGGGTGATATAGCCACTGCCATCTTTATCAAAATATGAGAAAGCAACAAAGAAATAGCCCTCCTCATTGAGCATAAATAATATAAATTAAACAATCAAAATACTTGAAAACTAACTTGAATATATGATCATCAAAAGAGGAAACTACAAACCCTAAATTCATAGTAATTTCAATTAGGGGAAGGACTGTGGAAGAGAAAAGGCTAATTCGGACCTGGTGATCAGGAACTATAATCACAAATGTTGTCTCCTGATTTGCATTGCCGACTATAGATAACCGGAAGGGGCGATTGAATTGCCGTCTTCAATGTGAGGGTATTTGCTCCCACCATGAAACTACGAATCAGAAATTCAGATTTCATTCATATATTCAATTCCAATTTCATTTCTTCGTATTGAATTTGCCCCAGAAGTCTCAATAAAAAATAACCATAGGGTGATTTCATTCAAATTGGGATGATGATTCTTGAGTTGATTTCAATCATCAAACCTGATTGATTATATTAATAATTGTTGCCACCGTTTCAATCATCAATCGGCGTCTTCAATTTACACTTTCATCTCTCCAATGTACATCGACTGTTGGGATGAATAGTTCGTTCTGCAAGAACCATGTAGGCTAAAGATATTGAATTGGGGGCAATTTTGGGAGATAAGGATGAAGAATCAGGGAAAAAGGTATGTCTGTTGGGCTGCCATCTTAAAATCAGGGGAGGAAATTACATTTTAATCCTAAGGAAATGTATTATATAGTATTATAGATTAAACCTAGTTTAAATACTTTTGATGATTGTACCATGCTTAAGCCTAAACCTTTGACTGCACACCACGAGAATGTAGTGGTTGATTATGTTGATTTATATTCTGCGTTTTGTTATGATATTATTATGCATGAACCTCCTGTGTTTGTGCCAGAACTGAAACAAAACAAATTTGAGAAATTTCTTACTAAGGAAATTCCAGAATTTATACCATCACAAACAAATACTTCAAGTTCTGAAAGAGATCAAAGTGAAGAATCAAGCACAACCACCGCAGAAGAAATTGAAGATACTGAAGAATGTTTTGAAGATGTCAGCATACTTGCCTCATCAGACAATTTCTCAAGCTCAATTACCGCATCAGACTGTTTCCCAAGCACATCAAGTTCATAATCATCTCAACTCTAAAGCCTCAACCTCCAAGATGAATAAGACATATTGCTCTCGCTGTTTCAAATGTTGTCATTTAGGACACATTTCAAAACACTGCAAAATGAGAAATTTTGAAACACAAAACCGAAACTTTGCTAAAAACATCACATAACAATTTGATAGTTTTAAGAAACCATTTAAAGGTTTTGTTAATTCAACATGCTTTTGGAAAGGAAAAGAAGAAATCATAGGAGAAAATCACGATAGATTAAGATTCAAGCAAATTTGGGTTCCAATTGGCAACTAACTTGCTTTTATTTTTTCTGTTTAGTTTTAATTTTGTGTATACATAATAAATTACAAAAATGGTTGCGAGCTCTCTTGGAATACATATGGCATGTAGATAGCGGGTGCTCAAAGCATATGACCGGTCTGACGAAACTTCTAAAAAATTTCAGATTTATTGATGAAGACTTCGTATCTTTTGCTGGTGATGAAAAAGGGGGAAGGATTGTTGGTCTAGGAAATGTCATTTCAGAAGCTATCAATCTTGAAGACGTGAACTTCGTATCTTTTTAATGATGTTGAATGTGTCTTTCTCAAGCCAGGCTATACAGTTCTTCCAGAAATGATTATGCTTACTGCTCCTCATCAAAATAACACATATGTTTTAAACATGAAAAATGTCACGTCAAAAGATCAAATAGGTGGAAGAAGCTGGAAGAAGGTGGCAATTCGCAAGAAATGTGGCAAATTCTGCAGGCTGCAGCTGCCAACACACATACTGCAAGCAATACTCTTGCGGACCGCCAGAGGTAAGGCCTTGCGGTCCATAAGGCCTTCTGGCGCCCACAGGATTCAAATGCCTTACGGACCGTAAGGGACCGTCAGAAGCCATGATTTTGGCATTTTATTATATTTGACCCCTCAACTTTCTATCTTCCATAATTTATATAATATAGTCCCTCTCGTCCAACATATCTGGAATATTTGAGAGTTTATCGGACACGTGTTGCCATATCATTTTTTTGAACGACAAATTTGGATCACTGATGGACCACTGGAGTATCATCGTGTCACCAGCGGAACCACCCGATCATATACATCTCCACTAGGCATTATGCCTATACACCAATTCAGGAGGAAACCCAATAAATATGGGAAAACCCCCTTGTGGGAATCGAACCCAAGACCACACTCGTTGCCATATCATTTGATATAATTTTCCGAAGTGTCAATGAAATGAGGGTTAGCTTGATTTGGGGAAGAAGACGGACGAATTGATAATGATGATGATTTTCATTTTATTTAATTATAATTATAAGGATAAGGTTATAATGGACTTTTCACATTAATGTAAAGGGCAAAATAGATGTTTCATATACAGTAAAATGGTCAAACTAACAGAAGGACTCAGACCATAGCGAATTTCAAACAATAGAGATTTATTGGTCGAGATTTTTATTTTGGGGACTCAAGTAACAATAGGGACTCATTGGTCGAAATTTTCATTTTGGAGACTCAAGTTGACAGCAGGCTCTTTCCTTAAGGACACAAATTGCAGTTAACTCTTTTTTTTAACGATAAATTTGGATCACTAACGGACCACTGAAGTATCATCGTGCCACCAACGGAACCACCCGATCATATTCATCCCAATAGGCAATAATGCCTATACACCAATTCAGGAGTACACCTAGTAAATATGAGAAAAACTCCATTGTGGTAATCGAACCAAGGACCTAATGGTTCTTAAACCTTATCTCACCCTTAAAATACCACTAAGATATAATACCATAGGCGTTCGTTGTACTTTTTAATGGGCTATTATTTAATAAGTCTATTAAGTAAATATATAATGTAAGCCTAATATAAAGTTCAACTAACTATTCATATAAACGGAACTTGACTCAAGGCGATTTTTAATTAAGTTATCGTACATGTGACCACTAACTTAATTACCCATGGATATGGCATGATCCATATACAGGGAGCTGAACAAGGATAGTTTAGTTAGGGGAGGTGATTGTTACATAATCAAATTACACCATCAACTTTTTAGTTTTGACAAACACAGTGGCGAATCTTGCATGTTGAACGTGTCAGGGCCGAAAGACACGTGCACTAAAAAAAGCCCAGACAAGCCCGGTCCAAACATAGTATATATAAAAAAATTCGATCGAAATGCGGAAAATTAGCACTACGGCCGAAAAACTTGCCCGGGCCGTGGCCCTGCCACACCTCTTCTAAGAACCGCCCCTGGACAAACAAACCCTTCAAAAAAAAGTTGTTCATGATAGCGTTGTAAGTGACCAAACCGTCAAAACCGATGCAAGTCGATTGATTTGATCGGTTTGAGATTTAAATGGTCCTGGTTTGACGGACATTTTAGCTGACGGTTTGGAACTTGACATTAGTTGTTTAACGTTTTCTATTTATTTATTTATTTTTTCATTTTAAAATATGTACTTATGTAGAAGTATTATATCTATGAAACATATTTATCATTTTAGGAGCAATAAACGTTCAACACACAATTAAATTAATACATGCTTAAAAATGATAAAAGATAAAATTACCACAAGAAATTAAACGTTCAACACACAATTAAATTAATACATGCTTAAAATTAAAAATATTGCGTAAATAATTAAACATTAAAACACACTATTACGTAAAGGAAATTTTATACATTTAAACACACTATTACATACACTAATAACCAAAGAGGGAATGGGGTGACGAGCAGTCACGATAACTGTAGCGTTCGGATGGGCCCCTCCCTAATTCTTATCCCTGCTAATTGTAGTTGACTAAAACTATAATCATATATCTAATTCAACTCTTTCACAGTCGAATTGTTAAGATGATGTGGATGGTGGTTTTGAAGGTTGAAGGTTTGCACGACGATAGATGATCGTTGAAGGTTTGAAGAGGTGGGTTGAAGGTGGAGGGTTTACACGGTGACGTGTTGATCGTCAACGGTTTCAAGGTTCCACCAATTCAATCGGTAACGTATAACAATCCCCATGATGATCAAATGTGGTGAAATTTATAAAAAAATTGAAGACGGTGAAATAAATGTGATGAAAAGGTAAAGATTGTGAATTGGTACAAAAGGTAAATTGGTTTAAATAATGAAGGAAAAATGGTTAAAATTAAATTTGTTTAATTGAATTTCCTTTTTAAATCAAACGGTCCAAATGACCGTTACAGCATTCAAAATCATCCGGCCTCTTCGGTTTATACTACCCATTCATCCCTACCCAAAAGACCGGTGTCGGTGTTGCCAATCCAGTAAACAGCGGAGGCTTAGATGGTGTGCGTGGAGAACTTCCGCATAGGGCCCGTGATTTTGCAGGGCATATGGTTATAAAAAAAATCCAATATATATATATACATACATACATATCTATAGGGTGAGTTTCTAGAGTGAATACTAGTGAATTTGCGAACTGAGTGAACAAATCTTGGCCATTGATTTACACATGTGGATGGCTAGGATTTCATTATCAAATCGTAAAATACACTAGTGTATTTCATCATCAAATCCTGACCATTGATCTACACACATGTATGGTCAGGATTAGTTCGCTCAGTTCGCAAACTACACTAGTGTTCACTCTTGAACCTTGATAGAATGTAAATTGCTTGCCTTCTCATTATCAACAATACCATATAAATAGTACAATAACCGAATCGCCTAAACTAGGAGCAATATTCACAATTAACAATATACAATCGTTTCCTAATATACACATATTCTATTACACCCCCGCAGTCGAAGCGTTGGGAGGCCGAATGCTTAGACTGGATCTGAAATCATCAAATAGGACACGAGAAAGGCCTTTGGTGAATATATCGGCGATCTGATGGCGAGAAGGCACATGAATGACTCTAATGTGACCGCGTTGAACCTGTTCGCGAACAAAGTGTATATCCAGCTCTATATGCTTAGTTCGCTGATGCTGAACTGGATTACCTGAGAGATAGATAGCACTCACATTGTCGCAGTAAACAAGAGTCGCACGAGACAACGGATGATGCAATTCGAGGAGAAGATTCCGAAGCCAACAAATATCTGCAACAACATTGGCGACGCCCCGATACTCGGCTTCAGCACTTGAGCGGGAGATTGTGGACTGTCGTTTAGAGGACCAGGAGATGAGATTGTCACCCAAATACACACAGTACCCTGACGTGGATCGACGAGTGTCCGGGCATCCAGCCCAATCCGCATCCGTATAGGCTACCAAAGAAAAGTTTTGAGCCGGACCGAGATGAAGACCATAGTCGGAAGTCCCTTGGATGTATCGAATGATGCGCTTTAACGCGTTCCAATGGGCAACGCGAGGAGAATGCATGTGCATGCACACTTGCTGAACCGCGTATGATATATCAGGCCGAGTGAATGTCAGATACTGTAGGGCCCCGGCTAAACTCCGATAGGCAGTAGGGTCATCGTGTAAAGCACCGTAGTCTGCGGATAGTTTTGTCTGTGTGTCAACAGGAGTGGCGACTGGCTTACAAGAGTCCATAGAAGCACGATGAATAATATCCCGAACATAAGCCTCTTGAGAGAGAAACATGTGGTTGCCATCCCGTTTAACCTGAATACCCAAAAAATAAGACAGAGGCCCCAAATCCTTCATGGCAAATTCTCCAGATAGAGCAGACATAAGCTGATGCCGCAGTGCATCCGAGGAAGTGGTGAGAATGATATCGTCAATGTATATAAGAAGATACGCCACATCCCGGCCATGTTTGTAGACAAACAGAGAGTTGTCGGACTTACTTTGGTCGAATCCCTGAAGAGTGACAAAGTCAGTGAACTGCTGGTACCAAGCCCTAGGTGCTTGTTTGAGACCGTATAGGGATTTCTTTAGGCGATAAACATGATCCGGGTAATCCTTATGATGAAAGCCCATGGGTTGGTACATGTAGACAGTTTCCTCCAAGGTACCATGTAGAAATGCATTGGTTACATCGAGCTGATGGATCTGCCAGGACTTGGCTAACGCAAGAGAGAGAACCAGCCAAATAGTAGCCGGTTTGACCACCGGGCTAAAAGTCTCAACACAATCGATACCTGTTTGCTGATTTCGACCATCACAAACCAACCTTGCTTTATACCGCTCCAAACTACCGTCGGACCTGTACTTATGCTTGAAGAGCCACATACTACGAATTATGTTCATATTGGGGTGTCTGGGTACAAGTTCCCAGGTCTTGTTTTTAATAAGTGCACTAAATTCGTTAGTCATGGCAGTATACCACTCCGGAGTGGCTAAGGCAACCCGAGGGTTTTTGGGTATAGGGACAACGGTAGATGTATGCAAGTTAAAGACTTGTTTGGGTTTAGTGATGCCACTCATAGATCTCGTGTGAATGGTGCGGGTCGTAAATAGAGGTGGTTGGGACGGTTGGGAAGGAATAGGTGAAGAGGGGTTAGGTTGGTTTGGGCCGTGGTCGTGTGGTGAGGATACGGGCTGGAGAGGGTTAGAGGTAGGCGGGTTATCTAGGTTGGGCTGTTGGGCCGAATGAGAAGGGAAGGAGTGATGGGCCGATGAGTTGGTTTGGCTGGAAGAGGGAGGGGACGGCTGATGGGCTGATTAGGTGTTTGGGCCGGAGGTAGGGTGAGTTATGGGAGTTGGGCCTGGAGTGGAGTTGTTGTAGGTAGGCTAGGTGAGGAGGTGGTAGATGTGGGTGCAGGGCCGAGAGGAGTTTGGGAGGTAGTGGTGTCCCAAAACAGTGGGTGGATATTAGAATTTAAGAAATCATAAGAAGGTGGGGGTGTTGGGGATTGAATTTGGTATGGGAAGATGGACTCTTCGAAATGGACATGGCGAGAAATAATTATTTGATGTGTGGAGAGATCGAGACACTTGTAACCGCGGTGGTTGGGAGGATAGCCGAGGAAAACACAAGGCTTGGAACGAAAAGTGAGACAATTTATAGTGGTGGGTGGCGTGAGGGGGTAGCAAAGACAGCCAAGTACGCGTAGGTGATCATACTCGTGTGTACAGCGGTATAGCAAGGACATGGAGGATCAAAAGTTGTGATTTTTGCTAGGAAGAATATTTAGAAGGTAGGTGACGGTTTCGAGAACATGGTGCCAGAAATTTGGGGGAAGGGATGCTTGGGCCAAGAGGGTACGGATCATGTTATTTATAGTGCGAATCTTTCGTTCAGCTTTGCCATTTTGGGAGGAGGTATATGGGCACGAAAAACGAAATTGCATGCCATTGCGGTTACAAAAATTGTAGAATTGTTGGTTCGCGTATTCTTTACCGTTATCACACTGAAATTGTTTAATTTTGCGTTCAAACTGGGTGTGTATAAGGTTGTGAAATTTTGCAAATATGTCAAAAACTTGTGATTTATTTGAGATGGGAAAGGTCCACAAGAAGTTAGAGAAATCATCCAAAAATAGGATGTAGTAACGATGACCCGCAGTGCTAAGGACCGGGGAGGTCCAAAGGTCACTGTGAATAATGTCAAACGGTAAATGGGTACAATTAGGAGAATCATAAAATGGTAATTTAATACTTTTCCCAAAAATGCAAGGTTCACAATGGTTTTTATTCAGTTTTCCACAATCAATAAAAGAAGAAAGTTTTAACGAATGCAATAAAGTATTGCCGGGATGTCCCAAGCGTTGGTGCCAGCGATCTTGAGAAACAGCAACAAATGTAGAAGGTTGATTATAGTTGAGCGGTAGAGGTTGAGTAAGCGGGTAAAGATCGCCGGTACTATTGCATCGAAGGATAGGAGCCCGAGTTTTGAGATCCTTCACAAGAAAACCAAACGGGTCAAATTCAACAGATACTAAATTATCAGTGGTAAGGCGACGGACAGAGATTAGGTTTTTGATAATATTAGGGGCAAATAAGACATTTTTGAGTTTTAAAGGTGGAAACGGTGGTGGTAAAACTTGGTTGCCTTGTGCCATTACGGGGATAGTCGTGCCATTGCCAACAATAATATGTTTATTAGTGCATTTATTAAAAGTAGACGGGGAATATATACCTTGTTCATTAGCCGAGTATGCCGTGGCGCCCGTGTCCATGACCCCATAATCCGGGGGGTTTAGTGCCATCGTGTAGAGAGCCTGCTCAATGTCTGTGGGAGTGTAACCCGTGTTGTAAACCTGATCAGGGCGGGAGCCAAGGATGCCTTGTGAGTTGGGGTTACTAGGCCTGGAGGGGTAAGGGCAAGGGGGTTAACCCGATGATGGTGATGTATGGTGGTTTTGCAGCAGGCCTGCCCATTGAGAGGCGGCCCAACTGCTGGGAAAAACGATGTAGGGGTGAGAAGGGTTGTGAGTTTGCTGAGGGTACCCGCGGCCACGGGAGGAGGAACCACGACCCCGACCACGTCCACGACCTCGAGTCCGACCACGTCTGCGATCGGAGGAGGCGTAGGAGGGGGTCGGTTGAGTGGAATTTTGCGTAGGAGGGGGTCGGCTGTGGCGGCAGACTGAGCGGCCCGAGTGGCGTGTCTCTTTTTCTTAGTTTCTTCCATGGTCAGGCGAGAGCGGACTTCATTAAAGTCCGGTAACGGATCACGATTCTGAAGCACAGTAGATATCCCGTCATATTGTTCTGTGAGGCCGGTTAGGATTTTGAGAACAAGCATACGATCATCAACCGGTGAGCCAACACTGTCAAGTTGATCGGCCAGGTGTTTGGCTTGCTGACAGTAGTCTGCCATTGATTGGAAATTCTCAAGACAAGGGTTCGCAAATTCTTGACCTAGAAAAACTGCCCGGGTATTCTTGTTGTCGTTAAATTCGCTTTCAACCGAAGACCAGGCGGCATGAGCGGTATGTCCGGGTTTGAGGATGGTATTAAGAAGATCAGGGGATATGGTGGCATAAATCCACTGGAGGACAAGAGCGTCCAGGCGGGACCATAGGGCTTCGGCAGCCGCCGCTGCAGTCTTGTCAGCGGCTGAAGTGTCCGAGGAAGAAGATGTGGCGGCGGGTTTTGGCGATAGGTGATCCATGACATCATAAATTTGGCAGTGAACCTTGAATAAGGTTTTCCAAGTTGTATAATGAGTGGAGTCTTTGTCAAGAGTGATGGGAACACGGGTCTTGATGTTTGAGACAGTGAGAGCGGGATGGAGCTTGGAATCCATGGCAGTGGATAGACGAGGAAGAAGACGGAAAAGAGAGGGGGGCTGCGGCACAGAGAATGGCGGCAGGGAAGGAGGGTGATTAGGTCAGGATCTTTTAGGTGAAGAAGGATGATACCATGATAGAATGTAAATTGCTTGCCTTCTCATTATCAACAATACCATATAAATAGTACAATAACCGAATCGCCTAAACTAGGAGCAATATTCACAATTAACAATATACAATCGTTTCCTAATATACACATATTCTATTAAACCTAATCCTCTATATATATGTGTTATATGTTTAAAATAGTAAACACATACCAATTTTGTAATTGCATTGTTTATCGTTAAGGCATAAGGGTATATTTTTCGAGTTCGAACAGGGTACATGAATTCTCAGAGACGTCACTGCCAATAGGCATGGCCGGCCCTGAGGGTGGATGGGGAGGACCACCGGCCAGGGCCCGATATTTCGAAGGGCACGTTATTTAAAAAAAATGATATGTATATGTAAAAAAAAATTAATAGGGTATACCTATACAAACACTAACATAGGTCCACTAACAAAACTATTTTTAATGTTTAGATTAGTTATTAGCCCATTGTCATTAGGTTTAGACCTCCTAATACTCAATTTCGTTAAGGCCTAATGACACATTTTTCGAGCTCGAATATAGTACACAAATTCTTAGGACCGGCCCTACCAATGGAAAATACCCAAAAGCCATCCGGCTTAGAATTTTCACTAAAATAAACTGAAACATAACCAAATATAGTCATCAGTTTCTTTTCATCTTTATGAGACTAAACAAAAGGTAAAAAAGTAACTTTCAACATAGTAAATTACCAAAAATATAACGTTGAGGAAGAGAGTTCATAGGGGTGGCATTGTACTAGAGACACGATGCCAGCACATTTGATGTTAATAGTTAATACGATTTAAATTTATCTACTATAATCAGTGACGGATCTAGACTAAACTTTTAGGGGTAACGTTTATTTTTTTTCCGTACTTTATACAATGTAAACGGAAATTATCAAGTAACCCATAATCAATTGCACATTTGCAAATAAACTCTAAAACCAATTGCACATAAGCCCTAAATCCAGTTCGGGTTGGATCATATGAAAAATATATAATTAAACTAAAATTTATATAATCAACAAAAGTACGTCAAACGTAATTACAAATGCACAATGAAAATCGAACATATCTAAAGTTTTTATATACGGGATTTCATCTTTTCAAATCTAACCATGGCTCGTTTAAGTACGAGCTCGAGCTCAACCTGACTCAACTCGACCTGGCTCGATCATAATATAATCTAACTATTAAAAACATAAAAATATTAAATTTGAGCCTAAAATATCTTCTAAATATGATTTGATTTACGTGATTTTTAGATTAAAAAATAAGAATACTAAATATTTTGTTTTTAGGGATTATTACATATTTCCCCCTATTAAAAGTGTTTATTACATATTTACCCACCCTTTAAAATAAATTACATATTTCCCCTTTTCTTGTAAGATTACCCATTTACCCTTTTGTAATTCTTTTTTTATTAATCAGTTACATACAGGCAACCGTACCGTAGATGTGCTGGACAACATCTACATACAACATCTGATTAAGGCGGTTCTACCTGTTCTAGCCACTCATTGCAACCGTCGTGCCGTCGTCGGGTGCGACAATCCTACTTGTTCTAGCCACTAATCACAACCGTCGCCGGAATCAGGTGGCCGGCCGGAGGCCATGGCTGGTCCCCTTTCTCTCTCAGACACACTTCTCTTTCTCACTCTAATTATGTGTTCTCCGACTCTCTCTTGTGTAGTACGTGGGCCTGTGTGTGTTTAATTGAAATAAAAGAAAAAGGAACATTGGATTTGGGGATGTCTCAGTCGAATGTCTTTGGGGGGATAGCAATAGAAGTTCTGGATCTTTGATAAAATGGTGTTTGTCCTAATCCTTTGCTCAAGTCTTATTTGATTCTTTGGAAAAACATAAACTGATGGATATTGTTTTTGGGTTAAGGTCGATCCTTATTGATAAGAGGTTGTTGTTGTGTTTGTTCTTATCTTTTTTTTGTTGTTTTTGTTTGATTGAGATTTTGTTTGATATTAAAACTTAAAGGGGTTGCTGTTTGTCATCAAAGTTTGGTCGGTAGGCTAGGGTTTGGATGGGAGGGTCGTCGAATGTTAGTGAGATATACAAGATAATTGAAAAGTAGTTTAATATATATTTTGATTTTATAAAAACCATATAAACATAAACATAAGCATAAAAAGAAAATAACAAAGAAAAGAAAAAAGTGGTAACCTGGTGACCTGATAATTACATAGTATTAGAACACTATATTTAGGTTTAGTTACTTTAGAGAGACAAAAAGAGTTTGAATGATTTAATTGGAACAACAAGCAAACTTGATTACATTTATATGATATTTTCCCAAACTTAAAATGGTAATTTTAATTTTAATTAAATATTAGAACTTAGAATGAGTTTTTTTAAGGGTATAAAAGTAATTTAATAAGAGTAATTTTAGTGAAATGGATAAATATGTAATATATATAGATTAAGGAGGGGAAATATGTAATATATATATGTTAGGAAGGGGAAATATGTAATTGATTTTAAAGATTGGGTAAATATGTAATAAGTGACTTTAATAAGGGGATATATGTAAATGACCCTTGTTTTTAAATAGGATTGTTTAATTTAAAAAGGAAATGACGAATGATTTCCGTGATTAAAGTTTTCATTTGACTAATTGAATTTTTTTAATTAGGAAAACTTTAGTAATTTATCTAATTAGAATCTTTAATTTAAGAAGGAATTTTATGAAATTGTTTCTTTCCCTTTTCTTCTTTACATATTCTGTATCATCAATCGACACTCTCATTTAGTCATTACCCGTGCTTTATCATTCAAAAATCTTTAAGGTTCATAAACTCTCTTTTATCTCATACTCAATTCTGCAACAAACTGTCTCCATCATCTCCCACACACCTCAAGCCTATTGCAATTGTTAGAAACAATATCACTATCTTTTCATCTCTTTATTCCCACTACCGCTTGCCACCTTCATTCATTTGGCCGGATTTTTTTTTTCCGATCAAGCTATTTTCATTCTCTTTTTTCAAGAGGGGTAGCATAATATTTTTTTAGGGGTAACGGAATACAAAAAACATCGAAAAAAAGAAACAATATGCACTACCGACGAAAAATTAAGGGGTAGCGGGGGCTACCGCTACCTATATGGTAAGTCCGCCCCTGACTATAATAAAATGGGTGTTGCTAAATGCACTCCCTATTTTTTAAATTTTACTGAATGCACCTTCCTCCTAAAGTTTTTAAGAAATTACAATCAAACCTTGTATTTTCTATTTTTTAGTTACATTAGGAAACCTCCCTGTTTTTTCTAAGGGTTTATATAACTTCCATAATTTAAATCTTGAATATATACGTAGAAACGGTTTCAGAAGAGAACGGTGAAAAGTGTGAGAACGGTGAAAATGGATCCTGGCCCAACACGTGACAGTGGGCCCTAATTGTTATGCGGGGGTACGATTGTCCTTTTATACGTTCCCTCCTTATTCGCGTTATAAATCTATTTCAAATTAAAACTCCAAAGATTTATTGTTAGCTGTTACCTCATTTGCAAACTTTCTCATATCTATGTTGTTTAACGTGGATTCTGTTCGACAAAGTAAAATTCGTTGGCGTTTTCTATTTTTCGTTCCAGCAAATCATGCAACAGATATGGCGTTTTGTTTTTTTTCTCATTGTTCTATGGCGTTTTTTTGTATTATTATTTTTATAACGTGTTGTATGATTTTCAATAGCGTTATTCAATTTTGCAATTTAATCACGTTTTAATTGATATTTAATCTATTATTAAGAACTGCAATTTGAGTTTTCGATATTAATTTTAATTGTCGTTTACGTTCTAGTGTATTTCTTATGTTTTTACGATCATTGGCGTTTTTCGTCTATTTGATTAGTTTTGAATTTTATTTAGTAGTATTTGTAAATATCAGTTATTACTATTTTGTTAATTTGTGTAAACATTAGTTTTGTTAATTTTGGCGTTTTCATTATGATGTTATATTTTGTTAATTATTTATGTTGTTAAGTGTTTTTAATTATTCATCTCATGGCTATTTTATCATGTCGTTTTTAAATTATGTGTTTATTATATCTTGTTTATTATTCAATTAATGGCGTTTTAATGTATAATGTTATTACGAGACATCACTCTGTTTTTCTGATTTTTTTGTTCCTCCCTGTGTTTTCTCAGACGAAGTCTCTTCCTCGAGTCAAAGGCATTGCCCCATGCTATTATCAAGCCTTGATGATTGTTATTCAATGTATGTTAAGTATGCCAAGGAGTGTGGGTTTTCAGTCAGGGAAGGGACTACAAAAACAAACTCTAAAGGTGTCTTACATATTAAGTATTTCTTGTATACGAGAGCTGGTGTATATAAAGACAAGAAGGTTGATACGTTGGACCCCAATCAAAAGGAGCGAGTAGTGCGATCTAACTTTTCAAAAAGGACTGATTGTGGTGCAGTGTTATGTGTAGAATTTGAGGATGGATTTTGGAAGGTGTATAAGTTTGTCGAGGAGCACAATCATGAACTTGTTGAACGTCCTGATAAGCATTTTCTTCCAACTGAACGACACCTCACTCAGCTCCAGAAGCATGTTATACACAGCATGTGTAAGCTGAATTTGGGTCCTGTTAAGGCGTTTAATGTTATTAAGACTTGTTTTGGCGGTTTTGAAGACGTGGGCGCAAACAAAGTTGAATTTAAGAACTATAAGAGGCAAATTAACTTTTTCATAGGGGAATATGACGCTGATATTGTTGTGAAACATTTGAATGAAAAAAAATTCCCAGCCTAATTTCTCGTATGATTACATCACAGACGAAGAGAATCGTTTGAAGGGTCTTTTTTGGTGTGACGATCAAGCCAAACGTAATTACCACGTGTTTGGTGATGTGAATTCGTTTGACGCCACGTATCGTTCCAACAAGTAATTTTTCTATGGCGTTATATTATGATGAAGTGTGCTATGTGTGTTGAGGCGGGATTTTAATAGCGTGAGTTTGGCGTTTTATGTTAAGTCAAAAGACCCTTTTACCCTTAATGAAGCGCGCCAGATTAATAAAAGTGATTTTATTTACGAAAATGCCACAGCGTCATCTAGTCCATAGATTGTTTTGATCTGACGATCCATAAGCGTTCTCTCCGTTCTCACACTTTTGAGCGTTTTCTCTAAATCCTGACCCTATATACGTATATATACATATGATCAAAAAATAATCTGCATTGAGTGAAAACAAAAAGATTAAAAGAGACTTTGAAGAAACAATTTAGTGCACCTTTAGCTTTCATCAATCTATTTATCTTTTTCTCTGGTATAGTTTTTTTATTTATTTTTAACTTAATCTAATGGATTGAAAAAAATAAACCAACATCTTTAATTGATTGTAGCTCATACAATAGAGGTGTGTATTATTTATTCCAGTGATGACAATAGAATTTTGGCAAAATAGACATACATATATTTTTTTTAACGTGTAACACTTAAGTGAATTCATGAATTAAACAAAATCCTAACAACTATGTCATGTTTTCAAACATATAGGTTAAACTTCAGTTGTAATTTATTTCGGTTGAACTGTACAATATGTTGGTTAAACTTCAGTTGTAATTTATTTCGGTTGAACTTTATTTGTTTTAGTTAAATCTCAACTTTAATTTGTTTTAGTTAACCTTCATTTGTTTTTTTAATGTGTTACTCATTTGTTTTAAACGTAACGAACTCATCATAGTCTTAATCTTATTTTTTTTGGAAGTATCGATTCATAAATGTTATATTTCAATTCAATTAATGGTTGTATTCACTTATTATGTATTATATTTTTGTTTTGATGTATAATGTTTAGACATCAACAATTCGATATATAAAGTGAGGTAAATGAAATTTAGTTGTCAAGCACAACCTATTTTTATATAAATGATATACAACAACAAGTAATATAAAAAATCTTCCACGTCAAATCAAATTGTTAAGAAGTATCAAAATCATCTATGTGAAAAAAAAAACCTTAAACAAAACAGTCAACAAATCATACAAAACAAAATCATCCGGGTGAAAAGAGAAAAAAAATTTAAACAAAACAATCAAGAATTGATAAAAAAAACAACAGAGAATGAACAAAAAAAAAAAAACCGTAAACAAATGAATAGAACAATAATATATAAAAGGTAAAGGGTGGAATTTAAAAAATTATAAAGTGATATTTTTGGAAAGGGAGGTATAAATAGTAAAAATGGAGGTGCATTTAGCCACACCCTAATAAAATTTGGACACTTGTCATTCATTAAGGTGTCGTCAAATCTATATTTATCTTATACTAGGTTAATGCCCGCGTAATACGCGGGTTCAACCAAAACCATATTATTTACTTTGAAATGTAATATTCTGTACAAACGCATACATTGGAAGAAACAAACAGAAAATTATTAAATCCCGGAAAAAACTTCCTTGTAGACTACATTTGTTGTTTTACTCGTTACATTCCCATCTTTGTCCAGTATAAGCAACTTCACACCGACTCTGCTTTTGACTCTTGATAATGCAACGCAAAGTTGACCATGTGAGAAAACTGGATATTTCAGATGCAATCCAAACCCTTGATAGAGATAAGTAATTGAGGTTACATCTTAATTTAAATAAACTGAAAATTTTAATATATGTTATAATTCCTGAAAAAATAAAAACATGTCATGAATTTCTACATATCTCTTTGTATGCAACATTGAAGGTTTTATTTGTAGCATTACCATCACTATCTAATATTAGTAATTTAACACGGTTTTTGCTTTTGATTCTTGATAATGCGACATACGGTTATATATATAATATATGGTTTCTAGAGCAACTCAGTTATTAGCATGAGAGTTGTAGTTTAATCACCAGATTCATTAATGGTGGCAAGGAAAATTTAGTCCTCTCATGATCCCACTTGGCTTTCAAGACTTCACCTTTGACTTCATCTAATGGCGTGGTACAAACAACGTCCTGCAATGATGAAACAACACCATCTTTAATAAATAAAAAAATATTCATTACAAATTAGTTTTCTTTGTAATCATTTCAAATCTAATCATCAGTTTAATTATAAAAAAATATTCATTACAGATTTACAGATCGAATACTAAGCAGTCTCATTATAATACATATGCAAATAGGGTTCATAATATAATCAGAGGTGTCATTTTCAACTCAATTACTTACGTGAGATCGACTTGGGTTATGTTTTGACCGGTCAGATGCGAAAATAATTATCTTAAAAAGGAAACGGATCAAAACTCGGTCAAAGTTAGCTTACTATCGAAATAATATTAGTTTTGTAATCATATATGACATACTACAATATTTATAAAAAAAAGTGCAACTTTTTTTAACAAAAAGTGCATTGAGCAAACCCACCCGAACCTGACATGTACCAAAAGTACAAAAGTTTGGTTTTTGACATGTTACCTAACCAACCCATTTGACACCCTACACGTGAGTATTAGGGAGTGAGAGAGACCTGAGCCGCATAAATGATTTTTGGTGAAAAACGGACATAGCGATTACTTCCATAGACAACGGAACTAACATCAAATCCACTACCAACTTTTCCTTGAGCAATACAATGAGTCGTTTGAGCTATCATATGCACCAAATCAAGATCCGAACTGTTTTCACCCTTTTGATCTTAAATGGAATATGGAAGATTAACAACCCCAAGGTAGTTCAGTAACGCAACCACTACAGCAGTTGTCATAGCCGCAGATGACCCTAATCCAGTTTTCGCAACTTCTGGTTTGCGGTTTTCTCCATTTGAATCTCCAGCGTTAAAAGTAATCGATGTGAATGGCGGAAGAGCAACCAATGATTTTGGGACTAATGGGAGCCCACGTGCTTCGATCTAAATTTGCAAATTTTTTAGTTACACATTATCGTAAACATTAAATAGCCGTAAGTCAAATTACAAACATGTTAAAAGTTATAATATACATGACTCCGATATGAGTAGAAGTCATTGCAACCTAAGATTGTAATATCCATACCTTCATAACATTTCAGTTAGTGATCACTGATTAGAATATCAGATTCATTTTGTTGTGCATATACCTTTAAGTTTATCAAGAGTAGAAAAGATTTACCCTGTGACAATAATTTTTGCAGTTTACTCCTTTTAATTTTGTCCAGTGTGGTGTATGCTGCTGCTACGGAAATATTGGACTGCATATTCAACAAAGGGGTTCCTTGATTCACTGAGATTTAAGCACAAGTCGATGGAAATCAGTTTCAAAATCCAAAACTCTCATCAATTTTTATCAAGCGGTCAATTTTATCAAGCTGTCGATTTTTACAGAGATAATAAACTACAACCACCTTCCGGATCTTCGGCTCTATCTCCAACTCTGGCACCTGCTGCTGATACTTTCGCGACTTCTCCTTCCACACTTTAGCTCTGTCCGGACTCAATTTCTACCCGTGGTCTCACAATATCCGTCATCCCTGAATAATTTTAGTAAAGAAAATGACTAAAATACCATTTTTTATTAATTCATTAAGCATTTAAAGATATATTTGTAGGACCCATCTATCATATTGAATTGTAAAAAATTGAGTAGGCCCCACCATTGTCTTTCTTACTTCTTGTCGGACACCACCATCACCATCGACTTGAAATTCCGGCGCCATCATCTCCCATCATCAGCCACCAACCCAGATATTCGGGCTATGTCATCAACCAGTTTAGTACCTGGCCCGAGCAAGCTGTCCCTGTTACGAAAGCTTGACATGTTCAACGCGGACGCCATCTGTGTTACTTTTGTTCTCAAATTTGCAAGCATATCTCTGCGTTTGTTCATTTCTTTCTCCGTTCTGAAATTATTAAAAACAGGTTAATTGATATGTAGATAGTTTTGTTACAACTTTAAATTTTTTTAAAGACAAAAGCAAGATAATAACGCTCTCTTAATTACAATTCACAAACTGAGCTGAATACATACTGTAACGCCCGTCTCAATTTATCAAGATTTTAATAATAAAATACACATTTTAATGCTAAAATGTGACTTTACAAAAGCTTGTCATACCAACATTCCCATATGTTTACAACATTTCAAAAGTATATTTGTAAGTGTTTACATGATTCACTTATAACAAAACAAATCAAGATTTGACGCGGAAGCTTCATTTAACGTGTGTTCGGTTCTTGCTCGTCGCTTGATCTTCATCCGGGGCTCTCGACATTCACCTATGATCAAAACCAACTTAGAAGTCAGTTTTGATAGTTAAATAACAAGTACAACAAGGTAATTGGGTCAAATAATCGAAATAAACAAAAAAAAAATCAAAAATTTCAATATTTCACCCCGTCGCCGCGCGCGACGGCCAAGGCCTTTGGCCGTGGCGCGACGCCACAGACTTAATTTGACAGAATATGTGATGCTGGTGCTGCATATTCCCAGCCAAGCTTGATTTTACGAAAAAGAGCATAACTCTTTCGATTTACACGATTCTTTTTCCTACGTGATCGTAATTTAATTCTCCATCACATGGAGTTAAATTCCGACATCCGGATTAACAAAATTTTAGACTTTTAAGCTTTCGGCTTAAAATAAAATAACTAAATTTTTGACCCGTTCATGTATTTATTAAACAAACCAGTTTGTTTGACCCCTATTTCTCATGAACCTATTATATTCATTATTGTCTAACATATTAGGTTCAAATCACGGGTTTATATACCTTCTTAAACCCATTTTCGCTCATATGCTTATTTTGACCCGTTAAGGGTATTTAAGCATATTTTAAGCACGAATTGCTTTCATTCGTTTCTAGATTCATATTTCCACATTTCTTATCAAATGATCTTCCACCACAACTATATTTGTGGTGGATTTAATGTGGTGATCTATATAATCCGAGTCTTACTCCTCGGATTGTTATTTTACGGCAAAGGCTCATATAGAGTCATTTGACAAAAGATTTACATCTTTCGCTTCTTATACTTATTCTAAGTATTCATTTTATCATTAAAACCCGTTTCCAAATGACCTTTAAAGGTCGTTAGCTCAATTTAGCTTGCAAGGGCGTTTTGGTCCCTTTTAGCCTTTCATTTACGATGAAGTCTTTTGAAAGCATGTTTGACCCATAATCCTTTGTTCTAGTTATGATCTCCCATTGTCTATCTTAGACTTCGTTTAACACCCATTGAACCATACGTTCTAATTGAGTGTTTATTCTAATACACATACCTGGCTCGGATCAATATATTGACCCGTTTAATATCTTGCTTTAATTTCCGCTAAGTCATGGCGATGCTAATATCCATTCGATATTTACTCCTGAAATCATATAACTCGACGGTAGTCATTAGTCGATATTGTCAAAAGGTGGTATCTTGACCTTTTGACCCGTTTGGTCTAGGTGACCGATCGTATTGGTGAGATGACATTTATTACCATATCGTCTATATGACTCGCTCCGGTTTACACCGTGCGGTTATTTTACTTATAATTCATTTCTTAACACTTTTGGCCTTATGGCTTACATCATAAGTGTCTTTCAAAAACTAACGGTTACGGTCAACGTATGACCAAAATTACCGTTTTACCCTTATCGTTTGTTTTGGTTTACCATATAAGGTATCCATCAAGAATTCTATATTTATTAGTCATTGCTTGACTAAGTAACCATATTAGTCCTTTTTAACCATGAAACATGGTTTATTATCATCTTCGGTTATCTTGTTTCGTACGACTACACGTCGGAACATTATATCACGATTGTTAACTTATCTTATTCGTAGTTAATACGATGAGAGAATATTCTATAATTCAAGAGTAGTGTAAGATATACTTACCTTGCACCCGGATCATGATTTTTCTTCAATCTTGATTCGTTTGACTCGTTTTCTTCCCAAGCTTTCACCTAGCTCGTCAAGCGTCAAACTATCATCATAATTCGCGAGATGGTTAGATTAGTCATAATCATTTACGACTATTCCATCCTACGGGTTTTATGTCGAATTTATCATTTGATCATATCTTTGGTCATTTTGACTTTTTAAAAGTCAAAGTGCCTATTGACGAAAGTAGGTACTCAATGTAATTCAGCTACTCGTTTTATTACTTGGTCAATTACCCGGTAGCATCATTCTTAGGCTACCGTTTATCCGCTTTATTAACCAAGTTTTATAACCATAATCCATCGAATTAACAGAACATTAGTCTTTCTTAACACATGATGATATCAAACATAAATTTTTAACATGAATTTATCATCATTTCCATCATTTTTATACTAAACCCAATTCATGGTAATTATGATACACGTACTCAAACACCTAATTCGTTCAAGTACCTTGTCTTTACTAACTAACATGATGATTCGAATCGCAAGTTTAACACTAACATCATCATATCAGAAAAACCCATTTCAATCATGTATGAACAAATACCTAATCATGTTATTTGTTCAAGTACCTTGTTTCTACTATCAACTATGATGATTTTAAACAAAAACTTATCATCATCTTCACTACATAATCAATACCCACTTGTCTAAGTGTGGTAAATTCTCAAATTATTCAAATCATAGCAATTTTACTTCAAATTTATACTTAGGGTTTGTTCCTAAGTAATCACACTTCATTAATTCGGCCATAGCCTCTACGATTCATGCATAGATCGCATCATGCAAAGTTAACTAATTTTCACAAGTTCATGAATGTTAGAAATTCGACATACCTTATGATCCCCTTGACTTGGTGATCGTTTCTATGTATTCAATTCCGAATTTGGCCTTCGATTGATCTTCCAATTTGAAGGTTTTGTTGAGTTTAAGGTTAGCTCCCATGGAGCTTGTCTCCTGGTCGTTCATACGCACACACATGTGTGTGTGTGTTTTTTTTTATTAATAAGCTTTTCCCAAATATCTAACTTGGTCCCTCATGTTTGGTTAATTATTAAGTAGGTTACAACCTACTTATCTTAAACCCATATTTCCTCTTATTAACTAGGTTAAACATTCCTAGTTAACTTAGTGGGTTTGGGGAAGTTTATAACTAGGTTTATTTTAAGTCTCGTTAACTCGGGCCTTTTTATCCACTTTAATTTCCTCAAAAGGATTTGTTCACTTTTTATCTAATATTAGGTTTATTTATTTAAATCCTAATATTTACCGGGTAAATTTTACCGCTAACGGTACTTTACCCGTCTTTTATTGTTAACGTGGTTTGATTGTCAAACCCATTTTCGGGGTGTTACAAGTCTACCCCCCTTAAAGATGTTTCATCCCCGAAACCTTTCTCACGTACTTTATTAGTTTAAATCATCCGAACCTTAGTTTCGGTGATCACTTGAGCATTGCTCGCACATAATACTCTTACCAGGGAAGTATGGTAATGTGCTTTCGGTTTCAAAGCGTATACGCCTTTTATGTGCATGGCCTCGTAGGCCGATACTTTCATTTTGTATTTCTTATTCTGGTCACTTATTTGACCGAGTTGTCATCTGATCACTCGGTTATATTTATTCTCAACATGCTTACTTCAAGCTAATCTTATATCGACAAGTGCTTGTATAAGTCGTAACACTAATCTGACTTTGAAAGGTTTTACCGGCTAGGCTGATTAGTCGCCGTCACTTTATGCCCCGTCATGCGGGTATATCTTATTGCCAACCCGGCCTTTTGCATGTTTTTCTGATTTCATATCTCATAACTCACATTAAGCGTGAGTATATTCTATATCACTTTTTGTGAGCGTGATTTCATCACGTCTTGTTTAAATTTACGTCGACTTTTCATCGTTGAAAATCCTTCTTTCAAACGTATCGTTTTACATCTATCGATGTTAAAACTTATATCCTTTAATATTAACCATTTCCGGTTTCGTCTCATAATATTCATATTTGTTAAAACGTTATTTCTCACTAAAACTGTATTTTAGTTTCACGTTTTCTTTTTAACTCATGTCAATTCCAAGGAATTTACGTCCAAGGATTTATCCCCTTCCGTTGTCATCTCGGACAATTTTTCCGACTTTATGACTTCTCGCGTCATTCATGCGTCGGTTCATATTATGCTCACCATTATCCAGTTTACATATATTCGTATTTGATTATGTCCCATTACCGGGCTCATTATCCTTTTGCATTTAACGCTATAGTTATCCAGCTTGCGCTTACTCATGCCATCCGGCATTATATTATATCCAACCCGTTTGACTTACTCATGTGAAATTTTATCATTTATGGATGTCAAACTTCATTCTTTGTTCGACCCGTTCAACTTTTAAAATAGTTTAACATAATTTATCAAAATTTCTATTTACGTCATCTTGTCGTCTTTTCGTCAAGACTCAAAACCCGAGTCTTTTAACTTTCTATCCGAGTTCCCATTTCTCGGTCTACGCATGGGTTTAAATCCTTACCCATCAACCGAGTGTTTTACCGAAGTCGTTATTATTGCAACCCTTTCGGTATGCATTAAGACTTCGCTTCACTTTTATATTCCGAGTTTGTCCTCAAGTTTGACATTTTATAAAAACGGCCCGTTAAGAGACATATTTGCATTTTCCGGGTTCGAGTGTAAGTACACCCCCTCCCAATGCATATCTTAATCATTTTACATATTTGCATTCTCCGGGTTCGAGTGTAAGTACACCCCCTCCCAATGCATATCTAAATCATTTTACATGTTTGCATTCTTCGGGTTCGAGTGTAAGTACACCCCCTCCCAATGCATATCTTAATCGTTTTACATGTTTGCACTCTCCGGGTTGGAGTGTAAGTACACCCCCTCCCAATGTATATCTAAATCATTTTACATGTTTGCATTCTCCGGTTTCGAGTGTAAGTACACCCCATCCCAATGCATATCTTAATCGTTTTACATGTTTGCACTCTCCGGGTTCGAGTGTAAGTACACCCCCTCCCAATGCATATCTTAATCGTTTTACATATTTGCATTCTCCGGGTTTGAGTGTAAGTACACCCCCTCCCAATGCATATATTAATCATTTTACATTAATCTTTGTCCCTTCACTCGGGCTCATTATCCTAATGTAATACGCTTCCGTCACCCGGCTGTGCGTTTACATTATTATCAAATATTTTGCTCATTTGATTCATTTGGGTACTTTTTAATTTGTCCCACTCACCCCGTCCTTACTACATCGGGTGTAAGCATGCCCATCATAAAAAGTTCACGTTATCATGTGTTCACTACCTACTTGGCCAGAGTAGGCGATCAACACATGACATATATGACCTTTTTATAACTTTCACATCACGCCCCATGTAAATAACACCTCTATTTATTTCTCTTGGAAACAATATCCTGGATAGGTATTCTATTCAGGTTTTTCCAAGTTTTCAATCTACATATGCAACTGTCAGTTTATACGTATTTGTTGCGTATTACTATTCATGCAATAATTTAAACGTGCACCTGGTAAATGCTTGCCCTAACGGGCTTTCCTTGTCATTACTTATTTGCGATGGTTCCGCGATTTAGGTCCTTGATGAGTATGCTCTTCTTGTCATACCTTGGACCATTCCACCATCATATCCGCAATTCGTTCAACTCTCGTCATCTTCAGACGCGAGTGTCCTTCAATTAAAACATTCAGAAAAGTTAGTAATGTCAACTTCAATAATTGCCCGTATTATAATACAAGGCTTTTCTACTATACGTGTCAACACGCGTAATTTCGTCAACTATATCTTTCGTTTAATTGAGGTAACGTGTATTACACGACAACCCTATGTGTTGTTCACAACACTTTAATCATGTTAACCGTTAATATACATGTACTTACCGGATTTGCGATCAAGCCTCGAACCGAACACTTTATTCTTTTAACCATGAGCTCTGATTACCAACTTGTAACGTCCGTCTCAATTTATCAAGATTTTAATAATAAAATACACATTTTAATGCTAAAATGTGACTTTACAAAAGCTTGTCATACCAACATTCCCATATGTTTACAACATTTCAAAAGTATATTTGTAAGTGTTTACATAATTCACTTATAACAAAACAAATCAAGATTTGACGCGGAAGCTTCATTTAACGTGTGTTCGGTTCTTGCTCGTCGCTTGATCTTCATCCGGGGCTCTCGACATTCACCTATGATCAATACCAACTTAAAAGTCAGTTTTGATAGTTAAATAACAAGTACAACAAGGTAATTGGGTCAAATAATCGAAATAAACAAAAAAAATCAAAAATTTCAATATTTCACCCCGTCGCCGTGCGCGACGGCCAAGGCCTTTGGCCGTGGCGCGACGCCATGGACTTAATTTGACAGAATGTATGATGCTGGTGCTGCATATTCCCAGCCAAGCTTGATTTTACGAAAACGAGCATAACTCTTTCATTATTGATCCGATTTACAAGATTCTTTTTCCTACGTGATCGTAATTTAATTCTCCATCACATGGAGTTAAATTCCGACATCCGGATTAACAAAATTTTAGACTTTTAAGCTTTCGGCTTAAAATAAAATCACTAAATTTTTGACCCGTTCATGTATTTATTAAACAAACCAGTTTGTTTGACCCCTATTTCTCATGAACCTATTAAATTCATTATTGTCTAACATATTAGGTTCAAATCACGGGTTTATATACCTTCTTAAACCCATTTTCGCTCATATGCTTATTTTGACCCGTTAAGGGTATTTAAGCATATTTTAAGCACGAATTGCTTTCATTCGTTTCTAGATTCATATTTCCACATTTCTTATCAAATGATCTTCCACCACAACTATATTTGTGGTGGATTTAATGTGGTGATCTATATAATCTGAGTCTTACTCCTCGGATTGTTATTTTACGGCAAAGGCTCATAAAGAGTCATTTGACCAAAGATTTACATCTTTCTCTTCTTATACTTATTCTAAGTATTCATTTTATCATTAAAACCCGTTTCCAAACGACCTTTAAAGGTCGTTAGCTCAATTTAGCTTGCAAGGGCGTTTTGGTCCCTTTTAGCTTTTCATTTACGATGAAGCCTTTTGAAAGCATGTTTGACCCATAATCCTTCGTTCTAGTTATGATCTTGTTTGAAAAGTCATTGTGCTTTCCAAAACACGACGACCATCATTTAAAACATTTGGTTTACTCATTAAAGTAACCCATTGTCTATTTTAGACTTCGTTTAACACCCATTGAACCATACGTTCTAATTGAGTGTTTATTCTAATACACATACCTGGCTCGGATCAATATATTGACCCATTTAATATCTTGCTTTAATTTCCGCTAAGTCATGGCGATGCTAATATCCATTAGATATTTACTCCTGAAATCATATAACTCGACGGTAGTCGTTAGTCGATATTGTCAAAAGGTGGTATCTTGACCTTTTGACCCGTTTGGTTGTAACTCCCCGAAAACGGGTTTGGTAATCAAACCCCGTTAATACTAAAAGACGGGTAAAGTACCGTTAGTGGTAAAGTAACCCGATAAATATTAGGAATTAAATAAACAATCCTAATATTAATTAAAAAGCGGATAAGAACTTTCGAGAAATAAAATGGATAAAAGGGCCGAGTTGACGGAACTTAAAATAAACGGGTTAGAACTCCCGGGACTCACTAAGTTAACTAGGGGTAATTAACCTAGTTAATTATTAGTTTAAAAACAATAAAGAAGTATGGACTAGTAAGCCTTTTATAAACCATGGATGAAAACCCATAATTATAAATAAAACAAAAATTGAGGGGCCTAAGTTGTAAAGTTAGAAACTTGAATAATTAAAATCAAAATAACCCACACCAAACACACACTTGTTGATGCATGATTGTTATATGGATGAAATAGGAACATAGTAGTGTCTAGGAGTAAACCCTAGACATGTATATGTTGAAATCATGCTTAGCTCAGGTAAATTCAGATTTTTGTTGATACTAAATTCATGTATGAGATGTTTTTAGGGTTTTGATTGCTAAAAAATAGTGTTATGATGTCAAGAACATGCTTTAATTGAAAGCTGAATTCAAATAGCTTCTGATCAGAATTTATAGCCGACTTGTATTGGCTGTAACATGGATAAAACGTGACAAAAACATGTGTTTCTTGAGTCTAAAATGTAATTCCAGGAAATATCTTTAAAACCCCACTGGAATCGCATTTTTTCGACGAAACTTGAGCGTTTTATGAATTTTTCCGTATCGAAGGTTCAAGCTGCGTTTTCTGGCAGAATTTGCAGCCCATTACAAATGTCATAACTCAATTTAGTAATTTAGTTATGATCTCAAATTTTTACTGTAGATAGTTTTAAGTGATTAACAAAATGGCCAATTGGAATTTCGTCAATCGGATAAACAAGGAATTTTAAATGAATTTTTCCGTAAGCTGTAGTCAGAAGTGACGAATCAGATTGCAGATTAGTAAATGAATTTTTACGAATTTTTTGTAAAGAGTTAGATCTTAAAATTTTAACACAAGGGCTAACCCTCCGAGAGGTACGCCACATAAAAAATCATAATTTTTGAAGACTTGTAAACAGGTTAAACAAGTCACCAAAAACAGTCCATTTTCAGTGATATGAAATGCCTAAATGAAATCGCGGTCTACTTGGTTGTGTGAAAACGTGATTATATTAAGTGTTCGGATGAATGCATAGAAATGTGTAAGGTGGAAGATCATATTAAATTATGGTTAATCTAACCACCTTGTGAACATTGGATAATAGTTTGGCGCTTAACAAGCTAGATGGAAGCTTGTGGATGAAGCGGGTCAAACGGAGCGAGTATGGAAAGAAAAGCGTGGCATGGATGCAAGGTAAGTGAAACTTACACCTTTTTGTAGAATACGTATTTATTTTATAAGTTGTAAATACGATAAAGACGATATTCGGAATATGGTCTCCGACGCTAAATGGTAGGGGTCGGGACAAATAAAGTTGATAAAACCATGATTAATGATATAATAAGGTGAATTGGTAATTTAGTCATGAAAAGACTAAGCTATAATGAGTTTCCAAATGGCTACTTTATAAGTAGGCCTAAAGAATTAAAAAGAAGAAAAACGGTGATTTGGTCAAGTGAAAATGGATTAAAATTGAAGTTTAAAACGACACCAAGTGGCATAAGCCAAATTGAGTAAACGCTTAAGAAACGGATGTAAGAGACCTAACTAATTGGTGAAAAGTCCGAAATAGTTACTAAACGAAATGGTAAATAGGTGCCATTCAATCTAAGCGCAAATGGTTGGTCGTTTAGACCAAACGGGTCAAATGGTGATGTTGACACCATTTGACAATTTACGACTAATAAGTGTTTGTCGAGTCTTATGCTTACAGGACAAAACAGCTTACGATTTATCAATGCTATGATATAACAATTTAGCGAGACAAGGTATTAAAAACGGGTCATTGTGTTGATCCGAGCCAGGTACGTATGAATAAGATTATAGTTAAACAAGCGAATTGGGTCAAAAGTGTTAAACAGGAATTTCAAGCTGAGAGCTTGAAATTCTGAATTTTTAAGTAGTTTGATATCAGGTTTTAACTCCATAGGATGAAGAATTAAATTACGATCGCGTGAGAAAAAGAATCACGCGAATCGGATAAGTAGAACAAAAATTATGCACGTTTTCGTGAATTATAAGTTTGAGTTTTGAGCTGGGAATCTGCAGTTCAGCAACAAACAATTCTGGACAAAACAGGGCGTCGCGCCACGCGACGGAAAAAGCAAGGAGCCGTCGCGCAACGCGACGGGTTCCATAAATAAAAAAATGTTTATTTTAATATTATACGCATTGCAAACCCGTTTAAATACGTTTTAAGCTACGTATGACTAATCTAACTCATGTTTTATGAGTTGTAGGTAAATTTCTAGTACCGGAGGACGATCAAGCTAAATGAAGAACCGAACACGATCAAGAAACAAGCTTCCGCACGATGTTTCATTGTTACTTTTAAATGACGAACTTAATTACATTATGTTGTAAACTTTTAAGTTGTAAAAGTTTTAAATTACTAGTATTTTCTAAGGATCCTTAATCGTAATTACATGTTTATTTTCGTTATATATACGAAAACCTTTAAAATAATAACAAGGGTGTTACATTGGTCTAGGTGACCGATCGTATTGGTGAGATGACATTTATTACCATCTCGTCTATATGACTCGCTCCGGTTTACACCGTGCGGTCATTTTACTTATAATTCATTTCTTAACACTTTTGGCCTATTATGGCTTACATCATAAGTGTCTTTCAAAAACTAACGGTTACGGTCAACGTGTGACCAAAATTACCGTTTTACCCTTATCGTTTGTTTTGGTTTACCATATAAGGTATCCATCAAGAATTCTATATTTATTAGTCATTGCTTGACTAAGTAACCATATTAGTCCTTTTTAACCATGAAACATGGTTTATTATCATCTTCGGTTATCATGTTTCGTACGACTACACGTCGGAACATTATATCACGATTGTTAACTTATCTTATTCGTAGTTAATACGATGAGAGAATATTCTATAATTCAAGAGTAGTGTAAGATATACTTACCTTGCACCCGTATCATGCTTTTTCTTCATTCTTGATTCGTTTGACCCGTTTTCTTCCCAAGCTTTCACCTAGCTCGTCAAGCGTCAAACTATCATCATAATTCGCGAGATGGTTAGATTAGTTATAATCATTTACGACTATTCCATCCTACGGGTTTTATGTTGAATTTATCATTTGATCATATCTTTGGTCATTTTGACTTTTTAAAAGTCAAAGTGCCTATTGACGAAAGTAGGTACTCAATGTAATTCAGCTACTCGTTTTATTACTTGGTCAATTACCCGGTAGCATCATTCTTAGGCTACCGTTTATCCGCTTTATTAACCAAGTTTTATAACCATAATCCATCGAATTAACAGAACATTAGTCTTTCTTAACACATGATGATATCAAACATCAATTTTTAACATGAATTTATCATCATTTCCATCATTTTTATACTAAACCCAATTCATGGTAATTATGATACACGTACTCAAACACCTAATTTGTTCAAGTACCTTGTCTTTACTAACTAACATGATGATTCTAATCGCAAGTTTAACACTAACATCATCATATCAGAAAAACCCATTTCAATCATGTATGAACAAATACCTAATCATGTTGTTTCTTCAAGTACCTTGTTTCTACTATCAACTATGATGATTTTAAACACAAACTTATCATCATCTTCACTACATAATCAATACCCACTTGTCTAAGTGTGGTAAATTCTCAAATTATTCAAATCATAGCAATTTTACTTCAAATTTATACTTAGGGTTTGTTCCTAAGTAATCACACTTCATTAATTCGGCCATAGCCTCTACGATTCATGCATAGATCGCATCATGCAAAGTTAACTAATTTTCACAAGTTCATGAATGTTAGAAATTCGACATACCTTACGATCCCCTTGACTTGGTGATCGTTTCTATGTATTCAATTCTGAATTTGGCCTTCGATTGATCTTCCAATTTGAAGGTTTTGTTGAGTTTAAGGTTAGCTCCCATGGAGCTTGTCTCCTGGTCGTTCATACGCACACACATTGTCACACCCCCAAAATCCACCATGCGGAGTACCACCGCTTGGAGGCGTGACATGACAAGGATCGAGCCACCAATCATATTGAACTACGAAATTAAGTAAGTAAAACCAACCACAATACAATTGGTGACCATAAGACAGTAACCAGTTTTAAGTTAACAGCGGAAGCATAAAACGTAAGTTCAAAAACATAAGTTCATAGTTCATAAGTTTAAAGTCCAAAACGTAGGTTTAATAAGTTCATAAGGATTAAATGTTTAGCACGGGACATATTCCACAACAACCTTCTCCTCGTGCAAGCTCCATAAGCATCTAGCGACCTGTAAGGCATGTAACAACGAGTCAACAACAAAGTTGAGTGAGTTCACGGTTGGTTGATTAGTTTTAAGTTGTTTCTGAAAACGTGGTTTGACTTTCGTTGGCTGATTTGCCGTGGGGGTTACCCCGTAGTTGAAAGTATGTTTAACCAATTCCTTTTTATTACCCAAACCATTCCATAATTAGTGGGGGCTTCCCCATGTGAACTACTAGACCGTATGATATCAACCACTAACGAAAGTAAGTTGTGCCCTAAGTCAATGTCTATCATCATTGACTGTTTGCCATAGTCCATTAGAACACGCCCGTCCGACTGGCATGGTGTGAGGTTTGTTAAACCTAATAGCGCTATTAACTAATGACCCGCTCGCCATCGGCCTCGGCGATTAAGTCGATATAAAATGAGGGACTTAATGATAGAGTTTTGTCTAGTAAGTTTTTAGGTTGTTGTCCTACACAAGGAGGACGAACGTACGTAGTTCTACCCAAGGAGAATACGCAGGATTTATAGTGGCATCCTACCCAAGGAGGATGGCCGTACATATCCAACCCAAGGAGGATATGTAGATTCCGTTTTAATTTCTTTAACCCATTCCCAACCACCGGGAAAATCCCATGCCTTAGAAAGTGTGTGAACTCACCTTGGTTTGCTCGGTTAGATTCTCAAATATAGCTAACAGTCAAGGTTGGTCAATCACGTCCTAATATGATTACCAGTTAGTCATTTAGTGGTTTCAAATATAGCACAAAGTTCCTACACGTATCTATTACATAACATGCATCCACTTTAATAGTTCACGCTCATATAAACATTCCACCTATAGATACTCAAGAACAAGCATACGATATTGCACATATTACTTTTATTGACATATAACATGTTAGATCATCCTCAGATAACATACTCGACATTTAGACACGCAAATTACTACTTTTGTCGTTTCAGCTTTAATATTCAAAACCGGGCTGTTTTTGGGCATTTTAATAAAATAGTTAACTTATTCCAAAAATTCCCAAATATTTACAGAATGTCTTAAACGATCCAAATATTATTGTGTAAAAATCTCGGGATCCAATTCATCACCAATATTTTATAAAAAAATCATTTTCCGGACTGCACTCAGATTTATCTTTTTCTGACTGCAGTCCACGGAAGAATTTATTTAAAATTCATCGTGAGTCTGATTTAAGAAATTCCAGTGGGAGGATTACAAATACATCAGTGGTCATTTACAGTACAAGTTTCATGATCTAACTCTACACAGAATTCAAGTTATGATGGAAAACAGAACACATATTTTCAGCAGAAAAAATGCAGCTCTAGCTGCTATTACAAAACGACACTTTAAAAATAGTAAACGAAGTCCAAAAATTATGATTCCTGTGCCATTAGAACCGTATTTCATAATACATAAATCTAGACTTCATAAAATACATTTTTCGTTTTATTAAGGTCCTGTTACAGCCAACTGAAGTTGGCTGTAATCACTAAACAGCTTTCTGTTTTCAGTCTTTAACATTCTAAAGTGCGCTCGATTGATTCCGTTAACATGTTTAGCGATAAACAACAATACTTACAGCAGATTATAAGTCCTTCATATTAGCACATAATCATCATACACCAAACAACACAAGAACAACATGATTTCATCTTCATTTTAACACTACTTCATCTCTAGTTAGTTTATACTTCAAGACTTGTTTATGTTCTTTAGGGTTCTTAGTATTTTACCATTCTTTTCACTATTAACCAACAAAATTATGAACAAGATGAAGATCTAAGGCACTTACTACTAGCACAAGGCTAGGGGAGTTCAAGTGTGGAAAAGTGGTGGATAAAAGAAAACAAGAGCGGTCCTTGAGCTTCCGAGTGCACCAAGCTTAGTTGTTGGACCCCTTGCACCTTTGGATGTATGGAAAATGCTTGAATGGAAGGTTGATAGTGGATGGTGGTGGCGGCCGTGACTCAAGGAGAAGAAGGAAGAAGAAGTTTGTTTGATGGGTGTTTGATGAGAGAAGATGATGATCTTATGGGTTTATTTATAACCCAATTTCATTCTTTATCCATCATATATAGTGCTCCTAATCATCCAACATATGTAAATAAAATAATCAAAAGAATGTGGGGGTGTCCCCCACACCTTGTAACCGTCAATTAGGGGGGGGGTATGGGGTTGGGTTGTGATGGAACAAGTTACTAACTAGTTAAGTTTAAAGTGTTTAGTTAGTATGTTAAGAAGTGTTATGTAATATAAGGTGTGTTAGGGTGTTCAGGGACCCTAACTAGCTCAGAAAAGTAACACAATGTATTTGGCAATATTTTTGTGTTTCGGGTAAAGTCCGGTTGTTTGGTTCGGTGTTGTTCCGTTAAAGTGCTTAATTAATCCGTAAGGTGTCCTATATATATATTTTGTAACATTTTTAATTTTCAACACTCAGAAAAGCACACAAGACTATTTAGTAACTTTTCTGCATACTACTAGTATGTTAACAAGCACATGTAGGTATAACACAGTAATCAGAAAGCAGTTAAGTGATTACATACAGTCATCAAGCACTTTAATTATCATTAATAAATTGTACGGTTACATTAAGTTTTGAGGGTTGTCACATTCTCCCCCTGTTAAGAAAATTCCGTCCCAAAATTTAGCACGTGGTTACTGAGGAAGCTAGTTGAGTTGCGTGGTTTTCCTGATTTTCCTGGGGTGTCACATCATCCCCCCGTTGATTTGGAATTTCGTCCCGAAGTTCTGCAGTAGCTTCAGCCTCAGTAGTGGTTGTGTTTTTCTTAAACAGCTGGGGGTACTTGAGTTTCATTTGGTCTTCTCGTTCCCAGGTGTACTCTGGGCCACGACTGGAATCCCAACGAACTCGAACGAGAGGTATCCTGGTGCGCTTGAGAATTTTAACATCTCGATCGGTAATCTCTACTGGTTCCTCGACGAATCGCAGCTGGTTGTCGATTGTGAGCTCCTTTAGAGGAACTATGAGAGTCTCATCTGACAGACACTTCTTCAGATTTGACACGTGGAATACGTTGTGAACTCCGCTGAGTTCTGTCGGTAGATTCAACCTGTAGGCGACTTTGCCAATCTTCTCAATGATTTCGAACGGTCCGACATAGCGCGGATTGAGTTTGCCTCGTTTGCCAAAACGTACTACACCTTTCCAAGGTGAGACTTTGAGCAGCACTCGATCCCCAACCTGGAAATCGAGTGGCTTTCTTCGCTTATTAGCATAGATTTTCTGACGGTCATGAGCTGCCGACATTCGTTGCCGTATCTGGGCAATCTTCTCGGTGGTATCTACCACAAGTTCTGGGCCAGTGATTTGGCTGTCACCAGCTTCTGCCCAACAGAGAGGTGATCGGCATTTGCGTCCGTACAATGCCTCAAATGGAGCGGCTTGGATGCTGGTGTGGTAGCTGTTGTTGTACGAAAACTCTACTAACGGAAGGTGTTTTTCCCAGCCATTATCGAAGTCGATTACGCATTCCCTAAGCATTTCTTCAAGGGTTTGGATGGTGCATTCAGATTGCCCATCCGTCTGTGGGTGGTAAGCGGTGCTCATATCTAAACGTGAGCCAAAAGACTTGTGCATGGCTTGCCACAGTTCAGAAGTAAAACGCGCGTCAAGATCCGAAATGATGGAGGTTGGCACTCCGTGCCTCGATACTACTTCCTTTAGGTAGATGTCTGCTAGAGTAGAAAACTTATCCGTTTCCTTGATAGCCAAAAAATGTGCAGACTTGGTCAGTCGATCCACGATCACCCAAATGGTATCGTTTCCGCGTTGTGATCTCGGTAGGCCAGTAACGAAATCCATGGAAATTTACTCCCATTTCCATTTAGGTATCTCTGGTTGTTGAAGTAGGCCTGATGGTTTTTGATATTCAGTCTTGACTCTCGCACAAGTCAAACATTTGCTGTCGTAGGTTGCTATGCTGGTTTTCATACCAGGCCACCAGTATGTAGTCTTGAGATTGTGGTACATCTTATCCGAACCAGGATGTACCGAATAACGAGAATTATGTGCTTCATCCATCACAAGCTCGTGTAAGTTTCCATACAGTGGAACCCAGATGCGTCCGTTTACATAGTAGGCGCCGTTTTCCTTTTGTTCTAGCCGTTGTCTCGATCCTCGTAAAGATTCAGCCCTGATGTTTGCTGCTTTCAATGCTTCAACCTGAGCATCGTGAATCTGAACGGGAAGGTTAGATTGGATGGTAAGCTGTAACGCACGTACACGCTTAGGTATAGTATCCTTTCGGCTGAGGGCATCGGCCACAACATTGGCCTTGCCCGGATGATACTTGATCGCGCATTCGTAATCATTCAAGAGCTCGACCCATCGACGTTGTCGCATGTTTAACTCCTTTTGCTTGAAGATATGCTCGAGACTCCTGTGATCGGTGTAAATGGTGCACTTGGTACCGTACAGGTAATGTCTCCATATCTTAAGGGCGAAAACAACTGCTCCCAGCTCCAGATCGTGAGTAGTGTAATTTCTTTCGTGAACTTTGAGTTGGCGTGATGCGTAGGCAATGACCTTGTCACGTTGCATCAACACGCAACCAAGTCCTTGGATGGAAGCGTCGCAGTAAACCACAAAATCATCTGTGCCTTCGGGCAATGAGAGGATAGGCGCGCTACAAAGTCTGTCTTTTAAATGTTGAAATGCGGACTCCTGTATATCACCCCAACGATAGATGACACCTTTCTGAGTCAGTGAAGTGAGAGGTTGCGCAATCTTTGAGAAATCCTTGATAAACCTTCTGTAATACCCTGCCAAACCCAAGAATTGGCGGATTTCTGTTGGTGTGCGGGGTGCAGGCCAGTTCTTGATCGAGTCAACCTTGGATGGATCTACATGAATCCCATCCTTGTTTACCACATGGCCTAGAAAGTGGACTTCGAGAAGCCAGAAGTCACATTTCGAAAATTTGGCATACAACTGCTCTGCTCGAAGAAGTTCCAGCATAAGTCGTAGATGCTGCTCGTTTTCCTCTTGACTCTTAGAATAGATCAGGATGTCGTCGATGAAAACTATGACAAACTTATCCAGGTAAGGTTTGCACACTGATTCATAAGATCCATGAAGACCGCTGGTGCATTCGTCAATCCGAAAGGCATAACCAGAAACTCGTAATGGCCGTAACGAGTTCTGAACGCTGTTTTGGAGACGTCTTCCTCTCGGACTCTCAGCTGATGGTATCCCGATCTCAAATCAATCTTGGAGTAATAACTCGACCCTTGCAACTGATCGAACAAGTCATCAATATGTGGAAGAGGATAACGATTCTTCACAGTCACCTTGTTGAGTTCGCGGTAGTCAATACACATTCTGAAAGTACCATCTTTCTTCTTCACAAACAAGACTGGAGCTCCCCAGGGCGAAGAGCTAGGACGTATGAAACCCTTTTCCAAGAGTTCTTGTAGTTGCGTAGACAGTTCTTCAAGTTCTGATGGAGCTAGACGATAAGGTGCTCGAGCTATGGGCGCTGCTCTAGGAGCTAGCTCGATTTGAAATTCAACTTGACGATGAGGCGGAAGACCAGGTAATTCCTCAGGAAATACCTCAGGAAAATCACGCACGATAGGTATGTCTTCTATCTTCTTTTCCTCCGAGGATGTATCAGAAACGAGGGCTAGAATAGTAGTGTGGCCCTTTCGCAAACACTTCTGGGCCTTAAGGAAAGAGATGATGCCCACAACAACATCACTCTTGTCGCCATGAATCATGAGAGGTTCTTTACCAGAAAGAGGGATGCGGACAATCTTCTCGTTCCAAACAATCTCCGCTTGATGATGAGATAGCCAATCCATCCCAATAACGACGTCAAAACTACCCAGTACGATGGGAATAAGATCGATAGAGAAGGTCTGACCAGATAAGACGAGGTTACAACCTTTAACTACGTGTGTGGCTTCAAGACTTTTACCGTTAGCTAGTTCTACCGTGTGTTTGGTGTTCAGGGGTGTTGGAGTGCGCTTAAGCATTTGGCTAACTTTTAAGGACACATAACTAGTATCGGCACCCGAATCAAATAAAATAGTAACAAAGAAGTCGTCCAGAAGAAACTTACCCATCACAACGTTGGGATCGTTCCTTGCATCACCCTGACCAATCACGAAGGCACGACCTCGGGCGCCATTGCCATTATTGTTACCCCCGTTGTTGCCTCCATTGTTGTTCCCGTTTCCTTGGTTGTTGTTGTTCTGATTCTGGTTCAGCTGAGGGCAGTTCCTCTTAAAGTGGCCTTCAGCGCCACACTGAAAGCATCCTTTATTGCCCTGATGTTGCTGCTGCTGGTGGTTCTGTGGAGTTTGTTGTTGTTGACGATTCTGATTCGCAGGACGTGGGCTCCTGCAATCCTTAGCTTCATGACCCAGCTTGTGACATCTCTGACAACGACCTTTGTTGCACTGCCCGCTGTGGTGCAAATTACATCGGTTGCACTTAGGGTGATTTCCCTTGTACCCACCCTGACCTTGATTCCCAGAAGACTGCTGATTGGGGCTCCTGTACTCGTCTGTCTTTCGCTGCTGGGACTAGGCTGAAGCAGAACCCTTGCCCAAATTTCCATCCCACTTGCGCTTATTATCATTGGGAGCATCAGAAGTAGTAGCGCTAATACGCTTGGGCAGCCTGTTCTGCTCAACTGCCTGATCAGTGAGACGATGAGCCAACTTGATGATTTGCTGTATGGTGCCAAGATTAGCCGAGGTTACGTGACTCTGAATCTCTGGTACAAGACCCTTGAGGTACATCTCAATACGTTTGATGGGAGGGTCTACCATAGTAGGACACAAGATGGCCAGCTCGTTTGACCTTTTCGTGTATGCTTCGATCTCAGACCCTGTCATCTTCAGGTTGAAAAATTCCACCTCTAGCTTTTGGATGTCGTCACGACTACATTATTCTTCTTTGATCAGTTCTTTGAAACCATTCCATGGGGTGGCATTAGCAACCGCCAGCCCTAATAGTTGAACCTGTGCTTTCCACCAGGTTAACGCAGCACCTTCGAGTGTTCCCGTAGCATATTTCACCCTACGATCTTCAGGGCATTCGCACATCTCAAAAACAGACTCAAGCTTCTCGAACCAGTGAAGAAGGCCTACTGCTCCTTCTGTGCCGCTGAAAGTACTAGGTCGGCAATCCATGAATGTTTTGAATGTACATATGGGAGGCTGAGCATGTTGACCTATTGCGTGAGAATAAAAGACAAGGTTAAGCATGAGGGTTGGTTTACGAAGGTAGGATCTAAACGTCCTAAGATGGGTTGATATGGCAGGTTATACCTCCTACAGGGACAGCTGCGAGTGCCTCGGCCACTTGTTCGTTGATTAGAGCCGTCAGCTGGGCTTGAGTTGGGTTGATACGTCCTCCGCGTCCGTTCATGATCTTCATAACGAAGCAACGTAAGTGAGAAAAGTGTCGCGAAAAGTGCGTAAGTGTGGGACGACAGTAGAGAGTAAGCACACAAGGTTCAAATAGCAGTTATCACGTTAACTAATGCACAGTGTGAACTATCTAACCGACAATATAACATAGATCATACCACCTATGGTGTCGAGTCTTTCACGTGGAGCGAAGCGTCGTTGTGGAACGTTGAGCACTGTACAGGTTATAGTCTGGTTTTATCAAAAACTTTCCCCCTTTTTAAAACCAAGTTCACTATAACTAATGGCTCTGATACCAATCTGTCACACCCCCAAAATCCACCATGCGGAGTACCACCGCTTGGAGGCGTGACGTGACCAGGATCGAGCCACCAATCTTATTGAACAACGAAATTAAATAAGTAAAACCAACCACAATACAATTGGTGACCATAAGACAGTAACCAGTTTTAAGTTAACAGCGGAAGCATAAAACGTAAGTTCGAAAACATAAGTTCATAGTTCATAAGTTTAAAGTCCAAAACGTAGGTTTAATAAGTTCATAAGGATTAAATGTTTAGCACGGGACATATTCCACAACAACCTTCTCCTCGTGCAAGCTCCATAAGCATCTAGCGACCTGTAAGGCATGTAACAACGAGTCAACAACAAAGTTGAGTGAGTTCAAGGTTGGTTGATTAGTTTTAAGTTGTTTCTGAAAACGTGGTTTGACTTTCGTTGGCTTATTTGCCATAGGGGTTACCCCGTAGTTGAAAGTATGTTTAACCAGTTCCTTTTTATTACCCAAACCATTCCATAATTAGTGGGGCCTTCCCCTTGTGAACTACTAGACCGTATGATATCGACCACTAACGAAAGTAAGTTGTGCCCTTAGTCAATGTCTATCATCATTGACTGTTTGCCATAGTCCATTAGAACACGCCCGTCCGACTGGCACGGTGTGAGGTTTGTTAAACCTAATAGCGCTATTAACTAATGACCCGCTCGCCATCGGCCTCGGCGATTAAGTCGATATAAAATGAGGGACTTAATGATAGAGTTTTGTCTAGTAAGTTTTAAGGTTGTTGTCCTACCCAAGGAGGACGAACGTACGTAGTTCTACCCAAGGAGAATACGCAGGATTTATAGTGGCATCCTACCCAAGGAGGATGGCCGTACATATCCTACCCAAGGAGGATATGTAGATTCCGTTTTAATTTCTTTAACCCATTCCCATCCACCGGGAAAATCCCATGCCTTAGAAAGTGTGTGAACTCACATTGGTTTGCTCGGTTAGATTCTCAAATATAGCTAACAGTCAAGGTTGGTCAATCACGTCCTAATATGATTACCAGTTAGTCATTTAGTGGTTTCAAATATAGCACAAAGTTCCTACACGTATTTATTACATAACATGCATCCACTTTAATAGTTCACGCTCATATAAACATTCCACCTATAGATACTCAAGAACAAGCATACGATATTGCACATATTACTTTTATTGACATATAACATGTTAGATCATCCTCAGATAACATACTCGACATTTAGACACGCAAATTACTACTTTTGTCGTTTCAGCTTTAATATTCAAAACCGGGCTGTTTTCGGGTATTTTAATAAAATAGTTAACTTATTCCAAAAATTCCCAAATATTTACAGAATGTCTTAAACGATCCAAATATTATTGTGTAAAAATATCGGGATCCAATTCATCACTAATATTTTATAAAAAATCATTTTCCGGACTGCAGTCCACGGAAGAATTTATTTAAAATTCATCGTGAGTCCGATTTACGAAATTCCAGTGGGAGGATTACAAATACATCGGTGGTCATTTACAGTACAAGTTTCATGATCTAACTCTACACAGAATTCAAGTTATGACAGAAAACAGAACGCATATTTTCAGCAGAAAAATGCAGCTCTAGCTGCTGTTACAAAACGACACTTTAAAAATAGTAAACGAAGTCCAAAAATTATGATTCCAGTGCCATTAGAACCGTATTTCATAATACATAAATCTAGACTTCAGAAAATACATTTTTCGTTTTATTAAGGTCCTGTTACAGCCAACTGAAGTTGGCTGTAATCACTAAACAACTTTCTGTTTTCAGTCTTTAACATTCTAAAGTGCGCTCGATTGATTCCGTTAACATGTTTAGCGATAAACAACAATACTTACAGCAGATTATAAGTCCTTCATATCAGCACATAATCATCATACACCAAACAACACAAGAACAACATGATTTCATCTTCATTTTAACACTACTTCATCTCTAGTTAGTTTATACTTCAAGACTTGTTTATGTTCTTTAGGGTTCTTAGTATTTTACCATTATTTTTACTATTAACCAACAAAATTATGAACAAGATGAAGATCTAAGGCACTTACTACTAGCACAAGGCTAGGGGAGTTCAAGTGTGGAAAAGTAGTGGATAAAAGAAAACAAGAGCGGTCCTTGAGCTTCCGAGTGCACCAAGCTTAGTTGTTGGACCCCTTGCACCTTTGGATGTATGGAAAATGCTTGAATGGAAGGTTGATGGTGGTTGTATGGTGGATGGTGGTGGCGGCCGTGACTCAAGGAGAAGAAGGAAGAAGAAGTTTGTTTGATGGGTGTTTGATGAGAGAAGATGATGATCTTATGGGTTTATTTATAACCCAATTTCATTCTTTATCCATCATATATAGTGCTCCTAATCATCCAACATATGTAAATAAAATAATCAAAAGAATGTGGGGGTGTCCCCCACACCTTGTAACCGTCAATTAGGGGGGGGGGGGTATGGGGTTGGGTTGTGATGGAACAAGTTACTAACTAGTTAAGTTTAAAGTGTTTAGCTAGTATGTTAAGAGGTGTTATGTAATATAAGGTGTGTTAGGGTGTTCAGGGACCCTAACTAGCTCAGAAAAGTAACACAATGTGTTTGGCAATATTTTTGTGTTTCGGGTAAAGTCCGTTTGTTCGGTTCGGTGTTGTTCCGTTAAAGTGCTTAATTAATCCGTAAGGTGTCCTATATATATATTTTGTAACATTTTTAATTTTCAACACTCAGAAAAGCACACAAGACTATTTAGTAACTTTTCTGCATACTACTAGTATGTTAACAAGCACATGTAGGTATAACACAGTAATCAGAAAGCAGTTAAGTGATTCCACAGTCATCAAGCACTTTAATTATCATTAATAAATTGTACAGTTACATGAAGTTTTGAGGGTTGTCACACACATGTGTGTATGTGTGTGTTTTATTTTTTTTGTTTTATTAATAAGCTTTTCCCAAATATCTAACTTGGTCCCTCATGTTTGGTTAATTATTAAGTAGGTTACAACCTACTTATCTTAAACCCATATTTCCTCTTATTAACTAGGTTAAACATTCCTAGTTAACTTAGTGGGTTTGGAGAAGTTTATAACTAGGTTTATTTTAAGTCCCGTTAACTCGGGCCTTTTTATCCACTTTAATTTCCTCAAAAGGATTTGTTCACTTTTTATCTAATATTAGGTTTATTTATTTAAATCCTAATATTTACCGGGTAAATTTTACCGCTAACGGTACTTTACCCGTCTTTTATTGTTAACGTGGTTTGATTGTCAAACCCATTTTCAGGGTGTTACACATACAGAGGCTGTTTTACAGGAAGCTTTTTCAGAAGAGACTGCAAACTATCAAGTCTAGTTCCCAACATCGTAATCTTCCTCCGAATCGCAGACGAATGACGCTGAGATTCCGAACCTGCTCCAAACGAACTCCTCTCTGATATCATACCAGTAATGTCATCAGCAAGTTTAGACGCTTCATTATACTCCCTCATCCACGGATCCGTAGAAGACGCCATTTATCTGAAACAGAAACAATAAAAAACTAACACATTAACCGCCAGCCACCGTTATACTTAATTGCATCCAAATTAGGGCTCACAAACATCCATAAATATCTAAAACCACAGCGAAAACCATCAGGTGGTGATGGTGGGAAAGAAGACTCATCGGCAAAAAAGGCAATAGTCGTGAGTGTAACGCAAATTACATAGCATTTTCGGACCTTTTGCTGACATCATGTTCCTAAAATTCTACCTACACAACAAATACACAAGATCAGTATTAAATCAGCAAAGAACATTCATAGACTGATTCGTTCAACCCTAGTGTTCATATATTGCTTTCAAAATGCGAAGCATACATATCCCAAATACTGAATCGAATTATTCGGAAAACCTAATCTACACAGATTGCTTTCAAAAACCATAACAATACCGCAAATCATAAAAAAACACCAGATCTACCTACCAAGGTTATGTTTTCATAAAAGTAATCGAACCTTGAAGATGTAAAATGTCACACCCCTATTTTTCACGTGTCACCGGTGGGCCCGGTGGGGAGTATAGTGACGTAGTTGATATCATCATAGACAAACAACACAATATATAAATGCACAACGGAAGCAAAGATAGATTCATTTCAACTTTAAATAAAATGTAATATTAAATATCACGAGTAGTTGAAACGGATCCACAGGCGGATCAAAATAAAAGAAGATATTGTTCAACAGTTTTATTAACATCCAAGCTTGCGAGACTTATTGCGGACGCTAGAAGACAGCCAGCCTAGTACGAGTAGTACCTGCACTTAACCTTTTGGAAAATACGTCAGTTTACACTGGTAAATACAATTTAACTGACTCATTTTAAAAAGGTTGAAAATTGATTTGAATGCACGTGGCACAAAACATTTTATAACTTGGGATAATTATATGAATATAATACTTGTAAACGAATTACATGTTACTTATGCGTTCAGTAGCCCGATCCGTAGACCGAGTTAAAGATTAATAGACACACCACATTATTTGGTTAGGCACTGACGAGTGTACGCCTACACTCCGTGCTATGGTCGTGGCCATCTCGTAAGATGATGCCAAGGATATCCGAGACATGGTCATTAACCCCCCAAATGCTTTAAGCAAACAAAACATTTCAAAACGTAGCATATCAAGGATTTAACCACTATTCGATTAAAGATTCAATGCCGGACCAAGCGGTATTTTATATACCATACCCCAAGCCCGTATAGGGAAAATAAGTTAAAAGTATTTACCCGTGTAAGTATAAATCACAATTAGCGAGTGAAGGTAGCTTTTACTGGTTCTTCTATCTGGAACAAAGGTTTATAATAACCTATTAGATTTCTAACGGGTCTCTATTTAAGCCTAAGCTTTGACCGGTTAGCTTTTAAGGACGATACGGTTCAAACGCACGATTAAGCGAAGACCGGATAGAATGTGATTTAGACCCGACAAGTTTGAATACTTGTATAATATGGGTATACTAAATACATTCTGGATTTTGAGACAATGATGATAAGGTTTGACCCGTTTCGGTCAATTTATGCAAACTAGTTACATAAACCGAACTGAACGCGAAAAGGGTGTCACGGGTAACCATAAGAGTCATATGCAAGTTCCCTGAGTTAATATGCCTTAAACATGTTATAATATCAGTAAGATATCTTCTATTATGCCAAAAACGGATTTAAACACAAATTATGCCTCATAAGGGCATTTTGGTCATTTAAAAGATTATAAAAGAGTTTAATTAGTAATCTGAGTTACAGGTCTGATTTATACAGTAAATATACTTAATTTAATAAGTTATAACAGTAGGGTATGACCTATATGTGAAATTTATCATTTAAAAAAACCAAACTATGCACCTTAGGGGTATTTTAGTAATTTCACTTAGGCTTAAAAGGTCAAAACTGGAAACCTGAGTTTATAAACTTTTACTTACTGTTATTATAAAAAAATATACTAAAAATATCAGTAGGTATCAACCTTATATGTTTAATACGGTTTTAGCACATACCATGCGTTAAAAACGCTTAAAAAGGCGATTTGGAGCCATTTCCGGGTTTTCAAAGGAAAGCTGATATTTTTATAATTCCAGAAAGCTCAAAATATTTTATTTATCAAATAAAATCAGTAGAAAAAGGTTTGGGGTCAAAAGGTTTTGTAAAACTCATTTTATGGCTTAAAAGGGCAAAACCGGCATTAACTGAATTAAACTTAGAGACCTATGTTATGCTCAGCCAAAAATTAAATAAAAACCTTTAAAAATCCCAAAATATTATATTACATCAGTGGGTAAAAAGTTTGATATCAAAAAGTAGGTTTAAATAGGCTATACGCTTATTACGCCATTTAATTAACATAAAGCTTTCAAATTACGCTAATGAGCATAACTCTTAATCTAGACCTCAAACTGATGTCAAATTTTAGGTGCAAGTTTATAAATCAGTAACTAAGGTTTCTACTCTTTTACTTTATCAAAAATCACGATTTATAGTCAAAAGGGCATAATAGTCAACATTTAAGCATTAATCGGAAACATGCATATGAATCGGATAAGTAATGAACCAAGTTATGTGACCTCAGGGGGTTACATTAATATGAAACCTGGTCCAATTAAGGTTCTAAGGCATTTCTAAACAATGCTTAAACGGGTCAGAACTGAAAGTCAAGTCAAAAGTCAAACTATGCGACTTTCGGTTCCAAACCGAGCCTAAACTGAAAATTGTCGAGTTGAACATGTTGGGACATGTTCTTACATTAATTACCAAGTTATATTAATGATCAAACAGGTTGCAAGTATCCTACATTGCTAATTATGCTTTAATTTGAAATTTAACATTCTGTTGACTTTTTAAAGTAAGCTTTGACTCGACAATTAACATAGTTAGAGTGGGAATCTGGAAGTACCCTTTTAAGGTTTTATTACCCACATAAATACCTACTTAAAGGTACTTTTAATTCATGATTAGACTAAGCACATTTTAATTAATCACGAAGTCAAACCTTAATTACGATGGTTTGACTTTTAGTTAATTAACTAAGCTAAACTAGATTAGAAAGGGTTAAGGCTACTTACAAATGTCCTAATTATAATTAGGGACCACTAGGAAGATGGCTTGCTGATCAGAGAGCTCCAGAAAATCAGTTGTGAATGTTGCAAGTGCAAATGCCCAAATGTTGCAACTTCCATCTTCTTATATAGTGAACCCCATGAGCTTAGGATCATGCCAACATAGTCTAGGAAGGTTACAAGATGTCCCCAGGTGTCCTATAATGCTAAAAACCAGATATAGGAGCCCCTGGATTCGAAAACCACCCCTATAAGTCGGTGCAACCGGTTATACAGGCAGCTGTCAACAATTTCGCCCAGATGCAACGCTTACGCACCACAGCCGTCTGAGTGTTGAGGTGCGCAAGCTATCGCCAGAGACAAGAATTTTTGTTTTTATTCAAGCTATGACCATGCACCTTTTTCAATTCCGAATCTCATGCACTTTAGTCAGTATAGGGACCATGTTTCCAGCCATTGCATGTCATGGCATGTAATTACACTCTTTGGCACTATGTGGGAGATTTAACTTGACGGAAAAACCAAGAAATTTATGTTGAATCCTTGTTTAAGTTTGTAACCATTTATTTATTTAGGATGACCAGATTTTAAGTATAATTCAGATGTGGATAAAATATATCCTGGTTAGGGATTTATTAACAGGTCGCTCAGAGGAATAAATTAACATGTCGACGTTTAAATCCTACCGTACATCTTTATCTGGTTCCGCATTTATAACACGTCTACATAACATGACACGTGTCTTTATTTTATTGGACATGAATTTCCGAGGTGTTCCCCTTAAAAGAAATCTCGACCTCGAGATTTACTGGAACAAATGAGGGTATTTTTCCTTCATGGTAGACTCCACCTCCCAAATGTATTCGGGACCTCTGCGGGCATCCCATTTAACCTTCACGATAGGCACATGCTTCCTTCGAAGCTTCTTTACCTGTCGATCCTCAATCGACAATGGTTTTTCCACAAATTTCAAACTCTCGTCTATATGCACATCCGTGTGCGGTATGACTAGAGAGTCATCAGCTAGACATCTCTTCAGATTGCAGATGTGAAAAACATTGTGGATAGCACCGAGCTCTTCAGGCAAATTTAACTTATAGGCAACTGACCCGACGCGTTCGATAACCTCGAAAGGTCCTATGTATCTCGGGCTTAGCTTGCCTTTCTTACCAAATCGCATCACTCCCTTCCAGGGTGATACTTTAAGCAACACTTTGTCACCTACTTCGAAGTGAAAAGATTTACGCTTTGGATCCGCATAGCTTTTCTGCCTATCCCTGGCAGCTTTCAAACGATCGCGAATCTGGACAATCTTGTCCGTCGTTTCAAAGACCAAATCTGGTCCTGATAATTGAACATCTCCTACTTCCGCCCAACAAATAGGTGTTCTGCATTTTCTACCATATAATGCCTCAAAGGGCGCAGCCTTACTACTAGTATGGTAGCTATTGTTATAGGCGAACTCGACCAATGGCAGATGTTTATCCCAACTGCCACCTAAATCAATCACACATGCACGAAGCATGTCTTCCAATGTTTGGATGGTACGCTCACTCTGTCCGTCTGTGTATGGTAAGCCGTACTAAAATTTAAGCGCGTGCCCAAAGACTGTTGGAAACTTTTCCAAAAATGAGAGGTGTATCTCGTATCTCTATCAGAGATAATTGACAATGGCACTTCATGCAGAGCTACAATCTTATCTACGTACAATTGAGCTAACATGTCCGAGCTGTAAGTTTCCTTAATGGGTAGGAAATGTACTGACTTTGTCAGTCTATCCACTATGACCCATATAGTATCATTTCCCTTCCTCGTCTTTGGCAACTTGGTGATGAAATCCATCGTCACCATCTCCCACTTCCATGTGGGAATTTCAGGCTGTTGTAGCAAACCTGACGGCTTTTGATGCTCAGCTTTGACTTGCGCACAAGTCAAACATTTAGCTACATAGGCAGCTACAGACTTTTTCAAACCAATCCACCAGTAGTTTGCCTTTAGATCCTGGTACATCTTATCAGCTCCAGGATGAACGGAATATTTGGAACTGTGGGCTTCCTGGAGGATAACATCTCGAAGTCCTCCATAAACTGGAACCCATATTCGTCCATTCAATCTTAGCATTCCGTCCTTGTCATAGGATAACTGCTCCTCAGTCACTCCTAGTTTTTCTTCAGGATAGTTAGCTTCCAGCACAGCTTCCTTCTGTGCAGCTAACACCCTTTCGTTCAAACTATTCCTTATTTCAATGCGTTTAGCATTGATTCTTATCGGCTTCACTCTTTCTTTTCTGCTTAAGGCATCAGCAACTACATTTGCCTTGCCTGGATGGTATTTTATCTCACAATCATAATCATTTAAAGTTTCCATCCAGCGTCGCTGCCTCATGTTCAAGTCCTTCTGATTGAACAAGTGTTGAAGGCTCTTGTGATTTGAATAGATCACACACTTTGTACCATACAAGTAGTGCCTCCAAAGTTTTAATGCAAATACAACGGCACCCAACTCCAAATCATGGGTGGTGTAATTTTTCTCGTGTACCTTTAACTGTCGTGAAACGTAGGCAATAACCTTGCCTTTCTGCATGAGCACACAGCCCATACCAGTGTGTGATGCATCACAATACACCACAAATTCTTCTATACCATCGGGCAATGTTAACACTGGTGCATTGCTCAACTTTTTCTTCAGAATGTCAAAGGATTCCTGCTGCTTAGGGCCCCAATCAAACTTAACCTTCTTACGTGTCAACGAAGTTAGGGGCGCAGCAATCCTCGAGAAGTTTTCGATAAAGCGCCTATAATATCCTGCTAAACCCAGAAAGCTACGAATCTCAGTAGGTGTCTTCGGCTCTTGCCAATTCATAACTGCTTCTACCTTAGCGGGATCCACTTGGATACCACGCTCACTAACCACATGTCCAAGGAATTGGACTTCTCGAAGCCAAAATTCGCACTTCGAAAATTTAGCGTAGAGTTTCTCCTGATGTAGAAGTTTAAGAATACAACGAAGGTGTTTCTCGTGGTCAGCTTGGCTCTTCGAATAGATGAGAATGTCGTCAATGAAGACGATGACAAACTTATCTAAGTAAGGCTTGCAGACGCGATTCATGAGATCCATGAATGCGGCCGGTGCATTAGTGAGCCCAAAAGGCATCACTAGGAACTCGTAATGACCATAACGAGTCCTAAATGCAGTTTTGTGCACGTCTTCATCCTTGACCTTCAACTGATGATAGCCTGACCTCAAATCGATCTTGGAGAAGTAGCTTGCCCCTTGCAATTGATCGAACAGATCGTCGATCCTGGGCAAATGATACCTATTCTGGATAGTGACTTTATTAAGATCACGGTAATCGATGCACAGACGCATCGATCCATCCTTCTTCTTGACAAACAAGATCGGCGCTCCCCAAGGAGACGAACTAGGTCTAATAAAACCTTTGGCTAGCAAATCATCTAATTGCGTCCTTAACTCCTTCATCTCCGTAGGTGCCAACCTATAAGGTGCTCTTGCTACTGGTGCTGCACCCGGGATGATGTCAATTCGGAATTCCACTTGCCTATCTGGTGGTAAACCAGGTAGTTCTTCGGGAAAAACTTCAGGATATTCTGAAATGACAGGGATGTCTTCAATTTTAGGCTTTGGCTCATCAATAGTAACCTGTGCCATATAAATGACACAACCCTTCTTCAAGCATTTAGATGCTTTGAGCATGGACACTAGCTTAGGCAATCCATGCTGGGTATCCCCCTGTATGGTAAGTGACTCACCAGACGGGGTTTTGACTACCACTTGCTTTCTGTTGCACATAATCTGGGCTTGGTTATGCGATAACCAATCCATACCCAAAACTATATCAAATCCGGCTAGCTTAAAGGGAAGTAAGGATAAAGGAAAATAGTGGTTCCTAATGGATATAACACATCCATCTAAAACAGTTGAGGCGGTTTCTATAGTTCCATCAGCTAATTCCACCTCATATTTCACACTTTAGGCTTTTACATGCAATTTCAACAACTCACAAAACTTATTATCCACAAAAGACTTATATGCTCCAGAATCAAACAATACTCTAGCAAAAATATCATTTATGAGAAAAGTACCTGTAATCACGTTGTCATCCTGAACAGCTTCCTTAGCGTCCATCTTGAAGACCCTCGCATTGGTCTTTTTCCCATCCTCGGTTTTCTTGGTGTTCTTTGGGCAATTGGACTTAATGTGCCCCTTTTCATTGCAACCGTAACATGTCGCATCTTTCAGCTTCTTACACTCCAAAGTCTTATGTTCCGTAGATTTGCAAATCCCACAGGGTCTCGGCTGAGACTGGGATTTCGACTCAAGTCGACACCTCCCAAAATGGTTTTTCTTACAAGTTTTACATTTGGGCTTATCTCCCGATTGTTGCCCATCTTTCTTAAAACCCGACCCTTTCTTGTGGTCGTTATTCCCACGGTGTTTCTTATCTGATCTTCGTGAGGTATCGTCCTCACGCTTCCTCTTTCCTTCTTCCGAATTCCTGAGTGATCTCAACCTTACTACATCTAAGGTAAGGGATAGAGATAGATCAGCTGCTGATCTAAAGGTAGCAGGCCTTGATGCCTTAACACTAGCTTTAATTTTTGGGGCTAAACCCCCGATGAAGCGAGCAATCCTTTTTGGTTCTGGGGTTACCAAGTATGGAACAAGCCTAGATAAGGTATTGAAAGTGGTGAGGTAGGCCTGACAGTCCAAATTCTTCATCACCAATGATTGGAAGTCTGATTCGATTCTTTCGACTTCGTGCTGCGGGCAATAATTCTCTTTAATAAGAGCAACGAACTGTTCCCATGACAAGTTGTAGAGTGGGATCTTTCCAGCAGCTTGGATGAGAGACTTCTACCATGCCAGTGCTTCTCCCTTGAACGACTGGGATACATATTTCACTACGTCCCTTTCAGCACAACCGCTGATGTCCACTACCGTATCCATCTCGTCCAACCAGGTCATGCAGTCGACCGCTCCTTTCTCCCAAGTAAAGTCTCTGGGTTTACATGAGACGAAGTATTTGTATGTACAGGACTTACTACGCGGTTCCTGTTTATGCTCGACCTTCCTTGACGGGACACTGTGTTGGTTCGAGGAGTGATGATCCTCATCATCCTTCTTTGGCTTCTCTATCTTAGAGGGTGGCTTACTATGAGCCTCAGAATGTGTTTTTGGCTTAGAATGGGGTCCTGATCGGGTCCTGCTTCGAGTACTACCCGATTCACTATATTGCCTCTCTATGGCTCTAGTAACGGCGTTATCAATCAACGTTTGGAGTTCTGAACCAGTTATATTGATTCTGGTGGTGTCATGATTTTCCTTGGGTTGACTGTTGACCTCGTCAGACTCGGCCATGTAGTTGAACTGCTACATAAGATGATGACAATGATTCATTTAAGGAATATAATATGTCTGTCATCTTGATAATTAACCATAGTAATTAACGAGCCATACTAGTTAATTTGTCAAGTAAATTTCATTTAGGACTTTTTATTAGTAACACCATCCCAAAATGAAATAAAATATTGGCACAATAGGCCTAGTCACAGAGGACAATTCTAAAATAGAATTAGATCTCATAAGATCTAGTTATTAAGGTTTAAATAAAGGTTCATTACCTTTCTAGATAGGGAGTTTTATAATCTATGACTGTCTTTTGTCTTATATGACATTGGTTATAGCCCGTAGGCAATACATCACAAATAGATGCTTAAATAATAATAAGGAATTTGAATAATTACAAGAGGGTGACATGTGTGATTTTGCGGATCACATTAGCCAAGAATGTTAACATGTTTGCAGATGTTAACAGAGATTTGAATCTTTTTAAAACAGGTTTTACCATATTGGATAAATTTATGATAACATAAAAGCTAGGTTTTACCTTTCAAGATTCTTATTATTTTATCAAAATGGTAAATCAAAATAATGAATGTTATTTTTCATTTATTCATATATATTATATTTATGCACATAATTTAAAATGAAAAACTTGAATTAACCATTCCAATTAAAATTTAAACTAGTACAAGTTTGCCCTAAACGGGACTTTTACATAAACAACACACCCACGCAGTGGCCAAATTAACAAACAAACCCACGCAGGGGTCAAAAGAAAAACATGCCCACGCAGGGGCAGAACAGAAAGGAAATATGCCCACGCAAGGGCAGAGTACAGAAATAAATGTCCTCGCAGGGACATGATTACAAAACTAAAATAAACAACAAGCAAAGGATTTAGTGATCCTTCTTGCTTTTTCCCTTGATCAAATCCACCATCTTCTTGAACATCCCCCGGTTATGCCTACGTTCTTCCCGCAATTCATGCCGCACCTCTTGTCGTACTTCATTTATCCCTTGAAGGATTTCTTGAAATTGTGGCGGTGACATCACTGGCGCCTGAGGGGGTTGCTGAAATTGCGGAGGTCGAGGAGGCGGTTGTTAATACCCATATGGTGGGTATCCATAGGTCGAGTGTCCCGTAGCCCAGGGACCTCCGTAGGGACCTTCCGGATGGAGAGTGTTGGAGTTTGCTGCTATCCAGTAGGGATCCTCTGCAAAGTTGTAATGTGTGTGCATCGGCTGCTCGAAGGGAGTGTAAGTAGGAATTGGGTCTTCAAAACCCAGTGGTGGTTGTGGCGCGACAGGCGCAGAGACTACTTCAGAGACGGGGTGTGAGGATTCTCCCATCTCTGGTTCTTCGTGGACAGGCGAGTATCGGCTGCCACTTGAAAGTGGAGGGGTGCTGATACGCACTCCCCCTCGTGCGGATATTCGCACGGTCGTTCTCCTTCGCCTCGGGGGTGAGGGAGGCTGAAGCTGAGGTGGTGGTGGCGGCGAAGTGACCGCGACAAGTCGGGAATCCTCGGAAGGATTCTGCTTCTGGTGTGGCTGCTGCTGGTGGTACAGGGGAGAGTTGTGCTGCGGCTGGTGTAAGGGAGAGCTGTGGTGTGGCTGGTGCAGGGGAGAGCTGTGGTAACTGGGGGTAAACACCCAGTCATACTGCCGGAATTTCTCCTCGAAGCTGTCGGGACCATTATACGGTGATCCCACAAAAGGCGACCCATCTGAAATTTCAATGGGATGGTTGGGAGTTCCGGATGGCGGCATTGAAGGATCGGTCTCCTCGTCTATATCCATCGGGTTGCCACCGGAAAAGTGATCTTCGGGTCCAAGTGGGTTAAAACCCACTGGTTCTCCAAGGTAATTGGCAGGGTTGAATTGGCCCTGGAAGACAGGCGACAGGTGGTCGAAGGGTGAGTCGTTTCCTTGAAGAGGAATGTAAGACTGGTGGGAGTTGTGGGGCTCATTTCCAGAATGAGGCCCGAAAGAGTGTGGGATGGAAGGGGAGGTACTCAGTGAAACTGAACGCCTAGCTGGTTCAGTCAAAGCCCTCCAGAGATCTTGAGGGTCTGTGTTATAGGGATCTGAAGGTGTTCGCCGGTGCGAAGGTCCGGCTTCATGGTCGTTTGGGGCGAGGAGTGGCCCTTTTCCTCTTCCTCTTCCTCTCATTCGTGGCGGCATTTTGTCAACCTGTCAAAAACAAACAAGTGATACAACAAGAAATATATATAAGACAAAGTTAGAAATAAAACAAAAATTTGGATAATTCCTAAGTTCTTTGTCTAGACTCGAGAATCGAGGAATGTGCAATTGTGTAACTGAGATTAAACACAAAAGGCTAGTGTTTAATTCACTCAGAGTTGGCTTTGATACCAACCTGTCACACCCCTATTTTCCATGTGTCACCGGTGGGCCCGGTGGGGAGTATAGTGACGTAGTCGATATCATCATAGACAAACAACACAATATATAAATGCACAGCGGAAGCAAAGATAGATTCATTTCAACTTTAAATAAAATGTAATATTAAATATCACGAGTAGTTGAAACGGATCCACAGGCGGATCAAAATAAAAGAAGATATTGTTCAACAGTTTTATTAACATCCAAGCTTGCGAGACTTATTGCGGACGCTAGAAGACAGCCAGCCTAGTACGAGTAGTACCTGCACTTAACCTTTTGGAAAATACGTCAGTTTACACTGGTAAATACAATTTAACTGACTCATTTTAAAAAGGTTGAAAATTGATTTGAATGCACGTGGCACAAAACATTTTATAACTTGGGATAATTATATGAATATAATACTTGTAAACGAATTACATGTTACTTATGCGTTCAGTAGCCCGATCCGTAGACCGGGTTAAAGATTAATAGACACACCACATTATTTGGTTAGGCACTGACGAGTGTACGCCTACACTCCGTGCTATGGTCGTGGCCATCTCGTAAGATGATGCCAAGGATATCCGGGACATGATCATTAACCCCCCAAAGGCTTTAAGCAAACAAAACATTTCAAAACGTAGCATATCAAGGATTTAACCACTATTCGATTAAAGATTCAATGCCGGACCAAGCGGTATTTTATATACCGTACCCCAAGCCCGTATAGGAAAAATAAGTTAAAAGTATTTACATGTGTAAGTATAAATCACAATTAGCGAGTGAAGGTAGCTTTTACTGGTTCTTCTATTCTGGAAAAAGTTTTATAATAACCTATTAGATTTCTAACGGGTCTCTATTTAAGCCTAAGCTTTGACCGTCTAGCTTTTAAGGACGATACGGTTCAAACGCATGATTAAGCGAAGACTGGATAGAATGTGATTTAGACCCGACAAGTTTGAATACTTGTATAATATGGGTATACAAAATACATTCTGGATTTTGAGACAATGATGATAAGGTTTGACCCGTTTCGGTCAATTTATGCAAACTAGTTACATAAACCGAACCGAACGCGAAAAGGGTGTCACGGGTAACCATAAGAGTCATATGCAAGTTCCCTGAGTTAATATGCCTTAAACATGTTATAATATCAGTAAGATATCTTCTATTATGCCAAAAACGGATTTAAACACAAATTATGCCTCATAAGGGCATTTTGGTCATTTAAAAGATTATAAAAGAGTTTAATTAGTAATCTGAGTTACAGGTCTGATTTATACAGTAAATATACTTAATTTAATAAGTTATAACAGTAGGGTATGACATATATGTGAAATTTATCATTTAAAAAAACCAAACTATGCACCTTAGGGGTATTTTGGTAATTTCACTTAGGCTTAAAAGGTCAAAACTGGAAACCTGAGTTTATAAACTTTTACTTATTGTTATTATAAAAAAATATACTAAAAATATCAGTAGGTATCAACCTTATATGTTTAATATGGTTTTAGCACATACTATGCGTTAAAAACGCTTAAAAAGGCGATTTGGAGCCATTTCCGGGTTTTCAAAGGAAAGCTGATATTTTTATAATTCCAGAAAGCTCAAAATATTTTATTTATCAAATAAAATCAGTAGAAAAAGGTTTGGGGTCAAAAGGTTTTGTAAAACTCATTTTATGGCTTAAAAGGGCAAAACCGGCATTAACTGAATTAAACTTAGAGACCTATGTTATGCTCAGCCAAAAATTAAATAAAAACCTTTACAAATCCCAAAATATTATATTACATCAGTGGGTAAAAAGTTTGATATAAAAAAGTAGGTTTAAATAGGCTATACGCTTATTACGCCATTTAATTAACATAAAGCTTTCAAATTACGCTAATGAGCATAACTCTTAATCTAGACCTCAAACTGATGTCAAATTTTAGGTTCAAGTTTATAAATCAGTAACTAAGGTTTCTACTCTTTTACTTTATCAAAAATCACGATTTATAGTCAAAAGGGCATAATAGTTAACATTTAAGCATTAATCGGAAACATGCATATGAATCGGATAAGTAATGAACCAAGTTATGTGACCTCAGGGGGTTACATTAATATGAAACCTGGTCCAATTAAGGTTCTAAGGCATTTCTAAACAATGCTTAAACGGGTCAGAACTGAAAGTCAAGGCAAAAGTCAAACTATGCGACTTTCGGTTCCAAACCGAGCCTAAACTGAAAATTGTCGAGTTGAACATGTTGGGACATGTTCTTACATTAATTACCAAGTTATATTAATGATCAAACAGGTTGCAAGTATCCTACATTGCTAATTATGCTTTAATTTGAAATTTAACATTCTGTTGACTTTTTAAAGTAAGCTTTGACTCGACAATTAACATAGTTAGAGTGGGAATCTGGAAGTACCCTTTTAAGGTTTTATTACCCACATAAATACCTACTTAAAGGTACTTTTAATTCGTGATTAGACTAAGCACATTTTAATTAATCACGAAGTCAAACCTTAATTACGATGGTTTGACTTTTAGTTAATTAACTAAGCTAAACTAGATTAGAAAGGGTTAAGGCTACTTACAAATGTCCTAATTATAATTAGGGACCACTAGGAAGATGGCTTGCTGATCAGAGAGCTCCAGAAAATCAGTTGTGAATGTTGCAAGTGCAAATACCCAAATGTTGCAACTTCCATCTTCTTATATAGTGAACCCCATGAGCTTAGGATCATGCCAACATAGTCTAGGAAGGTTACAAGATGTCCCTAGGTGTCCTATAATGCTAAAAACCAGATATAGGAGCCCCTGGATTCGAAAACCACCCCTATAAGTCGGTGCAACCGGTTATACAGGCAGCTGTCAACAATTTCGCCCAGATGCAACGCTTACGCACCGCAGCCGTCTGAGTGTTGAGGTGCGCAAGCTATCGCCAGAGACAAGAATTTTTGTTTTTATTCAAGCTATGACCATGCACCCTTTTTAATTCCGAATCTCATGCACTTTAGTCAGTATAGGGACCATGTTTCCAGCCATTGCATGTCATGGCATGTAATTACACTCTTTGGCACTATGTGGGAGATTTAACTTGACGGAAAAACCAAGAAATTTATGTTGAATCCTTGTTTAAGTTTGTAACCATTTATTTATTTAGGATGACCAGATTTTAAGTATAATTCAGATGTGGATAAAATATATCCTGGTTAGGGATTTATTAACAGGTCTCTCAGAGGAATAAATTAACATGTCGACGCTTAAATCCTACCGTACATCTTCATCTGGTTCCGCATTTATAACACGTCTACATAACATGACACGTGTCTTTATTTTATTGGACATGAATTTCCGAGGTGTTACATAAAATTTACGCTTGAACGGAGGGAGGCACACTTGTTCTACTCTGCCGGTGTTCTTCATGTTATACTATAACAATTTTAAAAAGATTTAATGCAAGAGATTTTATCAGATTTTGGTTTAAAACTCATACCTACAATTGATTTGAGACCCAATCAACTCATGATCTACAGATCGGCGACTATCGCCGCTAACAAACGCCATTAACGGTCTTCCTAATAACCCGAAAACATCGGCAACCATCGCCGTCACCATTCACAAAACCCTAAAACACAGATAAATGGATATAAATATATCAAACCCTTATAACATATCAAATTCAACAATATATCTCGGATATAAGTCAATTCTTTGGAAAAAGCTTCACAACTTCATGAGTAAGAACAACATGCCTACAAATCACAAATCAGAAGTAATTATAAAAAAATATTCAAAACATTAATAACTAAACAAATGGATTACAGACAAAAAACAACTATCAAACTAATATTAATAAAGAAAAAAATGAAAAACTACAACCTGTGATCAAATGTATCATCAAAATACTTCTCCAAGTACTTGATCTTGCCCATAGTCAATTTTGATTCTCATATTTGAACCATTTCCTGTTGAGATAAACTCACCTTGAAGAAACAGAATTGCAAACCCTAAGCTTCGATTGAGGTTAGTCGTCGATTGTTCACTGAGATCCGGAAGAGGAAGATTGAGATCCGAAGGAGGGAGATTGTAACACCTCGTAATTTCATGTCCAATAATGTATTGACACATGTCATAAGCTTTGAACGTGCGAAAGAATGCTTTAGAGGGACTAAAGTTGACAAACAAGGAAACTATTTGAAAATAAGGGTGCAAAGTGTCAACAATGGATAAATATACTCTACAATAGCCCTACATGATGTTTATAACCTTAAACGGATAAATCATGGATCATACGAAGCAAATCGTGGAAGAAAGTGAGAACGTACAAACTACAGGGGGTTAAGTGTGTCAACATGTTGAAAGTGTACCTCTGAGTGACCTTTTAGCAAACCCGAAGCTTTGTAACGATAAATTATACTCACTAGAATATGTGGTAAAATTTCACCCAGTTTCGTTATCGTATGAGAAAGTTATGATCAAATTCGTATACGAGGGGTTAATAGCGTCAACGTTGAAATTTGTGACTTTTCGGGTAAGCACAAAGTTAACCAAGGACTTAACCAAGTTTGTAAAAGTCTTAAGGCCCTTAAAAATCAAGTTAGAGGGCCAAAAGTGCAAGAAAAACACTTAAAACCACGTATGGAAGGACCAGGGACTGAAATGTAATTTGTGAAACTTGTTTGGCCTGTTGCGCAGTTTTAGACGCCCCGCTAGAGGCCCTTCGCGGCCCGCGTACAACCTGCCAGCGCAAAATCTGCGCACAGCTTCCTGTTGCAGCTCTGAAACCGACTTTAAACAATTGTTTTCTTATACCAGGGGCTCTCCAATGGTAATACATGCATAGAGGGCACTTGTCTTTATCTCATAACATCAGTAGACTACCTTGGCATCATCCTAAGTGATCAAAATTCACTATATAAGAACACCCAAAGTTGCAACATTTGTTCATTCACTTGCATCTTCATTTCTGGAGCTCTCCTGATCAGCAACAAGCTTCCTAGTGATCCCTAATCATACTTAGGACCATTGTAAGTGTCCTAAACCCTTCCTAATTCAGTTTAGCCAAAAGTCAAACCGTCGTAATTAAAGTTTGACTTCGAGATTAATTAAAATTGGCTCAGTCAAATCTCGAATTAAAAGTACCTATAAGTAGGTATTTATATGGGCAATAAACCCATAAAAGGGTACTCTCTGATTCCCACTCTAACTAGGTCAATTGTCGGGTCAAACTTGTTATTAAAAAGTCAACAGAATGCTTATTTTCAAATTAATGCATAATTAGAAATGTAGGAGACATGCAACCTGTTTGATCACTAATATAACTTGGTAATTAATGTAAGAACATGACTAAACATGTTCAACCCGACAATTTTCAGTTTAGACTCGGATCGGAACCGAAAGTCGCATAATTTGACTTTCGCTTTGACTTTCAGTTCTGACCCGTATAAGCATGTTTTAGAATTGCCTTAGAGCTTTATTTGGACCAGGTTTCATATAAGTATAACTCTCTGAGATTATACAACTTGGTTCATTAGTTATCAATTCATATACATGTTTCCGTTAAGTGCTTAAATGTTGACTATTATGCCCTTTTGTCCATAAAACGTAATTTTTAAAAAAATAAAAGAGTAGAAACCTTAGTTACTAATTTATAAACTTGCACCTAAAATTTGACATCAGTTTGAGGTCTAGATTAAGAGTTATGCTCAATAGCGTAATTAGGAAGCTTTGTGTTAATTAAACGGCGTAACTAGCATATAGCCTATTTAAACCCACTTTTTGATATCAAACTTTTTACCCACTAATGTAATATAATATTTTGGGATTTTTGAAGATTTTTAATTAATTTTAGGCTGAGCATAACATAGGGTTGTAGTTCTAAATCGATTATTGTCGGTTTTGCCCTTTTGGGCCATAAAATGAGTTTTACATATCTTTTTGACCCCAAACCTTTTGCTACTGATTTTATATGATAAATAAATTATTTTAAACCTTCTGGAAATATAAAAATATCAGCTTTCTATATAAAACCCAGAAATCGCTCCTAATCGCCTTTTTAAGCGTTTTAACGCATAGTATGTACTAAAACTATTTTAAACATATAAGGTGTGATACCTACTGATATTTTAGGTAAATTACAATGTTTTAACAGTAAGCAAAATTTGTTTAACTTAGATTCCCGTTTTGACCTTTTTAGCCTATGTGAAATTACCAAAATACCCCTAGGATGCATAGTTTGGTTTTAAATGATAAATTTCACATATATCTAGTACCCTACTGTTATGACTTATTAAATTAAGTTTATTTATTAAATAAGTCAGACCTGTAACTCAGATTACTAATTAAACTCTTTTATAATCTTTTAAGTGACCAAAATGCCCTTACGAGACATAGTTTGAGTTTAATCCATTTCGGGCATAATAAAAGATATCTTATTGATGTCACAACGTATTTAAGGCATATTAACTTAGGAAACTTGCATATGACTCTTTTGGTTAGTCGTTACGCGCTTTTCGCGTTCGGATCGGCGTATGTAACTAGTTTGCATATATTAGCCGAAACGGGTCAAACCTTTTTATTTTTGTCTCAAAATCAAGAATGTGTTTAGTTTACCCATATTATACAAGTCCTCAAACTTGTCGGGTCTAAATCACATTCCATTCCGGTCTTCGCTTATTCTTGCGTTCGAACCGTATCTTCCTTTAAAACTAACCGGTCTAAGCTTAAGCTTAATTAAAGACCGGTTAGAAATCTAATAGGTTACTATAAACCTTTGTTCCAGAATAGGAGGCCCAGTAAAAGCTACCCGGATTTTCTATTTGTGATCATATTTGCAAAGGTAAATACTTTTAACTTATTTTCCCTTATACGGGCTTGGGATACGGTATATAAAATACCGCTTGGTCGGGCATTTGACCTTAATCGTGGGTGGTTAAGTATTATCAAGATGACCTGTTTAAAAATCTGTTTTGTTTTGTTTTACGCCTTTGGGAGTTTAATGACCATGTCCCGGATATCCTTGGCATCATTCAAAGAATGGCCGCGACCTTAGCACACGGGTGTAGGCGTACACCCGTCAGTGCATTTACAAGTATTAAAGTATAACCGTTGGTTTCCCGCCGCGGGACTATACTATGTGGTGTGTCTATTAACCTTTAACCCGGCACAAACCGGGCTACTGAACGCATAACAGACATGTAATCCTTTTACAAGATTATATTTAAGTAATAATCCCAAGTTATAAAAGATATTTTGTGCCACGTGCATTCAAACCAATTTTCAGACCTTTTCAAAATGAGTCAGTTAAATTGTATTTACCAGTGTAAACTGACGTATTTTCCCAAAAAGGTTAAGTGCAGGTACTACTCGAACTAGGCTGGTTTTCTCCTAGCGTCCGCAATAAGTCTCGCAAGCTTGGATGTCATAAGCTGTTGAACAATGTTTCCTCTTTATTTTGATCCGCCTGTGGATCTGTTTCGACTATTTGTGATACTCAATACTACAATTTATTAAAGTTGAAATGAATCTATCTTTTGCTTCCGCTGTGCATTTATATATTGTGTTGTTTGACTATGATGATATCAACTACGTCACGATACTCCCCACCGGGCCCACCGGTAATACGTGGAAATATCGGGGTGTGACAGGTTGGAATCAGAGCCAACACTGAGTGAATTAAACACTAGCCTTTTGTGTTTAATCTCAGTTACACAATTGCACATTCCTCAAATTTTCGAGTCTAGACAAAGAACTTAGGACTAATCCAAATTGTTTTATTTGTTTTATTTTAACTTTGTCCTTTATATTTCTAGGATGTATTTTTAAATTCTTTGACAGGAAATATGCCGCCAAGATTTTTCAGAGGAAGAGGAAAAGGGAAGGCACTTGTAGGAACCCACGACAATGAGGCAGGGCCTTCTCAAAGGCGAACTTCACCCGTTCCTATTAGCACCAGTCCTCAGGGAGACTGGAGATCCCACCTGCAGCCAGCGAGGCGGTCTGTCTCGTTAGCTTCATCACCCTCTTACCTACATTCCTTTGGACCCCACTCTGAGAACGAACCTGAAAACCCGCAGCCTTCGTTCATCCCTCTTCAGCGCTCCAACTCGCGCCATTCTTTTGACAACCCGTCCCATCTCTTTCGAAGCCGGTTCAACCCGGCTAACTACCAAGAGGAACCAGTGGGTGTTAACCCATTGGGGCCTGAAGATCACTTTTCGGGAGATCACGACATGGACATGGACGAGGATACTGACCCTACCGAACCACCAAGCGGTACTCTGACACACCCAATTGAGATCTCCGATGGATCGTCTTTTCACGGATCACCTTACCGTGGTCCAGACAGCTTTCAAGCGAGGATGAACCAATATGAGTGGTATTTCACACCCTCTTACCATTCAACGCCTCAGCAGCAGCAGCAATCGGATCCTTCCAGGGATTCTCGCTTTGTGGCAGTTACCCCGCCACCACCACCACCTCAGCAGCAGCCTCCTGACCCGCCAAGGCGAAGGAGAACAAACGCACGAATGTCCGTGCAAGGAGGAGGGGTACATATCAGCACTCCCCAACCATCGAGTAGCAGCCACTATCCGCCGCTCTGGGAAGACCAGCAGTTTGGGGGACCTTTAAACCCCAACCCGGAAGTGAACTCTGCGCATGCCATGCCTCCACCATTGGGCTTCGACAACCCAATTCCCACGTACACTGGCCCAGCAACATACAATCCCTTCGAGCAGGCAGCTCACACCAGTTTCAACTATGCGGAGATCGACCCATACCTGGCGGCGTGGAACTACAATGTTGCTAACCCCGATGGGCCTTACGAAGCTCCTTGGGGAGTAGGATACCCAGCTTATGGGTACCAACAGCAGCCGTCTCTTCGACCTCCATATCAGCCGCAGCCGCAGGTACCACGGTTCTCTCCGCTAGAAAGGGATGAAATTCTCTAAAGACTGGACCACGTTGAAAATCGAGTTCAAAGAGATCGAAGGGAACGGCATGGTTTCCTCAAGGGATTGGCAAGTTTGATAAAGGGGAAAAGCAAGAAGGACCGTTGAATCCTTAAATTGTTGGTTATATTTCCTTTTTCTGTTGAGCCCCTGCGTGGGCCTGTCTTTCTGTTTTAACCCCTGCGTGGGTATGTTTTGTTAGTTAAGCCCCTGCGTGGGCAAGTCTTTTATTTTGACCCCTGCGTGGGTATGTTTTTTTGGTTAAGCCCCTGCGAGGGCATGTTATTTCATTTGAAAGTCCCGTTCAGGGCAGACTGGTATTTTAATTCGTATGGTGAAATGGTTAGATTTAAATTTCTATTCTTATTTATATGCATGAACAAAAATATAAAATAAATAATAACATTAATTATACAAGATCTATCATTGTATTAACATGATAAAATCTAAAAGGACAAGACCTAGCCATGTGTCACCTTAAGACAGGGCCAAAACGGTAGTTTCCACAATTAGATTCAGATCCATATCAACATTTCAATTTAAAATTTTGTTCTGCGTTAGATGTTAAAAAGAATCTTAAAAGGTAAAACCTAGCTTATGTATCATTTTAAGATCTAGCCAAAATGGTAAAACCTGTTTTAAAAAGATTCAAATCTCTGTTAACATCTGCAAACATGTTAATATTCTTGGCTAATGTGATCCGCAAAATCACACATGCCGCATTTACGTAAGATTATCCCAATTAATTATTATTAATTAAACATCCGATTGAGATGAAATGCCTACGGGCTATGATTAACATCCTCTGAGACTAAAGATAGTGGTAGCCTACAACTCCCTGTCAAGAAGAGGTAATGAACTTTGATTCAAACCTTAATGCCTCGATTCCATAAAATCTAGGCTTATAACTTAAATTTGTCTACGTGACTAGGCCTATTGTGCTATTATTAACTTATAATTTAGGGTTATGATAAAGATCCTGACTAATTATATATTTAACAAATTAACTAAAATGGCTATTAAAACCATGGTTAATAAATCGTCAAGAACGATAGTACTGTTTAGGCTTCTAAATAAACCTTGTCCTTATTTTCTTTATGTAGCAATTAAAGCTGCATGGCTAAGTCAGAAGAGGTAAACATTCATTCGGTGGAAAACCCTGAAAATGCTAAAATACTTGTAACTGGTGCGGAGCTGAAAGCATTAGTAGACAATGCTGTAACCGAAGCAATAAATAGGCAGTATAGTGAATCGAGCGGGACTCGAAGTAGGACTCAATCCGCTCCACATTCCACGCCTAAGACTCACTCGAAGGCTCATAGTAAGCCACCCTCTAAGCTAGATAAGCCAAAGAAGGATGACGACGAGCATCATTCCTCGAACCAACACAGTGTCCCGTCAAAGAAGATCGAGCTTAATCAGGAACCGCGTGGTAAGTCATGTACTTATAAATATTTCGTCTCATGCAAACCCCAGGATTTTACTGGGGAGAAAGGAGCGATTGACTGCATGACATGGCTGGACGAAATGGATACCGTGGTTGATATCAGCGGGTGCGCTGAAAAGGATGTAGTAAAATTTGTGTCTCAATCGTTCAAAGGTGAGGCCTTAGCCTGGTGGAGATCGTTGATGCAAGCCACTGGGAAGATTCCACTGTATAATATGTCATGGGAACAATTTATTACCCTCATCAAAGAGAACTATTGTCCTCAGCATGAGGTTGAAAAGATTGAGTCGGATTTTCTGTCATTGGTAATGAAAAATCTGGATTGCCAAGCTTACCTTACGAGCTTTAATACACTGTCAAGGTTGGTTCCTTATCTGGTGACCCCGGAACCCAAAAGAATAGCACGTTTCATTGGGGGTTTAGCCCCAGAAATTAAGGCAAGTGTAAAAGCCTCTCGGCCAACTACATTCAGGTCCGTAGCTGATATATCCCTGTCCCTCACACTGGACGCGGTCAGACAGAGATCGCTGAGGAACACGGATACCGAGAAAAGGAAGCGTGAAGATGACAATTCACGACATTCAGAGAAGAGACATAAAGGGAACAATGACCTTAAGAAGGGGTCTGGATCTAAGAAGGATGGGCATCAATCTGGAGATAAGCCCAAGTGTAAGGTTTGTAAGAAGCACCATTTTGGGAGGTGCAGATTCGAGTCAAAATCCCAGTCACAGTCAAAAGTTTGTGGGATTTGCAAGTCTTCTGAGCACAAGACTTTAGACTGTAAGAAAATCAAAGATGCTACGTGCTATAGTTGCAACGAAAAAGGGCATATCAAGACCAACTGCCCAAAACTCGCAAAGAAGACTGAGGATGGGAAAAAGACCAATGCTAGGGTCTTCAGGATGGATGCAAAGGAAGCTGTTAAAGACGACAATGTGATCACAGGTACCTTCCTCATAAATGATGTTTATGCGAGAGTGCTTTTTGATTCAGGAGCCGATAAATCATTTGTAGATAATAAGTTTTGTAAGTTACTGAATTTACCTGTTAAAGCTTTAAGTGTGAAGTACGAGGTGGAATTAGCTGATGGAACCATAGAAACCGCCTCAACTGTGTTAGATGGATGTGTTATATCCATTAGGAACCATTCTTTTTCTTTGTCCTTACTTCCCTTTAAGCTAGCCGGTTTTGATATAGTGCTAGGCATGGATTGGTTATCGCATAACCAAGCCCAGATTGTGTGCAACAAGAAGCAAGTAGTGGTCAAGACCCCGTCTGGTGAGCCACTTGCCATTCAGGGGGATACCCAGTATGGATTACCTGAGCAAGTGTCTATGCTCAAGGCCTCTAGGTGTTTGAAGAAGGGTTGTGTCATCTACATGGCACAAGTGACTATCGATGAGCCGAAACCTAAGATTGAAGATATTCCCGTCATTTCTGAATATCCTGAAGTTTTCCCCGAAGAACTACCTGGTTTACCACCAGATAGGCAAGTGGAATTCCGAATTGACATCATCCCCGGAGCAGCACCTGTAGCTAGAGCACCTTATAGGTTGGCACCAACGGAGATGAAGGAGTTGAGGACGCAGTTAGATGATCTGCTAGCCAAAGGTTTCATTAGACCTAGCTCGTCTCCTTGGGGAGCGCCGATCTTGTTTGTCAAGAAGAAGGATGGATCGATGCGTCTGTCATCGATTACCGTGAGCTTAAAAAAGTCACTATCAAGAATAGGTATCCTTTGCCCAGGATCAACGATCTGTTCGATCAATTACAAGGGGCAAGCTACTTCTCTAAGATCGATTTGAGGTCAGGTTATCATCAGTTGAAGGTTAAAGATGAAGATGTGCACAAGACTGCGTTTAGGACTCGTTATGGTCATTACGAGTTCCTAGTGATGCCTTTTGGACTCACTAATGCTCCTGCCGCATTCATGGATCTCATGAATCGCGTCGGCAAGCCCTACTTGGATAAATTTGTCATCGTCTTCATTGACGACATCCTCATCTACTCGAAGAGACAAGCTGACCATGAGAAACACCTTCGCTATATTCTTAAACTTCTACATCATGAGAAACTCTACGCCAAATTTTCAAAGTGTGAATTTTGGCTTCGAGAAGTCCAATTCCTTGGACATGTGGTTAGTGAGCGTGGTATCCAAGTAGATCCCGCTAAGGTAGAAGCAGTTATGAACTGGCAAGAGCCAAAGACGCCTACTGAGATTCGCAGCTTTCTAGGACTAGCAGGATACTATAGGCGATTTATTGAAAACTTCTCAAGGATTGCTGCGCCCCTAACTTCGTTGACACGTAAGAAGGTTAAGTTTGATTGGGGCCCTAAGCAGCAGGAATCCTTTGACATTCTTAAGGAAAAGTTGAGCAATGCACCAGTGTTAACATTGCCTGATGGAATAGAAGAATTCGTGGTGTATTGTGATGCATCACACACCGGTATGGGATGTGTACTCATGCAGAAAGGCAAAGTCATTGCCTATGCTTCTCGACAGTTAAAGGTGCACGAGAAGAACTACACCACCCATGACTTTGAGCTGGGTGCCGTTGTATTTGCACTAAAACTGTGGAGACATTACATGTATGGAACCAAGTGTGTGATCTATTCAGATCACAAGAGCCTTCAACACTTGTTTAATCAGAAGGATTTAAACATGAGGCAATGACGATGGATGGAAAATTTAAATGATTATGACTGTGTGATAAGATACCATCCAGGCAAGGCAAATGTGGTTGCTGGTGCCTTAAGCAGGAAGGAAAGAGTGAAGCCTATAAGAATCAATGCCAAGAGCATTGAGATAAAGAATAGTTTGAACGAAAGGTTGTTAGCTGCACAAAAGGAAGCTGTGTTGAAAGCTAACTATCCTGAAGAAAAGTTAGGAGTAACTGAGGAGCAGTTATCCTATGACAAGGACGGAATTTTAAGGTTAAATGGACGAATATGGGTTCCAGTATATGGAGGACTTCGAGATGTCATCCTCCAGGAAGCCCACAGTTCCAAATATTCTGTTCATCCTGGAGCTGATAAGATGTACCAGGATCTAAAGGCAAACTATTGGTGGATAGGCTTGAAAAAGTCTGTAGCCGCCTATGTAGCTAAATGTTTGACGTGCGCGCAAGTCAAAGCTGAGCATCAGAAGCCGTCAGGTTTCCTACAACAGCCTGAACTTCCCACATGGAAGTGGGAGATGGTGACAATGGATTTCATCACCAAATTGCCAAAGACAAGGAAGGGAAATGATACTATATGGGTAATAGTAGACAGACTGACTAAGTCAGCACACTTCCTACCCCTTAAAGAGACTTATAGCTCTGACATGTTAGCTCAATTGTACGTAGATAAGATTGTAGCTCTGCATGGCGTTCCAGTATCAATTATCTCTGACAGAGATACGAGATACACGTCACATTTTTGGAAAAGTTTCCAACAGTCTTACCATCCACAGACGGACGGGCAGAGTGAGCGTACCATCTAAACTTTGGAAGACATGCTTTGTGCATGTGTAATTGATTTAGGTGGCAGTTGGGATAGCCACCTGCCATTGATCGAGTTCTCCTATAACAATAGCTACCATACGAGTATTAAGGCTGCGCCTTTCGAGGCACTATATGGTAGAAAATGCATAACGCCTATTTGTTGGGCGGAAGTAGAAGAAGTTCAGTTGTCAGGACCTGACATAGTCTTTGAAACGACGGACAAAATTGTCCAGATCCGTGACCACCTGAAAGCTGCCAGAGATAGGCAGAAAAGCTACGCAGATCCAAAGCGTAAACCTCTAAAGTTCGAGGTGGGCGATAAGGTTTTGCTTAAAGTATCACCCTGGAAGGGGGTGATGCGATTTGGTAAGAGAGGTAAGTTAAGCCCAAGGTATATAGGACCATTCGAGATCATCGAATGTGTCGGTTCAGTGGCTTACAAGTTGAACTTACCTGAAAAGCTCAGTAGTATTCACAACGTGTTCCACGTCTGCAATCTGAAGAAATGCCTAGCTGACGAATCGCTAGTCATACCACATACGGATGTGCATATAGATGAGAGCTTGAAATTTGTGGAAAAACCATTGTTAATTGAGGATCGACAGGTAAAGAAGCTTCGAAGGAAGCATGTGCCTATTGTAAAGGTCAAATGGGATGCCCGCAGAGGTCCCGAATACACATGGGAGGTAGAGTCCACGATGATGGAAAAGTACCCTCAATTGTTTCAGTAAATCTCGAGGTCAAGATTACTTTTAAGGGGGTGAGGATGTAACACCTCGTAATTTCATGTCCAATAATGTATTGACACGTGTCATAAGCTTTGAACGTGCGAAAGAATGCTTTAGAGGAACTAAAGTTGACAAACAAGGAAAGTATGTGAATATAAGGGTCCAAAGTGTCAACAATGGATAAATATACTCTACAATAGCCCTACATGATGTTTATAACCTTAAACGGATAAATCATGGATCATACGAAGCAAATCGTGGAAGAAAGTGAGAACGTACAAACTACAGGGGTTAAATGTGTCAACATGTTGAAAGTGTACCTCTGAGTGACCTTTTAGCAAACCCGAAGCTTTGTAACAATAAATTATACTCACTAGAATATGTGGTAAAAATTTCACCCAGTTTCGTTATCGTATGAGAAAGTTATGATCAAATTCATATACGAGGGGTTAATAGCGTCAACGTTGAAATTTGTGACTTTTCGGGTAAGCACAAAGTTAACCAAGGACTTAACCAAGTTTGTAAAAGTCTTAAGGCCCTTAAAAATCAAGTTAGAGGGCCAAAAGTGCAAGAAAAACACTTAAAACCACGTATGGAAGGACCAGGGACTGAAATGTAATTTGTGAAACTTGTTTGGCCTGTTGCGCAGTTTTAGACGCCCCGCTAGAGGCCCTTCGCGGCCCGCGTACAACCTGCCAGCGCAAAATCTGCGCACAGCTGCCTGTTGCAGCTCTGAAACCGACTTTAAACAATTGTTTTCTTATACCAGGGGCTCTCCAATGGTAATACATGCATAGAGGGCACTTGTCTTTATCTCATAACATCAGTAGACTACCTTGGCATCATCCTAAGTGATTAAAATTCACTATATAAGAACACCCAAAGTTGCAACATTTGTTCATTCACTTGCATCTTCATTTCTGGAGCTCTCCTGATCAGCAACAAGCTTCCTAGTGATCCCTAATCATACTTAGGACCATTGTAAGTGTCCTAAACCCTTCCTAATTCAGTTTAGCTTAGTTAATTAGCCAAAAGTCAAACCGTCGTAATTAAAGTTTGACTTCGAGATTAATTAAAATTGGCTCAGTCAAATCTCGAATTAAAAGTACCTATAAGTAGGTATTTATATGGGCAATAAACCCATAAAAGGGTACTCTCTGATTCCCACTCTAACTAGGTCAATTGTCGGGTCAAACTTGTTATTAAAAAGTCAACAGAATGCTTATTTTCAAATTAATGCATAATTAGAAATGTAGGAGACATGCAACCTGTTTGATCACTAATATAACTTGGTAATTAATGTAAGAACATGACTAAACATGTTCAACCCGACAATTTTCAGTTTAGACTCGGATCGGAACCGAAAGTCGCATAATTTGACTTTCGCTTTGACTTTCAGTTCTGACCCGTATAAGCATGTTTTAGAATTGCCTTAGAGCTTTATTTGGACCAGGTTTCATATAAGTATAACTCTCTGAGATTATACAACTTGGTTCATTAGTTATCAATTCATATACATGTTTCCGTTAAGTGCTTAAATGTTGACTATTATGCCCTTTTGTCCATAAAACGTAATTTTTAAAAAAATAAAAGAGTAGAAACCTTAGTTACTAATTTATAAACTTGCACCTAAAATTTGACATCAGTTTGAGGTCTAGATTAAGAGTTATGCTCAATAGCGTAATTAGGAAGCTTTTTGTTAATTAAACGGCGTAACTAGCATATAGCCTATTTAAACCCACTTTTTGATATCAAACTTTTTACCCACTGATGTAATATAATATTTTGGGATTTTTGAAGATTTTTAATTAATTTTAGGCTGAGCATAACATAGGGTTGTAGTTCTAAATCGATTATTGTCGGTTTTGCCCTTTTGGGCCATAAAATGAGTTTTACATATCTTTTTGACCCCAAACCTTTTTGCTACTGATTTTATATGATAAATAAATTATTTTAAACCTTCTGGAAATATAAAAATATCAGCTTTCTATATAAAACCCAGAAATCGCTCCTAATCGCCTTTTTAAGCGTTTTTAACGCATAGTATGTACTAAAACTATTTTAAACATATAAGGTTTGATACCTAGTGATATTTTAGGTAAATTACAATGTTTTAATAGTAAGCAAAAGTTGTTTAACTCAGATTCCCGTTTTGACCTTTTTAGCCTATGTGAAATTACCAAAATACCCCTAGGATGCATAGTTTGGTTTTAAATGATAAATTTCACATATATATAGTACCCTACTGTTATGACTTATTAAATTAAGTATATTTATTAAATAAGTCAGACCTGTAACTCAGATTACTAATTAAACTCTTTTATAATCTTTTAAGTGACCAAAATGCCCTTACGAGACATAGTTTGAGTTTAATCCATTTCGGGCATAATAAAAGATATCTTACTGATGTCACAACATATTTAAGGCATATTAACTTAGGAAACTTGCATATGACTCTTTTGGTTAGTCGTTACGCGCTTTTCGCGTTCGGATCGGCGTTTGTAACTAGTTTGCATATATTAGCCGAAACGGGTCAAACCTTATTATTTTTGTCTCAAAATCCAGAATGTGTTTAGTTTACCCATATTATACAAGTCCTCAAACTTTTCAGGTCTAAATCACATTCCATTCCGGTCTTCGCTTATTCTTGCGTTCGAACCGTATCTTTCTTTAAAACTAACCGGTCTAAGCTTAAGCTTAATTAAAGACCCGTTAGAAATCTAATAGGTTACTATAAACCTTTGTTCCAGAATAGGAGGCCCAGTAAAAGCTACCCGCATTTGCTATTTGTGATCATATTTGCAAAGGTAAATACTTTTAACTTATTTTCCCTTATACGGGCTTGGGATACGGTATATAAAATACCGCTTGGTCGGGCATTTGACCTTAATCGTGGGAGGTTAAGTATTATCAAGATGACCTGTTTAAAAATCTGTTTTGTTTTGTTTTATGCCTTTGGGAGTTTATGTCCCGGATATCCTTGGCAACATTCAAAGAATGGCCACGACCTTAGCACACGGGTGTAGGCGTACACCCGTCAGTGCATTTACAAGTATTAAAGTATAACCGTTGGTTTCCCGCCGCGGGACTATACTATGTGGTGTGTCTATTAACCTTTAACCCGGCACGAACCGGGCTACTGAACGCATAACAGACATGTAATCCTTTTACAAGATTATATTTAAGTAATAATCCCGAGTTATAAAAGATATTTGTGCCACGTGCATTCAAACCAATTTTCAAACCTTTTCAAAATGAGTCAGTTAAATTGTATTTACCAGTGTAAACTGACGTATTTTCCCAAAAAGGTTAAGTGCAGGTACTACTCGAACTAGGCTGGTTTTCTCCTAGCGTCCGCAATAAGTCTCGCAAGCTTGGATGTCATAAGCTGTTGAACAATGTTTCCTCTTTATTTTGATCCGCCTATGGATCTGTTTCGACTATTTGTGATACTCAATATTACAATTTATTAAAGTTGAAATGAATCTATCTTTTGCTTCCGCTGTGCATTTATATACTGTGTTGTTTGACTATGATGATATCAACTACGTCACGATACTCCCCACTGGGCCCACCGGTAATACGTGGAAATATCGGGGTGTGACAGAGATGATTTCGCCTATAGGTTTTGGGGAAAATAAGAACGATGATTGAGAGAGAGAGAGTACAAATGAAACTTCTCTTATAAATGAAACTTCCCTTATACGATTGTTCCAATACTTACACCAGAGTTATGCCACGTGGCTTGCTTAGGTGGCTTAACCATGGGGTGACATGTGTCCCCCAATGGTTTCATTTATTATAGATATAGATTAACTAACTAACTAAATTAATATTAAATCTTATAATACTTTAATAAAATATTATCCTCAAATCTAAATTGTTAATTTAATATATTTTTAAAACAAATACCCCTTTTTCCTACTTATCTTATATTAAATATATAAATAATAAATTAATATTAAATGTTATCCTAATTTATTAAAAATATAACTTTTTTATTATTTGATAGACAAAATTATATTTATTCAACAAGTGTAAAATGCAGGGTTTTGAAAAATATAACTTTTTTTATTATTTACTATAAAAAGTTACATTTATACAATCCGTGTAATACACGAAGTTTTTAAAAATATAACTTTTTATCATTTGCTATGTAAAATTAGATTTATTCAACAAGTGTAATACACGGGGTTTTTAAGGATATAATGTTTTTTATTATTTGGTAGAATTTTCAACCCAACTATACACCGGTTTTTTAAAGATACGATGTTTTTAGTATTTAATATACAAAATTACATTTATTTAATATGTGTAATACACATGGTTTTTAAAAATATAACTATTTTTTTGATATATTCAACACGTGTAACATACGGAGTTTTTAAGGAGGTTTTTATTATTTGGTAGATTTATTCAACCCGATTATACACGAGTTTTTTTTAAAGATACGACGTTTTTAGTATTTAGTATACAAAATTCCATTTATTTAATCTGTGTAATACACATGATTTTTAAAGATATAACTTTTTTTTTATTATTTGATATATAAAATTACATTTATTTAACCCATACAATATACAGCGTTCATAAAAATATAACTTTTTATTATTTAATATATAAAATTATATTTATTTAACCCGTATAATACACGAGGTTCTAACCTAAGGGTGGAGATACAATAGGAAGTTTATTTGGCTAAGAAGCCTAGGAAGTGATCTTGACCATCCATTTAGTTAATCAAGAGCTAAGATTAAATGATGAAAATTGAAGGGAAGAAAAGAGGTGCGTGAGTTTCTTTAGGGGTATTCTAGTCAATGCAAGACAATAGTTTCTCTCTCCTCAAATTCCCCCCCCCCCATTTTTTAAACGTTAATAACTCTTTCATACGAGATTATTTTTTTATAAAAATTGCACCAAAAAATGAGCGTTTTTTTATCTTTAAAACGAGTATACTATTGATATATTTTCAAAAAAAAAATTAAGTTAGGAAGATGAGTTTTTAGGGGAGTTAGAAGGTTTATCAGAATCTGAACAAGTATGGGAATTTGATCCATTAGGTGATTTAGCAAATTTAGAAGCCCTACTAGAAGGTAAACCCGAGAAAATAAGTGAACCCACACCGCACGTAGAAATTAAGTGTGGGGATCTTCCCAAGGAAGTAGACCAAGTGGTGGAAGAGGAAGAACACCACAGCTGGCCCGTGGTACTTATAATAAACGAAACTAAAAAATCAAAACCACGGGAGAAGGCAAGGAAAAGAAAAATAAAGAACCTGTATTGGTTGCGGGTCAAAAGTTGGTACAAGGAGGAAAGGAATGAGCCTTTGAAGCAAGACTAGTCTTCTCGCTACATGTCACGCATCAGGTTCATTCCAGGTAAATTTAAATTCTGTTGGTTAGACCCGGAAGATCTGGGGAAGGTTGTTATGGTTCGCAGCAGTGACATACCCCTTTATAGCTGGTGCTAGGCCCTTGAGGTACAACTCAATTCTTCGAGATGCAGGTCGGGTCGGGACAGGTTAGGGCACAAAATTGCTAGTTCGTGAGATCGTTTCGTGTATGCCTCGATCTCGGACCCTTCCATCTGCAAGTCGTAGTACTCATTCTCCAATTTCTGAATCTCATCACGAGGACAATACTCCTCACGCATTAACTCCTTGGGCATTCCACCAAGTTAAGGCACCATCCTCCAGAGTGCCCGTAGCATACTTCACACGGTCCCCTTCGGGACAGTTACACATGGCAAATACCGACTCAGCCTTCTCGAACCAACGCAGTAACCCCACAGCCCCTTCAGTCCCACTGAATGTCTATGGCTTACAATCCATAAACGTCTTGAAAGTGCAAGCAGGCGGGTGATGACCTAATGGACGAAAGGAAATACAACACAAGGGTAAGAATTATGTACGCGACACAAGAATAAAGAAGTTTTGGCACATTTCGTACCAGCTTGATAGGCTGCCAAAGCCTCAGCCACACGTGTGTTGATTAAGTTTGTCAGCTCAGCTTGGGTCATCGCGATGTGACCACGTCCATGACCTCGTCCACTCATGATTCTATATAAGGAGAGGGAACAAATTTAAGAGTCGAAATGAGGTAAGAGTCAAGTATCACGTTGAAATCTACAAACTACCAAGTTTACACACAATAGGGCAGAACCCTTCTCACACTCGTTAAGCCTCACTGGGACTTACATGCACATCACGTTATTATTATGTGTGCACCCATAATAATAAGGCGATTTGCATGCTCATCTCAGTGCCTCTTAACTTGTGCTAAAAGTTTCCCCTGTATTCAAATAGCAAAACAGAAGGTATTACAGGATTACGAATCACAAAAGTCGAAGAGTAGTGTCACACTATCACCATAGTATCTAGTATGCCGTTTCATGCAAGTTGTGAGTGTGTGACTGCTAAACAAGAAATGCATAAAGTAAACAGAAGACGAACCTTGCAATCTGGAGCTGAGTGTCATGGTCGATTTTCGAAGTCGTTCGGTTATAGTCTGGTTTTATAAAAAACGTTTTAAAACCTAGTTCATTATAACCAGTGGCTCTGATACCAAACTGTCACACCCCCACAAATACCACATGCGGAATCACCGCGAGGCGTGTGACGTACCAGGATCCAAGCCACCAATCACATTGAACTACGCATAATATTTTAAATAAAACAATCCATTCATTTCAAAATATAAATCCAAGTCATAAGTTTCAAACCAAAGTAAATATTCAGCGGAAGCATAATGTAAACGGTAAAACAATTGTTTCAAGACATGTGTTCATAGTTAACAAGCAAGTGTCCAAGACCCTCGACCCATGACCACTCCAGCACTCCCAGATAGCAAGTCCATAATAAGAATCTAACGGCCTGCAAGCATGCAGGCAAGTGTGTCAGACGACGCTGGTGAGTTCAAAGTTTTGTTAACGTGTTTAGATACCAGTTACCAGATTAAAACGTTTCACAGATTTGATTTGATGTTGTTATTAACTCGAATACCGCAGATGGCTACAAGATGTTTTTGCCCAACCCCAATGCCTCTATCAAAACATTGGTCAAGTGGTCAAGGTAATTAGTTCACGCCCGTCCTCCCTTGTACGGTGTGAGGGTGCCAAACCTAATAGCGCTATCAACTAATAACCTCGTTGCCTCCCCGGCAACTATAGGTAGATGTAAGGGGTCTTAAATGATAGAACTGAGTGTAATAACAAACATCCCAATAACCCGACGTTCCTTCCTGGAACGATTACCAGATATCCCTCCCCGGGATGCATGCTTGGAAAAGAGCAGTGAACTCACCTTGGTTTGCTCGGTTTGATTAATTACTTGTTCACACGTAAACAGTCACAGCCTATGATATTCACGTACGCATAATCAGTTTCACGTTCTTAATGTTCACGTATAAGTTGTAGTCATGATGTGCATTCAAACATCAGTTTCCAAGTAGTACGTAGCAGTTGTATAACTCGATTAAGTTCACAGATCATATGTATGTTTCATATACAAATACATGTTTCCTAAATCATGATTATCATCATTAATAAGCAGGTAACAATCATCCACGTTTCATACATACGGAAAACACAATCTGTTGTGAACCAACTACTGGGCGACGAAACTTCAATCGGCGAAACACCCAAGTGTTTCGTAAAAGTAAGTTGTATCTAATATGATGTTTTTTGGTCTCGGGTGTAAGAACATATTTATTTATATTGTTTGCTTTGAGGGTAGATTTTTCATTCTCAAAGTCATATGTCATAAAAATTAAAATGGGTTTCTAGAGCAATGATGGAGATACAATAGTAAGTTTATTTGGCTAAGAAGGCTAGGAAGTGATGTTGACCATCCATTTAGTTAATCAAGGGCTAAGATTAAATGATGAAAATTGAATGGGAAGAAAAGAGGCGCGTGAGTTTCTTTAGGGGTATTCTAGTCAATGCAAGACAATAGTTTCTCTCTCCTCCAATCCCCCCCCTCCAATTTTTTAAACGTTAATAACTCTTTCATACGACATTATTTTTTTATAAAAATTGCACCAAAAAAACGAGCGTTTTTTTATCTTTAAAACGAGTATACTATTGCTATATTTTAAAAAAAAAATTAAAAACCCAGTTGCGTAAAACGCAATAGAAAAACCCCCAGTTACGTAAAACGCAATGAAAAAAAACCCTAAAAAATGACATTTTTCTAAAACGCAATGCACAAAAAACACAAAGAAATGTCTTATTTGTAAAACGCAATGGCCAGAAAACACAAAGAAATGTCTTATTTCTAAAACGCAATAGCCTAAAAACTCAAAAGAAAATGTATTTTCTAAAACGCAATGGACTAAAAACACATAAAAATGTGTTTTACCTAAAACGCAATGCACAAAAAACACATACAAATGTCTTATTTGTAAAACGCAATGGCCAGAAAACACTTAAAATGTCTGTTTTCTAAAACGCAATGGACTAAAACACATAAAAAAGTGTTTTTTCTAAAACGTAATGCACCAAAAACACAAAGAAATGTCTTATTTGTAAAACGCAATGGCCAGAAAACACTTAAAAATGACTCATACTAAAACGCAATTGCCTAAAAAACAAAAGAAAGTGTTCTCTGTAAAACGCAATGGACTGAAAACACCTAAAAAAGTGTTTTTACCTAAAACGCAATGCACCAAAAACACTTCAAGAATGTGTTTTTCTAAAACGCAATGGTCAGAAAACACATAAAAATGTTATAGTTCTAAAATGCAATTGCCTAAAAACACCAAAGAAAGTGTTCTCTCTAAAACGCATTGAACCATGACAATAGTTTTGTCTGTGCTGTGAATTGTCTGTGCTGTGAACTGTCTGAACCAATGCAGTTTACGAATGCAGTTTCCAGAGGCAATTTACAGAAAATTAATTTTTCTGATGCATTTTTATTGCCGCCCCTAGGACCCCGCTACCAGGGGCGCTGTCCCCGGACCCCCGCCAAGATAATAAGACTCAATGACTAAATCAAAAACCCAGATCGTAAAAATGAAATTAAAGAATTTCTTACATGGATCGAAGTGATTTCTTCAACAATTGACGAATTTTAAATGATTGAAACACTTATCAGCGCTCGAATCGAACGGATCGAGTGATTGTCTTCAAAATCACTGGAAAAAAACGAGATTTTGTATGAAATTAAACTGGGTTTTCTTCAAAAAAGATGAAAATCGCACTATAATGTAGTGATTATTGAGATAGAAAGTGAAGAAATGGTTGAAGATGGTGGGTTTTGAAGTTACTGGGTTTTGAAAAGGAAGAAGAAATGGTTGGATTGACTAAAATACCCTTTTTCTTTATTTTAAATATTACCCCATGTCCTAATCCTATTGCTTCTTACACTTCCTAACCAAAATAAACTTCCTATTTGATCTTTTCCCTCTAACCTAATTATTTATATTTAAAGCGAATAACTACAATTTAAAACCGTTCAAGAAAACTACAATTTAAAAGGCCCATTTTCCTGACCCACTACAGGTATGTCAGGGCCCAATGTGCTTAAACATAGGTGCCCATGATTGTCCATTATGCATTAAAGTCCCAACCACCTTAGTTATCTTATTGCAGACTGCCTAACATAATTAAGTTGTACTCAGTTAATTACTTTTTTAGGGTTGATGACGACGTTGCACTCATGACCTTTTAAAGTGGAGGTATCTTTTCGAGTCTCGCCAGAAGCAAAACTGTTTTGGGTTAAGTCATAAGTTTTATCAAAGTGCGCTTCGATCGCTAGGTTTTCTCTAGAATGATGGCGGGCTAGATCATTTACCCGGTCTACATTTGCAGGTGTGGATGACCTTTCGTCATTGAGTTTATTTGTGTGATTGGGCTTTTGTTGGATGTTTAAAAAAGTTACTATATTAAGACGGAAAATAAGATTTAATGAAAAAGCTTCTAAGTAGGGCCGTTTCAACGTTTTTGTAGACCCTAAGCAAACTACAAAGGTGGGGCCCTTTGAATGAGTATAAAGAAAACATCGGTGCTTTCTTTCCTCCTTCTAAGTCTCAGTCGCAAGCACAATATCAAAATTCAAAGTATCAATTGAGAATTTAGGGAAAATAGTGATTAATTGAATCATAATACATAGAGATTACTATAAGAAATTTCCGTTAACCAACCTGGATTATCTTTGCGAGACCATTAATTTCCCCTAATTTCACGTCTAGTTTTCCCCCAATCCCCGATACCATTGAGCAAAATGGGCATGTGCGACGTTACCGTTAGTGAGAATAACGCGACCAAGTTTAAGTACGAGTTGCATATTGCTTAGAGTTGGAATTAAGTTGTATTATTTGAAAAATAGTTATTTATTTGGACCTAATACAATAATACACATACTATATATAAAGATTTTTAAATTATTGGAATGCTCTAAATTTTTAGATCCTACACTATTACCCAGATTTAAAAGGACTGCTTCTAAGGCTATGGGGTGTGGGGGCTTCATGGGGCTCCATCACCGCCACGTCACCATCCATCACCACACCCTCCATGTGGGGGCTCCATGGGGCTCCATCATGGTAACCATGTATGGCGCCATCTTCTTCAATTTGGACCAATCAATTTTTTTTTTTTAATTTTGTTTAATAGGGGCTCCATCCACACCCTCCAAATTAAAGGGGGGCTCCATGACTGACGTGGATCCTATGTGGACTTGATAAAGCCCCATGGGGCTCCATCCACTCCTCATAGCCTAATAAACTCACAATTACAACTATATTGCACTTATGCAACTGTTCCTTTTAATTATTAGGTATGGCTTTATGTCACCGTTCTAAAAAAATCCTATACGTTACAATTATTGCCTAAACTAAATCACACCAACCATGTGGTCAGTTAATTACTGCCTGACAACACTAAATTAATATTGTGTAATTTGTTAATCCTACCTTGTTTTTCATTAAATTGTCCCGTAGTGGCTCTGGTTAACTCAACTTTTTAATAATGTTAGAAGACTATATGATGTGGTTTAACTAGATGGTGCACCACGTCATTACAACGTAGATAATAAGGTTTTAATTAACTCTCATTTTCAAGCTTGTTATGGCTTAACTAAAAAATTAATAAAGACAAAAAATACAAAATAAAGAAAAAATGGTGATTCGTTGAAAGTCACATGGCCCCATCTCTTTCTCTAAAACGCTCATTAACGCATTGTTCGTGAGTTAATTATTGAAGAAAAGAAGAGACAATGAATTAAAGAGAGGAAAAAAGAAGTGGAAAGAAAATATTTAATTAATTAACGCTCATTAACGCATAGTTCCTGAGTTAATTATACTGAAGAAAAGAAGAGACAATGAATTAAAGAGAGGAAAAAAGAAGTGGAAAGAAAATATTTAATTAACTATCGTGTTTCCGAGTTCGAAAGAAATGAAAACAAATTAAAGATTTTATATATTAAAAATATTTTCTTTCCCAATCTCTTCAATTTTGAAGGAATTAAAATGAAGGAAATAAACTTTAGTTTTCTTTCCAATTCCCTCCGTTTTTTTCCTTAAAAAAACTCTGAAACACAATTTTTTTTACATTCTTTTAAATCTTTTCTTTTCCTTCGTCATATGAAACTCAGGAACACTGCGTAAGAGAGTGGTGCCTCCATGTTTGGTGCCCTCCTTTACTTTGCCGGGGGCAGTGTTAGAGGGGCGTTAAATGCCTATGTGGATTGGAGCGTTCGCCCACACCGTATGATCTAAGTTTCATGGATCATGGTCAACTTTGTATGTGAAAGATTAACTTTTGGGTCCAATGGAGCATAGGCCCAGGCGGTAGGGGACGCATTGGGTCAAGGCAGGATAAAGGCGTAGCATGTTTTTTTGTCCTTGCATAATAAGTAATGTTATTACTACCACCACATATAAATATTTGAATAAGGTACTAAAACTTTAAGGCATCTTTTATCCTATTTAAGCCAGGACCCTTTTTGCCATTTTTTTAGTTTAGCGCAGTGGCGGATTCAGAAAATCTTCGTAGCGGTAACATTTTATAAAAAAACGGTAACGAAATCGAGAAAACGTCAAAAAAGGTCAATTTTTTTTCAAAATTTACACTACTGCCGGAGTGCCAAGCGGTAACGGACGCTACCCCTCCCCTAAGATAGGTCCGCCCCTGGTTTAGCGTATTTGAGATAAATCACAATCCATGCCACCCATCATAACTAAATAGGTTGAAACAGAGCTATCACAAGCAAAGACATATATTATGACTACAACGAGGGATCAGTAACTCGAATTACGGATGAGCCTTGTTTACCGAGTACTGGTATCATATCAGACCGATATTAACCGAACAACATCGATACAATACTATAATTCATTTTTATGGTTTTCGGTATTTTTGCACTACTGATTCCAAATTGTTCCCGTACCACCATAATCGGTACGATATTCTGTTTCTGTTTTACTCAATTTCGATTTTGAAATTTTTGGTATGGATACAGTACCAATTTCAGTCTTAACTTTAACAACAACAATAATGTAGTTATGATACTATATTATTTGTTTTTTTTATTAAAAATCTAGAGTGTTGATTATTTTTACTAAAACTAATATGTTGGTTATATTTTTATTTCACTTACGTCTTAAATCAATATGTTGGATACTTTGATAAAATCTATTGAATAAGCACTGGTAGAATAACCTATAATATATTACCACTTGTAACGTTTTAACCAATGTGGTGATGGTCCATTGGCAAAGGCAAAATCTAAGCCTTTAAAACACATAGGTTGGGAAGGGGAAGGTCTTGGATTCAAGTCCCACAGACGACAGAGATTAAAGAAATTTGCTGTTCAAAAAAAAAATTGTAATGTTTTAGAAAGTTTTTGATATATAGTAAAAGTCTTATATAAATGTTTGCTAAAATTGCATGTATGCTCCCTGTGGTTTGATCATTTGTTACTCGGATAGTCCCCTAAGTAAATGTAAGTTAATTTGCTCAGTTAAGTTGATGTAAAATTACTAAATTACCCTTAATTTCAATAATTATATTATAATAACAAATAATGATCAAATTTAAGTAGGCCCCATTGTAACACCCTAGATTCTAATTAACAGTTTATCTGTAAATTACCAACAATTAGATGCGTAGTTAAGACTACGCATATTGTAAAAATGCGGGTTTATTAAAACTTTTACACGTCATAAGTTATTCTACATAACGTGGTTGAATTCGTTGATTAAGATTTACAATTTATCAAAGTGCGGAAGCGTGTGTCTTTATTGTGTTCGGTTCTTCGCTGAGCTTGATCGTCTTCCGGCATCCCAAGGCGTACCTACATTTCATAAACATGAAATGCTTTAGTCATTCGGGGTTTAAATCATGTCCGAACAATGTCCGGGAAACATTTGATTTTCAAAGGAAAAAAAAAATAAAAAAAAAATCATATCCACCGTAAATTACGGTGGCACCTGGATTGCTATACTTCTGCCGTAAATCAGGAGGGTTCCACCGTAACCCATTTCAGGTCCACCGTAAATTACGGTGGCACCGTAATTTACGGTGGCACCTGCATTCCTCCTTTCCATTTTGCCGTAATTTGACACGAAATCTTTCGTATCTTTCAAACCGTTTATCCGTTTGACCTACCGTTTCTTCCTACATGTTTGTAATTTGATTCTCCATCATATGGAGTTAAAACCCGACATTCGGCTTAACAAAATTTAAGACCTTTAAGTATTCGGCTTATTACTCTTTTACCAAAATTTGACCCGTTTACGCATTTTATCAAACAAACGTATTTGTTTGATTCCTATATCACATACAACTCTTTAATTTAATATTACCTACTATTATAGGTTCTAATTATAGGTTTATTACACAATTTAAACCCATTTTCACTAGTATGCTTATTTTGACCCGTTAAGGATATTTTAAGCACTTATAAACCCAAATTTCGTTTTTATTCCAATCTAGCATTGTAACCTATATTTCTTATCTAGTACTCTTCCATCACAACTAATGTGTGTTGGATTTAAAGTAGATATCTATGTGCTCCGGATTTATTTCCCTTGAAATATCATTTTACGGCAAAGACTCATATTGAGTCTTTTAGCCCAAGAATTACATCTTTCACTACCTAAACTCGTTCTAAACTTTTGTTTAATCATAAGACTCCTTTCCAAACAACCTCTAAGAGTTGTTTGTTCAATTTAGCCTATAAGGGCGTTTTGGTCGATTTTGGTCCTTCTTTTACAATGAAGGACTATCACCAATTATTCGACCAAATTAGTACTTTTACATTCATCATAAATAAGCGTACCTGGCTCGGATCAACCCTTAGACCCAATTTTAATACCTTGCTTTATATTCGCTAATTAAGAGCAATGCGAATATCCATTGGATATCTATTCCTGTAAGCATATGACTCGACAAAAGAATCATTAGTCTATATAGTCAAAAGGTGTTGTCTACACCTTTTGACCCGTTTGACTGAATTGAGCATTTATCTTTGCGAGATGATATTTATTATCATCTCCTCTACATGACTCTTCCCGTTTAACACCGTAAGGTTATGTTAATTATAAACCGTGTATTGCTTTCGACATAATATGACCAAATTATCGATTTACTTCTTTTTAACCATTATTATGGTTTCTATCGTCTTTGATTTTCTTGTTCCGTTCGACTACACGACGGAACATCATTTTTCAATTGTTTAGATATCTCATTCTTAGTTTATATGATAAGAAAACATTTCCACAATTTAAGACTAGTGTAAGCTATACTTACCTTGCATCCGAATTATACTTTTCCGCCATTCTTGCTTCGTTTGACCCGCTTCCTTTCCAAGCCTCCACCTAGCTTGTCAAGCGTCAAACTATCATCATAATTCGTAAGACGGTTATATTAGTCATCATTAATTATGACTATTCCATCTTACATATTTTCTATCACAATTACCATTCGATCTTATTAATGGTAGGTTTGACTATTTAAAAGTCAAATCACCAATTAACACATATGATTGTACTATCAAGTTCACAAGACTCAATTAGGCACATTATCAACACTTAGTTCTCATTTAGGCATTTTAACAAACACCTAATGTGCATGATTTTACATATTTACTAACTAGTTCCTAACTAGTTATTTTTACCAAGATTAACATCAAAATTCACCACTATCACTTATGATCAATTACTCAAACTTGCAAATTGTTCAAGTATCTTGTTCCTACTAGCAACTATGATGTTTTTAAACATGTGTACATCATCATCTTTACTACATAATCAAAACCCACTTCCTAGTTTACTTGTTAATCACATACAAGTGATATTACTTCAAGTTCTTCATGATTTCATCATATCTAACCAAAACCCACTTCTAGTTACTTATGAACTCTTAACAAAATCCCTAATTTGTTCAAGTAGTTCATTCATATGAGTTAATATGATGTTTATAAACACCATTAGAACATCAATTTCATCAATTCAACCAAAACCCACTTAGCTCATAATAGGGTAATTATCAAATCCCTAGTTTGACAACAATGCATCAAGATTCCTACTAGGGTTTGTTTCTAAACCAAGATATAATCAAAATAACACTCATAGATTCAAGATTCATTCCAGAATTTCGATTATGATTGTTCATCATAATCTCAAAGTATCACCAAATCATAAATTTCAACATACCTTGTAATCCCCATGACTAGGTGATCACGAATTTGTGTTCATGCAGTGATTTGGCTCTTGATTTGGGCTTCAATTTGATCTATTTGTGGAACTAGGGTTTTGAGCTCCTTGCTCTTTCTCCTGGTCGTACGCACACACACACATTAAGTGTGTGTGTTGTGTTTTTAATTTTTGTTTTTATAAATCAAGTCTCCTTTTGTGCAACTTAAGCCCCTCTAGTTTGATTAGTTATTAAGTAAGCCACAACCTACTTATTTTTAACAATATTCTCACTTATTAACTAGGTTTAATATTCCTAGTTAACTTAGCGGGTTCGGGAATATTTGTGACTAAGTTTATTTTTAGGTCCCGTTAGCTCGGGCCTTTTATCCATTTTATTCCCTTAAAGCTTTTATTCACTTTTTATTTATTATTAGGATTAATTATTTAAAATCCTAATATTCCACTGGGTAAATTTTACCACTTACGGTACTTTTACCCGTCTTTTAGTGTTAACGGGGTTTAATTACTAAACCCGTTTTCGGGGTGTTACAAGTCTACCCCCCTTAAAGAGGTTTCGTCCTCGAAACCTTGCTTACATAGTTCATTGAGTTTTAAACTCAATGCGTTTGACCCGGGTAATCTCCTAAGCATTATTCATACTTTAACCAATTGTTAGTATTACCAGAAAATTTTTTTGGTAATATCCTTTTTGGTTACAGAACCCCTACGTACCTCTTACGACATAATGTAACTTGAAATAACGTAATCTCATTATTTCCACTAGTTTAATCAACTTAGCGTTATTCAATGCTTTCATAGACTATCGGATTTCTTTGTGAACCCGTTACTCTGACCCGTTTAAAGGTCTTTAGTGAAATCTTTCACTTTTAGCAACAAATCTTTTTATTTTCAAATTTATTTATTCGGTTCAGTTATACCGAATTTACCGCTTACTAGCAACCAAATTTCTTAACTCGAATTACTGACCTTAACCGGTTTCACTAACTAGACACATTAGTCCGGTTTCTTTTTACCGCTCGCTTGGTTATAATGTGATTCTACTTCACATTATACCTCTTGACCGTGATCATGTCACATCATGTTTAATTTATATCAACCTTTTAATTTTCGAAAATATCGCTTTTCGAATATATTGTCTTGCGCCTATCAGCGTCAAGACTTGTATCTTTCATACTTATTATTTAAATTTCTATCTGAATCTATGTTTGTAAAAACGTTATTTCTTGCTAAAACCGAAGTTTTAGTTTTATGCTGGGAATCACAACTAGTTCCCCCTGCTATACACTATTGACCCGTAGGTTCTTTCACTTAGCCCCATAGGCTAGTTCTTTAAGTTTTTCACCTTCTTAACGTGAGATATTAACAACTCGTTTCCTTCTCTTTATGACCCGAGGGTCTTTTTGGTCTGTAGACCTTAACACTATGTTTAATCCCGTAGGTTATGATGATCCCGTAGATCATCTTTTGTTCTTGTCTATATTCAAATGTATATATACACATATGGCTTCAGGCATTTCTTGGTATGTTTGGAATCGTTTATTTTTCACCCTTGAACTTCAATTGACCTTGACCGTAGTCTAAGGCCTCATTTGTTTACTTCCGGACTAATCCTTCCGACTTTATGACTTCTGACGTTATTTACGCGTCCGTTTGTTCTTATGCTTACTGTCATTTGATTTGCATATATTCTTATTTGGTTATATCCCATTACCGGGCTTATTATTCTCTTGCATTGAACGTTACCTTTATCTGGCTAACGTTCATTAGTGCCATTCGGCGTTATATTGTATTCAACTTGTTTGACCTATTAATGTGAAATCCATCACTTATAATAATCAACTTTATTCTTTATTCAACCCATTCGACTTCGAATAGTTGAACATATTTACTCACAATTTCTATTTACGAGATTTTATAATCATAACTCGTAACCCAAATCCTTTGATTTCTCAACCCGTGTTCACGTCTCTTGGTTTCTACGCATGTGTTTAATTCTTACCCATCAACCGGGTGTTTTATCGAAGTCGTTATTATTGCAACCCTCCCGGTATGCATTAAGACTTCGCTTCATTTTTATATTCCGACTTTGTCTTTAAGTTGGACGTTTTACAAAAACGACCCGTTAAGGGACTCATTTGCAAATTCCGGGTTCGAGCGTAAGTACACTCCCTCCCAATACTTGTCTAGTCATGCTTGCGTTTCCTGGGTTCGAGTGTAAGTACACTCCCTCCCGATACTTGTCTAACATGCTTGCGTTTTCTGGGTTCGAGTGTAAGTACACTCCCTCCCAATACTTGTTTAACATGCTTGCGTTTTCTGGGTTCGAGTGTAAGTACACTCCCTCCCAATACTTGTTTAACATGCTTGCGTTTTCTGGGTTCGAGTGTAAGTACACTCCCTCCCAATACTTGTTTAACATGCTTCTTTGTCCCTTCACTCGGGCTCATTATCATAATGTAATACGCTTCCGTCACTCGGTTGTGCGTTTACATTATTATCAAATATTTTGCTTGTCTGATTCATTTGGGTACTTTTTAATTAGTCCCATTCACCCCGCCATTACCACATCGGACATAACTGCGCTCATTATAAGAAGCTCATGCTATCATGTGTTCACTACTTACTTGGCCAGAGTAAGCGATCAACACGTGGTACGCGTGACCTTATTATAATTACCACATCACGTCCCATGTAAGTAACTTCTCAAATTATCTCCATGTTTATGGTTTCATTTGGTAAAACTTTATTTAATTGTTAGTTAACAATTATTAGTTTTAGTCGTTTATCCTTAAACATGTACAATGTCCCTTTTTATAAACATTTATTCACATTCATTGATGTGATCATTAATTTTCTCAATAGGATTTGTATTGAGAATATTTACTTGGATGATCACTCTCGTCCAAGTTTCTATATAAACAAGTCTTGTTATTCATTTGTTATTCATCATTGTGAATAACACATTTCCTATTAAATTTCTCTTGGAAATCAGGTTTTCCAATTTCTGTCATATGTGTATGCAACCGTTATTACTTACGTGTTTGTTGCATATAACGACTCGTGCGATTAAATTTAAAAGTGTGCACCTGGTGATGCTTGCCCTAACGGGCTTCTCTTGTCATTAGTCTTGTTCGCGACCGTTACGCGATTTTGGTCCTTAATGAGTATGCTCTTCCTGTCGTACCCCGGACCGTTCCATCATCATATCCATAATTCGTTTGACTCTCGTCGTCTTCAAACGCGAGCGTCCTTCATTTAAAACATTCACAAAAGTTAGTAACGTCAACTTCAAAAATCGCCCGTATTATAATACAAGGCATTTTCTACTATACAAGTCAACGCGCGTATTTTTGTCAACCCTAACAATCATTTAAATTGGGGTAACGTATACCACACGATAGCTCTATGTGTTGTTTACAACACTTTAGCATACTAACTAATAACGTACTTGTACTTACCGGATTTGCGATCAAGCTTCGAACCGAACACTATTCTTTATCAAGAGCATAAGGTTTAAGTCCAAGAATGGTTACTCCCAACCATACTCGAATCTCTTAAACCAAGGCTCTGATACCAACTTGTAACACCCTAGATTCTAATTAACAGTTTATCTGTAAATTACCAACAATTAGATGCGTAGTTAAGACTACGCATATTGTAAAAATGCGGGTTTATTAAAACTTTTACACGTCATAAGTTATTCTACATAACGTGGTTGAATTCGTTGATTAAGATTTACAATTTATCAAAGTGCGGAAGCGTGTGTCTTTATTGTGTTCGGTTCTTCGCTGAGCTTGATCGTCTTCCGGCATCCCAAGGCGTACCTACATTTCATAAACATGAAATGCTTTAGTCATTCGGGGTTTAAATCATGTCCGAACAATGTCCGGGAAACATTTGATTTTCAAAGGAAAAAAAAAATAAAAAAAAAATCATATCCACCGTAAATTACGGTGGCACCTGGATTGCTATACTTCTGCCGTAAATCAGGAGGGTTCCACCGTAACCCATTTCAGGTCCACCGTAAATTACGGTGGCACCGTAATTTACGGTGGCACCTGCATTCCTCCTTTCCATTTTGCCGTAATTTGACACGAAATCTTTCGTATCTTTCAAACCGTTTATCCGTTTGACCTACCGTTTCTTCCTACATGTTTGTAATTTGATTCTCCATCATATGGAGTTAAAACCCGACATTCGGCTTAACAAAATTTAAGACCTTTAAGTATTCGGCTTATTACTCTTTTACCAAAATTTGACCCGTTTACGCATTTTATCAAACAAACGTATTTGTTTGATTCCTATATCACATACAACTCTTTAATTTAATATTACCTACTATTATAGGTTCTAATTATAGGTTTATTACACAATTTAAACCCATTTTCACTAGTATGCTTATTTTGACCCGTTAAGGATATTTTAAGCACTTATAAACCCAAATTTCGTTTTTATTCCAATCTAGCATTGTAACCTATATTTCTTATCTAGTACTCTTCCATCACAACTAATGTGTGTTGGATTTAAAGTAGATATCTATGTGCTCCGGATTTATTTCCCTTGAAATATCATTTTACGGCAAAGACTCATATTGAGTCTTTTAGCCCAAGAATTACATCTTTCACTACCTAAACTCGTTCTAAACTTTTGTTTAATCATAAGACTCCTTTCCAAACAACCTCTAAGAGTTGTTTGTTCAATTTAGCCTATAAGGGCGTTTTGGTCGATTTTGGTCCTTCTTTTACAATGAAGGACTATCACCAATTATTCGACCAAATTAGTACTTTTACATTCATCATAAATAAGCGTACCTGGCTCGGATCAACCCTTAGACCCAATTTTAATACCTTGCTTTATATTCGCTAATTAAGAGCAATGCGAATATCCATTGGATATCTATTCCTGTAAGCATATGACTCGACAAAAGAATCATTAGTCTATATAGTCAAAAGGTGTTGTCTACACCTTTTGACCCGTTTGACTGAATTGAGCATTTATCTTTGCGAGATGATATTTATTATCATCTCCTCTACATGACTCTTCCCGTTTAACACCGTAAGGTTATGTTAATTATAAACCGTGTATTGCTTTCGACATAATATGACCAAATTATCGATTTACTTCTTTTTAACCATTATTATGGTTTCTATCGTCTTTGATTTTCTTGTTCCGTTCGACTACACGACGGAACATCATTTTTCAATTGTTTAGATATCTCATTCTTAGTTTATATGATAAGAAAACATTTCCACAATTTAAGACTAGTGTAAGCTATACTTACCTTGCATCCGAATTATACTTTTCCGCCATTCTTGCTTCGTTTGACCCGCTTCCTTTCCAAGCCTCCACCTAGCTTGTCAAGCGTCAAACTATCATCATAATTCGTAAGACGGTTATATTAGTCATCATTAATTATGACTATTCCATCTTACATATTTTCTATCACAATTACCATTCGATCTTATTAATGGTAGGTTTGACTATTTAAAAGTCAAATCACCAATTAACACATATGATTGTACTATCAAGTTCACAAGACTCAATTAGGCACATTATCAACACTTAGTTCTCATTTAGGCATTTTAACAAACACCTAATGTGCATGATTTTACATATTTACTAACTAGTTCCTAACTAGTTATTTTTACCAAGATTAACATCAAAATTCACCACTATCACTTATGATCAATTACTCAAACTTGCAAATTGTTCAAGTATCTTGTTCCTACTAGCAACTATGATGTTTTTAAACATGTGTACATCATCATCTTTACTACATAATCAAAACCCACTTCCTAGTTTACTTGTTAATCACATACAAGTGATATTACTTCAAGTTCTTCATGATTTCATCATATCTAACCAAAACCCACTTCTAGTTACTTATGAACTCTTAACAAAATCCCTAATTTGTTCAAGTAGTTCATTCATATGAGTTAATATGATGTTTATAAACACCATTAGAACATCAATTTCATCAATTCAACCAAAACCCACTTAGCTCATAATAGGGTAATTATCAAATCCCTAGTTTGACAACAATGCATCAAGATTCCTACTAGGGTTTGTTTCTAAACCAAGATATAATCAAAATAACACTCATAGATTCAAGATTCATTCCAGAATTTCGATTATGATTGTTCATCATAATCTCAAAGTATCACCAAATCATAAATTTCAACATACCTTGTAATCCCCATGACTAGGTGATCACGAATTTGTGTTCATGCAGTGATTTGGCTCTTGATTTGGGCTTCAATTTGATCTATTTGTGGAACTAGGGTTTTGAGCTCCTTGCTCTTTCTCCTGGTCGTACGCACACACACACATTAAGTGTGTGTGTTGTGTTTTTAATTTTTGTTTTTATAAATCAAGTCTCCTTTTGTGCAACTTAAGCCCCTCTAGTTTGATTAGTTATTAAGTAAGCCACAACCTACTTATTTTTAACAATATTCTCACTTATTAACTAGGTTTAATATTCCTAGTTAACTTAGCGGGTTCGGGAATATTTGTGACTAAGTTTATTTTTAGGTCCCGTTAGCTCGGGCCTTTTATCCATTTTATTCCCTTAAAGCTTTTATTCACTTTTTATTTATTATTAGGATTAATTATTTAAAATCCTAATATTCCACTGGGTAAATTTTACCACTTACGGTACTTTTACCCGTCTTTTAGTGTTAACGGGGTTTAATTACTAAACCCGTTTTCGGGGTGTTACACCCATCCTTATAATTAAATAAAAAACCTACCCCACCCCCAGCCCCTTTCTTCTTCTCCATTGCATTACACAGACAACCTTCACCATCACCATATTCTCTCCTGTCAATCACACTTCTCTGCCTCACACTAAAATATCACCAATGTTTTGTAAAATTGAACGCATAATTGGTGCAATTACGGTGTTTAGATCGGCTCTGCAATTGTTACGGGAGCTGCGACTAGTGGTTCTGGCGTAGGTGGGTTTCAAACTTGTGGTGGTTTTCAAGTGAAATTAAGGGTTGGATCCATGTGATTAGGGCTTTGATGTGGTGGTTTGCAGGTGCAATTAGGGGTTATGCTGTTTGGTTCGATTTGCTCCAGGTGTAGCAGTGGTAGTGGTGGGCCGGTGCTGATGGCGAGTTGGTTGTGATGGCAGATGGTGATGATGGAAACAAGTGGTGATGATGGTCGTGGATTGTTGTTAGGGTGGAGAAGGTGGTCGTAGAAGGTGGTAAAAGTGGAGGTTTGTGTTTCATTGTTAACGGAATCTAATGGTGGTTGGGGAAGACAGTCGGCAGATGGGTTTGGTGGTGAAGAAGGAGAAAAAGAGGGTTGCGGTTTAATTTTATACAAGTAATAACTAGTAATATGACCCGCGGGCGTTGCGCCGCGGACCTATTATAAACATCAGATAGATTAGTCAATGCATTATGTGATGCATTAATCATATGAAAACGCATGTTCCAACATATCTGATCTAAGTCAATGTAACCTATATAAGCATTGCAGTTTCAACAAAAAGTAATGTAAATCAAATTTATATCGTATAAAAGAAAGGGAATCGAATTCGAGTTGGTTCGTTTAGTGAGAGTTCTACTTAAACACTACACCACCCTTACCTTTGCATCAAGACTTAGCAGAGTCGAAATATACAATAACTCAAATTTATACCGTCAATTGAAAAAAATATAATATTTGACCCGACTTGTTTCCGAACAAAATTTACGTACGTAGACCGATCGAAAACATACATAAAAATTAGCATGAACACGTATTATATTTGACCAAACTCATTTCCGAAAAAATTACATTGAAACATGACTTATACCAACACGTAAAAAAAATAAGCACATGGTAAAATACTGTTTTTTCATTTACTTCAACACGTACACCAGCAGTAAATATACATAAAAATAAGTATGAAATCTTATCATATTTAACCTGACTCGTTTTCGAAAAAAGTTACATTGAAACATAAATTTTTATTATTTACGTCGAAACGTAAATTTATACCTACGTGTATATAAATATAAGCATGTAAGAAAATAGTTTTTTTCGTTAAAGTTAAGGAATGAAAATATAGTAGGGTGTAAACTTGAAACGTTAGAATTATAGAGTTTGTAGAAAGTTTAAGGGGTGTAATTGACAATTGTCAAAGTATAAGAGTTGTTTTTGTCGGTGGCATAGGCCACCCGACCTTTCCGGGAAAAAAATTACATCAAAACATTAATTCATGTCGTTGAAGCATAAAACAAATATATAACATTTAAAAATAAGTTTGTCAATTCCCCACGCGTTGCGACTTGTCACTCGCTCTCGGAACAGAACTCAGTCATCGCGCGCTCATGTTATGTCAACATTTGTCATATTCATGAAAAAAAAACATATGAAAGTAGAAAAAAACAAAACATTTACACATTGTGGCTCCTTAAACCGCAGAATTAATCAACAATTTAGAAACTTTGTATAACAAAATCAAAACCATCACATACACTAAAGCGTTGTAGTGAGAGCATTTAAATATATTGAAAACCTTATATATAAAGAAGCGAAACCGGAAAAAAAAAGTTATCGCACACGTTGTAAATTCGCGAAAAAAGAAACTCACGTGAAAATTTCACTTATTAAAAGAGAAAAAAAAAGGCAAACTGAATATAAAAGCACATAAGAAATATTTGAAATGAGAATCGAACTCACGTCAAATGGTTAACCTAAAGCACGCCTACCACTTTGGACCATATCATATTTCTATCCAGGCTTACCTTTTTAAATTACTTAAAGTAAAAATGACATGGGTTGGCATAATCTTATTTGACACCGACTTTAGTTTTTAAGAGTATATAAAATATGGGGTATGTTTGGCATGGAGCTGAGCTTCTAGCTTTAATCTTTTAAGAAAATACTCATTATCAATAACAAGCCTTGTTTGGTTGAAGGAGCTTGAACCTTTTAGGTTAGGAGCTTGAAGCTTTTGATTGAACGCTCCTACTAGTAGCGTTTAGAAGTTTAGAATGAGCTACAAGCTTTTATGGAAAAAATGACTATTTTAACCTCTAAAGATAAATTTTTAATGCACAAACTTTTTAAATTTTTAGTTATGTCCGTTTTGGTCATTTTATACATTTTATTAAAAGTTTCAGCTACTCTGCCAAACACCAAATATATCTAAAAAGCTACAGCTACTAGCTACTAGCTACCAGCTACAGCTACAGCTATCAGCTAGCAACTTCCAGCCACCAGCTTCCAACCAATAGCCACCAGCTAGTTTTGCCAAACATACCCTTAAATAGTAATTGTGGGCCCACTTATGTTTAATGATAAATCAGATTTTTTTGTTTTATTTATTTATATTAAAAGCAAGGGTAGTTCAGTCATTTTACACTCACTTAACTGAGAAAACTAACCCCCATCTGCACCAGGGACTATCCAAGTAACAAACAATTAAACCACAAGAAACATACATGCTATTTTGAAAAGTTGGAGACTAAACATGAAAAAACGTGAAATCACAATAAGTATCCGGGCAATTAACTCTAAACTTTACATCAACATTTGCTAGAATATATCTAGCCTTCTATTCGCTTCCGTCTTGTGTCTCATTTCTTTATTCATTTGACTAACATATTAATAGAAAAAGTTAAAATATTAATTCGACAATTTTAACATATTAATAGAAAAACAGAAACATAATAAGGTAATAAAAAGGAGTGGCTAAAGAAAGGGGTGTAGACGTGTAGATGCTCGACATCTTCACTGTATTATAATCTTGTCATCCTGTCAAAAGATATCATTTCTTTTTCCAATTATTGGATATCTAGAATTAAATACAACTAATTTTTTTTTTGTTGAGTAAAGAATATCATTTTCTCAACCAATTCATTAATGAAAACTGGAGTGATATTGTAAAAGAATACTGCATGCTAGCACATTTAAACCAAAATCACAAGAAATACGAACTAAAATCATTTTTAACACTTCTACAATATACATTATCAAGGACAAAGATCAAAAGAAAGAGCTTATAAGGTGAGATTGAGAGAGAAAAATATATGTAGGGCTGTAAATGAACCGAACATTCAGCGAACAGTTCGTGAACCGTTCGACAGAAAGTTCGTTTACGTTCGTTCGTTTAGTTAATGAACGAACATGAACAAGAAATATCATTCGATTAGTTAAATGAATGAACACGAACAGATGTCTCGTTCATCAAATTGCGTTCGTGACCGTTCGGTAATGTACACGTGAACATTCGTTCATGTTCGTTTGTTTATGTTGTTCATTAAATATTTTTATTAGCTTTTATTTATTTTAGAGTAAAATAACGGACAGTCCATGTTGTTTGGAGAAATTTCATCTATAGTCCCAAACTTTTTAAAATAACATGTATGCTCCCTATGATTTGACAACTTGCTACTCGGATAGTCCCTGAAACGAATAGACATTAGTTTTCTCAGTTAAGTATGTTTGAAAAGACTAAACTACTCTTACTAGAATAAAAATTAAATAAAATAATAAGAATATAGTTATTCTTTACACACACAACACACATAAAATACATAGTTCTTTACTCTTCTCCCCTTTCTTTCGCTCTCTAACCCTAATCACCTGCTACCATCACCTATCATAACCACCACCACCACCTACCAACCACCTCCGGCTGCCACCACCATCGTAACAGCCACCACCTCCGGCGAACGGACGAGGCTTCGATTCCGATACACTCCATTCATGACTTGCTTCGACAACCACCCCACGAACTCTGAAGACAAGATTGAACCAATCGTAACTCCATAGGGACTATCCGTGCATTTTACTCTTTATTTTATCTAAGCTTTCTATATTTCTTAATTCTTATTTATCTCATTACCCAAACAAATAAAATAGGAAACCCTACGTCCACCTTGTTTATGCACCGTTCCTCTTTCCTTCTCATTATTCATATCGAAAAATACCATCGAACTTCGCCGATTTTATCTGTGTTTGTGAACCGTTCATGAACATGTTCCTTTCCAATGAACAAACACGAACAAAAAATCTCGTTCGATAAGTGTTCATGAACCGTTCATAAACACATTATATCCTTAATGAACAAACACGGACAAGGCCTTGTACGTATTCGTTCGGTTCATTTACAGCGCTAAATATATGGATTATGGAATCACGAAGAGTGACTCTCATATCATATGTCCAACTTTGGTCCTTCAACTATAATATGTCGTACAGATGCCCTCCAACATCCCACTATTCAACTATAATCTACACTTTCACCCTTGAAATCTAAGCAAATCAAATTAGGACAAAACAAAAAACTGAATTGAATTGATATATTTCAAACAGATATTATTAAATTTTGGATCAGATCAATAAAGACTTTAAAGTTTAAAGAGTATTAATTGTTTGACAAACAACCAAACAATTTCAACGAATGTTCCCAGCCCAGCCCAACCCAACCCAACCCATCCCAGCATCGCATTGCATTTGTTTGGGCCAGTGTCAGCGAATGTTTTGCACTTTTGCATGGCTTGCACTTTTACTTATATCTTGAAAGATCATGATTAGAGAATTTATTGGATCAATGCTTTTTTTTTTATTTAATTTTAACCTATAACTTTAGTTCCTCTGTTTTAAAAATGTTTTTTAATTAGTTAATTTTGTTTATACGCATGTTTAGTTCATCTACCTTAACTTTTGTAGTATACACGTTTAGTCCCTCTAAGTTCTTAATAATTAATCGTGGCTTTTTAAATTTTACTTTTTGAAGGCCATGCCACGGAATAGTGCCAGGCAGTTGTCTGGCACTTCCCACTGGCCCGTACAAATTACGATTTTACCCCTTGTTCATAATTACGATTTTACACCCAGTTCAAAATTACTATTTTGCCCCAACTTTAAAATTACAATCTTGCCATCATTAAAGCTTTTGACAAATTACACTTTTACCCCAGTCAAAATTACGATTTTGCCCCATTTCAAAATTACAGCCTTACCATCATTGTAGCTTTTGACAAATTACGGTTTTACCCACTGTCAAAATTACGATTTCCCCCCAGTTCAAAATTACAGTCTTTCCATCGATTTATTGTTTTAGCAAACCTATGGTAGTGTTTTGTTTTAATTGATTGACTCGGTGTAATTTTTATTCGTACCACGCAGCTGTCTAGCACTCGCTCATTGGTCCTGACAAATTACAAATTTGCCCCCATCTCAAAATTACATTGTTCCCATCGTTTTAGTTTTTTTTTTTTCTAGCAAACTTATAGTGTTTGTTTTTTTTTTCTAGCAAATTATGTATAGGCTTATAGCTCTGGGCCGGTCAAGTAAAAAAGGGGCCGTGTTAAAAAGATTCGATAACTGGATTTTCGTATTCTTACAAGTCCAAAAGCCTAAAGATTGTGACAATACTGAATAATCTAAAGACACCATATTGGAACACTATATATCTTACCTTTTGTATTTGTTGTGGATGTGGACGTGGATGTGTACTTTAATTCAAACTAGTGGACTTTCTCCGTACGTTGCAGCGGGGAAGTCAGTTGGTAATGGTTCGATTTAATAATGTATCAGTATAGTAATCAACCCTTCATATGGCGATCGGAAGATAAACCCCAAAAAATAAAGTCATGATACGCATAAAGGATATCGACACATGTTTTACATCGATCAAAAACCAAAAGAATATTGATAAAGGTCTCAAAAGTACAAATACCGGTACCGATGTTCGGTTGAAAGCAACATGGTACCGATGTTGTTCGAACTGTATCAGTTTTGTTCATCACTGACACTCACTATAGCTTATAATATAAAAAAGTTACTCCCCCACGCTTTGCGGCGGGAAGTCGGTTGGTATCATTTCGATTCAATAAGGTATCGATACAGTAATCGACACTTTGTATGGCGATCATAAGATAAATCCCAAAAAATAAAGTCATGATATACCTAAAAGGATATCGACACATGTTTTACATAGATAAAAAACCATAAGAATATTGATAAAGGTCTCAAAAGTACAAATACAAATACCGGTACCGATGTTCGGTTGAAATCGACATGGTACCGATGGTCGGACGGTATCAGTTTTGTTCATCACCGATACTCGCTATAACTTATGATATAAAAAAGGCACTCTATACCGCTACCAAAGTTGTTCGAACAGTGTTGATTCAGTTTGTCATAGTAAAGAACAAAAAAAAACAATTATAATTGACTCATTCAATTTTGAACAAAGCTTTTATCGAAATAGAGATAAAATAAACATGTCACAACAGTATATTCGGAGTTTTATAAAACATTACACAATATTATTAGAATAATGAAAATAGTAAACAACGTTAATTTATAAAATATCGTGTCTTTAAAAATTCTAAAAGAAAACAAAACATATTTAAGGTTAGTTATAATAATAAAATGTAAATAAACACTATAAGTTATTATTATATCCACTCAAGTTACAACAACAACAACAACAACAACAACAACAACAACAACAATATTATTATTATTATTATTATTATTAAACTCAAGTCTTCTTGAATAGTAATATGATATTTAAATATTATTATAGTTTAGCAAATTCAATGAATAGATAGAGTCAACGGTACGACAGACAGCGCTGCCTACACACGAATTTGATTCCAAAGTCGAGCAGTCTCAATTTCACTACATGATTTTAGCACATAATAATAATAATAATAATAATAATAATTATTATTATTATTATTATTATTATTATTGTTATTATTATAAAGCTCTTATACATAATCTTATGTGACATTAAACCTATTATATATATATATATATATATATATATATATATATATATATATATATATATATAGGGAAAGGTTAACATACAAAAAGGCTTATCGTACAAAAATACGCGACACGCTTAACCGTCCGATCATTGCCCTAATCACGCATAAGACACAAAATAACGCATGGGATCCATTTTTTGGTGATAATCACGCATGGGGGTTGATAATCACGCATGGGATGTGTAATTACGCACGTTATGATGGTAAAAAAAAATAATCACGCACGTTGTTTTTGTTTGTCGCGTACGATAATGTATGATAAGCCTTTTTGTACATTATACTTTCTATATATATATATATATATAACATTATAAAAACAAAATATTAAAGATTTAAAAACTATAATAATATTTAAATATTATATTACTATTCATGAAGACTTGAGTTTAATATGTATAATAATAATAATATGTATAATGTCCAAATAAAGGACATTTAGTCCAATGATATCTTGGTGTGTTAAATAGTGTCTCTACCCTTATAGGTCCGGGGTTCGAGTCACACTATGGATTTGTTGTGTACAATTAGAACCAGATTAGATTAGTTTGAAAAATATGGATTCCACTATTCCCACACCTCTAAAATCTTATTTTCACACTCCTACAGCTATACGGCCCGTATAGAAGAATCTTGCACAAAAAAAATGTTAGAGAATGTTTTTTGTCTCCATGCATATGAATTGTATAACATTATACAACCAGTATACAATGTTATATGACCCATATAACGTTATACGACCCAAACCTCATATAATGTTTATACGGACCGTATAATGTTATACGACTTAATATTTTCTCCATCTATACGAGCCGGATAACATTATACGAGTCGTATAGCATTATACGACCCAATATTTGTCAAGTCAGATTATTCTATAAGGACCGTATAACCCTATACAATTCGTATAGAGGGTGTGAAAATAAAATTTTAGGGCATCTGCCTTTATTAACACCCAAAAGTTTTAGGGCATGGCTTTATTTACCCACTGGATATTAAGCTAGAAATATAATAAGTAAAACAATGAGAAAATGTTGATACTATTGTATTGGCTATTTTATAACGCCTTTGGTTAATTTGGTGTGCAACTGTGCATGCTTATGACTTGATGGACTCTTTAAATGGGCCGACTTTGTTTTGTGCATGTTGGTGGTATGTTGTAGAGAGAATAATAACACAATAAGAGACCTACTACAATCCTACTCATAGTACTAAGGTAATTATAGAAACTAGTTTTTTTACCCTGCGCGTTGCAACGGAAGTTTACTTATCGGTATAGTACGACACTCGACAAAACAATTGAAAGAGATAACATAAAACAATGGGAAAAAACATCGAAACGTCAAGATACATATCGGGAAAAAACACTAAAAGACGAAATACTGAAAGCAAAAAAATGTCGGTGCTGATAATATCGATACCGGTAACGATATTTGTTCGGTTGGAGTCGGTTTGGTTTGTCACATTAGCGAGAAAAAAACACAAAAGAGCAAATACTAAAAAGAATAAAATTATAGGGACTAAACATGTATATTAGCAAAGTTAAAGTAGAGGGACTAAACATGTATAGTAGCAAAATTAAAATAGAAGTACCAACCAGGTACATTTACAAATCTAAAGGGTAAAAGGAGTAAAATCATTGTGGACCAATCATCTCACGACACTTGGCTATGTAGAATTGACTCACCTATATTGCCCTTTTTAAGTATACAACTTTTTTTTTGCAATTAGACACAGGAAGTTAATATTCATACACCCTTTCTCTCTATCTCTCTCTCTATACATACATAGATATATATAGAGAAATATAGAGTGTAAAAGGATGTGAGAATAAGATGTAAGAATGTGGAAGAAGTGTGAGCCTTACATAAAACATGAGTTTACAATTGCGATTAGGCTGGAGGGTGTGGTTGGAGCCCCCTAGGGGCTTTATCAGGCCACGTCAGCGCCACCTAGAATCCACCTAAGCCATGGAGCCCCTTTAATTTGCATGGTGTGGATGGAACATCATATTAAACAAAATTAAAAAAAAGTTTTCGTTGGTTTAAATCAAGTGGGCCCCTCTATAGCGCCTCTTCTCAATCTTTACCATGAGGGAGCCCCTCCTATACCCCCCCTAATTCGGACGGTGTGGTCGTATGCTATAGTTGCTGAGTTGGCGGGGGTGACGCCCCCACACCCTCCAGCCTTACAATGAGTATGATTGTTTATATGTTTCTCTTGTATCTTTGCTTAAAATTTGATTATTTATATACTATTCATTTAAAACATTTGTGTGCATATTTGGTGGTAAGTTGTGCTTAAATAGTTGTACCTTAGTCAAATATAGGATGTAAGTTGTGCTTAAGTGGTTGCACCTTAATCAAATAATAATGGTTTCATTACCTTACCAAATTCAATTTGTTTTGTATGCATGTATGATTGTAAATTGTGCTTAAGTGGTTGTACCATAATCAAATAATGGTTTCATTATCTTACCATATTCAATCGGTTTGATCCATTCAAAGTTGTGTTGTTTTATTTGTAAATTATTATTATTTATAATAATCTAATTAATTTAGCCAAAATCTTGTATAAATATAATTTGCAACATACTGATGCAATGGTTGTTGTAGTGTATGCAATATTGTTTTGTATAGTGGTAATGATATATATTATATATAGATTACGATAGACCTGTCAAACGAGAAAAAAATGACGAGGGTTCATCATAACGCGTGAGTACTAGATCAACTTAGTTATTTTATTCTATGTTTTAAGTTTTGACATTTCGGTTTAATTTCTTCGCATTAACACCGCAACTTCAGTCACTAGTACAAAAGTAAGCATTAGACGTGGTTCAAATGTATTTTTAGACGCGGTTATCTTCATAACCCCGTCTAAAAATATACACACAATGCCCACATTCCACAAACCTCACAAGATACCACTTAAATTTTTGTAAATTTTACGTCTTATTATACAAATCGCGACTAAAGTTAATTATACATATTTTAAGACGGTGTTCTGATAAAACTGCGACAAAAAATGCATCCAAAACAAATCATCCAGCCACAATCTCCATCAAAATTCTACATTTTTTAATGTTATTAATGTGATATTTAATTGTATAATTAGTAGTTATGTGTTTTTAGTTGCTTTTAATTGTTATAATTTAACTATCTTTTAATATCAAACTTTGTTTTACATAGTGTTTTATGTGTTTTTACTTGCTTTTTATTGTTATAGTTTAACTTTTTTACATTTACCACTATGTTTTGACATCAAACTTTATTTTATATATAGTAACAATTTATGTTTATGTTAAAGTTTTTATAATTATTTTTATTTAAAATTAATTTATTCTTTATTAAATGTATATAAATATTATATATATATATATATATATATATATATGGGAAGGTTCATTTGAGAAGAAATTTAATGTGAGAAGAAAAAGAAGAAATGGCATATTAGTAAAATGCTATTTCATTTATAACTCATATCATTAATTTCTCTCTTTAATTAATTAGTCAACTAATTATTAATTATCGTACATATAATCTACAAAACCTACACATATCAAAATTTTCCTACATATACCCTACACATTATAGAATTTTATCCTACACAGTCGAAATTTATCCTACACACCTCGAAATATATCATACACAACTCGTAATTTATCCTACACAACTAGTAATTTATTCTACACTTTAAATTAAGTTGTCTTTTTTTTAATTTGAAAAAAGTTTATATTTTGAAAAGGAGTTACAAATTTAATTTAACTAGTTATTAATGAGGAAGAATACATATTAATGATTTATGTAAGTTTACCAATATACTCTTATATTAAAATTAAATACAAATATTAAATGAAGTAAAATGAAGCATTCTTATTGGTTGAAACTTCTTCTTTTTTCTTCTTACAAAAAAAATCTTCTAATTTGAACCCTCCACTATATATATATATATATATATTAAATAGGTATAAATATTATATTTACATATTGATATACGTTTACATTTAGGTTAACCCTTTAGAATATACGTACCTGTCCAAAATTTATCCAATGGAGATAAATTTTTGGATTATTCCGTTCATTACAACTTTTTGAATATTCGGTCTCATTTAGGATATGTATACATTTTAATGAGATGACATTTAAGAAAAAAAATGGGAATTTAGGGGAAAAGCTGCCAAATTTTTTTAAAGAGTATACTACAATTTTACCCCCCGGGTTTAGATGCAATTGGCACTCTTACCCCCTCCCAGGAAAATTTTGATGTCTTACCCCTTAACTCTTGAAAAACATTGCAATATTACCCCCTAAGGGGTAAAACTGTAACATTACCAAAAGGGTATTTTTTGTAATCTTACCCTTATTTATATAGTAAACTTCAATATTACCCTCTATGCTTTACCTAAGACGACACGTTTAAACCCTCTTTTATTAAACTCTGGCGATATTCCAACCACCGAAGAAGCGTATTCCGACACTCCGGCGATATTCCGACCATTAGAGAAGCATCGTTCAACCTTCCATATTGTCGTCTGATCCTCTCACTCCCGTTATCTCTCTCTATCTCGTCTCTTTCTCCGTCTCTCTATCTGGTCGCTGTCGTAGGGAGCTCATCGGGAGGCAGTCTTGTCGGAGTTAAGTGCAGATGTGCTGTGAATGACTATGTGATAGCAGTTTCAGTTGGGCAATCCCAAACACCTTACAAATATCAACTCATGTCAGATTGCATCAATACTCGCTAATCAAACGGTTCATTAGATAAACAAACAACTATAATCTATAAAACACACATGTTGTGTGCAAAATGCAACATATAAATTACATTAAATGAGGCATAAAACTAACCCTTTTTTAGTACTAATGTTGGAAAAAGTGTGTTTTTGTTTTCCTTTTGAATTTACAGAACCAAATGAGCTTAAACGGGCAAAAGGAACAAATAAACAACAAAAACCAACATAAATACAATGAAAAGGAATAAACGTGACATGCCCGACCCCTCGACAGCATCCCCAAGAGCAAAAACAAGAAACAGAAGGTTGACCACGACCCATTCCCATTAGACACGGGGGCGTGGTCCGTTGTCAGCATAAAGGACAAAGCTGTGGAAGCTTCTTCGCCCACCATGGGGGAGTGCCCAGCTCAGCACGGGGCGTGGTCAACGCCAAGATTCGCAGAATCTTGGTAGAACAGATACGCTTCTGCTCACGGGGCCGTGCCCAGCGAACACGGGCCGTGTGGAACCCAATGCTGACAAAAACAATTAATGAATGAAGAGAAAGAGATGGCCACGGGGGCGTGTCTGCTGGACACGGGGCTGTGGCCGGGCTTCTGTTCAGGCTATAAATAGGGGTGCTTGGTTCACTTCAAAGACATCCCTTGGCAAACCACTACTCTCTCACTTTGCCACCACTCCACCACCACTACACCACCAACACCCACCACCATCATCCATCATCCACCTTTTGAGTGTGTAGTAGTCTCGGGATCCAAGATTGATAGTAAGAGTTCTTGTCAATCAAAGGCCATGTTTGGCTAAGTCTCTTACATCACTTGGTGAATACAAGTCTTTAATGTATTACTTTTGATTTTTAATCTTTTCGCACTTTTTATTTGGTTTTGTATTTATGACTTTAATAACTAGTTTCTTATGTTGAAAGTGAAACTTCTTTATCATTTGTCCGTGGTGTCTTGGTATTACTTTACTGTCTATATAAAGTAAAAGATTTACATCATTCATATCTTTACGGTCTATATAGAAATATGTTGGCTACCTGGTTGGCGGTTAAGGGAATGGTTTGATAAGGTTCTTGCCTTGTTCAGTGTATAGATCCTGTAAGGACCTGGGTCAAGCTTACTAGGACCTCCTTCAATACCCACTGGTATTGGATGGGGGGGGGGGGTGCGAATGGCTTGATCCCCTCATATGTAAACTACTATTAATACATTAAACCGACTACTTGGGATTGTATACCTGCTGACTCAAACCACTTAGTCGAGGGTAACGTTACCTTCAAATGTGTACTCCGATAAGTAAACGATCCAGGTGATGTTCGCTTATCGAGTTCGACCCGACTCACAAGCCTAAACGAGCCCACTATTAATATAAATTTTTAATTAATATATTGAATATGTACTCCGATAAAAAAATTATTATTTATAAAATTATGAAAAAAACTAAGTTATATATGAAATAATAATTATAATTAAAATAAAATAATTAGTGAATAATAAACTCGCCAATCTCAAGCTTGAAAAACTATCTAGGAGTCGAGCTCGAGCTTTTGAAAAAAACTAGAATTGTGTTGAGTTCAAGCTCAAACTTTCATAAGTTAATCGAACTCGAACTCAAGCTTAGTTAAGATCGGATATAACAACCATCCTAATTATTTTCGACACCCTAATATATATTAAAGTGTCCCTATATGTCCTAAAATACACCCCATATGCAAAAACGGGCCCTGAATACCTTTATTTTTATAAAAATTAAATAAAAACGAATTTTAAGCGTCTCTCGCGGGGCGCGTAAGCCACCCCTTGACCTACGCGGGCCGCGACAGCTCCAATCTCAGGCGAGTCCCCACGCCGCCACGTGTCGGACTCGTGTTAAGGCTACGTGTCAACGCAGCAAGTCTACGGCCTAGTCTATAAGACCTCGCGGGCCGCGTAGACCCTGGCCGAGTATTACGCGGGGCGCGACGAAGACAAATTTTAGCCCTATAAATTGAGGGCATCGGCTTCAGTGTCTGATCGCTCACATTTTCTTTCTCTCTCGACTTTTTGCATAATTAAAGCTATTTCCGGGTATTATACCCCCTAATTAACGAAGTTCTACCCCGTTGTAAGTATTATAACCCCGGTTACGTATTAGATACGCTGCCCGATTGATCCAGGGTTTTGTAACGGCTGTCGAGGTTATGCCTGACGTAGTCGTTGGAATGTCGCCTCGGGGAGGGTATTACTAACGTAAATGTTAAGGGTTATTATACTAACACATGTATATTTGTGTAATTAATAGATAACTACCAGGAAACCCTTAAAAGAAGTCTAAGACAGCAATGTGAGTAATCTCCTTTTTGTAAACTGTTTTTACAAAACCTTAAATATTTTACAATGCAATTAAGCAGTGATTGAGTCTTTGTAGTTCTTCAATTACTGCCTGTATGTTTCAGGATTGATAGTAGTGAATGAGTAATTGTGTAGAAATAAACATTGTAATAACTCTCAATAGTGTTAAAGAATAAAACTCTTCTTGATTAAACTGGGATTCACTCACCAGTATTTCCTACTAACAAAATGTAACGCCCTAACACGTTGAACCCAAGATTCGCAGCGGAAAACACATAATTAAAATTTCTTTAATGATATTCTTTCTTTCACTTAAATACATTAATCCCTTTCTATAATTTGATTAACAACTAACATACATATATCGAATTAAGTGACCACATACACACCCACGTACAATCCATGTCTTGACTCGATCTTCAACCGCGTACAATTCTTGATGAAACATCCAAAACCCTGTACAACCTGCAGTCACCACATTCAATCTCATCATTAGTAACCGGTGACATGATACAAAAATATTAACACATGCATAATAAAGCGTCCACATATCATGCTTTCTCTTATACTAGCTCCTTCATCCATCCATTCGATCACTCGCATCGGATTGCAGAGTCAACCTTTACTTCCATTGTTAACCTGCGTATGCTTCACATTAATTCTCAATAGAAAAACGGTTAGTATCATTAGCTTCCTTTCATATGGACGTGTCCTCAAATACGCATAACTCGTCTTATTCATTCAAGCATATAATTAAATACCTCTCTCAAGCATGTATTCATTTTCTATTCACACCCGTACTTACAATTTACATCCTACATATATAACTTCTTAATTCAACTTTATGCATAATTCATTATGTAAGTTCCGTTTCTTACCCAAACTTAATCGAATCTCTTTCTTAACCACTTCCGACTCATTTCCACTAAAACTTAACTTAGTAACAACAACGATTCATATCTTCTTATATTACATTCAATAATTACCATATATCATAAATACATTACCAAACAAAAGGGTAAGTTTGGAGTTCACTTACCTCGTGCGTCCGAGTTCAAGCATAGCTTCCATGTTTATCCTTGGCCCATCGCCTTCCATGCTTGTGTCCATGTTGACATAACTCCTGTCCGTACATGTCATCACATTCATCATAACATGATTAGCATACATGAGCATACATACCTTTTAATGAAGGTTTCTTGCCATATCATCTTATCAAACTAATTTCCCACTTGTAATCCATTCAAAACACATTCCTTATACAAATCTATTGTCTAATACATCATCAACACATTCCACAAACATTTATTCATTATTAGCATACAATCCAACTTATCATTTTCTCCTAAGCATTTCATCAAACACTTGGTGTGCATATCACTTTCTAAGCATAATGTACAAGTGCTTTAAGCATGTTCTTCCCTATTTCATCTTATGAACCATCACATTCAAGCAAAACCTCATAATCATAATTTCCACATCAAGTTTATCTATCTCAGTCTACCATATAACACCCTACACATCACAAGATCACATTATAACATCTACAAGTTCATCATGATCATCATCTTCACACTCATGCAATGGGTTTCATTCTAAATCACCAAATTACTTGAAATTGTTCATAACACAAGTTCTATTTGGTGTTTCTAACACATCTACATGCTTAATTTCATACAATTTCATGGATTGATCATAACCCACTTCAAACAAGATTATCAAATCTAAGTTTTAAGACATACCTTATGATCCCCTTGTGAAGGTGATCGTTAATTCATGTTCGGTTGTGAATTTGGGCTTCGTTTAGCCTTTCAATTTGGAGAATTGATGAAGTTTAGGGTTTTGGCTCCATGGGAGCCTTCCCTGCTCGATGATGAACACACACACACGATGCGTGTGTTTGTGTGTGTGTTATTTTCTTTTTAATAAAACAACTTTCAAGTTGCTTACTTTGGTCCCTCATGTTTCGTTTTATTTAAATAAGGCTACAACCCTTCGTTTAATACCAACGATACTAATATTCAACTAGGTTAATTATTCCTAGTTAATATTCATTTACGGGTTCACTTTTACCCCTAACAGTATTTTTACCCGTTCCTTTGTATTAACCGGGTTTAAATTACCAAACCCATTTTTGGGGTGTTACACAAAATATTTTTAAACACGTTTCAGGTAACAAAATGTGAAAGCCAACTAAAAGCCAGCTGGACAACACTGAAGGCTTGGAAAAAGTGGCTATAAAAGTTACCTAAATAAAAGAAGAGGTTTTATTCAATAAAATAGGGATTTTCCCTATGAAAATGTTTGTAATGAAAACTTGGGTTTTATCCCAATATGTTTAATATTATTAAAGTGTGGTATTTACTCTGATAAAATATTTTCTAACTACGGTCCTGATAAAATTTCCGCTGCCAAAATAATAAATACCGATACCACCAAAACTGGTCTCGCAGCCGCCCGTTCCTGGGACAAATAGGGGACGGGGGTTGCTACATCGGACTCGGGACTCGTTAGCACCGATACCCAATACTAAAATATCGATCCACCCTAAAGTTTATTTCTTCCCGCCCAACACAATTACGATTCACCCTGAAATATATTTCTTCCCGCCCATCACAAAATCCCAAACTTCTTTTATCTTTTGAAACCTACCCCAAAATTAAACATGACGACCTTTCTTTTTGAAACCCAAGATCCAGCAGAGAGCAAGGCAATCTTCCCAATCGCTGTGCGGGTACACTGTCATGCCATCATGAAGGAATCTTCAAGTCAAAGCCAGAGACGCCGACTGCAATCCCGATAGTCAATAAAGCAAAACGCGACGAAAAGGTATGGATCACAAAAAATAGGTTAACTTTGCTATACTATTCCCCTCTGTTGCTATGTAGAAATCTTTGTTTGCTTCAGTTTTGTGGATACATGCGATTCCGATTTTTTTAATCTTGTTTTTAGTTTTTGTTTTTTTATTTAATAGCTTGATTGGAATCTTATTAATTTCTTATTGCCCTGTATCTAGTTCCTCTGTTCCAATTCATACTTGCGTTGAGGGGTCTTTTTTTTTGTGGGGATTTCAAAGTTGGTGCTTTTTTTAGAACAGAGTTTGCTTTTAAGTAGAATACATTTATTGTTTTCATTTTGCTTTTTCTGTCGGATAACAAACATCATATATTTATGTGGTATGTTTAAGTCTACCTCTGTATTCTTTTGTTTCTACTATTTAATTGATTAATGTTTTCACTTGTTATATCAACACGATTTATGTTACTAACAGTAGTAGTATCGGCAGATAATGTGAACTGCTCTATTACTGTTATTGTACCATCATGTGATTATATTATTGTTGCTTCATTAAAACAAGTCATATTAAAGTAAATAAGTGGTAAACTAGAAACCTTAGTTTAATCACATAATGGGCACTGGATTCTTATTTCGATTGAGCCACCCATATCTCTAATCCTCAACCAGCACCACGTCTTTGTTTTAGAATAAGATGGTTGTGGTCTGCTATCGTTATGAATAAGATGGTAGAGAAGGTTGCTGTAAGTTTTTGATGGCTTGGTTTTGTTCCATGTGTTTTTTAGTTCATTGTTTGTTGTTTTGATCTATTGAAGTTCATTTGTTTGCAGTTGTGATGGTGTTATTGATCCTAACTCCTACCAATGAAATCTGATTAGTTAAGTGGGATACCCCATTTGAATAATGCTAGGAAACACAAGTACCTGGAAGCCCTTGATAGGCAAGTCAAATAGTATATTTATATCTTCGCCAAGTTCATTTTCTACGTAAGTTTTTATTTTATTTGAGTTGTCGATCTCAGGAGTGACCTTGGAAAAGCTATTGAAATTCTCGTAAAGGATTTGAAGGTCTTTTCTACCTTTAATGGACAACTCTTTAAGGGAAATCAACCAGCTGCTAACACTTGACAACTTTAGGTGCTTATTTGAACATTTGTATGTATTGGGATAGCAAATCAACGTTGCAAAAATCCACATCAATTAAAACTCTTATTTACTGATCAGCATGAGAAGCTTCAGGTAATATCAAGTTAAGATTGTTTTATGTGTTGGTTGCCTGAATAGGTTAATAGATAGCTTTTATTTGGTATACTGTCATGGGCCAGTTTTATTCTTTGTTTGCTAGCCAACTATGTAATTGTGTGTTGTAGCCTAACTGACATTAAGATTATATGGAAAAGGCTTAATTTGTTCGGGACTTTGGGTTAAGGCTCCATATATCATCAAACGAATATTTTGCAATCTTTTGGTAGTGTAAAAGAAAATATCTTAAATCTGAAATGATAAAGCATACTTTGGTAGAAATCTTGGCTTTCCCACTAGTAGAATCAAGCTAATATGCCTTGTATAAAAATGGACCTGGGGAATTTTATTAGATTAAAAACTTGCGTCATTTTCACATAAATGATTATGATGTTTTGTGTGCAGGTTATAAACTTCCCCATACCATTTAACTACTAGTTACATTTTAAGCTTTGGTTATGTATAGATTCATAACTAACTTGCTTTTTTACTACTTCCAAAACAGAAATTTCACTTAGTCGTTTTTTGTTTGTCTTGTTGATAGTTGATGACGTGTTCATTATATATCATGAAATGTGAAAAGAGATTGAAGAGGAACATGCAAGAAAAAAAGAGTTGAGCTTAAAGCTATGTTAAAGATATTGACGGCCACCGACGAAACTTGGTGCAGACACGAAGTAGGCTACGAATGAAGAAATAGAAAAGACAAGGAAGGAGATGCCTTTTTTTTTAACGGGCTGGGTGTTTCTTGGTTTAAATGTAGTTTTTTTTATGGATAGTAATATAGTTTTGAATAGATTAAGTAATGATTGTTATTTTACCCGTGTAAACTTTCGGGTTGAATGTGTATTGGGTCGATTTGAGCTTGTTCGGATTATTATGTTGAATATATATATGAATTGATTGTTTGAAATTTAGACTGCAGTTTTTTTTTATTTTTTACTACAAATTATTATTTTTATTTGTTTAAAATTTAATTGCATATTTTTTTACACAATTGCTTATAAGTCGCGGTTCCTCTAACACCGACTAAAAGCTGATATAAAATTATAAAGTGATTTTAAGTCACGGTTTAAAACACCGACTAAAAACATTTTCCAAAAAGTAGTAACAATTTTTAAGTCGCGGTGGTGTATTTTAAGACGGGGTTTAACAAACCGCGTCTAATAAACAATACTTTTTTAGCCACGACATTTTAAGTCGGGGTTCAAAACCGCGACTAAAAACTATTTTAACCGCGTCTAATGGTCGCTTTTGTACTAGTGAGTGTCAGCGGTCGCTAACAGTAGTGTGGCATTACTGCTCACCCCTGCCGCAATGCGGGGGTTCTGAATACTAGTTTATTTTACATAAGAACATTACAAAATAAACACATTGTTATTAGTTTAGACGTAATGTTGTAACTACTATTAGGAATTTGATTATTGTGACATCGACATAATAAATGGAATAAAGACGAATACGCCAACTCAAAATGTATAAAAACTAGTTTTTTTTGCCATGTTCGTGTAGCGAGACACTAAGCCAAATATTTCTCCCTGATAACATGTGTGTTTCGGTTAGTTATACATACTACTCATAACACAATATCAAAATAAATTACACCGAGTCAACCAATTAAACCAAAATATTACCATACTTTGCTAAAAAAACTAAAATGATGGAAATACTATAATTTTAAACTGGGAGCAAAATTATAATTTTCAAGACAAATGAGTGTGTGCCAGACAGCCGTTTGACACAAATAAAAATTACATCGAGTCAACAAATTAAAACATAACACTACCATAGTTTTGTCAAAAAAAAAAAAAAAAAATTAAAACGATGGCATGACTATAAGTTTACACTGTGGGTAAGATCGTAAGTTGACAGGAAATAAAACAAAAACGATAACAAAAATATAAATTTGAACTGAGGACAAAATCATAATTTGGCTGGGAGGGAATAAAAAACAAAATCAATGATAAAATTGTAAATTTAAATAGGGCAAAATCGTAATTTAACTGGACCAACAGTTGTAATACCATAAAGGATCTCCGATGAATATTATCGTTACACCATAAGGTCTCATCCAAACATCTAAAAACAATTGTACTCCAAAATCAAGGTTAAACAATAACATTAGATGTTCAATAATGAAAATGCTATTAAAATAAAAAAACACATGCACCAATAAATCGTTCATAGAGAAACAAAAGCAGAGCAAAAAATCGAATTCAAACGACGAAGTAAGCCGCTGTCTTCAACGACGGAAGGAAACCCCCAAAAAAGGGCATGCAACAACAAATCCTTAAAACCAACACAAAACCCCAACATTAAACTCTAAAAAGAACCTCCGAAGCGTAATGCGTCATTTCTAACGATGCCAAAACACACGTAAATAATCGAAAAGAAGACAACAACAACAACAAGAATCTACCTGTAAACATCTCAGAGGCCAAGGACCGGAAGAAGTTCGACCATCGCAGGCGACGTCGTCAAAGAGGCGGTGGGAATTCGTCGGTCGCAAAAAGAGTGGAAACTTCAAAGTGAACTTAAACCCTACTAAAACACAGACTTAAAGAAAACAACTTACAAAGCCAAGCGTACAAACCTAAGAAGCACACTAAAGAACTAATGTGTGAGGTACAACTAGGAGAAACACAAGTATGTTGCAAATTGATAATGTATGAATTTGATTGAACTAACCTTTTCTATTTGCAATATTTTTTAAATATTTGCTATATGTTATCTGTATTTACAGCAACTCATTAATAGTTTTTCTTCTTTTCTTTATAGAAAATAGATATAACCGATAGATAGGTTAATGTTCCTAATTTGCTAGTCCCTCGAATAACAATGTCATCGTTAATTCGTCGACGATATTCATAATTCATACACCCATCTGCCCTGATCTTCTTCTAAAAATATACTACTGAGACTTCTATCAGTGATCTCTCGCTAATCCCTTGTGGTGATACACTAGTAAAATCCTTACCGACGCCCTTTTTCTCCACAGGCCTTAAGTGTTAGAATTTACCCTTACTAATGGAAGACCAACGGATCGTTTAGACGTTGAAGGTCCTTTGATGTATGTAAAAGTATCTAAAATTTGATAAAGCAATATTATTCCATATATAAATAAGCAAACTTTTTGTGCATAACAACTTGTAACTTATGCTTTGAGAGTTTTTCAAAAAAAAAAAAAAATTGATTTTTTACTTTTAACCCAAAGGTTTTTACCTTTTGCAATTTTAACCCTACATAATTTGTTTTTTTAACTTTAACCCAAAACTCTTCATTATTTGCAATTTAACTTCACAACTTTTGTCACTTACACTTTTCATCTTTGGCAAATTTTCGGTTTATGTATAGTTCTAAATTTTTCGAGTTAATTCGACGCAACGTACGAATGCAGTTCAACTTTTTTATGTTTTGTTTCAAATTTTGCAAGTTAACACGGCGCAACGTGCATGTGTGGTTCAACTTTTTTACCTATATTTTTTCATGTTTGACAGGTTCGTCGCAACACGCACATCCTAGGTCGAGTCAGTGTTGGTGGTCGATAACGGTTGTGTGACATTAGTACTATTTGACACCGTTTTACGTCCCGCCGCAACACGGGGTGTGCTTTGAGGGTTTTCCAAAGAAAAAATGGTTATGTATATAGTTGTCGTAACCTTGGCTTTGGGGGTTTTCCAAAAAAAAATGATTTTTTTTTTACTTTTTACCCTAAAGTATTTTATAAATTACTTTTAACCCAAAACTATTTGTTTTTTTACTTTTAACCCAAAACTTTTTATCTTTTCCAATCTATTCTCACAACTTTTTTTTACTTTCAACTTTGGTCCTATATAGTTTTCATTTTCCGCAAATTTTTCGCTTTATGCTTGGTTCTAAATTTTGTGACTTAACACATCACAACGTGCGTCTTTGATTTAACGTTTTTACGTTTCGTTCTAAATTTTGCGACTTAACACGACGCAACGTGCGTGTGTGGGTGAACGTTTTTTACATCGTCTATTTGTCCCTGTTTGACAGGTTTAACATAACGTGGCGGGTCCTAGATCGACTGCGTCTTTGGTTTAACCTTTTTTACGTTTCGTTCTAAATTTTGCGAGTTAACACGACGCAACGTGCGTCTGTGGGTGAACGTTTTTACATTGTCTATTTCTTCCCCGTTTGACAGGTTTAACATAACGTGCTGGTCGTAGATCAACTTAGTTATAACTAAAGAATTCCCGCCGCATTGCGGCGGGTCTCAATCCTAGTTTTTATGAAATGTTAATAATTACAAGTGTTAAAACTAATGGTTTAAGAAAATAAAGTATATAAAAGTCATTTGAGATAAACCAAAAAGTGGATAAAACTAGATTTAAATGAAAAGGTTAACAATTGCAATTGAATTTTTGTATTTGTACTTTCAACAATATTGTTCTCAAATCAATGTATGTGATAAGTTGTCGATAATTCTGTCAACCCATTCTAAGCTAAACAAATAAACCCACTTATTTAATCCTTCTTCATGACAACATTTTCAAATGAATTATTTATTTGTTGTCAGCGATCACCATATATAACAAATAATTTAAAGACACTTAATTCCATTTACAATATTCTTAAAGATAGTTGTCTATATCCCTCAAAAATATGCATGAAAGAAAACATATAATATCATCAGTAACTCACAAACCATACGATCTTAATAAAAACGGGAAAAAATGGTGTTTAAAGTAAACTTGACAATCAAGTGACGGAACCAAGAGTTCTTAGTAACTTAGTAAGCGGGTCAACCTTATTTTCTCTATTATCCGGCGAGTGTGACTAAAACCCTGGAGGATATCAAATCGTTGGGTTATTTGTGTATTAAGAATAGATCTTCCTTTATATATTTGTCTTGGAAAGATTAGTGTAAGTTTGCTTTGTAATCTCTTTATGTTGTTTTGCTATAGCGTCTTGCTAGTAGCGCTTTTTCAATGAGATTTGCCGTCCCCAAAAAACTAAGCGGGTCAACCTATAATTTCTTCTCTACCGACTACAAAGTATTGTTCTAATTCACGGTTTTTCTTAAGGAAACTCACATTTGATAAAATAATTATGACAAATTTGGGTGCGGCTGGAAGGTTAGCGGACTCTCTTGACATGGGTTTCCATCGATGTTACGTTTTGTGTTCAAATACAAGGTGATGGTTCTTTAGAAAAAAACGATAGATCTATAGAATAAAAAAGGTTGATCCTTTCATGATATTTGAAAATGAGATATCAACTGTAGAAATGACACACGAGTTTTTGACTTAACGTAATATAAAGCAATACATACATGCACAGTATGACAGTAGTGAAAAACTAACCCTTGGTGATTTAAACATGATGTTATTTATTGTCAACAATTTCCACTGATGATGGCTCTTGGAAATAATACTCTTCATGTTCATGACATTTGAAGTTGAAATAATAGCAGAAAAAATATAGACGAATCTTTATTTATTGTCTACTTACAGAGATTGAAAACCTTGTGGTTGGTGAATAAAAATCAGAATAATATGAGCATATTCTTTATTATGAGTTTTCTTAACTTTGTCTTACATTTTGTATGTGTTTTAATTTAATAATAATTAACAGTTTGATGTTTTGTTGTAGGCTGTGGAGTTAGGATGCCAGCCTAGTAGTGAGAACCTTTCCTAGTGGACACACACCAAAAAGGAGCATCGAGAAGTGTTAACACAATATTTTACGTATATTCTAATACTCCCCTGCAGTCTAAAGAGAAGGATCACAGATGTTGAGACTGGATCAAAATTCGTCGAAGAGAACCTTTGGTAATCCTTTAGTGAAAATCTCAGCAATTTGATATCTTGAGAGAACATGGAGCACCCGGACATGACCTTTAGCCACCTTCTCTTGGAGAAGTGAATGTCACTTTCAATGTGTTTAGTACGTTGATGTTGAATGGGTTTACCGGTGAGATAGATAGTACCAACATTGTCACAATAGACGAGAGTAGGGGTGTTCAAAAAACTCGTGGCTCGCAGCTCGCTCGAAACTAGCTCGAAAAAAGCTCGAAGAAAGCTCGGCTCGAAATTGGCTCGGTTTTTAACGAGCCAGCTCGGCTCGGTTTGTAAACGAGCCGAGCTCGAGCTTGGTCTGGCTCGGCTCGTGAGCTCGCGAGTTGGCTCGATAAGGTTTACATCCTTCATTTTTTTGTCCCACATCGCTTAGAAAACAAAAACTAAGGGAGTATTTCCCCTATAAAAGATGGTAAAGACAATGTACAAAGTGAATTAACTATTTATACTTGCATATTTAGCCATATGGTTAAATTAAATGGCAATTATAGCCCTTAGTCTATGAAGAAATTCATTTTTAAGGGCTTTTTAAGTAGAAAATTGTGCGGTTTTTTGTTAGTTCGAGCCGAGCCGAGGTAGCTCGAATTCTTATCGAGTCGAGCTCGAGCCTCAAATCTCAGCTCGATTTGAAATTCGAGCTCGAGCCGAGCCAGCTCGAATCGAGTTCGAGCCGAGCTCGAGCTGGGTCTAGCTCGATTCGACTCGGCTCGGCTCGGCTCGGCTCGTTTACAGCCCTAGACGAGAGTGGCATGTCTGGGTGGGTGAAGTAACTCAAGGAGTAAATTTCAAAGCCAACTACTTCCGAAGCCACATTAGCAACACCCCGATACTCTGCTTCAGCACTAGAACGAGATAATGTGGGTTGGCGTTTAGAGGACCAAGAAAGAAGGTTGTCGCCCATATATACGCAATACCCGAAAGTGAAACGTCGTGTGTTGGGGCAAGCTCCCCAGTCCACGTTAGTGTAAGAGACCAATGGAGTGGCTTGGGACCATTGGCGAAGCTTGACCCCCCGTTTTTTTTTCCAAAACCGGGGGTGCGAAAAAGTATATACCTAAAAAATCTATACGAAGTTACTGTTCATAACACTACGCATCGAAAAGTTCGGGAGGGGGGGGGGCGCCCCCTCCCGCCCCAAGTAAGCTGCGCCACTGCTTGGGACGGGTGAAGATGTAGCCTAAAGGATATGGTTCCCTTGGATGTATCTAAGGTGGTGTTTGTTTTTTGCTAGAAGCACTTCAGAACCTCTTATGTCTGCGCCGCGCAGACCACGCGCAGACATAAGGGTCTGCAGCTTGTTTGTTTTCTCGCAGACCTTTCATTAAAAAAGGTCTGCGAGACCTCTGCTTCAAACAGACATTGAACCTTGTCTTCGAAGGTCTGCACACCTCTTCTCCCTCTTCTCACCTTCTCCTCTTCTCCCTCCAGACACCACCTCCTCTGTCACCACCTCCGCCGCCGCCGCCCACCTCCACTCCGCCACCACCTCCCACCCCTGCTCCCCAAATCGTCACCGTCACAAATCCGCCAGACACCTCCATCTGCCACCACCTGCACCACCACAACCTCCACCTCCATCCGCTGCCACCATCACACCTCCGACACCCATCACCTCCGACACCCATCACCTCCACCTTCAACAATCACCACCTCCACCTCTGAAATCATAACCACAACCACCGCCGTCATCATCTGTTATCATCATCATCCTCGTACTCTCTCTCTCTCTGGATCTCTCTATCTCTCTGGATCTCTCTCCTCCCTCGATCTCTCTCTCTTCAGAAACCCCCAAATCGAAATTAGGGTTTCGGTTGGGTGGTGGCTAAAGTGGTGGTGCTTGGTTGTGGTGAAATTAGGGTTTCGGTTGGGTGGTGGCTGAAGTGGTGGTGGTTGGTTGTGGTGGTGGAGGTGGACGGTGGTTGTGGTGGTAGAGGGAGGGAGAGAGAGATCAGACAGATGTTGTGTGTGTAAAGTGTGTGTTTGTGTGTGTGTTGAGAAGATCTTTTGTAGAATAAAAAAAACCCTCTTCTCCTTGCAGACTGCAGACATTTGGTCCACCTCTTCTCCTGCAGATGCCTGCAGATGTGGTCCGCAGACTGCAGACCTTTTCCCGCAGAAAAAACAAACAGAACCTAAGAATCCGCTTTAAAGCATGGATATGTGTGATTATTGGAACATGCATATGAATGCACACTTGTTGAACGACATAAAAAAAGTCTGAGTTGCGTGAAAGTGAGATATTGGAAGGCGCCCGCAAGACTTCGATATTTCTTGATGTCATCCAAAAGTGTACTAGATTTGCTGCTTAACTTTTGTTAAGTGAGGCTCTCTTTTTTATTACCCTTTAGGCTTTATGTTTTAACAAATATATTTCTATATTACAAAGCAATTCATACTATGTTTAACATAAACTTTATATTTAACAAAAAATATCTTATAAACATAGTTATAAGAGATTATTTTTAAAGTCAAAATCATTTATTTTTTTAAACCAAAACTTAGGGGGTGTTTGGTGTTGCGTTTTCAAAATTGATTGTGCGTTTTCAAAACTGCGTTTTGAAAAAGCATGTAGGTACATGCTTCTCCAAAACTGCGTTTTGGAGGCAGATAATCATTTTTTCATCCAAACACTTCTTTAGATTATTTATGTTTTACAAACGCAATAATCAAATAATCACTTCAAAACGTAATCCCAAACAATCTCTTAATGCTTTTGTTTTTTCTTCCGCATCCAAATTTAATGTTTGATCATAAATTCATAAGTAGATAGCCGATATGATTAGTTAAACTTATGATGCATCTTACATCATTTACTAAGTAATATATTTGTATTCCTTTTAACAAAATTACGTGTATATCATTAATACTCCATAAACCTTTGGTTTAAGATTACTTAGTTATAGTTACATTTAATTAGCGCATTATCGTAACCGGTACCCTTATTTGTTTTTATTGTTTCCAATCACTTAAAATGCGTCTTGATGTATAATAGTCTAACGAGCTAAACATACACTGAATGAATTCTCACAGCGGTGAATTATATCGAGTGTCGGTACTATGATTAGACCGAACTGATACCGTTCTAACAACATCGGTACCGCGGTGCATCCCCCTAGACCCTAGTTTATTTACATTTATTGTCTACTTACAGAGATTGAAAACCTTGTGGTTGGTGAATAAAAATCAGAATAATATGAGCATATTCTTTATTATGAGTTTTCTTAACTTTGTCTTACATTTTGTATGTGTTTTAATTTAATAATAATTAACAGTTTGATGTTTTGTTGTAGGCTGTGGAGTTAGGATGCCAGCCTAGTAGTGAGAACCTTTCCTAGTGGACACACACCAAAAAGGAGCATCGAGAAGTGTTAACACAATATTTTACGTATATTCTAATACTCCCCTGCAGTCTAAAGAGAAGGATCACAGATGTTGAGACTGGATCAAAATTCGTCGAAGAGAACCTTTGGTAATCCTTTAGTGAAAATCTCAGCAATTTGATATCTTGAGAGAACATGGAGCACCCGGACATGACCTTTAGCCACCTTCTCTTGGAGAAGTGAATGTCACTTTCAATGTGTTTAGTACGTTGATGTTGAATGGGTTTACCGGTGAGATAGATAGTACCAACATTGTCACAATAGACGAGAGTAGGGGTGTTCAAAAAACTCGTGGCTCGCAGCTCGCTCGAAACTAGCTCGAAAAAAGCTCGAAGAAAGCTCGGCTCGAAATTGGCTCGGTTTTTAACGAGCCAGCTCGGCTCGGTTTGTAAACGAGCCGAGCTCGAGCTTGGTCTGGCTCGGCTCGTGAGCTCGCGAGTTGGCTCGATAAGGTTTACATCCTTCATTTTTTTGTCCCACATCGCTTAGAAAACAAAAACTAAGGGAGTATTTCCCCTATAAAAGATGGTAAAGACAATGTACAAAGTGAATTAACTATTTATACTTGCATATTTAGCCATATGGTTAAATTAAATGGCAATTATAGCCCTTAGTCTATGAAGAAATTCATTTTTAAGGGCTTTTTAAGTAGAAAATTGTGCGGTTTTTTGTTAGTTCGAGCCGAGCCGAGGTAGCTCGAATTCTTATCGAGTCGAGCTCGAGCCTCAAATCTCAGCTCGATTTGAAATTCGAGCTCGAGCCGAGCCAGCTCGAATCGAGTTCGAGCCGAGCTCGAGCTGGGTCTAGCTCGATTCGACTCGGCTCGGCTCGGCTCGTTTACAGCCCTAGACGAGAGTGGCATGTCTGGGTGGGTGAAGTAACTCAAGGAGTAAATTTCAAAGCCAACTACTTCCGAAGCCACATTAGCAACACCCCGATACTCTGCTTCAGCACTAGAACGAGATAATGTGGGTTGGCGTTTAGAGGACCAAGAAAGAAGGTTGTCGCCCATATATACGCAATACCCGAAAGTGAAACGTCGTGTGTTGGGGCAAGCTCCCCAGTCCACGTTAGTGTAAGAGACCAATGGAGTGGCTTGGGACCATTGGCGAAGCTTGACACCCCGTTTTTTTTTCCAAAACCGGGGGTGCGAAAAAGTATATACCTAAAAAATCTATACGAAGTTACTGTTCATAACACTACGCATCGAAAAGTTCGGGAGGGGGGGGGCGCCCCCTCCCGCCCCAAGTAAGCTGCGCCACTGCTTGGGACGGGTGAAGATGTAGCCTAAAGGATATGGTTCCCTTGGATGTATCTAAGGTGGTGTTTGTTTTTTGCTAGAAGCACTTCAGAACCTCTTATGTCTGCGCCGCGCAGACATAAGGGTCTGCAGCTTGTTTGTTTTCTCGCAGACCTTTCATTAAAAAAGGTCTGCGAGACCTCTGCTTCAAACAGACATTGAACCTTGTCTTCGAAGGTCTGCACACCTCTTCTCCCTCTTCTCACCTTCTCCTCTTCTCCCTCCAGACACCACCTCCTCTGTCACCACCTCCGCCGCCGCCGCCCACCTCCACTCCGCCACCACCTCCCACCCCTGCTCCCCAAATCGTCACCGTCACAAATCCGCCAGACACCTCCATCCGCCACCACCTGCACCACCACAACCTCCACCTCCATCCGCTGCCACCATCACACCTCCGACACCCATCACCTCCGACACCCATCACCTCCACCTTCAACAATCACCACCTCCACCTCTGAAATCATAACCACAACCACCGCCGTCATCATCTGTTATCATCATCATCCTCGTACTCTCTCTCTCTCTGGATCTCTCTATCTCTCTGGATCTCTCTCCTCCCTCGATCTCTCTCTCTTCAGAAACCCCCAAATCGAAATTAGGGTTTCGGTTGGGTGGTGGCTAAAGTGGTGGTGCTTGGTTGTGGTGAAATTAGGGTTTCGGTTGGGTGGTGGCTGAAGTGGTGGTGGTTGGTTGTGGTGGTGGAGGTGGACGGTGGTTGTGGTGGTAGAGGGAGGGAGAGAGAGATCAGACAGATGTTGTGTGTGTAAAGTGTGTGTTTGTGTGTGTGTTGAGAAGATCTTTTGTAGAATAAAAAAAACCCTCTTCTCCTTGCAGACTGCAGACATTTGGTCCACCTCTTCTCCTGCAGATGCCTGCAGATGTGGTCCGCAGACTGCAGACCTTTTCCCGCAGAAAAAACAAACAGAACCTAAGAATCCGCTTTAAAGCATGGATATGTGTGATTATTGGAACATGCATATGAATGCACACTTGTTGAACGACATAAAAAAAGTCTGAGTTGCGTGAAAGTGAGATATTGGAAGGCGCCCGCAAGACTTCGATATTTCTTGATGTCATCCAAAAGTGTACTAGATTTGCTGCTTAACTTTTGTTAAGTGAGGCTCTCTTTTTTATTACCCTTTAGGCTTTATGTTTTAACAAATATATTTCTATATTACAAAGCAATTCATACTATGTTTAACATAAACTTTATATTTAACAAAAAATATCTTATAAACATAGTTATAAGAGATTATTTTTAAAGTCAAAATCATTTATTTTTTTAAACCAAAACTTAGGGGGTGTTTGGTGTTGCGTTTTCAAAATTGATTGTGCGTTTTCAAAACTGCGTTTTGAAAAAGCATGTAGGTACATGCTTCTCCAAAACTGCGTTTTGGAGGCAGATAATCATTTTTTCATCCAAACACTTCTTTAGATTATTTATGTTTTACAAACGCAATAATCAAATAATCACTTCAAAACGTAATCCCAAACAATCTCTTAATGCTTTTGTTTTTTCTTCCGCATCCAAATTTAATGTTTGATCATAAATTCATAAGTAGATAGCCGATATGATTAGTTAAACTTATGATGCATCTTACATCATTTACTAAGTAATATATTTGTATTCCTTTTAACAAAATTACGTGTATATCATTAATACTCCATAAACCTTTGGTTTAAGATTACTTAGTTATAGTTACATTTAATTAGCGCATTATCGTAACCGGTACCCTTATTTGTTTTTATTGTTTCCAATCACTTAAAATGCGTCTTGATGTATAATAGTCTAACGAGCTAAACATACACTGAATGAATTCTCACAGCGGTGAATTATATCGAGTGTCGGTACTATGATTAGACCGAACTGATACCGTTCTAACAACATCGGTACCGCGGTGCATCCCCCTAGACCCTAGTTTATTTACATTTATTGTCTACTTACAGAGATTGAAAACCTTGTGGTTGGTGAATAAAAATCAGAATAATATGAGCATATTCTTTATTATGAGTTTTCTTAACTTTGTCTTACATTTTGTATGTGTTTTAATTTAATAATAATTAACAGTTTGATGTTTTGTTGTAGGCTGTGGAGTTAGGATGCCAGCCTAGTAGTGAGAACCTTTCCTAGTGGACACACACCAAAAAGGAGCATCGAGAAGTGTTAACACAATATTTTACGTATATTCTAATACTCCCCTGCAGTCTAAAGAGAAGGATCACAGATGTTGAGACTGGATCAAAATTCGTCGAAGAGAACCTTTGGTAATCCTTTAGTGAAAATCTCAGCAATTTGATATCTTGAGAGAACATGGAGCACCCGGACATGACCTTTAGCCACCTTCTCTTGGAGAAGTGAATGTCACTTTCAATGTGTTTAGTACGTTGATGTTGAATGGGTTTACCGGTGAGATAGATAGTACCAACATTGTCACAATAGACGAGAGTAGGGGTGTTCAAAAAACTCGTGGCTCGCAGCTCGCTCGAAACTAGCTCGAAAAAAGCTCGAAGAAAGCTCGGCTCGAAATTGGCTCGGTTTTTAACGAGCCAGCTCGGCTCGGTTTGTAAACGAGCCGAGCTCGAGCTTGGTCTGGCTCGGCTCGTGAGCTCGCGAGTTGGCTCGATAAGGTTTACATCCTTCATTTTTTTGTCCCACATCGCTTAGAAAACAAAAACTAAGGGAGTATTTCCCCTATAAAAGATGGTAAAGACAATGTACAAAGTGAATTAACTATTTATACTTGCATATTTAGCCATATGGTTAAATTAAATGGCAATTATAGCCCTTAGTCTATGAAGAAATTCATTTTTAAGGGCTTTTTAAGTAGAAAATTGTGCGGTTTTTTGTTAGTTCGAGCCGAGCCGAGGTAGCTCGAATTCTTATCGAGTCGAGCTCGAGCCTCAAATCTCAGCTCGATTTGAAATTCGAGCTCGAGCCGAGCCAGCTCGAATCGAGTTCGAGCCGAGCTCGAGCTGGGTCTAGCTCGATTCGACTCGGCTCGGCTCGGCTCGTTTACAGCCCTAGACGAGAGTGGCATGTCTGGGTGGGTGAAGTAACTCAAGGAGTAAATTTCAAAGCCAACTACTTCCGAAGCCACATTAGCAACACCCCGATACTCTGCTTCAGCACTAGAACGAGATAATGTGGGTTGGCGTTTAGAGGACCAAGAAAGAAGGTTGTCGCCCATATATACGCAATACCCGAAAGTGAAACGTCGTGTGTTGGGGCAAGCTCCCCAGTCCACGTTAGTGTAAGAGACCAATGGAGTGGCTTGGGACCATTGGCGAAGCTTGACCCCCCGTTTTTTTTCCAAAACCGGGGGTGCGAAAAAGTATATACCTAAAAAATCTATACGAAGTTACTGTTCATAACACTACGCATCGAAAAGTTCGGGAGGGGGGGGCGCCCCCTCCCGCCCCAAGTAAGCTGCGCCACTGCTTGGGACGGGTGAAGATGTAGCCTAAAGGATATGGTTCCCTTGGATGTATCTAAGGTGGTGTTTGTTTTTTGCTAGAAGCACTTCAGAACCTCTTATGTCTGCGCCGCGCAGACCACGCGCAGACATAAGGGTCTGCAGCTTGTTTGTTTTCTCGCAGACCTTTCATTAAAAAAGGTCTGCGAGACCTCTGCTTCAAACAGACATTGAACCTTGTCTTCGAAGGTCTGCACACCTCTTCTCCCTCTTCTCACCTTCTCCTCTTCTCCCTCCAGACACCACCTCCTCTGTCACCACCTCCGCCGCCGCCGCCCACCTCCACTCCGCCACCACCTCCCACCCCTGCTCCCCAAATCGTCACCGTCACAAATCCGCCAGACACCTCCATCCGCCACCACCTGCACCACCACAACCTCCACCTCCATCCGCTGCCACCATCACACCTCCGACACCCATCACCTCCGACACCCATCACCTCCACCTTCAACAATCACCACCTCCACCTCTGAAATCATAACCACAACCACCGCCGTCATCATCTGTTATCATCATCATCCTCGTACTCTCTCTCTCTCTCTGGATCTCTCTATCTCTCTGGATCTCTCTCCTCCCTCGATCTCTCTCTCTTCAGAAACCCCCAAATCGAAATTAGGGTTTCGGTTGGGTGGTGGCTAAAGTGGTGGTGCTTGGTTGTGGTGAAATTAGGGTTTCGGTTGGGTGGTGGCTGAAGTGGTGGTGGTTGGTTGTGGTGGTGGAGGTGGACGGTGGTTGTGGTGGTAGAGGGAGGGAGAGAGAGATCAGACAGATGTTGTGTGTGTAAAGTGTGTGTTTGTGTGTGTGTTGAGAAGATCTTTTGTAGAATAAAAAAAACCCTCTTCTCCTTGCAGACTGCAGACATTTGGTCCACCTCTTCTCCTGCAGATGCCTGCAGATGTGGTCCGCAGACTGCAGACCTTTTCCCGCAGAAAAAACAAACAGAACCTAAGAATCCGCTTTAAAGCATGGATATGTGTGATTATTGGAACATGCATATGAATGCACACTTGTTGAACGACATAAAAAAAGTCTGAGTTGCGTGAAAGTGAGATATTGGAAGGCGCCCGCAAGACTTCGATATTTCTTGATGTCATCCAAAAGTGTACTAGATTTGCTGCTTAACTTTTGTTAAGTGAGGCTCTCTTTTTTATTACCCTTTAGGCTTTATGTTTTAACAAATATATTTCTATATTACAAAGCAATTCATACTATGTTTAACATAAACTTTATATTTAACAAAAAATATCTTATAAACATAGTTATAAGAGATTATTTTTAAAGTCAAAATCATTTATTTTTTTAAACCAAAACTTAGGGGGTGTTTGGTGTTGCGTTTTCAAAATTGATTGTGCGTTTTCAAAACTGCGTTTTGAAAAAGCATGTAGGTACATGCTTCTCCAAAACTGCGTTTTGGAGGCAGATAATCATTTTTTCATCCAAACACTTCTTTAGATTATTTATGTTTTACAAACGCAATAATCAAATAATCACTTCAAAACGTAATCCCAAACAATCTCTTAATGCTTTTGTTTTTTCTTCCGCATCCAAATTTAATGTTTGATCATAAATTCATAAGTAGATAGCCGATATGATTAGTTAAACTTATGATGCATCTTACATCATTTACTAAGTAATATATTTGTATTCCTTTTAACAAAATTACGTGTATATCATTAATACTCCATAAACCTTTGGTTTAAGATTACTTAGTTATAGTTACATTTAATTAGCGCATTATCGTAACCGGTACCCTTATTTGTTTTTATTGTTTCCAATCACTTAAAATGCGTCTTGATGTATAATAGTCTAACGAGCTAAACATACACTGAATGAATTCTCACAGCGGTGAATTATATCGAGTGTCGGTACTATGATTAGACCGAACTGATACCGTTCTAACAACATCGGTACCGCGGTGCATCCCCCTAGACCCTAGTTTATTTACATTTATTGTCTACTTACAGAGATTGAAAACCTTGTGGTTGGTGAATAAAAATCAGAATAATATGAGCATATTCTTTATTATGAGTTTTCTTAACTTTGTCTTACATTTTGTATGTGTTTTAATTTAATAATAATTAACAGTTTGATGTTTTGTTGTAGGCTGTGGAGTTAGGATGCCAGCCTAGTAGTGAGAACCTTTCCTAGTGGACACACACCAAAAAGGAGCATCGAGAAGTGTTAACACAATATTTTACGTATATTCTAATACTCCCCTGCAGTCTAAAGAGAAGGATCACAGATGTTGAGACTGGATCAAAATTCGTCGAAGAGAACCTTTGGTAATCCTTTAGTGAAAATCTCAGCAATTTGATATCTTGAGAGAACATGGAGCACCCGGACATGACCTTTAGCCACCTTCTCTTGGAGAAGTGAATGTCACTTTCAATGTGTTTAGTACGTTGATGTTGAATGGGTTTACCGGTGAGATAGATAGTACCAACATTGTCACAATAGACGAGAGTAGGGGTGTTCAAAAAACTCGTGGCTCGCAGCTCGCTCGAAACTAGCTCGAAAAAAGCTCGAAGAAAGCTCGGCTCGAAATTGGCTCGGTTTTTAACGAGCCAGCTCGGCTCGGTTTGTAAACGAGCCGAGCTCGAGCTTGGTCTGGCTCGGCTCGTGAGCTCGCGAGTTGGCTCGATAAGGTTTACATCCTTCATTTTTTTGTCCCACATCGCTTAGAAAACAAAAACTAAGGGAGTATTTCCCCTATAAAAGATGGTAAAGACAATGTACAAAGTGAATTAACTATTTATACTTGCATATTTAGCCATATGGTTAAATTAAATGGCAATTATAGCCCTTAGTCTATGAAGAAATTCATTTTTAAGGGCTTTTTAAGTAGAAAATTGTGCGGTTTTTTGTTAGTTCGAGCCGAGCCGAGGTAGCTCGAATTCTTATCGAGTCGAGCTCGAGCCTCAAATCTCAGCTCGATTTGAAATTCGAGCTCGAGCCGAGCCAGCTCGAATCGAGTTCGAGCCGAGCTCGAGCTGGGTCTAGCTCGATTCGACTCGGCTCGGCTCGTTTACAGCCCTAGACGAGAGTGGCATGTCTGGGTGGGTGAAGTAACTCAAGGAGTAAATTTCAAAGCCAACTACTTCCGAAGCCACATTAGCAACACCCCGATACTCTGCTTCAGCACTAGAACGAGATAATGTGGGTTGGCGTTTAGAGGACCAAGAAAGAAGGTTGTCGCCCATATATACGCAATACCCGAAAGTGAAACGTCGTGTGTTGGGGCAAGCTCCCCAGTCCACGTTAGTGTAAGAGACCAATGGAGTGGCTTGGGACCATTGGCGAAGCTTGACCCCCCGTTTTTTTTCCAAAACCGGGGGTGCGAAAAAGTATATACCTAAAAAATCTATACGAAGTTACTGTTCATAACACTACGCATCGAAAAGTTCGGGAGGGGGGGGCGCCCCCTCCCGCCCCAAGTAAGCTGCGCCACTGCTTGGGACGGGTGAAGATGTAGCCTAAAGGATATGGTTCCCTTGGATGTATCTAAGGTGGTGTTTGTTTTTTGCTAGAAGCACTTCAGAACCTCTTATGTCTGCGCCGCGCAGACCACGCGCAGACATAAGGGTCTGCAGCTTGTTTGTTTTCTCGCAGACCTTTCATTAAAAAAGGTCTGCGAGACCTCTGCTTCAAACAGACATTGAACCTTGTCTTCGAAGGTCTGCACACCTCTTCTCCCTCTTCTCACCTTCTCCTCTTCTCCCTCCAGACACCACCTCCTCTGTCACCACCTCCGCCGCCGCCGCCCACCTCCACTCCGCCACCACCTCCCACCCCTGCTCCCCAAATCGTCACCGTCACAAATCCGCCAGACACCTCCATCCGCCACCACCTGCACCACCACAACCTCCACCTCCATCCGCTGCCACCATCACACCTCCGACACCCATCACCTCCGACACCCATCACCTCCACCTTCAACAATCACCACCTCCACCTCTGAAATCATAACCACAACCACCGCCGTCATCATCTGTTATCATCATCATCCTCGTACTCTCTCTCTCTCTGGATCTCTCTATCTCTCTGGATCTCTCTCCTCCCTCGATCTCTCTCTCTTCAGAAACCCCCAAATCGAAATTAGGGTTTCGGTTGGGTGGTGGCTAAAGTGGTGGTGCTTGGTTGTGGTGAAATTAGGGTTTCGGTTGGGTGGTGGCTGAAGTGGTGGTGGTTGGTTGTGGTGGTGGAGGTGGACGGTGGTTGTGGTGGTAGAGGGAGGGAGAGAGAGATCAGACAGATGTTGTGTGTGTAAAGTGTGTGTTTGTGTGTGTGTTGAGAAGATCTTTTGTAGAATAAAAAAAACCCTCTTCTCCTTGCAGACTGCAGACATTTGGTCCACCTCTTCTCCTGCAGATGCCTGCAGATGTGGTCCGCAGACTGCAGACCTTTTCCCGCAGAAAAAACAAACAGAACCTAAGAATCCGCTTTAAAGCATGGATATGTGTGATTATTGGAACATGCATATGAATGCACACTTGTTGAACGACATAAAAAAAGTCTGAGTTGCGTGAAAGTGAGATATTGGAAGGCGCCCGCAAGACTTCGATATTTCTTGATGTCATCCAAAAGTGTACTAGATTTGCTGCTTAACTTTTGTTAAGTGAGGCTCTCTTTTTTATTACCCTTTAGGCTTTATGTTTTAACAAATATATTTCTATATTACAAAGCAATTCATACTATGTTTAACATAAACTTTATATTTAACAAAAAATATCTTATAAACATAGTTATAAGAGATTATTTTTAAAGTCAAAATCATTTATTTTTTTAAACCAAAACTTAGGGGGTGTTTGGTGTTGCGTTTTCAAAATTGATTGTGCGTTTTCAAAACTGCGTTTTGAAAAAGCATGTAGGTACATGCTTCTCCAAAACTGCGTTTTGGAGGCAGATAATCATTTTTTCATCCAAACACTTCTTTAGATTATTTATGTTTTACAAACGCAATAATCAAATAATCACTTCAAAACGTAATCCCAAACAATCTCTTAATGCTTTTGTTTTTTCTTCCGCATCCAAATTTAATGTTTGATCATAAATTCATAAGTAGATAGCCGATATGATTAGTTAAACTTATGATGCATCTTACATCATTTACTAAGTAATATATTTGTATTCCTTTTAACAAAATTACGTGTATATCATTAATACTCCATAAACCTTTGGTTTAAGATTACTTAGTTATAGTTACATTTAATTAGCGCATTATCGTAACCGGTACCCTTATTTGTTTTTATTGTTTCCAATCACTTAAAATGCGTCTTGATGTATAATAGTCTAACGAGCTAAACATACACTGAATGAATTCTCACAGCGGTGAATTATATCGAGTGTCGGTACTATGATTAGACCGAACTGATACCGTTCTAACAACATCGGTACCGCGGTGCATCCCCCTAGACCCTAGTTTATTTACATTTATTGTCTACTTACAGAGATTGAAAACCTTGTGGTTGGTGAATAAAAATCAGAATAATATGAGCATATTCTTTATTATGAGTTTTCTTAACTTTGTCTTACATTTTGTATGTGTTTTAATTTAATAATAATTAACAGTTTGATGTTTTGTTGTAGGCTGTGGAGTTAGGATGCCAGCCTAGTAGTGAGAACCTTTCCTAGTGGACACACACCAAAAAGGAGCATCGAGAAGTGTTAACACAATATTTTACGTATATTCTAATACTCCCCTGCAGTCTAAAGAGAAGGATCACAGATGTTGAGACTGGATCAAAATTCGTCGAAGAGAACCTTTGGTAATCCTTTAGTGAAAATCTCAGCAATTTGATATCTTGAGAGAACATGGAGCACCCGGACATGACCTTTAGCCACCTTCTCTTGGAGAAGTGAATGTCACTTTCAATGTGTTTAGTACGTTGATGTTGAATGGGTTTACCGGTGAGATAGATAGTACCAACATTGTCACAATAGACGAGAGTAGGGGTGTTCAAAAAACTCGTGGCTCGCAGCTCGCTCGAAACTAGCTCGAAAAAAGCTCGAAGAAAGCTCGGCTCGAAATTGGCTCGGTTTTTAACGAGCCAGCTCGGCTCGGTTTGTAAACGAGCCGAGCTCGAGCTTGGTCTGGCTCGGCTCGTGAGCTCGCGAGTTGGCTCGATAAGGTTTACATCCTTCATTTTTTTGTCCCACATCGCTTAGAAAACAAAAACTAAGGGAGTATTTCCCCTATAAAAGATGGTAAAGACAATGTACAAAGTGAATTAACTATTTATACTTGCATATTTAGCCATATGGTTAAATTAAATGGCAATTATAGCCCTTAGTCTATGAAGAAATTCATTTTTAAGGGCTTTTTAAGTAGAAAATTGTGCGGTTTTTTGTTAGTTCGAGCCGAGCCGAGGTAGCTCGAATTCTTATCGAGTCGAGCTCGAGCCTCAAATCTCAGCTCGATTTGAAATTCGAGCTCGAGCCGAGCCAGCTCGAATCGAGTTCGAGCCGAGCTCGAGCTGGGTCTAGCTCGATTCGACTCGGCTCGGCTCGGCTCGTTTACAGCCCTAGACGAGAGTGGCATGTCTGGGTGGGTGAAGTAACTCAAGGAGTAAATTTCAAAGCCAACTACTTCCGAAGCCACATTAGCAACACCCCGATACTCTGCTTCAGCACTAGAACGAGATAATGTGGGTTGGCGTTTAGAGGACCAAGAAAGAAGGTTGTCGCCCATATATACGCAATACCCGAAAGTGAAACGTCGTGTGTTGGGGCAAGCTCCCCAGTCCACGTTAGTGTAAGAGACCAATGGAGTGGCTTGGGACCATTGGCGAAGCTTGACACCCCGTTTTTTTTTCCAAAACCGGGGGTGCGAAAAAGTATATACCTAAAAAATCTATACGAAGTTACTGTTCATAACACTACGCATCGAAAAGTTCGGGAGGGGGGGGGCGCCCCCTCCCGCCCCAAGTAAGCTGCGCCACTGCTTGGGACGGGTGAAGATGTAGCCTAAAGGATATGGTTCCCTTGGATGTATCTAAGGTGGTGTTTGTTTTTTGCTAGAAGCACTTCAGAACCTCTTATGTCTGCGCCGCGCAGACATAAGGGTCTGCAGCTTGTTTGTTTTCTCGCAGACCTTTCATTAAAAAAGGTCTGCGAGACCTCTGCTTCAAACAGACATTGAACCTTGTCTTCGAAGGTCTGCACACCTCTTCTCCCTCTTCTCACCTTCTCCTCTTCTCCCTCCAGACACCACCTCCTCTGTCACCACCTCCGCCGCCGCCGCCCACCTCCACTCCGCCACCACCTCCCACCCCTGCTCCCCAAATCGTCACCGTCACAAATCCGCCAGACACCTCCATCCGCCACCACCTGCACCACCACAACCTCCACCTCCATCCGCTGCCACCATCACACCTCCGACACCCATCACCTCCGACACCCATCACCTCCACCTTCAACAATCACCACCTCCACCTCTGAAATCATAACCACAACCACCGCCGTCATCATCTGTTATCATCATCATCCTCGTACTCTCTCTCTCTCTGGATCTCTCTATCTCTCTGGATCTCTCTCCTCCCTCGATCTCTCTCTCTTCAGAAACCCCCAAATCGAAATTAGGGTTTCGGTTGGGTGGTGGCTAAAGTGGTGGTGCTTGGTTGTGGTGAAATTAGGGTTTCGGTTGGGTGGTGGCTGAAGTGGTGGTGGTTGGTTGTGGTGGTGGAGGTGGACGGTGGTTGTGGTGGTAGAGGGAGGGAGAGAGAGATCAGACAGATGTTGTGTGTGTAAAGTGTGTGTTTGTGTGTGTGTTGAGAAGATCTTTTGTAGAATAAAAAAAACCCTCTTCTCCTTGCAGACTGCAGACATTTGGTCCACCTCTTCTCCTGCAGATGCCTGCAGATGTGGTCCGCAGACTGCAGACCTTTTCCCGCAGAAAAAACAAACAGAACCTAAGAATCCGCTTTAAAGCATGGATATGTGTGATTATTGGAACATGCATATGAATGCACACTTGTTGAACGACATAAAAAAAGTCTGAGTTGCGTGAAAGTGAGATATTGGAAGGCGCCCGCAAGACTTCGATATTTCTTGATGTCATCCAAAAGTGTACTAGATTTGCTGCTTAACTTTTGTTAAGTGAGGCTCTCTTTTTTATTACCCTTTAGGCTTTATGTTTTAACAAATATATTTCTATATTACAAAGCAATTCATACTATGTTTAACATAAACTTTATATTTAACAAAAAATATCTTATAAACATAGTTATAAGAGATTATTTTTAAAGTCAAAATCATTTATTTTTTTAAACCAAAACTTAGGGGGTGTTTGGTGTTGCGTTTTCAAAATTGATTGTGCGTTTTCAAAACTGCGTTTTGAAAAAGCATGTAGGTACATGCTTCTCCAAAACTGCGTTTTGGAGGCAGATAATCATTTTTTCATCCAAACACTTCTTTAGATTATTTATGTTTTACAAACGCAATAATCAAATAATCACTTCAAAACGTAATCCCAAACAATCTCTTAATGCTTTTGTTTTTTCTTCCGCATCCAAATTTAATGTTTGATCATAAATTCATAAGTAGATAGCCGATATGATTAGTTAAACTTATGATGCATCTTACATCATTTACTAAGTAATATATTTGTATTCCTTTTAACAAAATTACGTGTATATCATTAATACTCCATAAACCTTTGGTTTAAGATTACTTAGTTATAGTTACATTTAATTAGCGCATTATCGTAACCGGTACCCTTATTTGTTTTTATTGTTTCCAATCACTTAAAATGCGTCTTGATGTATAATAGTCTAACGAGCTAAACATACACTGAATGAATTCTCACAGCGGTGAATTATATCGAGTGTCGGTACTATGATTAGACCGAACTGATACCGTTCTAACAACATCGGTACCGCGGTGCATCCCCCTAGACCCTAGTTTATTTACATTTATTGTCTACTTACAGAGATTGAAAACCTTGTGGTTGGTGAATAAAAATCAGAATAATATGAGCATATTCTTTATTATGAGTTTTCTTAACTTTGTCTTACATTTTGTATGTGTTTTAATTTAATAATAATTAACAGTTTGATGTTTTGTTGTAGGCTGTGGAGTTAGGATGCCAGCCTAGTAGTGAGAACCTTTCCTAGTGGACACACACCAAAAAGGAGCATCGAGAAGTGTTAACACAATATTTTACGTATATTCTAATACTCCCCTGCAGTCTAAAGAGAAGGATCACAGATGTTGAGACTGGATCAAAATTCGTCGAAGAGAACCTTTGGTAATCCTTTAGTGAAAATCTCAGCAATTTGATATCTTGAGAGAACATGGAGCACCCGGACATGACCTTTAGCCACCTTCTCTTGGAGAAGTGAATGTCACTTTCAATGTGTTTAGTACGTTGATGTTGAATGGGTTTACCGGTGAGATAGATAGTACCAACATTGTCACAATAGACGAGAGTAGGGGTGTTCAAAAAACTCGTGGCTCGCAGCTCGCTCGAAACTAGCTCGAAAAAAGCTCGAAGAAAGCTCGGCTCGAAATTGGCTCGGTTTTTAACGAGCCAGCTCGGCTCGGTTTGTAAACGAGCCGAGCTCGAGCTTGGTCTGGCTCGGCTCGTGAGCTCGCGAGTTGGCTCGATAAGGTTTACATCCTTCATTTTTTTGTCCCACATCGCTTAGAAAACAAAAACTAAGGGAGTATTTCCCCTATAAAAGATGGTAAAGACAATGTACAAAGTGAATTAACTATTTATACTTGCATATTTAGCCATATGGTTAAATTAAATGGCAATTATAGCCCTTAGTCTATGAAGAAATTCATTTTTAAGGGCTTTTTAAGTAGAAAATTGTGCGGTTTTTTGTTAGTTCGAGCCGAGCCGAGGTAGCTCGAATTCTTATCGAGTCGAGCTCGAGCCTCAAATCTCAGCTCGATTTGAAATTCGAGCTCGAGCCGAGCCAGCTCGAATCGAGTTCGAGCCGAGCTCGAGCTGGGTCTAGCTCGATTCGACTCGGCTCGGCTCGGCTCGTTTACAGCCCTAGACGAGAGTGGCATGTCTGGGTGGGTGAAGTAACTCAAGGAGTAAATTTCAAAGCCAACTACTTCCGAAGCCACATTAGCAACACCCCGATACTCTGCTTCAGCACTAGAACGAGATAATGTGGGTTGGCGTTTAGAGGACCAAGAAAGAAGGTTGTCGCCCATATATACGCAATACCCGAAAGTGAAACGTCGTGTGTTGGGGCAAGCTCCCCAGTCCACGTTAGTGTAAGAGACCAATGGAGTGGCTTGGGACCATTGGCGAAGCTTGACCCCCCGTTTTTTTTCCAAAACCGGGGGTGCGAAAAAGTATATACCTAAAAAATCTATACGAAGTTACTGTTCATAACACTACGCATCGAAAAGTTCGGGAGGGGGGGGCGCCCCCTCCCGCCCCAAGTAAGCTGCGCCACTGCTTGGGACGGGTGAAGATGTAGCCTAAAGGATATGGTTCCCTTGGATGTATCTAAGGTGGTGTTTGTTTTTTGCTAGAAGCACTTCAGAACCTCTTATGTCTGCGCCGCGCAGACCACGCGCAGACATAAGGGTCTGCAGCTTGTTTGTTTTCTCGCAGACCTTTCATTAAAAAAGGTCTGCGAGACCTCTGCTTCAAACAGACATTGAACCTTGTCTTCGAAGGTCTGCACACCTCTTCTCCCTCTTCTCACCTTCTCCTCTTCTCCCTCCAGACACCACCTCCTCTGTCACCACCTCCGCCGCCGCCGCCCACCTCCACTCCGCCACCACCTCCCACCCCTGCTCCCCAAATCGTCACCGTCACAAATCCGCCAGACACCTCCATCCGCCACCACCTGCACCACCACAACCTCCACCTCCATCCGCTGCCACCATCACACCTCCGACACCCATCACCTCCGACACCCATCACCTCCACCTTCAACAATCACCACCTCCACCTCTGAAATCATAACCACAACCACCGCCGTCATCATCTGTTATCATCATCATCCTCGTACTCTCTCTCTCTCTCTGGATCTCTCTATCTCTCTGGATCTCTCTCCTCCCTCGATCTCTCTCTCTTCAGAAACCCCCAAATCGAAATTAGGGTTTCGGTTGGGTGGTGGCTAAAGTGGTGGTGCTTGGTTGTGGTGAAATTAGGGTTTCGGTTGGGTGGTGGCTGAAGTGGTGGTGGTTGGTTGTGGTGGTGGAGGTGGACGGTGGTTGTGGTGGTAGAGGGAGGGAGAGAGAGATCAGACAGATGTTGTGTGTGTAAAGTGTGTGTTTGTGTGTGTGTTGAGAAGATCTTTTGTAGAATAAAAAAAACCCTCTTCTCCTTGCAGACTGCAGACATTTGGTCCACCTCTTCTCCTGCAGATGCCTGCAGATGTGGTCCGCAGACTGCAGACCTTTTCCCGCAGAAAAAACAAACAGAACCTAAGAATCCGCTTTAAAGCATGGATATGTGTGATTATTGGAACATGCATATGAATGCACACTTGTTGAACGACATAAAAAAAGTCTGAGTTGCGTGAAAGTGAGATATTGGAAGGCGCCCGCAAGACTTCGATATTTCTTGATGTCATCCAAAAGTGTACTAGATTTGCTGCTTAACTTTTGTTAAGTGAGGCTCTCTTTTTTATTACCCTTTAGGCTTTATGTTTTAACAAATATATTTCTATATTACAAAGCAATTCATACTATGTTTAACATAAACTTTATATTTAACAAAAAATATCTTATAAACATAGTTATAAGAGATTATTTTTAAAGTCAAAATCATTTATTTTTTTAAACCAAAACTTAGGGGGTGTTTGGTGTTGCGTTTTCAAAATTGATTGTGCGTTTTCAAAACTGCGTTTTGAAAAAGCATGTAGGTACATGCTTCTCCAAAACTGCGTTTTGGAGGCAGATAATCATTTTTTCATCCAAACACTTCTTTAGATTATTTATGTTTTACAAACGCAATAATCAAATAATCACTTCAAAACGTAATCCCAAACAATCTCTTAATGCTTTTGTTTTTTCTTCCGCATCCAAATTTAATGTTTGATCATAAATTCATAAGTAGATAGCCGATATGATTAGTTAAACTTATGATGCATCTTACATCATTTACTAAGTAATATATTTGTATTCCTTTTAACAAAATTACGTGTATATCATTAATACTCCATAAACCTTTGGTTTAAGATTACTTAGTTATAGTTACATTTAATTAGCGCATTATCGTAACCGGTACCCTTATTTGTTTTTATTGTTTCCAATCACTTAAAATGCGTCTTGATGTATAATAGTCTAACGAGCTAAACATACACTGAATGAATTCTCACAGCGGTGAATTATATCGAGTGTCGGTACTATGATTAGACCGAACTGATACCGTTCTAACAACATCGGTACCGCGGTGCATCCCCCTAGACCCTAGTTTATTTACATTTATTGTCTACTTACAGAGATTGAAAACCTTGTGGTTGGTGAATAAAAATCAGAATAATATGAGCATATTCTTTATTATGAGTTTTCTTAACTTTGTCTTACATTTTGTATGTGTTTTAATTTAATAATAATTAACAGTTTGATGTTTTGTTGTAGGCTGTGGAGTTAGGATGCCAGCCTAGTAGTGAGAACCTTTCCTAGTGGACACACACCAAAAAGGAGCATCGAGAAGTGTTAACACAATATTTTACGTATATTCTAATACTCCCCTGCAGTCTAAAGAGAAGGATCACAGATGTTGAGACTGGATCAAAATTCGTCGAAGAGAACCTTTGGTAATCCTTTAGTGAAAATCTCAGCAATTTGATATCTTGAGAGAACATGGAGCACCCGGACATGACCTTTAGCCACCTTCTCTTGGAGAAGTGAATGTCACTTTCAATGTGTTTAGTACGTTGATGTTGAATGGGTTTACCGGTGAGATAGATAGTACCAACATTGTCACAATAGACGAGAGTAGGGGTGTTCAAAAAACTCGTGGCTCGCAGCTCGCTCGAAACTAGCTCGAAAAAAGCTCGAAGAAAGCTCGGCTCGAAATTGGCTCGGTTTTTAACGAGCCAGCTCGGCTCGGTTTGTAAACGAGCCGAGCTCGAGCTTGGTCTGGCTCGGCTCGTGAGCTCGCGAGTTGGCTCGATAAGGTTTACATCCTTCATTTTTTTGTCCCACATCGCTTAGAAAACAAAAACTAAGGGAGTATTTCCCCTATAAAAGATGGTAAAGACAATGTACAAAGTGAATTAACTATTTATACTTGCATATTTAGCCATATGGTTAAATTAAATGGCAATTATAGCCCTTAGTCTATGAAGAAATTCATTTTTAAGGGCTTTTTAAGTAGAAAATTGTGCGGTTTTTTGTTAGTTCGAGCCGAGCCGAGGTAGCTCGAATTCTTATCGAGTCGAGCTCGAGCCTCAAATCTCAGCTCGATTTGAAATTCGAGCTCGAGCCGAGCCAGCTCGAATCGAGTTCGAGCCGAGCTCGAGCTGGGTCTAGCTCGATTCGACTCGGCTCGGCTCGTTTACAGCCCTAGACGAGAGTGGCATGTCTGGGTGGGTGAAGTAACTCAAGGAGTAAATTTCAAAGCCAACTACTTCCGAAGCCACATTAGCAACACCCCGATACTCTGCTTCAGCACTAGAACGAGATAATGTGGGTTGGCGTTTAGAGGACCAAGAAAGAAGGTTGTCGCCCATATATACGCAATACCCGAAAGTGAAACGTCGTGTGTTGGGGCAAGCTCCCCAGTCCACGTTAGTGTAAGAGACCAATGGAGTGGCTTGGGACCATTGGCGAAGCTTGACCCCCCGTTTTTTTTCCAAAACCGGGGGTGCGAAAAAGTATATACCTAAAAAATCTATACGAAGTTACTGTTCATAACACTACGCATCGAAAAGTTCGGGAGGGGGGGGCGCCCCCTCCCGCCCCAAGTAAGCTGCGCCACTGCTTGGGACGGGTGAAGATGTAGCCTAAAGGATATGGTTCCCTTGGATGTATCTAAGGTGGTGTTTGTTTTTTGCTAGAAGCACTTCAGAACCTCTTATGTCTGCGCCGCGCAGACCACGCGCAGACATAAGGGTCTGCAGCTTGTTTGTTTTCTCGCAGACCTTTCATTAAAAAAGGTCTGCGAGACCTCTGCTTCAAACAGACATTGAACCTTGTCTTCGAAGGTCTGCACACCTCTTCTCCCTCTTCTCACCTTCTCCTCTTCTCCCTCCAGACACCACCTCCTCTGTCACCACCTCCGCCGCCGCCGCCCACCTCCACTCCGCCACCACCTCCCACCCCTGCTCCCCAAATCGTCACCGTCACAAATCCGCCAGACACCTCCATCCGCCACCACCTGCACCACCACAACCTCCACCTCCATCCGCTGCCACCATCACACCTCCGACACCCATCACCTCCGACACCCATCACCTCCACCTTCAACAATCACCACCTCCACCTCTGAAATCATAACCACAACCACCGCCGTCATCATCTGTTATCATCATCATCCTCGTACTCTCTCTCTCTCTGGATCTCTCTATCTCTCTGGATCTCTCTCCTCCCTCGATCTCTCTCTCTTCAGAAACCCCCAAATCGAAATTAGGGTTTCGGTTGGGTGGTGGCTAAAGTGGTGGTGCTTGGTTGTGGTGAAATTAGGGTTTCGGTTGGGTGGTGGCTGAAGTGGTGGTGGTTGGTTGTGGTGGTGGAGGTGGACGGTGGTTGTGGTGGTAGAGGGAGGGAGAGAGAGATCAGACAGATGTTGTGTGTGTAAAGTGTGTGTTTGTGTGTGTGTTGAGAAGATCTTTTGTAGAATAAAAAAAACCCTCTTCTCCTTGCAGACTGCAGACATTTGGTCCACCTCTTCTCCTGCAGATGCCTGCAGATGTGGTCCGCAGACTGCAGACCTTTTCCCGCAGAAAAAACAAACAGAACCTAAGAATCCGCTTTAAAGCATGGATATGTGTGATTATTGGAACATGCATATGAATGCACACTTGTTGAACGACATAAAAAAAGTCTGAGTTGCGTGAAAGTGAGATATTGGAAGGCGCCCGCAAGACTTCGATATTTCTTGATGTCATCCAAAAGTGTACTAGATTTGCTGCTTAACTTTTGTTAAGTGAGGCTCTCTTTTTTATTACCCTTTAGGCTTTATGTTTTAACAAATATATTTCTATATTACAAAGCAATTCATACTATGTTTAACATAAACTTTATATTTAACAAAAAATATCTTATAAACATAGTTATAAGAGATTATTTTTAAAGTCAAAATCATTTATTTTTTTAAACCAAAACTTAGGGGGTGTTTGGTGTTGCGTTTTCAAAATTGATTGTGCGTTTTCAAAACTGCGTTTTGAAAAAGCATGTAGGTACATGCTTCTCCAAAACTGCGTTTTGGAGGCAGATAATCATTTTTTCATCCAAACACTTCTTTAGATTATTTATGTTTTACAAACGCAATAATCAAATAATCACTTCAAAACGTAATCCCAAACAATCTCTTAATGCTTTTGTTTTTTCTTCCGCATCCAAATTTAATGTTTGATCATAAATTCATAAGTAGATAGCCGATATGATTAGTTAAACTTATGATGCATCTTACATCATTTACTAAGTAATATATTTGTATTCCTTTTAACAAAATTACGTGTATATCATTAATACTCCATAAACCTTTGGTTTAAGATTACTTAGTTATAGTTACATTTAATTAGCGCATTATCGTAACCGGTACCCTTATTTGTTTTTATTGTTTCCAATCACTTAAAATGCGTCTTGATGTATAATAGTCTAACGAGCTAAACATACACTGAATGAATTCTCACAGCGGTGAATTATATCGAGTGTCGGTACTATGATTAGACCGAACTGATACCGTTCTAACAACATCGGTACCGCGGTGCATCCCCCTAGACCCTAGTTTATTTACATTTATTGTCTACTTACAGAGATTGAAAACCTTGTGGTTGGTGAATAAAAATCAGAATAATATGAGCATATTCTTTATTATGAGTTTTCTTAACTTTGTCTTACATTTTGTATGTGTTTTAATTTAATAATAATTAACAGTTTGATGTTTTGTTGTAGGCTGTGGAGTTAGGATGCCAGCCTAGTAGTAAGAACCTTTCCTAGTGGACACACACCAAAAAGGAGCATCGAGAAGTGTTAACACAATATTTTACGTATATTCTAATACTCCCCTGCAGTCTAAAGAGAAGGATCACAGATGTTGAGACTGGATCAAAATTCGTCGAAGAGAACCTTTGGTAATCCTTTAGTGAAAATCTCAGCAATTTGATATCTTGAGAGAACATGGAGCACCCGGACATGACCTTTAGCCACCTTCTCTTGGAGAAGTGAATGTCACTTTCAATGTGTTTAGTACGTTGATGTTGAATGGGTTTACCGGTGAGATAGATAGTACCAACATAACACTATATATAATACTATATAACACCATATAAACACCGTATAACAATATGTAAAACCATATAATACCATATAACACTATGTAACACTATATATCATTATATAACAAATATAACACTATAGGTTGTCTGATAGCATGTCTATGATAGATGTATAGTGTTATATTTGTTATATAATGATATATAGTGTTACATAGTGTTATATGGTATTATATGGTGTTACATATTGTTATACGGTGTTTATATGGTGTTATATAGTATTATATATAGTGTTATAATACACTTCTCACACTTTAGGCCCTTTTTACACTATCCTTACCCTAGTATTTGATTTGAAAAAAGTTTACGCTTGCTAGTGCGAACATATAGTGATCATATACCAGTCAAAATCCACTTCGTGTCACACGCAAACTCGTGGACATTTCGTCTTAAAAACAAGTCATGTTTTAAGTGTGCAATCGCAAAGATGGAATGGTGCTTTCAGTTGGTCATAGTGCGAATATAATTTGGGTTTTGAAGTAGGGATTTCAATGGGACATGTGTGTGATGAGTATTGACAATTCAAGTCTTAAACCTGATTGTAGCATCATGTGCGATACATCGCTTGATACCTAACGGGTTCTAGTTACTAATTACTTGTGGAGTACCGAGCTACTAATTGATAATTTGTTGAGCATGGAGTATATATACCTTTTTTTGTTCCCCTTTACCATTTTTTAGGTTGTTAAATATTGTCCATTATGATTTTCATGTACATTTCTTATCATTCTATTTTTTTTTTTACATATTTTATGTATTTAAGAGCCATAACAAATTTAGAATATAATAAACAAAAAAGAAAAGAAAAAAGTTCAGTTATGAATAAGGTAAATGAGTATGTATGTATCATGCAATCGGATTGGGTATACCCCCATACATGCACCTGAACCCGAATGCCATAGCGGTCCTATACCTGAATGCCCATCCTGGATGTTTATATATTAATTTCATTCCGATATGATTTGGCAAAACGAATTTTCTATATAATTCCATAGCGGTCCAATACTCGAATGCCCGTCTTAGTTGTTTCGGGTTTCGAGATTTTCTTGACATATTTAGGTTTCTTTTTGTCATCCCTGTTGATCAGTTCTGTTTAAACATAAAGGAAAACATGTAAATAATACATGTTACAGCAGACAGGCCAGCAGAGAATCCAGTCAGAGACGCAGCCAATGAGTTCGACATACTTGTCAGGATGATCTGGTTCCTCCTTAGGGTGTAAGGTAATGATGGTGATGAAACCGAAACTAGGGATGAATCGGTTTGGAGAGAGAGGGACGAATTGATGTTATGAGGGTTGTAAGATTCACTAAATTGTGTAACCCTTTAACTCTCTAATAACCTCCTTATTTATACACCCAAGAGGAAACCTAATTAGTTAATAAGGGTAATATGGTCCATCAACAATTACCAACTAATTATTAATAGGTTATTAATATATTTTGATCTATATAATATAAATGATTATAATGGCTACAAGATTAAATAATATAACAATAATATATTTAATCTTACATTCTCCCACTTAGCCGAGTAATCATTTATCATGAGTATTAGATAAGCCTGATCAGGAGTTAACACTCATTTTAGCCTTAAACAAGTACTATAGCAGAGAAATACAGCCGTTGAATCATTATGCGACTCAGGACCCCCATTAATCATACTATAGCCTTAATTTAAAACCTAATCGTTATGATCAAAATATGCATAAGCCCTTTATTTGATTTGTAACTTCATTTGTCTATATGCCATTATGCTAGCTTGACATATTATTAGAGACATACAAAATCAAACTGATGAGGAATATTAAAAGTTAATCATTCATAGTACGATATGCAGTTGTACATAGTCATCAATAAACCCGTGATTATTATAAGCGCTTACATAATAGTTATGGGTGATAGACTTTTAGTTATAGGATCCTTAAGCATATCATGAATGCATTCGATACAAAGATTTAGTTTCCTCAATTCGTTCATAAACGAATAATTAATTGCGTATCGAAATTTAATGCAGCACCTCTCGAACTGTTACTGTTCAAGGAGACATGGTAGCTGACTTTATCACACTAAGTCTTCAAAACATTAATTATATGGAGTTAATAAAGTTATGAGTCCGCTGATAAATTTCCAACAACATTTAGTGACTATATTATGTCGTTATAACTTAGGTTGTTAATATCAGTGCATTATGACTCCTCCATGAAATAGGTTTTGTCTGCTGACATAAATATATACCCGAAATTACATTTTGTCATCTTTGAATATCACAAAGTTATAGTAATAAACCGGTTTTAATTCTCACTTCTTCTTCAAATTATAGTCTCTCGTTTCTTTAAAGATATTGTAATACTCCATTAGATGCTTCACACTAATCTAGACATATCTAGTGTGTTGTAATGTGAGTAATATCTAAACGAGTATAGACTTAAACTTACATAAGGCTTCTAATTAATGAAGCGTAAGAAATAATCTCATTTATCCTATTATCCTCTAAAGGAGAGCAGTATTTTGTTACATATGCAACGACCAATTTAATGTTAAACTTATGGAACGGAAGTAATGTCCCATTTGGTCTATCTCAACATGTTATGATATCTATTATGTAAGAGATATCTCTGAGATCTATTATATCAAAGTTTGTATTAACAATGCTTTGACTTATGTAACATATACTTGTCAAAAGAATATCATCTATATATAGACAAGTTTATCTTAGTTGCTCCCACTCATCTTGAGGTAGGTACATTAGTCCACTTGATTTTTGATGAAAATAATTACGTTAAGATTTCATCACATTATGATGTTTGCATTAACCCATACATGGATTTTATTGGCTTACAAATAAAGTGTTCTTTAACCTTTAGTTTAGAACTTTCAGGTTGTTTTATGAACATGTAAATGTGTCAGCCAGTTTGTTAGGGAAAATTGTTTTTAATGTTCATCTAATGTAGCCTTAAACTATTATAAGCTACTAGAACAGTAATGATCATCAAAGAAATCTTTTGTAAGAAAGGTAATAAAGATTCTTTAATAATTTATCTCTTCCTGAGTATAACCTTTGACAATCAAACATGCTTCTTCATGTCTTAACGCTTATATTAGGATTTGGTTTAGTTATGAACACTCTTAGGTAATTCAATCAAATCCCAAACGTTATACGAACACATAAAATCAGTTTTACTAGAAAACTGTTTTATTCAATTCAGAAGATTGATTGACACTAATGGCTTAATTAGAAGAGATAGGATCAGTAAACTTTTCCAAAATCCATTTCAACTTCAGTTAGGGAGGTTATGTAATCATCAAAGTTAGTAGGCTTTTAAACCTAGATGACCTCCTGAGTTGATTATTGGGTTTATTAGAAGTTTCAGTTTTATGGATTAGCTCTTGGTTAGGTTGCTATCATTTTCATTCTAAGTTTGTAAGAGTTGGTGCAGTATGGTGTACAAGAGGTGTAATCGGAGTTAAATTCGAAGTGAAGTTTAATGACATTCTTCCCCCCGCCTCTTGTATTCCTTACAAATCATGATAAGGACTTTGACTGCTCCCACTAACCTTAGAAATCTTTAGGAACTCAGCATGCTTATTGTCAATATGTAACGACCAACAAATTCTAATAGTGAAACGAGTTAATGACGTTAGTCGTTGTAGTTTCTCTTGTTGAGGATTATGTTAGTTTAGGTAAGAAATCTAAGTGTGCCCACAATTAAGTAACAATGAAACTTTTGTAATAGTAGCATTAGATTTAAGGAGATAAGTTATGATAGAACAGTGTCATAATGGAGCAGTGTCTTGTACAAGAGGTGTAAATTGAAGTAATATAAAGTTTTCACTCCCCCACCTCTTGCAACTATTGCAAGTTATTATTAAGACACTTAATGCTCCCACTGATCTTTGATATCTCTAGAAATGCTACAAGAGAAGTTTCAATGAGGTACGTGACGTGGGAACCTATCATATATATGTTAGACTTTAATTGATTTCCTTAACGTCCAAATGTCATAAGAAACTTAAGGACATATTTAATAGAAATCTTAGTAAATAAATATATGAATAGATTTCTTCTAAGACTGTGGGCCATATGCGACAAAAATTAGATACAAGTTGATAGCCTTTTAAATGATAAATGAATTATGTCTGAATATTCCATTTTGGAATAAGTTCCACGAATGTCAATAAATGACTTATGATGGACCTATACTTATTCCTTAAGCCAAGTTATATTTTAGGGCTTTAACGTCATGATTTAAAATCACTTAGAATGAGATTAGTTGAATAATCATCCTCATCAACCATGTCATGATTTCTCATGAATTTCGGTTATAATGGATGAAATTTATAAGTCTCAGTTTCCTTTTGTCAAATTCTCATTTGCATGATGACAAAAGTTGTGAAAACGTAAGGTATCATCTAATTTCATCTTAGTAATGTTTCTATCCAGATATTTAGAACAAAAAAATGAGAGTTTGAGATAAGTGTGACTTTATGTTGGTTATGCAAACCTCACAACCTTCATGACATAGCCTAAGTAATGATACTGTACTCTGATTAATTATCAGAATATGTAAGGTATCGAAAGGCTTTGTTAGAAGACTGCTTATTATGGTTCTTATAGCCTTAACAATTAATTTTGTCACTAACTCTCATATTAGTTATTTGTCAAGTTCTGGTAAGGAAACGTATGGAACTAGAGTCAACTAATCATGTGTTAATTGGAATATTGAAATTACCAGACTTAAATGCCATTAATAAGTGACTATCTAATTAATTTATCCAACTTTTCTTTAGAGTAATGGATATTCTCGTTGCTTATGTCTAGTATAATGGCATAATTATGCAGTGAGATTTTCTCTTAAAGAGCCTTAAAGTTGGAATTAGCACTTGTAATTTGTCTATGGACCTTAGAACAATCCTCTTTTAAGGTTTTAGTGGTTGTAAGGTGAATAACAACTTATTTTCCAGCTTTAAACATTTATTTCTTTGTACATATGTTGCTTATCAACACACTCGTTATACTTTGGTATTTTGAGTGTTATAGTTGATTTATAAGACATCAAATTGTACAAGTGAAAATCTTAGTATGTAATGTACTGGAAAAATGTACTTATTTCCATGCGTAAGCCCTTAACTTTATGGGTCATGGTATTGTACATTATTATGTATTCACATATACCACTTAGCTTTATAGTTTAGAATTTTAAATGAAGGCATGCATCTTAGGAGTTGTAGTGATTATTCCACAATAATAGATTAGTCTTAGGAAAGACTTAATTTGGAATAACTTTAGTGATAGCATTTACGTTAGTGAGTTCTTGATTATCATAAGAGACATCATGTTCGATTTGTCCTATTCATCATGCTCTAATTTTCTTCTTTATAATCTTTATCAGAAGAGAGCAATAGGATTATCGTGTCTTAAGAAATAATCAAGGATTTAATTTAAGAGCTAATTCTAATAGAAACTTTAAATAAAGCAAACATTTTAGGTTTAGGAATTAGAGTGGATGAGATATATATAGAAGAAAATTATAGTGAATAAAATTATGGGTACTAAGAATAAGGCAGACGAAATGATCATAAAGTTAATTAAGGATCATTTATTTAAGGATCATTATGTGAAGAGATTGTGATATGTCTATTACTAACATCAAAATAATAGACTTAGTAAAATTCTACTTAAACAAAGACAAATCAGCTTTGGCCAGAAGTGTAATCATTTAAGTATGTGTGCAAAGTAATCATGACAAATCAGCTTTGGCCAGAAATGAGACAATCACTTTAGTTATGCACTTGTCAAGCATGCTAAACATAAATGAATTAAATCAGCTTTGGCCAGAATTAAGACATTTCACGTTTGTAATGCATACTCAACATAGCTTTTTATAATACTTGAACAATAGATAGATGTATTAAATCAGCTTTGGCCAGAAATGATACATCAGAAGCTCATTCAAGTTAAGCTATTTTGGTTTTGTAAAACATTATTTGATCCTTATTAGTTAACTAAGTAATTACAAAAACCAATTATTTAATAGCAAACCATCTGTTAGCGCGGATCGAGTTAGGTCTCGAGTCAGGTTGTTTTATGAGATCTCGACTCCATAATGAGATCTCTAGTCGCAACCATGGTCTCGAGTGCCTTTAGTCGAAAACGCAGTGATCTCGAGTCGAGACTGTTGTCTCGAGTTGTGAAGTTTTAAGCCCTTATGATCTCGAGTTGTAAGTTTCTGATGACCTTTATGATTTCGAGTCGAGACCTTGTGGTCTCGAGTCGAGACCTTGTGGTCTCGAGTCGAGACCTTGTGGTCTCGAGTCGAGATCTGATGGTCTCTAGTCGTAGTCTGATGGTCTCGAATCCTCTGTTAACAGCTGCTGATTGTGATAAAAACTGAAACTCGAACTTTTAGGGATTGTGGAGATAATGTTTCCTGTTTTATTTCTGATCTAAACTTATCACAAGATTTCGAAAATAATAACTGAAATCCTTTAACAGTTTTCGAAACTTTAATTAGATAAAATTAAGATCAAAACAATGAAAAACACCCACTAATCCAAATTATATTCCAAATCTTAGGGAATTTTCAAGTTTTATCTTAGAACAATTGAAGAACCCTAAAAAAAAAAAAAACATAATTCTGGGTTCCGAAATCTAAATTTTATGATTTTAGTTAACAGATTTCGGATATTATTATCCCCTTATTGGTTTCGAGTCAAAAAATTAAACATATTATTCCGAAAACAGTGATTTCGGTATCAAGGACCCGATAACAGCCGAGACTTTTAAAGGCTTTAAAATTTTCGTTTTCCAGATTCTTGATCCCAGAATAATGGATACAAAAACAGAACCGATTTATCAACATATGCTCTGATACCACATGTTGATCAGTTCTGTTTAAACATAAAGGAAAACATGTAAATAATACCTGTTACAGCAGACAGGCCAGCAGAGAATCCAGTCAGAGACGCAGCCAATGAGTTCGACATACTTGTCAGGATGATCTGGTTCCTCCTTAGGGTGTAAGGTAATGATGGTGATGAAACCGAAACTAGGGATGAATCGGTTTGGAGAGAGAGGGACGAATTGATGTTATGAGGGTTGTAAGATTCACTAAATTGTGTAACCCTTTAACTCTCTAATAACCTCCTTATTTATACGCCCAAGAGGAAACCTAATTAGTTAATAAGGGTAATATGGTCCATCAACAATTACCAACTAATTATTAATAGGTTATTAATATATTTTGATCTATATAATATAAACGATTATAATGGCTACAAGATTAAATAATATAACAATAATATATTTAATCTTACAATCCCTACTTTGAAATGATTTGTCGTAGTATGTATGAATTCGCCGTATAAACTTTGTGTAGTAGTAAATTGGTACTTAGAAATTTAAACAATGGCTACTCAAAAAAACTTTGTCGGCACTAGAATTACTAAGGGTTTACCGAACTTGATTTATGAACTTTCATAGATGGTGATATAAGAAAGAAAGAAGTTCAAGGTATTAGGTCTAGTTGTTGCGTTGCATTCAACAGAAAAAGCTTCTAAATAAAGTCAAGAAATAATCTATGCTCATTTAACTCATGGACCTTTGCTAATCTTTTAATTAATTCATATACATATACATATATATTCCAAACAATATCATTAGAAAACAATAGCTTAAAATTGAAGGGTCGCGCTTCCTTGATCCCAAATCTTTCTGTTCTCACCTTCTCCCTCTCATTTTCTATTTGCATGATATTCAACAATATTATACAATGAAATCTCCTAAAATAGACGTTAAATATTATTATTTTTCTTCTTCCGAAAAGTAGTAAGAACTCCCTTTTAATATATAAGAAAACAAACTTCTTCATCTATGGCTACAAGCCAACTATATCACATGTGAAAAACCAGTATTTTAATCCCGCACATTGCGGTGAGAATTTGATTATTAAAACAATATTAGCACTCGGTATACGAACCGAAAAAAAAGTGTAGAATCATGAGGAGATGAACATTCAAACGTAACCACTGTACATGCAAAAGCCAGTCAGTTTAAAAATGGCATTACAAAAATTATTACCAAAACGTAGAAGAAAAAAATGAGTGTATATTAGAGCATTCACATTGAATTCCTTATCATTATTCATATAACTAAACTAAAACTCACAACAATTATCTTCTTTTCAATTAAATAATACTTTTTATATCTTTATTATAATTATCTTTCATCTCTCCTCTACTCATAACAATTTTCAAAAATATTAGAAAAAACTTATGAGGATGAAGAGTATTTCCCATGTATCTACAACAATAACATTTTCTCTCTCCTACACTCACAACCACTTATAATCACTCATAATCATTTCTTATAAAATAAGTAACACACGCACAAATTTATAGGGTAACCATGTGAACACTTTTAGTAAAGTTAAAAAGAGAAAAACTAAGGAATTTTAAACCTTTATTAATGTAGAGGGACTAAATATGTTTTTTTAATCAAAATTGAGAGGCTAAAATTGTATTGATTAAACTTTATTAGAATAGAATGATTAAACAAGTAAATTAGTTAAAAATGGAAAGAAAGGAAAATATTATCGAAATAGAGAGATTAAATATGTTATTAGCAAAATTGAGTTATTAAAATGACAAAAAAAAAGTTTTGTAAAAAAATAAAAAATAAAAAGGAGGTTGCCACATGCCAATGTGTTGAGTGACTAAGATGAACGATAAATAGAGTTGCTTTTTAATATATATTAATATACAGAAAAATAAGTGAGAATGGTAGCTATGATAAGTGAAAAAACCTAATTAAATTATGTGGCAATAGTATGCCAACCGT